>JAVTVJ010000838.1:0-600000 GCA_034509425.1 Eopsaltria australis | reverse complement strand
TAATGTAATCTGGAAATTTCACTTTGTTTTTTATTCAAATTTGATGATAACTAAACAATGCGTTCATAAAAAATTATTATATCATTGCAGTATTTAAATTCCTGACACAGTCTGTCTTGATCTTTGAAATCACATTCTGAGTGCTGTCATTTTACAACCATGTTTCATGTTGAGAAAGGATCTTCCCAAGATAATGTTGATAATGCTAAAATTATATCTTTTAGAACTTCTATTTCATTTCATAACTGCAAAAACAAGAGACTAACTTTCAGTACTGGCAGTTTCATTTATGTGGGTTGTTCTTGCAGTTCCCCTGAGAAAATGAAAACTGCACAAAAGAAGAGCAATAAAAAGTAAAAAGACTTCTTTTTTTCCCTGATGATATAATTTCACTAAATGAAAAACACCTCCAAGTGTGGAACATAATAAGTAGGCACTAGTAGTATGTGTTGGGAATTTCAGGTTGCTGAAATTACAGTTATATTCCACTGCATGTTACAAAGGAAAACGGCAGGTGTAGGATTTTCCTGATGGCATAAGTTCATTTCAGGCTACATAAAAAAATTTCAATATTACATTCAAGTAATTCATTCTGAGTTTGCTTGCAAATATTAAAAAACCAGCTGCTCTTCAACAAATTGAATTAAAATTAAGAGAGGTGTACATGCTTAAATTGACTTAAAGTTCAAACCACATCCATCTCTAAGTCTCTGCCTGTGCTTAAGTTTTCCAGTGATGATGATGACTTTTAGATTTTTTAGTTCTCACAACACAAGGTGAGAAGATGTGCAACAAACAACTCTGAGAGCAAATAAACCAACATTATGACCACTGACTATTCAGCTAATGCAATAAATGTTTATAACATTTTGTTTTAACATACTCTGGTCAGATCTGTCATTATCTCAAGCGTTTTATGCACCACTTTGGGATCCAAGAGGGACTGCTGTGGATCAGGAGGGTAAAAGTAAGAAAATTCATGGGTTGAGATCACAATTTAAATGAGTGAAATAAAATAAAGTAGTAAAGTAATAGTAAAAGTAATAGCAATAAATTGCAATGAAAAGGGAAAAAAGTGAAAAAGAGAGAAACTAAGCTGGAGAGAAACAGGTTATGCAAGTTATAAAACTTTGCACACCACCTGCTGAGGGAAAAGGGAAAAGGGAAAAGGGAAAAAGGGAAAAGGGATGGGGAAGGGGAAGGGGAAGGGGAAGGGGAAGGGGAAGGGGAAGGGGAAGGGGAAGGGGAAGTGAAGGTTTAGGGAAGGGAAGGTTTCGGGAAGGGAAGGGAAGGTTTCGGGAAGGTTTCGGGAAGGTTTCGGGAAGGGAAGGTTTCGGGAAGGGAAGGGAAGGTTTCGGGAAGGTTTCGGGAAGGTTTCGGGAAGGTTTCGGGAAGGTTTCGGGAAGGTTTCGGGAAGGTTTCGGGAAGGTTTAGGGAAGGTTTCGGGAAGGTTTCGGGAAGGGAAGGGAAGGGAAGGGAAGGGAAGGGAAGGGAAGGGAAGGGAAGGGAAGGGAAGGGAAGGGAAGGGAGCTTCTGTGTATCTATCTTTAAATATCTCTTCACAACTGGAAGAAGCAGAGTGAATATGGAATTCCATATATTTTTATGGAATCAGGTCATCTATTTAGTATGAGCACAGTAGTCTAGATAGTCAAGATTATTGTTTTCTTTGTATTTATCCATAATCATGATCTAGAGAGTTTGGATCCTGTTCTGAGTGTCAAAGGAAAGATAAAAAAAAAGCTGCTTTAAAAAAAGCTCTTACTCTTTTTAATGTGTTTTAGCACGCTATGAACTCACCCAGTTGGCTAATTAACATTTCCCAGGGAAAGTAATTAGCGTCTATTGGTTACCCTCTATTTCTGCAGGCATAGGAAGGGGTGGAATGGAAAGGAAGAGAAATCCTTAAACAATATGCTGACTTTTCTCCAAAACCATTCACAGGATGTTGGAGGGTTCACAATTTCTGCAGTCATAGTGATGATAAGAAAGATATCTGACCCACTCAAGATTTTCCACTTCAAAAAAATCTTACATTACAGCTTTTATGGCTTTTACTACTTAATTCTATCCCTTGCTATGAAGATACACTTTGATCCCAAGATCAGTATAAGAATGTCTTTGTGTCATCGACTTTGAATGAATCCATCCTTCTGAAGTGTCCATTAGCCCAAAATAGTGGCAATTATTTTATTATCTTGAATGTGTACAACTCATACCCAGGTAGGGTGCAGTGCTGCTTTCAGTTGGGGACCTGCAGTGGCCTCCTTCTGGCTGGGGCAGAGTGGGAAGTACTGCATAAAAACCAAAATGCAATCGTACCTGTCATTAAAATTTAAATTGTACTGCCATTAAATGCCATAAAATGACCATTAAGTGCCATAAAATTAAATTGTTCCACATCATTAAAATGCTTCCTGCAAGCAGAATGCAGGACAGGGATGTCTGGAGAGCAGCACCCCTACACTGGAAACTTGTGCAAGACCTGAGTGACAAAATCTTAGGAATCATCTATAGCAGAAGCTGTATGGTGGTATACAAAAGAACATAGGGCTCTGTGATATTTAACTTCTAAATATTGTCTGAGAGGGAAAACAGGAGGCAAGTTTTTTCTTTTTCTTTTTTTTTTAATTAAAAAGAACTTGCTTCAATAATTTATTTCTAATTATCCAAATATTATAACCTAAATAGGAACAAATGGCAAGCTAAAGCTGGAAGAGGCTGCCATATCTTTTCTCTATTCAATAAGGAGCAGAAAACCAACTTATAGTGCTTCTGTAAAGCATTTAAAGTAAGTAATAACAGTGTTTTGCACTAAGATTATTTTCTATTGTAGCCTGCATCACAGAAAATACAGACATAAATCTTCTATAATATCTATCCCAGTGACTCAATTAAGTGTTCTAAAGCTCCTAGAGGGGAGAAAACACCTTAAACAGTAAATATTTTTAAAACTGCTCCACAGAGACTACTTCAGCCTCAAAGAACAAGGAGCATCTGTTGTTCCAAAGTCCTCCTCCACAGGGTAACAGGAGGATGAAAACACTCTGTTTACCACTAGAAATACTACTGCACAGAGTGCTGCTCTCCCATACATCAGGAACAATGCCAAATTGCTTTTTGAACTATCAAATTAATGAGCAACTCTTTCACGTGCCTGGATAAGAGCAGAATTTAACATCTCTGATTCACAATATTAGGCATTTACAGCTAACCTGGAACTAAATTAATTAATGTCAAGTCCTTCATGTACAGGGTGCATCCTTCAACAAGCCTCACCCTCAAATTTCATAAAGATAGCTTAGCAATATTTCTAGAACTACAGCTAGAAATCTGTCTCTTTTCCTGAATGTATAAATAACAATTGCTGTCTGTATTCTCCTATACAGCAAAAGTTATGCCTCATCTCATGCGTCTCTCTCACTGACGTCAGAGAAGATAAGACATTTCCTTATCTAAGCTCACTGAATTTTTAGGAGCCTGGGAACTACTGTTTTCTAGCCTTGATGATGCAACCCTTTTTTTGTTTGTTTTTGTTTTTGTTTTTGTTTTTGTTTTTGGTTTTTTTTGTTTGTTTTTTTTTAGATTTTAGAAAATATTTGTGATTCTCGATGAATTATTCAATTATAGGAAAGAGTAGATAAATTTTTCTACAGATCAGTCTAAGAAAAGTTGGTTATTGTTTTATTATTCCCTTATCAATGGCTTTCAGGTTGCATTAATTAATTACTATTAAAAACTTCCATAATCTTTTAATTTCTCTTCCAAAGCAATTATTTCTGCCCTTATTGAACAGACTCAAGGTTTTGTCTGTACTGAGCTGTGGGGGCTGGAGGAAGAGATGTTTTTATGTCCTTTTTGGAACCTTTTGGGGATGCAGGGTTACAAAGGCTGAATCTGCCATATGGCATGGACAGTCTTACATTTTCCTGATATTCATTTTTGATTAATTTACTTTATGAAAAGTAATTACTGTTTCTCTTTCCTTGCTTTTATGGCAAGCATAGGCCCAGTAGAAGATAAATTATGTTAACAGGAATCCATTTCTTTGTCATCCGGAGGAAACCTGCAAAATAGGACCAAAATGGCACAATAAAACTAATGAAATTCAATGGTGTGAAACAGATTTCTGTACTAAAACCTGCACACCATCTATTCCAGTGGTTTATATGGTTCATGGGAGGTTAAAATGTGCAACTCAGGGACGAAGGAGAAAAGGAAGAAGATGGGGGCAGCTTCAAACATAAATCCAAAGATATTGAAGTGTCCTGTGCTTTTTGTACTAAAATATGGTGAATCTTTGCAGAATTATGTGTCTAAAACATGAAGAGACAAAGTTTGTTGGGCTACTTCCATATCCCTGACTCCATATACCCAAAATCTCTCTTCAACTACTTATATTTCAGTTTGGTAAATTTCAAAAGATTATAAGAAGTCCAAGAAGCTCTGCTTCAGACCATAGAAAAAAAATTCAAAGAAAGTCCTTTAGCTGTAAAATTGTTTTTCTTTTGGTTTGTTTTGCATTGTGTTTTCTACCCCAAGGAAAAGGAAAAATTAATGTCTAACAGGAAAAACACAAAAGGAAAGTTGGAGGTTGGAATTCATGGTTTGTGTTCATAGAGGAGACTAACAAATGGTAATTACTGAATGCCTGAAAGAAAAATGTACATGTCTTATCTACACAAATAAGGTGTTTCTATTATTCTCTGTGATTTGACTTTATGACTGATGATGAAGTTTAATAATCAGAGCCCAGGGTAATTTGGCAAATTAAAGAAATAGATAAGATTTTATCTTTTATCTTCTCTATGTTCATGTATTTTTTTCTCAGAAGTAGCAAGACTCTGGCAAAACAAGTAAAAAAATAACTTTAGAATGAGAGAACCTAGTGGAGAACTACCAGTCCAAATTTAATGTAGACAATGTTGTGATGAATGGCCTGTTAATCAAAGTCTTTTCCTCCTTTTCATGGTAAATACCAGGATCTGAGGAAAAGCCTGAGTTCTATTCCCAGATAAAGAGTCCAGACCTGACATGGGAACAATTTAATTCCAGCAGTGCCATCCATTTTAGAAATCAGTATACAATTTTTGATCTTTATTCTTTAATCCTGGGGGAGGGTCACCCAAAAAAAAAAAAATCCCCAAAAACCCCAAGCAAACAAAAGCCACCCACCAAAACTAACAAGCAAATCTCAAAACAAACAAAAAGAAACCAAAGAAACTTACATTTTAAATCACTTTTCTATGTAAACTATTTAATAATTTCCTTGCTCTATTTTTAAAAGTAATGAAAAATTTTGTAGATTTTATACTTTACAACATATTATAAGCAGAATTTAGCTAATGAAGAATTTTTGCACTCTCTTCTGCCTTATGTTCAATAAATAAAGCACAAAATTCCTAATTATTTGTTTATAAATTTCTGAAGTTGCGTTTAGCATGACGTGTGTGTGCTGTTTGACAAGACATTTCAAAGAATCTTAGGAATCCTTCACTGAAAATCTATTAATCAAACGTATAACACACTTGGACAGAGAGAACAACTTTTAAACTAATGCATGAAGGTCTAACCATTTCCTTCTGCATACAGAAAAGTCTCTTGAAGGGCACAGACAAGTTTTTAGCAATAAACTTCCTTCATATTTCCAAGCATCATCCTGACTAGTAGCACCTATGTGCTAGAAATAGTAAAAGATTTTGAGTTTCACCCTAAATTCAGCTTAATAAGTTAATGGTATTTTAGAGAAACCACTAGCTAAGGATTCACATTACTTAATTTCTCACTGATTAGAAACATATGTCCTTTTAAAGTGGCTTGCTAGATGATACTTTCAGTTCAGCATTTGACAATATTTACAAGATTTTTCCTCTTTGTGTTGTTCCAGTCCTCCTAATACTTTTGTAATAAATATCTACAAGAAGGTACTTCTGCATTTTCATTTCATGTCACTTCTGAGAGTCTCCCATGTATCTATTACACTGCAAAGTTGTTTGCCTGGTCAGGAATCAATACCACCCCCATTTACAAAAAAAAAAAAAAGAAAAAAAAGAATAGCCACATAGAGGATCCATTTATTTTGCTCAGATCTGAGAACACACTGGTGTTTTTGACCTTTATTGTGTAATTCTGCAGTTAACAGAGCAGACATATCCTGTGGGATGTGTCACCTTGGGCCGCACTGTCAGGACATTAGGAGCTACAAGCAAAACAGGTGAGAACTATCCCTAGGAATCTATTACAATATATTTCAACACTTTAAAAAAATAATCAAAAGTGAAAAAAAAATTATGTAATATTTTCCTCAAAGATAGGTCTGTCATTGAGTTAAGAATTGAGGAAATTGTGGGATGGGATTCTGGAAATATAACAGGGAAAGTCTGGGACAGGAAGATAAGTTCCCAAGACCTTCACTTCTGTGAGGTGTCTATGAAGTAGAAATTCGGCCTTAAAAAACCATCAACCAATTCCAAAGCCCCCAAATACCTAACAAACACCCACATAGGAACGAACAAAAAAAAAAAAAAAAAAAAAAAAGGCATTAACTTATTAGCACTATCTAAATTATTTATTATTTCCATTTAATAGACATTTAAGTTTTGTTAAATGGTAAAACTGTGAGAAAATCTATCGAAAAATTTCCTTCCTGCTGGTTTGAATTCAGAACTGTGCTTCAACACCTGCAAAGGCATGGCAAGGGGTCCTGCAGGCTGAAATTCCTCTGTTATCCCTCCTGTAGCAGCTTCCAGCACAGGAACCTCTGTGCCTCAGCATTTCTGGTATTTCAGGTGCCATGGAATTCTGGTACAGTTCAGTATAACAATTCCCAATACCCAATATTAGCTGCAGGGAAAAACAGTTTTGCACAGTGTGTGGAGATTTCTCATCATTTCCAGGCATTTCTCAGCTGCTTATATTCTTCCTATTCTGGACAATGTTTCGCATATCTCAAAGCTAAAATAAAGCAATGCTAATTTTTTAACAATTAGCAGTTTTTTTATGAGAACCATACAGCATAAAAATTACAATATTTGTGGTGCTTTGTACTTCTGAGAGGAATAACATGTATTTTTCAATTATGTTTTCACTCTCAGGTAGAGTAACCACAAAAAAATGGGGAACAATTAGGTCTTAATTTGCTCCAGGAGATGGCATTGTGAATTCTCTCTTTATATGTAAGAAACAGAAAGAATCTAAAGATAATCAATGTAAGCTGCCCGTAGTTAATCAACCCAACATACATTAAAAAAAATAAAAGTAGGAAAAATTACAGTATAGGACAAGTAGTTCTAAATAAACATTGCAAAGAATTTTAATAATGGCTGCTGAACTAAAGAAACAAAATATTCTTGCATCATCAATTAGGGTAGATCGAATTTTGGAGGTGCTCCTGATGAAGCATGGTTGGATTTTTGAACATTGCTGTGGAAGGATCTTTTCTGTACAATTATTGTTGAAGACAGAGCACATAAAAGGATAAATAATCCTTGTTTAGGGGTTGGGAATTGATGATTCATTGGAATGCAGCAGAACTGAACAATTTACTGTTGCAGGAAGCATATATCTGATGGTGAAAGTTTTATCTGTTCCTCAATGTATCACACCATGCCCCTCCCTATTCTGAATAATTCAGAGGTTTTTAAATAATTTTTCTTAATCTTGTTTTGCTGTAAACTTATTTCCTGTAAATCATGGTTTCAGGGAAAAAGGGGAGATATTGACCAAGCAAAATAGAGGAGAATAACTGCAAACCTATAGGCATTCTTTTCTAAGCATAAATCAGGTTTTAAAATAAATAAGGGAAAAGATTTCACAATGCTTTGTGGGTTTAGAGCAGCTGAGGAAGAATGTGTTTCTCTTTCATTAATTAATTAAAAATAAAATAACATATAAATGATAAAACCATAATGTTAACATAATGACTTTATATTATAAATAATATTTTCATTATTATATCATTTATAATATAATTATTATGACATTAATAATAATTATTTAATATTGTATATATGTGATAAACATCCTCAGATTTGCCCAGTGGAAAAAAACAATGGTTTTCTACACTGTTTTCTTGTCATTTTGGTTTGAATTGGATTGAGTGTTCTCCACACATATTTTAACACCATAGGTTATGATCATTTGTGTGTGGATTAAGAGATGACAAGATACAGGCATGTTAAGGGAGGCTATCAGTCAATAATCAATCAATCAATCAATCAAGTCGCCTTTCCAAGAAAAGCAGAGATAAAAGGCTGAAAAATCACAGGTGTTAATAAATTCACATTCTTTAATCAGTGCATTTCTTAGCTTTCTGCCTTTAAACTAGTGTGTATCACTTAGGTAAAATCAGGTTTTTGTTCTTCATTATTCCATCTAACTTCCATTGTGTTGACTGAAAAGAATAAATTGCCTGTGCTTAGATTTCAAGAAAGTGTTTTGACATTTTGTTTCCCGAATACCCGTCTCTTATTTTGAGCTTGATTGTTTGCAATAAAATGCACCTATTTCTTGCTATCAAATATAACAGTATTTTTAAATTTCAGTGGTGGGGAAGAAAGATTAAAGATGTTTTAAACACCCCTTCAGTTTAGGAAAAGAAACAAAGACATCACTATGATTTCTTAATTGAACAAGCTACCAAAGCTATCAAAGATGGGAGGAACCTGTTTTCTCAGACAGCAAACAGACGTAGTAATTGCCATTGTGTATGATAATGAAAGTTTTAAAAGATTGGGTTTTTAAGATCTTTGTCACAAATGTACAAACTACTCCAACTCACAAAAACGGTGCTGCTAAAGTGAATTCTGGCCTTGGATTGTTAACCCCGACTGCTGCCATTTAACACTGCAAAGCAGTACAAATTCACTGCAAATCACGCTGCTCTTTGCACTGATGCTTTGTTGTAATAATGATCACTATGAGAGGAATTCCTGAGAATTGATGGCTTCATGTTCATGTTTATAAAGTTTCTGATTTTGTGGATTTATCTGGTTAGGACAGCAAGAAGAACTACAGGAGGAGTTCCTTGTGGAAAGGCAAGCAGCTCAAACTCCAGCCTTCCTTTTTTTCTTTACCCTGAACCAAAAGCATCAAGGGAAGGGGGAATTCTGCCTCTCTGTCCTGCAGAGCTGCTTCCAGCTCAGGTTTGCCAGAGAACCTGTGGCTGCCCCTGGATCCCTGGCAGTGTCCAAGGCCAGACTGGACACTGGGGCTTGGAGCAGCTTGGGACAGTGGAAGGTGTCTCTGCCCATGGCAGGGGGTGTGACAAAATGAGATTTAAGGTCCCTTCCATTCCAAAACACCTATAGATCTACCATTCCATGAATCAGAATCACAGGAAGAGAAAATATAGTACTGAAAGGATGAGCTCAAGAGGTACCTTTTTTAACTGTATGGAAATGAGAGGTGATAAACCAACAAAGCAGGCTGCAGATTGAATACATAAAGCATTTGAAGCTCAGCCAAAACACTAATTGTGAGCTCCAGTAAATGCTGGTTGTCTGTACTGTTAAATAGTATCTATTAGTTTTATCAGAGATGATATCACCAACTTTATATGCAATAGTTTAGTTTTTTAAATTGCTAGCTAAATGTGTATTTCTTGCAACTCATCAAAGCATTAATGCTAACATTTTTTCATGGATGCATCTCTTTTGTTATTGTAGATAAAGGCAGAGAGAAATGTTTATTTTGCCTTTTCTACAGCCAGTAAGTCCATTTACAAAATGTATTACACTTCCATTTCCAGAGCATCAGTATTAAAAAGCAATTAAAAATTAAAATTTCTCTGTAAGCAAAAGACCTACTTATGCCTAGTTTTCTACATGTGTTGTGGGGTCTTTCAGAATTAACTGCAATATCTCCATGACCCTCCAGCCATGAAAATATCTGTCCTCCACTATAAAACCAGACTGCAGTATCATCAGGTCACCCCCTTCTCACAATTTATCCTATTTCTCCTCTGTACCACAGTATTTCAGTCTCCTTTAAAAGTTTATCTCCTCCCATACATTTGTCAGGCTTTGATGATGTTTCTAGTTATTTTCTGTGGACCTTCAAGTAAAAGGAGCCTCTGATCATTCTGCTTCCCATGAAAGTATCTCCATTTTTATTTTCAATTCTTGTTATTTTTATTATTTAAAAATTATTTTTATTGTTTTTATTTACCTTTTAAAATTTTTATTTTTAATTTAATTTGTTTGCTTTTTCATGGAGAAAGATTTCCTCAGCCCTGTATTCTGATTATTCTGCATCTTCTCACCAGTGTGAGCAACTTGTCCCTAAACAATGTTTTTCCTACCCACGGAGAGACAAGACCGTTTTTATTGGCAACTGTTATGGGGTAATCGCTGTTAAGAATTCCCGGTGTAGAGGGAGGGGGTGGAGTCGGAAATGAGGTAGCCAGCATAAACTCCGCCTACCAAAAAAAACTCATAAAAACCAAGAAAGCACCTGAAGAGACTCTCTTTGAAGCTGCCGGTTTGCTGAAGAAAGAAGTCGCTCTCCCTCTCCGCGCCAGAGCTGGGTAAGGTCTCTCCAGGCCACATGGCCTGGGGCTGCCAACCAGCATGGCGCGGGGAGGGGGAGGAGAGAGAAAAGACTCAAGCTGTTTCATTCTGCTGTCCCTGGCTAAAGAACTTCGCCAGCTCTGCTCGCCTAGTTTGGGCCAGGCCGATCGCTTCTCCGCGGCGAAGCCCGGCGGGAAGAGAGTTTGAGGTTGGGCCCCGTGGGTTTTGGGAGCTCCCCTCCCTGCCCGGTGAGCTCCGCAGTGAACTCGGCACGAGAAGAGAGAGAGACAGGACCCAGACTGGGCTCCTCCCCCGTAGCTCGGACAGGAATCCCGCCGGGCAGCTCCGCGTGGCTCGGCACAGAAAAGAAACTTAGACCAGCTCTCTGCAGCACAAGTGCAGTCTCGCCGGGCTCTCACAACTAAGACGCAGCTTGGATGGGGAGATAGCACAAACAGACTCTTTTTCTCCGGTTCAAGCACGGACTTATAGCATTCAAACCACGCGGGCAAAAGCCACGTGACTATTGCCCAGCCAAAAAAGACAAATTAACTGTTTCTTTCTAACATCAGAATGGGACTTTGGGGGTATTCATTTTTTCTTCCCACACAGAAGGAGCACAGAAATGAAGGCACCTACGAAAGGTACAACATAAAGACTTTGAGTTAATGAATATAACTAGGCTTATTTTCAAAGAAGGAAAAGATGAGGAGTGCTTTACTGCTGAAAGTTCTTTTGTAAAAACATGTTGATAAAGTTAGCTGTAATACACCCTGTAATATATGAATAATGGTCTAAAAGAAGTGAGAAAAAGGGAATATAATGTTTTAAGTTATAAGCAATAGACTGAGACTTTTGTGTATTAAAATCTTTCTTTCCTCGCCCCAGGAAAACAGTAGAAGAAGACTTGTGTTGCTGATGATAAAGTAAGGAGATGTTGTTGTCACTGTAATAGAAACATTTGCTCTCAAAAGAACACCTCGATGACCATCATATGTCCATTGGTGTGGCCCTGGGAAAGCTATTGAAATGGGAAGGGGTCTAGAAAAGCAAATACCTCTCTTCAAAGAGAGAATCGCTTACTAGAAAGCTAATAACCATAGAACTGTGTTTCCTATGGGAGTCAACATGATAAAACAAAAGAAAGTTTCTCTCTACATAAATTAAGAAAATTGTGAAGTTCCAGAGGTGGTAGATTAACTAGAAGTTGAAGTGTTACCTTTTGTATGGTCAACAAGAAAGAAAATAAGAAAGGTAGGGAAGGGAAAAGAGTGTTCTGAAAAGTTGTGTTGATGCCTAATTATTATTTCTGTTTTACATCTGTTAATAAAATTCCTTTTTGTACTCCTTAAAGTATAAACCTGCTTTTGCCTACTATTAATCCTTATCTCACAACAAAATCAAATTCCCAAACCTTGAACCACAACAGCAACTGACCTTCCCAGTGTCTTAGGCATCTAAATATCTAGACTCTAAAAGGTATTTCAAATAATTGAAAAGAAAAACCCTGAAGTTACTGTGGGAGTATGGCCTTCCAGAAGCCCTCCAAAACTCTAATTATTGAAGAATTTTGAAAGAAAAAGTCATCATTGAATGATGACTTCTGGGTAGGACTTGCTGCAACTCCAGATTCTCTAAAATTTAACAAACAAATTGTGTGTTAGCAATCCAAATTGAATATGTTAAATCAAATTTTTTTTTTCCAAAAATTGAAAGGCATTTTTTATTCAGATCATCATTGATTTGTGAATAACATAAAAATATTTACAATAAAATGCAGCAAATTTCCTTTGTGCAGTTTACAGTGGGGCAGTTCAGCTTTGGGAGTCTAACATGGATCAGCTACAGGTGTAATTTTTACTCTCTCTGGTAAGTTTCATTGAATCTTGGTGTAAAGGGTGCATTTAACTACATTATAACCAAAGAACCAAATAAGATCCAAATCACAGAATCCCAGGATATCTAGGATTGGAAGGGACCTCTGGAGCTCACCCAGTCCATCCCCTGCCCAGGCAGGGTCCCCTGGAGCAGTGACACAGGAACGTGTCCAGCTGGGGCTGCCATGGCTCCACACAGGGACACTCCAGGCCCTCCCTGGGCAGCTGTTCCAGGGCTCTGCCCCTCCATGCACAGAAGTTCTTCCTCCTGCTGGGCTGCAACTTGCTGTGCTTTATTTCATGGCCACTGCTCCTCAAGCTTCACTGGCACCACTGAGCAGAGCCTGGCCCCATCCTCTGGCACCCGTGGGAGATGTTTGTATGGATTGATGGGATCCCCTCTCAGCCTTCCCTTCTCCAGCCTGACCAGGCCCAGCTCCCGCAGTCTCTGCCCAGCACAGAGATTCTCCAGAGCCCAAATGCTCTCTGTGGCTCCCCTGGAGCCTCTGCAGCAGCTCCTGGTCTCTCCTGTGCTGAGGAGCCCAGGGCTGTGCCCAGCTCTGCAGAGGTGCCTCAGCTGGGCAGGGCAGAGGGGCAGGATCCCCTCCATGACCTGCTGCCCTCTCTCTTCCTGATGTGCCCAGGGTCCCACTGGCCCTCCTGGCCCCAGGACACTCTGTCAGCTCAGGGTCACCTTGTCCCCCAGCAGCACCCCCAGGTTTCCGCCAGGCTGTGCAGGCCCTGGGGGTTGTTCCTGCCCTGGGGCAGGATCTGCAGTGCCCTTGAGGAAAGGACTTCCCTGGGTTTCTCTGCACCCAACTCTCCAGCCTGCCCAGGGCCCTCTCAGTGGCAGCTCAGCCTCCAGGTCGATCAGACACTCCTCCAATTCTCTATCACCAGGCACAATCAGATAAACAGGGAAAAAATAAAGCCTCTCTAAAGGACTGGTTCGTTGGGAGCACTCCTTTTATCTCCAGGGCCTTTAGTTGCCAGAAGCAGGAATGATAAGTGAGTCAACAAATAACATTTGGCATTGAAGTACAACTCCTTCCTGTCCGACTGATAGAATGTGACTTCTCTTCAAGCTCAAAGGCCGTAATTCTTTTTTTCTTGTTTTTTTTTTTTTTTTTTTTGTATTTCAGATACAAAATTCTTGTATTGCTCTGAGGACTGTAAAATGAATTTAAACCTTGTCAGTGTTTAAGAAGCTGTTTTGGCACAGAGAAAAATCTGTGTGTAAATGGGTCATTCTCTTGTTGCATGCATATGTATGGTTGAAAAGGTGGCATTTCAGTCACCAACTTGTCAAACGTAAATTATCAAAATTTTTTGTAACGAGTGTCTTTGGCTGCTTCTATCAGCTTCTGCCTTTTTCTTTTCCTCTCCTATCCCCATCATGAAAAGAAGGATTTTGAGAATTAATATTGTTCTTCTCCATCTTCAGTACTCCAATATTGCCAATCTGATTACCAAAGCTACAGATCCTTACTATTTAATAGGTTTTATATGCCACTACAATTCTGGTGAATGAATTTACCAGATTTACCTAATCTGCAAGATACTGAAATATTTGACTGTTTATAAGAAAAAAAAAAAAAAACAAACAACAATTTGAAAAATAATTATATCCAAACATAATTTATAAATGAATTTTATATCAATAATTACTCTTTCCTATTTAGCTGACTGGAACCAAAAGAGTTGAAAGAAAAAAACTACCTTTGTGAAAATTCTAATTCTTGAATGCATTTAAGAATTAAAAATACACAGAAACATCCTTTATCATAAAGAAAATATTTAAATGGAAAGCTTTTTCAGATAGAGAGAAATGTCCAATGAAAACAGCCCTTTAAAGTGTTCTTGCTCAAGAGACAAAGCTCCCAATTTCAAACAATAAAGTTTTTTATGTGACAGAACCACCAATCAGGCAGCAATTCAGGATATCGGAAAGGAGTAAGAGGACAGAAAAAGATACAAACCTAACAAAAAAGGAAAATATTGATGTGCATATTTACATATTTCAACGCTATTAGGATTTGTCCAGATTATTAAAAACATGCAGTCATAATGCATTATAAATTCTCTTGAATTATACGGCCAGTGTGCCCATACAGGGGTGTCATAAACATTGTTCTACATTCTTTACTGAAATGCATGTTGGCTTTCTGAGTTTCTCTATTTCCATTAGAGGAATAACAATAATAGTAATAATAACAATGTATTATGTTTTATTGGTTTTATTTGTCTTGTTCTTGATTGTTGCAGCGGTGGTTGTTGTTGTTACTGTTATTATTAAAATTGACTGTTAAAGCACTTCTGCAGCACCCTCCTCCTCCTCCAGAGAGATGTTCTGATTTTGAACAAAAAAAAAATTTAGATATGGTATTTATGGTTCTCTGGGGCCTGCACAATCCTCCTGTGAGAATAAAAATGTCACTCTAAAGGCTGAAGGAGATTTTAATTCAGACAACCCAAGTCATCCTGGAATTTTTTATATCCCCAGATCCATATGCTACACAATTAACAACACAAAGAGTATTGCATGCACATATCTTAGTTTTTCACCAAAAAATTGTGTTTACTGTTATTTTTTCCCATTCACTTTGTTCCTTCACAGGAACAAAGGTGGTTTTGGCTCTAATCTTAAGCTGTAAATTCCCCAGGGAAGGGGCTGATGCTGCTGCACCCCAGCCTGTTCAGCAACTGCCTGGAAAATCTGCTCTGATTGTCAATTGAGGTGAAATCAAACGAGACAAAATGAAGATTTCTCAAAATTATAATGAGAACCAGAGCACTCATTGGAAAAGTGGAGTCCCTGAGGGGAAGGAAACAGTCAAGATATTTAATTGATTTACCAGAGAGGCAGATGAAGCAGCTGTATTGCTTGTGTCAGAGTGCAGGTTGAAATCTCAGCGTCTTGTGTCAAGCAAGTTTTCTGGCTGCTGTACCACTAACAATCTGAAAAGAAAAGAGGATTCTTGTGTCTTCTTTAGATGAGTATGCCCTTTTCCATCTTGGGGAAAAATGTTCTGCCAGTCATGAAAAATATTACCTTTCAGAAATATAACTGGAACTAGCACATCTCCTTTCCTCAACCTTTTTTTTTCCTCTTTTTTTTGTGTGGGTATGTGATGCATATCAATTTCTAACACACATCTCTAGCTCTTAACCTGAAGAAGAAAACAACAAGAACAACAAAACCAACCAACCAACTGAAAGAAAACCCAACCAACCCAAAAACACTTAAGAATTACTTCCTATGGCAAAAGATTTTTGTCATACATTGAGGCAGGATGGCTCTGTCAGCTCACTGCTGTGGCATTAAATTATTTCTAAAATCTCTCACATTGTCAAAGTCTGACATGAATTATCTACAAGCTGTCAAGCTGGACTGCCAGATCAGAAAATTGAAGTAACCATGTTGATTAGTTGTCTTCTTGATTCACACAGAACTAATAATTGAAATCTTTCAAGTGTATGTAATGTTGATTTGAAATGCGACCCACCACGAGATTAAAAGCCAAAAGTCTCTTGGCTCCAATAATATTCTCTGATTTTGAAATCACAAGATCTTTGGCAAAGTCTGCAGACTTTGCCTGGAATGCAGATGGCACCATGCCCTTAAATACTTCGTAGTGATTTAACGGTTCCTCCCCTGAGTTCTGAAGTTCTGTGTGAATGAAATTAACAGTGCAATATGAATGCTGAAAGTAAGACAAAGTCATTTCTAAAATTATGTTTCAAATCTTATTTACTCCCTCAGAGTAAAATAAAGTAACACACACACACAAAAAAAAAAACCAAAAAACAAACAAACCCAAAACCTGCTATTATTTATTACAAAGATCTGCAACAGCACACAACTTCAGACACTGTAAAAACTCCTTAGAGTTTAAATTGTTGAAACATATTCTTGTTAACATGAAAATATGTTTTGTAGGTGTCTGAAATGAACTCTTTCACCAAGTTCATTCATGGTGTTCTCCTTGAAAATCTAGTATAAATAACAGTAGGATAAAGACCTTGGTGCAACACATTTAACTTTGCAAACAGCAACTTCAGCACTAAAACCTAAACAGCACCTTGGTTGTTACAAATTTAACATAGCCTCTGAAGAGTTGTGCTTGAAATTTTAGCAGCTTTCTTCTAGCACAGCCCTTGTGTGGTTTGTAGAAATTCAGTTTGAATTTGGTCAAGTGTCGGCCAAACCAGGGAACTCATTTCTGAGGCTGCAATATGTACTGCATGAGAGGGAATCCTTCCACCTTCTGCACACCTGGATCGCTGGGCTGCACTTCAGAGAAGTTCCTTCAATGATTCAGGGTGCAAATAGTTCCTAGTATTGAGGTGTGAGAGGCAAGGCCAACTGTGCTGGAGATCTCAAAGAGCTGTTGGACTCCTTTCTCTGAGCAGCTGTTTAGAAGGGTGCAAATGACCCAAAACTCCCAATAATGATGGCGATTTGGCTTTGTTATAAAAGGGAGAAGATACAATCCAGAGAGGGGGGCAGAACAAGCTGTGCTAGTGCAAAGGAAACACTTTGCAAGTGGAAAGTGAGGAACTGTGGACCAGCAGAGAGAGATAACCTGGAGAATGAAAGAGGTGTGTGTTAGCTTGGTTTTGAAAGGAACTGAGGGCTGCTCAGTCAGATAGTCTCTCTTGCACTGACTGATTCCCTTTAAATACTCATATTTGCAGCTGGAAGAGGTGCACAGGCCACGGAGGGCATGGGAATGTGATACCTAATGTGCCAGTCAGAGTCCTCCTCACTATGGAGTGGGATGGCATTTTAAAAAATGTGTAGACAGCAAAACAAGGGGTGAAGCAGTACCATGGATGCTCTGGATGCCCATCAACCTCTCAGAAATGCAGGTACCCTACTGTCCTCTGAGTTTTCCTGGGAACAGCCATCTCAGTGTCACTCACAGCATCACCACCTGCTAGGGCAGGGTCCTGAGCAGAAATCTGCTTGCATGCCAGAGGACCCTCTCAAACTGACAGATAGTAGGTTCAGATGGGATATTGGGAAGGAATTGTTCCCTGTGAGGGTGGGGAGGCCCTGGCACAGGGTGCTTAGAGAAGCCGTGGCTGCCCCATCCCTGGCAGTGTCTAAGGCCAGCTTGGATGCGGCTTTGAGCAATCTGGGACAGTGGAAGGTGTCCCTGCCCATGGTAAGGGTGGCACTGGATGACATTAAAGATCCTTTCCAACACAAACCATTTCATGCTTCTATGCTTCTATGATTCTATAACTCACTGTCTGCAGCTTGCTGCAAGTGTCACTTCATCAGGGCAACTTTGCCTTTTTTACCTTAACTGTGACTCCTCACTCAGAAGGGTGACATTAATCTCTAACTCAAGACTTTCTGGTGTGTGGAGAGAGTGGGAGAACCATGTGGTGAGCTGTCTGCAGAGGCATCGAACAGACACACAGCTTTCACACATCTTAGTCCTGCTGAAAGAACCACCGTGAATCCAAATTCCTTTCACAAGCAGGCAGGGAAAAACCCCAACTGAAATCAATCAGCTCCCAGTTTCTCAGCTTCAGGGGTGGGCAGAAGGATTTGCAGAACAAAATATGGGAGTGCCCCATGTCAGGGGTTGTGTTCACAACTCAACCTTTGCACTCCTCTCCTCTCCTGTGTTCTTGTGCACTTCACATGTTTGCATTTGGGAAGCAAAGGATTCATTGTAAAACAGACTCAGACATTTAGACAGGATTCTTTAATACTATCCTCTGTAGGCAGTAAAGGCTTATTTCCAAAATAGAAAAAGTAATCAAACCCAACTATGACACTGATTTTGTTAGCTTTTTTCTATAAATAGTCAAAAAGAAAAAAAATCTGTGCTGCAAAAGACTGAAAAAAAGTACTTTTTTTTTAAATGGAGTTTGAGTGTTTCCTTGTATTGCACAGCTACTTCTCCCCGTTTCTTGTGATGGAGCATTACATGACAATGCCTTTGAACCAGAAAAGTTTGAAGGAAGCAGGATCTTCCATAAAACCCACATTGACTTATTGGGAAACCTCACATGTTCAAGAAGTGGGGAATCAGGCTGTGCTTGGGAAGAGATAAAAGAACCAACTGTTCCCTTTTTTTTTAGAAGCAGTGTCAACCCCAGGAATAACTCTGGCGGTGTTGCTGTGGTGGTGACAGACAGATGTATTATCTCTTCTTCTCTTGAGTCAAGCACACACGGATGACTTGCAGAATCAGAGCAGTCGGTTATGGTGAGTGGCGTCTGACAAATCCCTGAAGAACAAAGTACATATTATTGGGAGGAAAAAAAAATAAGGAAAGTTCTACTGCGTGCAACAGAGGCTTTTTATAGCCCTAATTATAACAGAGGTGGCAATATAATCTGTGCCTGTGCAGTCTGAGACTGTCTTGATCTCTGGGTCTAAGGAGGTCCTGATCTGGTTGGTGCTGTGATGGGAGCTGGTGATAAAACTAATCTCCACAAAGCTGGTATCCAGGATACCCTAAAGGAGTTAAAGGGTAATTGGCAGGTTACACTCACGTTGTCTGGATGACATCTAAAATTGGCAAGAGGCTGGCAAACAGGCAGGATCAGCTCTTGCTCTCCTACTGCTGCAGCACGGGTGGGAGTGACTTGGTTCACCTTTTGTGTAACGAGTTGTGGACCTGATGTCACTACTAAACGTTAGCCATTATTCTTCTCTTATGCCAAAATCATCTTCATGCTATACATTCTGACTTGCTGTCACTGTTCCTTTACTGATGGCTGTTTATCTAAGGGCAGTGTGGCTGCCTGCATTTCTACAGGCTATAATTTTTTTTTTTCTGTTTAGAATACTGCAGGACTTCAAAGGGCTACTTGGAGCATTTGAGGCAAGACAGGAAATAATGCTACTAATGAAAGTAAGATGGAGGAGAACAGTGGAGGCCTTACCAGACATGAATTAGGTCATTCCCAGTTGAAAATGTTTTTTCTCTTGGAAAGGCAGCAATTCATCTGTCTCTCCACTCCACCCTTTCTGCCCCAGAAGGTCTATAGGAATCCATAGCTCAAGGGAGGGATGTTGTGGATTTGGGCAGTCTCCACAGTCCCTTTCTGGCAATCCTATTAGGCAGAAATTTCTGACAAACAGAGCTGATCATTTAGATGGAAGAACATAAAAAAATTGGATGCAAAAAGTTCTTGATCCTGAGTGATTGGTAAACAAATAAAATATGCATTTGGGTATTAGAGTGCATCTAAGTAAAATTAAGCAGGAATTATCTTGAAGTGTAGGAACAGCCTGGAAAGTGAAAAGTAGTCTGAGATCTATGGGTGGCAGTAGAAGGAAGATAGAAATATTAAGGATTAATATCTGACAATTCTTGAGCCCATTTCTCTCTTAAATTCCAAACCACAAAGCATATAATGAATTCACATGACGGGAGGAAGAGTTTTGCCTTAGGGGTAAATATCAAAACATAAATATAAAAATGTGGTGCTTATATATTGTGTATATATATTAATATTGATATAAAAGATAGAATGTCAGCGTGAGCTGCAATGGCTTGTGACATCCCAGTCCCATCCCACCCATATTTCAGCAAAGTGCCTTCACCACCAGGAAGACAGTCAGGATTTGCAAATATGTAGCTGAAAAAAGGAAGAGAGAAGCTTCAGGATGTCCTTAAGGTCCTGGGGTTTCCCACATAAAATTGATGTTTGCATACATATAATACAGAGTCAGAAGGCAGGTTTTCCTGCTGCCAGCGAGGCAGCTGGTTCAAGAAAAACAACAAATGGCAAAAAAATGCATAACTTCTGAGCCTTGGAGGACATTGAAGTACATCAGGGTAGAATCTTCATCGAGAAGGTGAGGTCAGGAATGGGCCACTGTAGGAGGGGAGTGCTACGCGATGCTGCAACCACCACAATGCCAACGACAACAGTGTGAGCCTACAGTACAACAGCAAAGGAACTCTTGGGTAAAACCCAGGCTGGAGCAGTAAATAGCACAGCCTGTCTTCAGAAAATTCATATTATGAACACCTAGATGCAGGTGATTTCTACATTTGGATTGGAAGGAAGAATCTGCACCTCGGAGCCAACCTCACAGCACTGAGCTGCAGTCATGTTGCCCTGGGCTAAGGGAAGAAACTGTGGTAGAAGGAAGGTGGTGGATGAAGGGATCTCCTGCAGCATCCCCCAATCCTGGGTCATTCCCAAAATGTAGGGGAGCAAGCCGGAGGAAGCAGCACAGGAAGAGGAGCCCAGCAGAGTGGGGCAGCAAAAAAATCTGATTACTTTGAGGTGGGAAGATAGGTTTTATCAAATAAAACTTGTTGAGATCCTGAAAACATAAAGGCATTGCACTTTAGGTAAGAACCAGGCAGAAAAGCCTTTTGTTGTTTCATCCCTTTTGGCTGAATAAACAATGCCTGGCTTTGAAGAAGCTATTTCTGTGTCATTTTAATCAGCTGCTAGTCAAAGGCCCTCAGTGGAAAAAGGCCTCCCAGTACCACAGTACCGAGTGTAGTTAGTCCCTTTAGATTTATCCTAATTGTGGAAATAAAAGGGCTGCATTACGGGATTATTCCCTCCAGAAAAATAAAAAAAAAAAAAAACAAAAAATCCCCAAACCCAACCGAAAAAACAACAAAACACAGGCAAGGCTGCCACTTGGGGGTGCAGGCATGCCGGGCTGCTACAGTAGCTACAGTGCAGCTTGCCCTGTAATTATGACAGCTGGATTCTTGGTTGTGAAACAGAGATAAGCAGTAAAATTAGCACCGTTGTAGAGAAACGATGCATTAATATCAGAAGCTTTGTTAAGGCATCCTAAATTTCCACTATCTCTTTAGTGACAGCAAAGCAACCCTCGGGGAGAAGTATTTTCTTTGCAGGCAGCAGTTCTTCAGGGAGATCTCTGGCACGGAGACTGATGTGTGAAATCCAAGTTGCTGTGGAGGTGGTGATGCAATCGCAGGGATATCTGTGCAGCTTAGTGAAGGTGTAGCACACCTGAGTGCTGCCAGGTGAGTTGTGATTATGCACTTTATAGGGAGGACAGGGAAAAGTTTTGGTAGATGCTGCCAAGCTTCCACGTGCCCAGAGCATCACACAGGTCATGATAACACATCTTTTCTGCTAGTGTGGGCTAAATTAATGTTGGGAGATTGTTTTTTCTTTATCTGTCCTAACCTGCTAGAGAACTCTGCGCTGCCCCACCACTGCGGGCTGAGTGTAACCGGGGAGCCTTGCCCTGTTGTGATGGGTGAAGTGCACACTTGGTGTGGGTACCACTGAGCTGTGTGCAAGCAGGAAAAGCCCCGGGATTATGGGTGTCAAATGCTCTTTATCAAGGTGAATCGTTTCTGTTAATTTCATAGTTTAACCAGCACAAAAAAGCCTGGTCCTTTCAAGCCCTTGCTGACAGTGTAAGGTGTTGAAACCAAAACACTTCTAGTGTCAAAGAAAAATGTGATTAATTGCGAGCTCAGATGTAAAACCAGAGCTTTAGGCAAGGGCTGTCACCCTGTCACTGACAGGAATTTAATGGCAGACAAAGGGCTTGCAGAATGAAATGCTGTAACTACTGCGAGGTGGCAGCTAAAGTAACCAAGAGATCAGACGACTTAACGGGTCGTTTCCACTCCTAATTTCACGATGTCTCTTGTCATGCAAGCAGCCCGGACTTTCAGGTTGTATCTGCAGAAATGCTTCTCAACAGCGGAGCGCTGTTCGGCGCATCCTTCTCACTCGGCAAGTGCATTAAAGCTTAATATAATATTTATATGTGGTCTTTAACCATGAAGGCATGTAGAGAGGATGCAAATTACAGATATAAAATATCTGGAGAGCCTTTTGATGCCCACTAGGCAATTAGTACTTTTTTTTTTGCTGTCGTGGCTCTATATACCCAGGTAGGAAAAAGAAATAAAAACCAAAAAGTGTGTAGTGGTCCGACGTGAGATCTTCCTACCCTCCACCTTGGGCTGCTTCTGAAATATCGCCGCATCTTTCATTCTTGCTTTGATTCCGTTCCAGTTTCGGGCAGGATGACATCTTACCTGAGGAGGGAGGGAGGTGGAAGAAAGAAGCTTTGCTACTCCTGATCTGGTTGAAGGTTTCCCTGCCCATGGCGTGGGGGTTGGGATGTGGTGAGCTCTGAGGTCCCTTCCAACCCAAATCATGCCATAATCTTGTGATTCTGTGCGAGTTCCCTGTGTGGATGTTCAGGAAGCCGAGGCAGCACCCGGCACTTGGACAGCACCTCCAAGACAGAACTTTGTGGAGGGCAAAATTCTTCCGCGGAGGGTAAAACACCTTCGTGAACCACGTCCGCTCTCTGATAGACGAGGGCAAGCACCCATCTAAAACCAAACCAGACCAGGACATGCGATTTACCGCGGGAGAGGAACCCCGGCCACGCAGACCTGCGCCCGCGGTCCGCGTTAAGCGGAGCGCTGCGGGAGCTCCATCCCGCACCCTCGGAGTCCCGGCCCCGTGCGAAGGCTCCATCCCGCACCCCCCGCATCGCGGGGGCGCGGCGGCGGGCGGGGCGGGGCCGGGGTGTGTCCGGCGGCACCGGCCCCGGGATCCGCGCGGGGCGGGCAGGGCAGCGCCAGCAGGAGGAGGAGGAGGAGGAAGGTAGAGAGGAGAAAGAGGGGGAGGAGAGGAGGAGGAGGCGGCAGGACGCGGTGAGGAGGCGGCGGCCGGGCCATGCTGGAGGCGCGGCGGCACCTGGCGGGCGCGCAGAGCGGGCGGGCGGCGGGACGGGCTCCGCGCCGCGCGTAGGGCGGTGGCAGCAGCGGAGCGGCGGGGGCCGCGCTTGGCCGGGGGACGCTCCACGCCGCGCAGCGCCGGGAGGGACCTGCGCATCCTCGCCGCGCCTCGCATCGCTTCGCATCGCCTCTCCGGCCGGAGAGGCACCGCCAGCGCCCGCCGCTCGCATCCCTCGGCTGAGGCGGAGGAGAGCAGGACCAGGAGCGGGAGGAGGAGGAGGAGGAGGATGAGCCGCGCGGTGCTGGCCTGGCTGGCGCTCTGCGGGAGCTTGGCGGCGCCGCGCCCCGCCCGAGGTGAGGGGACGGAGGACGGCGGGGACGGACGGGGGTCGGGGTTGCGCCGGAGCTCCTGCAAAGTCCGAATCCAAGTGCGCGGGGGAGCGGGGAGGTGGCTCTCAGCAGGGTGCTGCTGTCTGGGCTTTTCTTTTCTCTTTATAGATAAGGAAAGAAAAAGAAAAATACTTATCTCTGCATTTTAAATAGAAGCCGGCGGAAGATCCATCCTCGGACACGTTCTGTTTTGAAACTATGCTTAATTACAGGGGAAAGAAATGCCGTGAGGGCTTAAATGTAATCCAGATGAGCGGCTGGGAAGATTTAATATCTGCAGGCTGTCCCCACCGCTTCTCCCTTCCTCCCCCCACCCCTCCCCAGCCGCCGGTAGGCATTGTAATTTGGAGGCTGTTAGCTCGGAGCCGGAGACCCAGCAAATCGCGGAACAGTTTGCAAACACGTTCGGGAGCTTGAGCATCTCGGCAGCAGCGAGCAGTTCTTGCCAGGCGACCCTTTCGCTGCCTCCCGCTAATTAGGTCTTTTCCATCCTAAAACACCCGTGGCGCCTTCTCGGTGTCTCACCTCCACTCCCCCCCCCCCCCCCCCTCCCGCTTACAAAACAGAACAAAAAAATACCCATCAAAACCAAAAACCCTCCTTGTAAAAGAAACCGCCAACCCTACCCCAGAGAGACAACTTTAGATCTCTTGGGAGTTCTCTTTATTATTTATATTAATCAGTTCGCGCAGGCTACAGGGGTTTACCCTCCTCGCATTGAAAAGTTGGACTTCGTCGTGCGAGGAGCTGATGGTGGGGGTGTGGGCACGGTCCCCCCTTCGCAGAAGGTTTGTGGGGGCTCACGGAAGATTTGGGGCGATCACTCGCCGCCCGTCCCGTCGCATCCTGCCCATCCCGGCTCTGCCGCCCGGGCACCCTCCGCGCTGCCGGGGAAGGCGCTGGGCTCAGCTCCGGGACCCCCGTGGGTCCCCCCGTCTCGCCCATAGCCCCGCAGGGACTCTCCTCGTCCTCTGCGGGCGCCGAGCGTCCTCCTGTGCGCGGATGTTCTGTCCCTCTGTGTGATCCCACCCGGCGTGGAGACCCCTCTGTCTTCCTGCTTGGTAGAACAACTGTTGTCCTAATGAGTACCAGAATATTCCCACCGACTTCAGACCTGTTCCCTTCATTATTAACTTTTTTTTTCTTTTTTTTTTTTTTTTTTTTTTAGGTTTCAAAATGAAACCAGTGTATCAATAAAACCTGAATATTTTATTAGTCCTTAAATTATTCAGCACAGTGGCTTCTCAAAATCTGGTGGCATTCATACAGTTGCAGTGAGCATGTGATAGCTTATGCAATATGTCCTTGTACCTGCAGTTTATTCCCCAAAGTCTCTGTTTTAAGCAAAAGATAGCTGTATCTGCCACAAAGTCTTTGCACTGGGATTCTTTGGAACTGGTAGCTCACATTTGTGATGTTTTCTCATTAAAGTCTGCAGTTTTGCCATGTTTTCAGGCGACTTCAGAACAGGGAGGACTTAATGGGTTTTCTAGCAGAAGTGAAATAGGAAGGAAAGAGATCCATTTGCTCTGTGATTGGTTAAGATGTGATTGTTCAGTTAAAGGCTTGTCCTTGGCTCTCAAAAAGAAACAGAAGAAAATTATACTGAGTCGTTTTTGTGCTGAAACGGAGCAAAATGCTGCTTGACAAGTCTGATATACTGGGTTAATTTTGGTGGCTGTCATAACATTTACTTTTAATAGATCCTCTCAAAGTTGCAATGACTCTAAGCACTGTAAGTAACCAAAACTCTTTTGAAAGCAGCTTTTGAACAGTGCAGAACTTGTCTCAACACTACTCACTATGACTCCATTCCTGTAAAGGTGTGGAATGAAAACCAGTGGAAGTGTCATCTGTGCAGTGGCTGGTTCCCACCTGCCTTTCGAGGTAAATTCCAAGTGCAGATCAAAGTTCAGTCATATACTTCATTACTGACCTGCATTTCAAGTCTACTGTTAAAGAAAAAGACCAATTGCTTTTCTTGATGGAGCTCTGCAAAGTAATGGTGGAAGTCAAAATGCTGTTTATTCATGATGTCTTAAAAACACCTCTTGCTTTTTGTGCTTGGAACAAATGCATAGTATGTCAGCAAGTTTGGGGTGGTGTTTTTTTTTTGTCTTTTTGTTGTTGGTGGTTTTAAGGCAGAGAAGGGTGAGAAAGATTGAGAGATAGTACTGGGTGAAAAAGTCATCTCAATGGGAGACTGTAATTTTCTTCTTCCTGGCCAGTCTGATAAATTTGCAATCTCATGCACTGTAACAGGAGCCTGATCTTCAGAGATGTGTTTATATGCAAGTGCATGATGAAACCAACCTTCAAGGGTGCAGTGACTTCCACCCCTTAGTTTGCAAGAAAGATGCAGGTGCATTTTTAATAAGCAATGTCCTTTTATACATATTTAAAAACAGCTATAAGCTTTTACATTTGCTGCTGTTGATGTTCCTTGGTCGAATTTGAATGCCAGGCACTCTGGTGCTTTACTGTGCGTGGACAGACAGTAACTACCAGAGTGACTACAGAGACTACAAGAGATTATTTCAGTAGGAAGACACACAGTGCGTCCATCCCACCTACAGTAAAACAGGTTCATGAGTATCACCATGTATTTTTTAATGTTTTTTAGCTTTAAAAACAGTCAGTGAAGATTGGGATCAGATGAAAGGAAAGCATAGTTTAAAAGTGGTGGTTGTTTTGGTTCCCAGATAAACCTCTGGCCATGCGGTAAGCTGATGAACAAAAGTAATGGGACTGTAGGTGCTCAGCAGATCAGTGCATCCCATGTCTTCATGATAAACATTTTTGCAACAGGACCTTCTGAAAAATTACCATTTGAGTTGTCTTGATAGTGAAGCTGCTTCCTGGATTGTATCATGCTGAATTTTTATGTGTGGTTTGCCTAAAAATGATATTGACACTGCTAGTTCTTTATTTTATGACTGTGTCCTGTCAGCCTGACTGAAAAAAACTGGAACTTTGAAGGAAGTGTTTCAAAGATGTTGCTTTTTCTCCATTACAGTGGGAACCTTCACTCTCTTTGAGGCTTAGAAGTTTCTATAAAGCCCTTTTCTGCAGCTGGAATCAGCTGCAAGGAGCAAAAGTGCTGAGAAACGAGAGAGGTAAACTGTAGCTTTGTTCTCATGCATCTATACTGAAAGGCTGAAAAGATCATAGAGGCTTTTAAAGACCAAGATTCTTCTGTTTTACCGAATGCCTCTGCATCTTTGGGCAGCATCTGCTTCTGTACAAAGTGCTGACAGTGTGACCCTGCATAATGATTTTCTCTGTTCTTTTAACAAATCACATTTGTATTCAAATTGATTTTCCATGACTGCTCGTATAGCCTCCAGAAAGCATATAGTGGATATACTGTTGTATTCTGTACATGTCTGGTCAGCCTAGGACAAAATTTGATGTCAAGCCGTGCATTATTATAACTGGAATTAATCATTCTGGTAATATTAGTTGGGGTTTTTTATGTGTCCAGCTTCCTATTTGACTGCCCTTTATGTCTCTTTTCAAAGGATATACTTCATACAAGGTTGTGTATCAATGGCAGCAGAGGGGAAAGGGTCACTATCTTATCTTCCCTCCTCCACATTTTTTCAATTACCATCTAGTTGAAAATCAAGGAAATGATCCACTCTGGAAGTTGTTTCAAAAGACAGTAACTTTTAATTAAGATTTTTATGCCTTAAATTAGCTGTTTACGCAGCACACGTCCCTACAACAGCCGTGACAAGCTCACAGCCTGATACCCCATCAGCATAAGTGAAGATATCTGGGGAAATGGTGTTTAAGAAACTGCAGGAATCAGAGATAAATCTCTGATAAATCTTTGTTATTCTCAAATTTATTGTGGGTCACATAGGAGTTGGTGTATCACTATTTTCATCTTCTTAGTCTCTTGAACATCTCAAATTTAGGTAAGTCACAGAGCCAGGATTTCTGAAATTCTAAAGGATGGTCTGTGCTGTACTACAAGTGAGATTAGATGTGATGAAACAGTTCTTCCCTACGAGGGTGGGGCACAAGCACAGAGTGCCCAGAGAAGCTGTGGCTGCCCCTGGATCCTTGGCAGTGTCCAAGGCCAGGTTGGACACTGGGGCTTGGAGCAGCCTGGGACAGTGGAAGGTGTCCCTGTCCGTGGCAGGAGGTGTCACTGTGTGACCTTTAAGGTCACTCCCAACCCAGGCCATTTATGTGATTCTACAATATTGGGCTTCGTTGTAGCATTTCTGAAGCCCTGCCTGAGCTTGAATAAATATGGGTTGAACAACAGACACGTATTAATTTAAGTTTCAAAACAAGTTCACAGTGAAAATACAGTGAAATCTTAGTCAGATGATGTGTTGGAAAACAAAAGATGAGTCTAAAGATTCAAGTCCAAATAAGGGTTGTAAGCATATTAACATCTGCAAAAATAAAACTTCTGGAAAATTCTGTTTTATATTGGAGGCCCAACACACATTCTGCATTTTAAGTTCAGGGGACAATCTAGGGGAAAGGCAACATCAGCATGAATTTGGTGGGTTATGTTAGTCTGAGGAGTAATGAGTCTAAGTTACCCTTTTTTTTAAGAAACTTGGATCTCATGTTTGTGGGAGAACAACTCACCATGTGTAGTGACAGCAGGGTATGGCTGATTTTTTTAACAGTCTGTGGAGGGGGTAGAACAAATTTTTTGCCATTCACACTGTGGGACCAGAGCAAGGATCTGTCCAAACTCAGTACCTGCAGCTGTGGGTCTGTGTGCCCCAGAGGCAGGGATTGAATGAGCAGCTGTGTCCCAGGAATCTGGAGGCACAGAACCTGCACCACACCTTCATGCTTTGGGGTTTTATCAAATCTCAGTCTTGCTGATGAGGGAATATACCTAACACACTTGTGGGGTTTTTCTAATCATTTGTTTGTGTGCGTTTTCTTCTCTGTAATCAGCAAGCTGTGTTACCTTTCATTACAGCAGACATGTTCTACTTTAAGTTCTGAAAGCTGAGAAATGAAGCAGACCATGATTATCAAATAAAGTCTGTAGCTAATCCAGCTAATAGCTTTATGTGGTGTGTGTGTGTGAATGCATTGTCATATGAAACGCACATAAAAACATCTTATTTTTACATAATATCTAACAGCTATATGCAAACATACTGTACTTTGGGTATAATTTGGGTATATCTACACTCCAGAGACTGTACAGAGGAATTGCAACCACTTATGTGCCTCACATCTGGTCTGATATTTAGAAGTTTAGGAAATACTAGGTAAGATCTAATCGTCATATGAATTCTTGGTGCACAGCTCTGTATTTGAACTAAGAATTTGTTATATGCAACAAAAGCACTGTCTAGGATTCTTTTTAATGTTATCATTAGTACTCCTCACTCTACGCGCCTAAAACTTTTTAGTAAGGGATCATTTGTAGGCGAAAGGGAGGTTTATGACTTGTATATAAAAGACTTATGTCCATAAGTGTTACATATTATGATTTATATGTATATTATATATATGTATCTTTGGTGAAGTTGTTTGAAAATGGAGAAGTAAATACTGTGATGAGTCTTCTCTCAGTCTTCTCCAGCTGAACACACCAAGTGCCCTCAGTTGCTCCTCACACGGTCTCTCCAGACTCTTCACCATCCCCATGGCCCTCCTTTGCACACTCTCTAACAGTTCAGTGTCTTTTTTACTTTGTGATGCCCAGAACTGCACACAATATTCCAGGTGAGGCTGCTGGCCCAGGGCAGAGCAGGACAATCCCTCCTTGGCCCGGCCGGCCACGCTGGGCCTGGTGCCCCCAGGACAGGGATGTCCCTCCTGGCTCCAGGGCACTGCCACTGACCAGGACCCCCAGTCCCTTTCCCTGGTACTGCTTTCCAGCCTCTCATTCCCCAGTCTGTCCGTACATCCAGGGTTGTCCCAGGGTCACAGTCTGGCACCTTCTGTAGTTGAACCTCATACGGTTGGTGCTGGCCTAGAGATCTCATTTGTCATGACCTCTCTGAAGGGCCTCACTGCCCTTGAGGGAGCTCCCCCCAGTTTTGTATTGCCTGTGAACTTGCTCAGGATCCCTTCCAGTCCTACATCCAGGTCATTTGTGAGGATGTTGAGGAGCACAGGGCCAAGGATGGAACCCTGCAGAACCTCACTAGTGAAAGGTCCCCAGTCTGATGTCACCCTCATCACTGTCAGCCTTTGTGCCTGACGCATGAGCCAGCTTCTCACCCATCTCATGATGTGTTTATCCAGCTGTGGGATGGACAGTTTGTCCAGAACAATCCTGGGAGAGACAGTATGGAAAGCTTTCCTGAAATCCAGCAAGTTCCATCAGCTGGCTTCCCTTGATTCACAGGGTGGGTCACCTTGTCATGAAAGGATATCCGGTTTGACAAGCAGGACTCTCCCCTCATGAAGCTGTGACCAATGACTACATTGTCCTCCAGGCCCTGAAGTGAGACTGACAGACCTGTAGTTTCTAGGGTCCTCTTTCTTGCTCTCCTTGAAAACTGGGCAATGTTTTCCAGCTCCCAGTCAAGATGGGACCTCTCCAGATTCCCAACACTGCTCAAAAATCTTTGAGAGAGATTTTGTGATGACATCAGCAGCTCTTTGAGGATTTTTGGATGAATCCCATCAGGCCCCATAGATTTGTAGGGATCCAGCTAGAGCAGTAGATCCCACACAGTTTCGGGTTTGACTGGGGGTTGATTATTCTCACAGTCATGGTCCCCCAGCTCAGGGCACTCGGATACTCTTGGTCCATCCATGTCAAAGGAGGATGCAAAGGATGCATTAAACACCTCAGCCTTGTCCCTGTCTGTGAGGTGACCATCCTCATCCTGGAATGGGCCAATGGTATTTTTGCACTGTCTATTGCTATTTTATTTTATTCAGAAAACCTCTTTTATGGTCCCCCACAGTGCTGGCAGTTCCAGCTGAGCTTTGGCCATATGAATTTTCTCCCTCTGTTGGCAGCAGTATCTCTGTTCTTCCCACAACACCTGGCCGTGCTCATAGTGGGCACACCTTCCTTTTTTGCCTTATTTCCAAGTGAATATTCCTGTTTAGCCAAGCCATCCTTGTGCCATGCCTTATTTAAATGGAGAATTCTGGATTATCTCAGCTGTGGCAGCAGAACGGCAAGTTTTCGGGTTAAGGAGTTGGGATTTCAGGCACAGTATTTAAAGCAGCAAGCTGAAGTGTGCAGATGACAGCATGAAGGAGCAGCAGATAGATAAGGTGCCTCAAGAAGATCAATGCTTCTTCAGCAGAGCCAGGACAGGAGCTTGGCACACCCCAGCAGGAATCTGACGATGTGAACAAAAAATGTGCGTCAGGTTTGTGGGTTGTATGTGGCCCCAGAGGCTGCAGGGGACAGGGAGAGGAGCGAAGCCTCCCCCAGAAGAGGTGGGAAGTTGTATGTGGGATTTCTCTGCTGCCTTCTCTCCCAGGTGGTGTGTGGAAGAGTGGGGTCAGAGACAGAGGCACAACCCACCCAGGGTGCCGTTTCTGCGTCAAGTGGTGGCTCTGTTAAAGCTGATGGAGAAATTTCCTAACCCAAAATGCTGCATCAGAATATTGCAGTTCTGTACATACAATAGTTTAACCAGAGAACAGCCTCACTTGGGATTGCAGCTTGCACAACTGGGACAGCTCAGGTGACTGTTGAGTGCTTCACGCTATGAATTTGAATCCCAGTTTCAAATTTTTAATTTGAATTTTAATGCAAAGAAGGGCATTTTCTCAGCATTTTGCAAATAATCCTCTCTCCTTCCTGCTCCTCACCCCTTGCAACTAATTTTTTCCGTGATAGTTTTCAATTCTAAACAACACAAGGCGTTTATTTATGTGTAGTCAGATCATAGTCCTACTGTAGGATAAAGCTACCATTTAGACATAGAGAGCTTTTTACTCATGCTTTTGAGTACTCTCACAATAGTAACTTTTTGACAGGCCAAAAAAAGCTCCAAACCAAACGTGAAAGAGATGACTGCTTTGCTAATTTTTAGCTGCAGTGATTTTACTTGCCAAGCTTCTGTGTAGGGAGGCTGACAAAATCTCTGCAAAAAGTGCTTTTTTCGTATTGTTGTCAAGATGCTGTGTCAACCTGCATAATTATGGAGGGCTATGACAGCAGAGCATAAATAACCGTAATTTCTGGCATCTGATTACCTGTGTCTTAGGTTTCTGCAACAGTGAAGCCACAACGGATCACACAAGAAATACTTATGGGCAAGACTTGCATGTGCCAAGCAGAGGCATGAAGAATAGAAAACAAATGAAATAAATAAGATTTATTTTACGTTTAGCCTTTATTTACATCTTTCAGTCTGTCCCTCCCTCATGTATGAGAGCTTCTGTGACTACTGGGTATTATTTTACACAAACAGCCCCTGAAATCCAAGTTGCCTCCCTGATTACTCTGTATTACAGTTCTTTGGATGATTCTGCTTTAATTTGTTTGCCAGGTCTTTTTTTGTGTGGTTTTTTACTCCTTTTCTAACTCAGGCTTTTGATGTAGAGATGGAGAAACTATTACATGCAATGTAACTTGTCAGATTCCTTGCTTGTGTGAGGAATTGCAAGAGGATTGCTTTGCAAGGTCTTTTCTAGGTTAAAAACTAAGACCCACTAGCTGATTGCTTTCAGATACTATTCCAGAACTATTTTAAAACCTTGCAATGCTGTTTATTTGAACAATTTTAAGGGAAGATTGGATTGATACTGTGAATAATGTACAGTGTGCATGGTGAAATGATGTGCTGTTGTCATGAGAAGTAGCTGAAATGACCTAGTAGCTGCCTTCTATATATGTTCCTTTAATGATGCTTTTGTGTAATTCCTTTAATGTCTTTTTTTATGCTTTACCTTCAGACTTTTTACAGAATGATGCACTCCTTATAGATAGCCCTTCAGGATAAAGATCAACCTCTTTGATAATGACTTTCATTTTCCTGGGTGTGATCAAGCCCATCCTATTCTGACATTTTGGCTTTCTTCACCAGGCTTCTCTTCAACCTGTTACCCTTATTCAGGGAGATGAATTCTCCCAGAAATTTCTCTTAGAAATGCTGCATTTTGGTACTGTGGCACAGTTACTGAACACTCTATTTCCTTCCAAGGGTGGTTTTACTTAACCTTAAACTCTTCCCCAAATGTGAGTCCTGTGGTTCAGTCTGTCAACTAAAATCATAAGAAGAAAAAAAAAGGTAATTGAAGAAAAGTCAGTCATAGCTGGGAATGTAGTGTCAGATGTATCCTTTCTTTTGTGAAATCCATCAGGGAAGAAAGAAATCAAAGCAACATTCTGAACAAGAGCTCCGAAATCAGCTGGAATAAAGTGTAATTGACTGTCTATATTGACTTAATGTTAATACCACATCTATATTGATTCATGCAGCAAGAGCAGTTGTTACTCTAGTATGCCTCAGTATCTTTCAGCAGAGATGAATAATTACATAAAAATGGGCATTTAAAACTGGAGAATTACTGAGTAATAGAATGGTTTGGGTTGTGATCTTAAAGCTCATCCAATGTCACCCTTGCCGTGAGGAGGGACACCTTCCACTGTCCCAGGCTGCTCCAAGCCCCAATGTCCAACCTGGCCTTGGGCACTGCCAGGGATCCAGGGGCAGCCACAGCTTCTCTGGGCACCCTGTGCCAGGGCCTCCCCACTCTCACAGGGAACAATTTGCACCTAATCATTCATTTAAACCTGCTGTCAGCTTGAAGCCAAAATGCTGAGTGTGAATACAAGTGGAGCACTAAAAGGTGCAGCTCTGATTTGTGGGTCAGAGCACTTTGGTCAGGATGGGGTGAAACAAGGATCTGGTCTGTAAGAAAGAAACTTCCTGAGCCTCCAAAGTTTTTTTACTGCAAGACGAACCTGAGACAAAAATCTCCATGAGATTTGATGGTGTGGCCAAGCACATCTAATTTCTTTGCCACTGGCTTTTCCCTAATTCCAGCACTGGTGAATTTCATGCAGAACAGTAAAATTCTCTGGTAGTTTGTCTTCTTGGATGGTGAAAGGAAGAGAGATGGGGACAAGGAGGGAGAAGCAAGTGGCATGGGCAGGGATGTTGAACATGGGATGTCCCCTCAGCTGGTTCCTTCAGAGGGGAGTTACAGATAGTTTTGTCAGTACCAAGAAATAAATTTCTGCACAGACCCTGTGGCACAGAGTGGCAGATTTCCCCCTGCCTCATGTACAGCTGTGTATTCCCCACTGTGGAAATTTGCAGAAGTCAGATCCATGAGCATCCCTTGCTTTGCCTTGGCATGGAAGAGCAAATTCCACATTTCCCTGGCCATCTCCCAGCCCTAAGTGGCCATCTCACCATCCTGGGGCAGATCCAGAGTTTATTAACCCAGTAGGTTATTTTGTTGAGGACACATTACAGTGTTTTTTCTTCCTTAATTATTTTGTTGCAAATATTTATCTTGCGGATAAAGATTGCTCCTGGGCCACGCAGAGCAGGCGAGGCTCGGAAGCTCCCCATGTGCTCTCAGTGGAAACAGGAGGTGCTGCCTGACTTAGAAATCCTGCTCTGGCTTAATTCCAAGCAAGAAATCTGTTTTAAAACTACCAGGGAGTCGATATGTTTCTGGCTCCTTCATTCAGACCAGCTGAAGGCTGAGTAGGAAGAAAGAAAGAAAGAAAGAAGACAAAATGGGCAAAATCATTGTGTGCTTCAGTTACTTCAGGAGGATAAAGAGACATCTTTAAGATGTCTCAGACTACTGACTGACTGATTTTGACCAATTAGCCTGCTGCTTGATTGTCTAGGTTTTTGGATAAACAAATTCTTGAGGTTTTGTGGGTTTTTAAAAAATTTCCTATAGAGAGTAATAAACAATCAAAAATCAGTACATTGATTTCTTTTCCAGTTGAATTCTGGTTAAAGGATTATACTTGTAGAGAAATCTAAACAGAATTTTAAATTTTATCTAAACATTTCCTTTTGAGGCAGAAGAGGGAAAGAGAAATATCCCAAAACTCTACCCCAGGTTCACTGGAATAAAGATCATCTGATACGTAATTACATATATATGTATATTTTTTTAATCTAGAGGAGCACCGTTTGCAGAGCTGAAGAACTGTAGCAAAAACCTATACTTTTAATGGTTTCTGATTTTCAGGAAACCACCCTTTCACTCTCTTAATGCTGTAGTCTGTCAGATAACAGTGCAGTCTTGTGCTAGCATCTTTTGCAGCAATCTTTTGTCCCTTGTGTCACATCAGGCTTTTTTCCTGTCGTTGCCACCCATCTCTTGTCCTTGACATGTCTGTAACTTCCATTCCTGAAGTCTGAAAACAAAGGTCAATGCATCAAATAGAAAAAGGCATCTACTTTTTAAGAGAAATGATGAGTTTTCATGACTTACGTCTGATAAAAGCCATGTTTTGGGTCTCCTGTAGTGCCAGCTCTGGTATTGCAGGCACAGCAGCTGCCTGAATATCCATCTCATTTTGTGTCTGCGTGAGAGAAGTGTTGGTATACTGGAAATATTTACCCAAAGAGTTTCAGGGATCTCACAAGCAGGGAATCATCTGGAAATGCTGTTTGAGGAGAGCTCTCAGTTAATGTCATTCAGTGTTATTCTCACTTTATTGCTGTGCATGCAGGAGATTCTCATTTCTTTTTCGTTTTCAAAATAAGGTGCAGAAAGCTTTTACAATTGAAATTGAAAATGCCTGGCCTGTCTACAGCATGGTGTTTGTATCTTCTAACAGCTGGGCTAATTTTTAAAAGCCTTTTATGTAGGATCTCAGAACAAATTTTCTGTAGGAAATGCAGCTGTAGAAAGAGCCTCGTTTTGCTCTGCCCCATTTTTCTGTTAAGATACAGAAGTAAGATTACTGAAGATTTTAGAGATATTACATATGTTCTTTGAAAAAGAACCACATAAAAGATACAAAATTGCTGTTCTAGTAGATTACAGGCTAGAGTGTGTATCTGCTAAAATTGGCCTTATGGAAGGTGCTTCTTCAAAGTTGATGTGGTTTAAAAAATAAAATACCAACCTCTTTTGCCTCCTACCCTCCTTGAGTCACCTCTGCGCTTTGGCTTCACCCAGGGTTTGTGGGTCTGAAGGGTGGGCATCATTCCACGAGTGGTTGATGAGTTCCTATTTCTTCTGTCTGGGTGAAAAGGGAGAGAATTTAGTTTTGATGTTCTTTAAGGCACGATAGATGCTGTATTCTCCCACTGGAAGTGAGGACTTTGAAGAAATTGTATCTCTCTGGAGTTTGTGGTGCCAGTGTTGTTCTTGGGGTGGCACAGGTGTGTCCCCACATGGTCCTGTCAGACCTCATGGGGAGTCTGGTTGAAAATGGCAGTGGCATGAATTGTACAAGGATGTATTACCTGGGGAGGAGGGGGCATTGCTGTACTACCATGCAATTATTTTTTGTTGACTTTTGCCTTTTCCTAACATATCTGTAAGCACTAGTGCAGGACAGTTCTTTATCCAGTATTTACATTCTGCAATATATTCTGCAAGTGTTCACCAAAAAGTGAAGAATGGTGTTGATGTTTGTAGACAAAATAGGTTTCTGCATTCAGTACAGCTCTCCCAAGCTGTCAAAAAAATGTCTGGGAATGTTCCCCTGCATTAAAAATAACTATATTTATCTTTGGTATATGTGTAGTGACCTAGTTTGTTTATCATAACTACCTTGAATTTTTAGGCTGCATGTACTGTTGTCTGGCAGAGTAAAAAAGAAATATATTTATATATTTACTTATTTAGTAATGCATTTTTTGTGGAATGAGGTGTAATTCTCTTCTATTTGGCTGGATTTTTTTGTTTCTTCAAGCCTGAGATTTTCATGAAATCCTGATTTCTTCTTTGCACAGAGGCTTTACATGGAATTTTTCACTTTTCCTGGAACTCTTCAGTTAATTGAAAGCTTTCTAATAGTTCTGTTAATTAGCTATGCTACAAGTTGTAATGGCCAAGAACTGGAGCCAGGTGCAGCTGCAGTACACTTAGAGCAGGAAATGTAGACAAAAAGCTTCACTGTGTCAAGCATGATGTTATTTGAAAGTGTTTTCAGGTTTTGGATTTATATTATACCCTAATGCAGTGCTTTTCTCTGGTCTATTATTTTATCCCTTTTTCTTTTTCTTTGGATTTTTTTTCTTTTTTCATATCCCAATTTGAACTCAGTTGAACTTCAGGATTTTTGATTTTTCAGTTGGTGGTTCAAAGACCAAGGGCCCTGATAGATGTTAATCCAAAACTGCTGTTGAAAGTAGGTTGCTTTTCAGATTTAACTTTTTGAGGCACATGGATTTTTGTGGCTTCTCTTGATTTTAATAATGCAATGACACTTCTATTGAATACAGCCTGAATAACTTTACACTGAAGCTGCCTGTAGATTAATGTCTGCAGCTTTGCCAAAACTATTATCTGTATTGCAAGCTGTCACTTTATGTCCAAACTAAATAATTAAATCTTCAGATCAGATGTACAGTTTTTTATTATTATAGACATAGTTTAGGATTTTATGGTTTCAAAGAACCTTAGGGAACAAAGAACTGTATTACAGCCTACTGGAGACTGGGCTAAAACCTCTCTGAAATTTTTGATCGTTAAATCACATTCCTGGGTTTGGATTCCTGTTTTTCAGGCAAAAACAGACATAAAAATTGTCAGCACTGAATTAAGAATGTCATGCCTTAACCACTGGGTGCCTCTATGATCTGGTCTTGGGTCCTTAATCTGGGTGGCTTGCCAGCAGTTTTGTAAAACATTTATCAATTTTTTTAATATGAATTGGCGAAATTGCCCTTTTGCAATGTGCCAGTTGAGTAACACTATTTGTACCCAAAATGAATGCCACTGTCTTTCAGGTGTAGGTGTTGCAGGTGGCTGTTTACTTTTGCCAACAACTCCTGTGCTGTAAGGGAGGAGGAAAATCTGAGGGGCCACCTCCAAATGAGCTGGAAATCTCCACGGTGGGGGGAGCTAGAAACTCATAATTTCTGATGTCACATCTCAGACCTCTTTCCCATCTCTGCTTTTGAAGTTGCAGGAGACTGAGTAAAAGGGAAAAAAAATAAAAGCAAGGCCACCTCCCCCTGGGTCAGTGGGACAGAATGGACATTATGGACATAATGGATTTCATCCAAGGGTGCTGGGAGTTGGACAGTTCCTGTGCAGGGTGAGACATCTGTCACCTCTGGGACATTCAGGGGTGACCCTTGTGACCAAACAAAGGTGAATGTTGCACCCATATCCCAAAAAGTCCAAAAGGTCAGCTGAGGGGGAAGCTCCAGGCTGGTCAGCCTTGCCTGGTGCCTGGGAAAACCATGGAGCACGTTCCTGGGTATGGATGGAGAAGGTGCCTGGCAGCTGTCAGCAAGGGTTTAAATCACACCTGAGCCACCTGATGTCCTGGGGAGAGGTGGCTTGAGATGTCTGGGACAGAGGAGGGGGTGTCCTGTGCCTGGGCTGGAGCAGGGGCCTGGACACTGTCACTGTCCCACATCCACACTGGACAGTGATGTTTCAGGGGATGGACAGTGAGACAGATACAAATCCTGGTTTGACTGGTGGGACCCAGAGGGCAGTAGATGATCAGTCACATCACTGGAGCTTTTTCTCAAGTGGGCTGTGTCTGGGGTCTCCTTTGTTTCACATCCTTTTGGGTGCCCTGAACAAGGTGTCCCTGTCAGGTGACCAGGGGATCCTCACAAGGGCCACCAAGAGGGGCCATGCTGGGGAAACAAGCCAAAAGGACCTGTAAACAACAAATGCCAAGTCCTGTCCTGGCCAGGGAGAGCTCATGTGAGTGCATGGTTGCTTGGTTTTTGGATCCCCAGTTTAGGATAGAGTTGTTTAAATGGATGTGAAGTCAGGGAGAGCATGGTGTTGTTGCGGTCTGGACCTCCTGCCCTGCAAACAGAGGGACCTGTGGTGGTTAAGATTTTAGCCTTTATATTTTTCAAATCTTGTGCTGCATTAGTGCATAACTCTAGAATTCATATAAAGTGTTAGGTACTGTCTTCACATTTTGGTCAGACTAAACAATCCCTCTACGCCTGAGGTCCAAGGACACCCTACAGCCTCAGGCCCCAAAAGGTAAAAACAACTGAATTGAGGGGGGGAGCAAACTGGGGAAATATGACTTCTGAAGCTGTTACCTGAAGTTGTAATGGACCAAACTTAAAATTGTGTGAAAAACCATCATCTGTCTTGGGTGTAGCCCCTTTGGAGGCTTTGCCTGCCCAAGGTGTATCTATTGAGGGCATTTAATAAATAACCACTTTATTGTCTGAGCTTTGTCTAGCCTCTGTTTTAGGCAGCTGTTCTAGGCATCAGTGGGATCAGGGATGTGTCACTGCAGGGGCAGATTGAGGAGCAGTCCTTAGTCCTGAGTCCCTGCAGAAGGGCGAGACTAAGGATACAGAGACAGCAGTGAGAGTCAGAGTCACTTTCTCCGTAAATACGACCCTCTCTGGGGGTGAGGATGAAGTCTTGTGCCTCTTGTAACCCCTGTTTTGGGTATCTGTGTGAGATAAAGCATTGTTCCGTTCCATACCGCAGAGTAGTCTCTCCTTTCAATGGAAAGAATAGGATTGAATTTTTTATGTAGAGGCCAGCAAAACAAAAGCTAAGATATACAGGGTGCATCTGGTGTTTTTTTGGTTTTGTTTGCTCGTTTATTTTGTAATTGTTGCTTATCATTAATAAAGGAGACTAAGCAACATTAAACAAGCTGTGATTTTCAGTGTTGTGGTTTTTTCGTTTTGTAGTTTTCACTTTATAGCCTTGCAGTTGTATGGGCTGCCAGTAAGAACTCCAAAACAAAGATTTACTTGCATTATTAACTTTCCTTTATTTTTGTTTATGAAATCCAAGTGGAAAAAAAATGGGCAGCAATATGTAGAGATTCTTCCTGGACATTTTTCTTCTAGAGATGGTAATAGAAATGTCCAATTTCCAGACTGTGACAGAAAACCATGGCTTTTTCAAACGCACTGGAATGAAGTTATGAGTGTGCATTTTAAAATGAATTCTGGATTTGGCACAAGAGATCTCAGATGAAAACGTCCTGCTGAGATGATGAGGTTTATAGATTTAAGATTCAGTGATCATGCGAAGAGTTTAACAACTCTGCTGATATGAGTGTTGAGGGAAGAAGTTAAAATGAACTGAATTGGTGATTCATTTTGGTTACACTCTGGGGGAAGAACAGACATTTTCTAAGAATTAATTATCTAATTTAAAAACCTCCCTATTTCTTGACTGAGGTAAAAAATGAGGTATTTTGTGTAATAAAGCAGCTGATCTTTAAAACTAATGGAAAGTGGTTTTATATTTTTCACAAAAACTGTAGGCGCTTCAGTTCACTGGCTCTGCCTCAGGAAATCAGTTTCAAGCAAATTAGGTAGTAAAATGAATGTACCCTGCACTGGTTTATTAATGAAAGCAGTGTGTAAACACAGCTGATCAGTATATGGCAGCCTGCATAAGAAGAGAAATAAAAATACGTATGAATTAAATGGTTCTGATTACTGACCGTTGATCATGAGTTGTGTTTGGTATGAAATGTTTCTTTTGCTTGAAAAATGAAAACATGTCAGTCCAATGAGCCAGGCAGCTTTTGTTGCCTTTGACTGCCTTTGTTAGAGATTAAGAGCACTCAGTAGAACTCAGAAGTAGGAAAAGGCACAACCTTGCAGTGCTGTGCTTCTGGAACGTGCATCCTGAGATGTAAACATTTCACCCTTTGCCACAAAAATCCTCAGCTGAAGATTATGTTCAGGATTAATGGTTGGATTTCTGAACATGCTTACACACCAGCATACCCTCCCAGAGGGAGAGAATCCCAGATGTCTTGACCGATTTTGTACGGGGCAAGATGTTCACTATAAATTCTCTGAAAAGAAACACCAGTTCACGTGTCAAGGGAACTCTTAGGCTTTGTTATTGATATATGCCTTAACTCCAGCAATTAGCCACTACTAACTCTCAAAAGCTTTGGTTAACAAGCCCTTAAATTTTACAAGGTCCAGCAACAAACTTCAGGTACCAAGATCTCAACTTTTGCAATTACAGTCATAATTGACAAGCTCCCAGTCCTCTTAATAAACTTTGGCATGGAGTAAGGGGTAGAATGGGATAACTATGCCCAGACGATGCAGGAGAGGAGAGACATAAAGGTGGCAGAGAGAGAAAGAGAGAATAAGGATGACCAGTATATAGGTCCCACACTGGTCTTGCCATGTGGATTGTCCAGGTCTGGCCTCAACAAAGAGAATGTGAGAAAGAGAGAAGAACTGATACACTTCTTTTAATAAGGTTTCCTTCCTTTACCTGGTGCACATCTCAAATGTAAAACAGACTTTTCATGCCATTGTGTTTCTGCATCTTCAGTCCCTATGATTCCTGAAGGAAGTGAGGAGCTGGCACAGGTGCAAGAACAAGAACGTGTTTTAGTTTTTAGCCATTGTCTTGAAGTCTTGTGCAAACATCCCATTGCTGCTCATACAATTTCTGATCTTGAGCATGAAACTGCCTTGCAAATACTAAGAGCAATAATTGGGGTGAGTAGTACCCATGTCTCTCTTTTTATAAGAATGTTTATTGAATTATTGTGCCAGTGGCAGTTCTTTGAAGACCATGGTTAAGTAAATCTGTCTAATTCTGTTCTTACAGTGTCTAGGGACACCTTGGCAGACACTGTAGATTGTATTAGCCAACTGCACCAAAAAAATGAAAGAATGCCCAAACCTTGCAGCCTCATGATAACAGAGAAAGCTGCCTGAGCACAGATGGAGCCTGATGAAATGAGACTGTGATGGTCAAAGTGGCTACAGCAATCCCCTGGTACAGCTAAAGGTCAGGGGTGTGGTGTGACACAGAGAGCTTTAAGGATGGGTTCAGAGAAGATGAAAGGCAGCTTTGTGAACCTCTTAAAAACATCTTTCCAAAGCTAAAAGAGAGACATGGGAGAAAATGAAACACAGGGTGCTTTGGTGACAAATTCTCAAATACATGGAAGATTCTGCTGGACTTTTTGTTATGGAGTAATTGATGATGCATTAAGAGGTGCTTCAGAGAGCTTTGAAAACACAGAGGGGTGACACACTTGGGACGTGGCAGGAGACAGCAAGAAAATGGAGCCACAAATGTAATGATCAAGATGAAGCAAGAGCAGTGCTCTGCAACAGCTTTTGGAAAGCTGCTCTTCCATTTCTGAAAGCCTGAGTACGAGATGGCAAATTAGTACAAGCCCCAGCAGATGAGAGCTTGGGGTGATTAGCTGTGCCAGTGGCTAGGAAAGGTGGTGTCCTGGGGGAATAATTATGGAAAAAAACTTGGGAGGATGTCAGCCAGCTCCTTGCAGGCTCCTTCCATATAAGATGTTATAATTCAGGATAATTCATAGAATGACAGAAATTCAATGTCCATGAAGACTTGGAAGGAGTTCACTTTTTAAAGTGCTTCTTGGAGACACTGAAGGTTAGGGCTCAACTCCTTGTTTTCCTTTATCCATCTCTGTCCAGAATTTCCAGGGTGTGTCAGGAAGAGCTCTTCTCTCTGCCCTTTGAAGTGTGTAGGAAAAAGGGGAAAACTTTCCCTAACAAAGTTTCTAAACCAACTAGTTGAACATGTCCAGCTGGTTCTAGTTGTCAGTGTGTGAGCAAAAAATCTGCATTGTAACCACCTGCTTGAGCTGATGGAGAGTGAAAAATGGTAATTTGAACAAGAGAGGATGAATCTGTTATAAAGATCTTGGAGAAAAATCCAAATTATTGCAGTCCAACTTCCAGTGCCTGTTTTGTTTCAAAAGGAAAGGGTAAGCAGGAGAGAGTCGCTGCTCTAAAGTGAGAGATGAGGGGAAATTGGGGAAATTCCATCCTCTCAGACCCAAGAGAGTATGCACAGGTGTTGCACTATGCTGGGCTAAGGTCTGAAAACCCCTTACCCTTTGTGCTACCTTGGCCTCCTCTTTTGCACTTATTTCCAAGGACAGGAATTCCAGATGCCTTGGTCTGGTCTGCTCCATAATTACCCCAATCTAATGTGGGTAATTAGGGGACTGTATGTCTTGGAACCAGCCATGTAGTCATCTGAGAGATAATTTAAAATTTAGTTCATGAAAGTCAAAGTGTAAATCATTTGGGGGAAAAAAAAGATGAAGGAAAAAAACTTTCGTTTAACATCATTTTTAAGTGAAATATTATGTTATGTGCTATAATACTGCACAGAATGCTGGATCAGTACTGCATGCAGATCTCACCAGTCTCATTACCCTTCAAAAAGCAGTTTGGTGGATGATTTAATTGAACTGACTTAGAAAATTATTTACTCTAGGCAATACCCACAAAGGTTTCAGATGGCTGTGTGTAAAGATTCAATGAGCTCACTGGGCACTAGAGCATGTTTCATGCAAGGAAGAGAGGAGGGAATGTGATTTCTTGTTAGGCAACATTAGTCAGGTTCCAATTTATCCTGCAGGAGGAGAGGCACATCTCTGGAATGGGTTGTGATGAACAGCACATCTGGGTAGTTTGAGGCACTGGGCTGCTAACTTAGGCCACAGGGAGAGGTCATTGCTCCCCATTAGTGAAACTTGTTTGTTTTCTCTGCTTTTCCGTCCTTAGGAACTTAAAAGCAAAAAAACCAAAAAAAACCTAAAGAAAACCACATACACAGAAACAACCTATACTTTGGTCCTTTGGAACATGAAAGAATCAAAATACTTAATGGCAGTTGAGACCCTATAGGAGAATTTTTGTGAAAACAGATCTCTTATCCATTTTTTATGTGTAGAGTCAGAATTGTCCACTGGGAAACAAGACTTGTGAGTTAATTTGATATGGGACCCTGACTTCCATTCGTGTTCTATTTGCAGGGTCTGTGTTGCCAGAGGAAGATGAGGAGCACTCCTTTTTTGTCTCTAGCTCCCGTTTTCAGGATATTTTTAGTGTCTTGTCCTTAAATAGTATTTGAAAAGCTGCATCTATTAATGTTTGTAAATAATGGAACTTTGAGGGTATCTCCTTAACATTGTATCCCCTGGCTGCACAAACTGAAGGAGGGTAATGTTCAAAGAATTACACAGTAATTTGCTCAATTCTTGAAACAGTTGAAATTAATTTTGATTTCCTCTTTCAGATGAAAATTACTTGTCTTAAACTCCAGCTAAAATTAAGCTAGATTTAAATATTTATAAATTTTTACCTGGCTTTTTGGGAAAAAGTGATGGAATGTTTCAGTTTTTTTGTCTTCCTTAACTTTTTAAATCTCAGATTGTAAAAAGACCTTAAGCGGACATTATTTACTCTCAGAGTAAACATAGAATGGAAGACAGATCTTGCACAGGTTAACTTTTCTCTGTTCAGTCCTGCAGGAAAAAATAAAATGGCAGAAAATCTTTCTGGAAACAGAGATAGGAGAGTCTCAGAGGAAATGAGCCAGAGAGGTAAAAGTAACTTAGGGTTATTTATGCTTTTGTTTCCATACCTTGCTGTCAGCAGTTGCTGTTTTCAAAAGCAGCCCTGCTTGCTTCTGGTTAGGAGCCAGAATTTTGGAGCATCTCCGTCCTCCACCAGCTGAGAGCCTTGCCCCAGGTTTTTGACAGAGAGCAGAACCTTAAAGCATCTGCTGCTCCTTGCCTCTGCTTTCTTGTACAGACATGAGTTGTGCAAAGTTTAGGTTCGTGCAGGAAGGTAATTTTTTTACCAGTGTTTGCTTCCTTTATACATTTGTGCAGTGCTATTCGTGAGCATTTGTCTGCCTGGGTAACAAAAAATCAATCAATCAATCAATCAATCAATCAACCAACCAAAAGAACCCCAAAACAATCAATCAATCAATCAATCAGTCAATCAAACATACAGATAAGCTAACCAACTAACTAGCTAAAAACAAAACAACCAAAAAAACCCAATGAAAAACCCAACCAAAAAACCCCCAAAAAACAAAAAGCAAGCCAAAAAAGCTAAACCAAAAAAACAAATCCAAAACCCCAGTACACACACACACACACACAAAACCCCAAAAACCCAACCAAACAAACAAAAACTCATCCCAAAACCAAAACCAAAACAAAACCAAAAACACCCACGAAAAACCCCACTGTGTTCAAATAACTCCATGTAACCTTAAGGAGAAGAGTCTGGAAATAGGTCAAATAGCTGTAGAACATCAAGAAATAGTAGAATAAAGCCAAGATGCTTTTGAGTATGTTGATGCTGTAAAGTCTTACTGTATAAGTAATGTTTCAGGCATCTAAATATGATATTTACTAGAATCAGCCTGTCTGGGATGTTTCCTGCTGCGACTGAATTCCCTGTTTTTTTCATATGGATCTCTGTATGTTTGCTTCTTATTCTTCCAAACAGTTTAGAACTAAAGGTGCTGTAACTCAAGGGCCAGGATAAATTTTTTTGTGTCATTCCAGCAAGTGTGAATTTTGGTTTAGCAATACATGAGAGCAGAGATGTGGCTTTTCGTTAAATTTCTGTATTTTTTTATCATAAAATACTTATTTTAAAATTGAATTTAGAAAAAAAAGCAACAACTTGTTTTCATTTTTTAAATCATGTTTCAGGCAAATGATGTGGCTACTCTATGTTCTCATGGAGAAAGATGGAACAACCTGAAGTCATCTGTATTTTTGAGTTCCTTACAGCTATCATGATAAAGATTCCATGATGCTGTCTCTTCTTTCTTTTCGATATTCTGGTGGTGTTCCTCCCTACCCACGTCACCGAAGTAAGCAAATCCAAGTAAAACTCATCAAATTGGTATAGACACATGGGGTAGTTCCAAGATTAATACCTGAAGAGATTGTTTCTTGATCACCAATACCGACAGCTTTCAAATATTTGTCCTTCAAAATCAGAGGTTTCAAATGCACTCCATTGATTTCAGCTGTGTTAGAGTTATTTTTAAGCCATTTCCCATTTCTTTTATTCACTTCATAGCTGCTGAAGTTTTTAGGAGCAAGAAAGTAAATCATACTGATTACAGGCTTCCATTAAACAGAAATAGTAATTTTCTGCACTAGAATTACAAGCATTTTTCATTTAAAGATAATTAGATGTATATAGTGGATCAGCTTAAAATTTGCAATTAAAATGACAGAGTAATATAATAGAAGAATTTCTTGGAGCAAATGAATTTTCAGACTTCCATAGCTATCTCTAGAAGGAAATGAATATATATATAGTAAGTGTTTTCTTACAAAGGGTGAAACTGTTGCTCTTCATAAAAGGCAGAAGCGAAGAAAAGCCGAGAATTTATATTGGGTTTGCCATAAGAATTGAGATATTTCCTGAATAAAATGCCCAGTATCAAAAATGCCATTGTCTCTTACCGAGGTCTTAATGGTTACCAAGGTTTCAAATTCAAATATTTGTCAACCTATTGAAAATGAATAATATCTGAGTAAATTTAATCCTAAAGGCAAACAGATAAATTCCCTCTCAGATTAATGAACAAACACCTAGCCATTCCAGTATTCCCTCTGCTGGTTTTCAGATGGAAGCTGAATTTTTGGCTGCACTTCATCAGCAGCTTATTTGACCTGACAGTCCTCCATACTCAGCAGTGATGTGGCTATCTGAAATGGGAATAATGTGTTTTTTCTTTCACCACTGTTGCCACAAGAGGTTTTAAATCATCTGGCACTATTTCAGTCGAGGACTATTCCGGCAGGAAAACCTGAGGACAGCAGAATCATCAAAATGATAGACTAGGACAGGGAAGTCAAAGGGATAAAAGGACTTAGTGCTACAGACAATATCATTTGAGGTATTTAAAGAGTAAGTAAAATGCTTTCTAAGTAAATGCAGTCCTCAAAATATGTAAGCTGGGTTTGGGGTTATTTTATCACTTTAATCAGTAAAAAAAATTGCAGCTGTGTATTACAAACATATATTTGAGGGTGAAACTAATCTGTTAAAAAAAAAAACAACAAACTACCTGACACCAGCAAATAAGTCTATAAATAAATTTGGTAGGTCTTTTCATAAGACCTCCTCCAGCACTTCCCTGTATTGCAGTGGAACAATTTCTCCTTGTTTGTTAAAGCAAGGTGAGGCTCAAGGTTGTGCAGCTTTTAGAGATTTTTGGGAAGAGTGAGGATGTTTCAGTTGTAAAGTGTGACTGCTTATGAAAAAGCAGGACTCTAATGAAATACTGGTTATCTTACTGGGACGTTCCACATTCGAACTGAAGCATTCAAACCTGGGTAGTTGATGAAAATGTCCCTTTCCTGGATGAGAACCTTATCCAGGGACTCCAGGTGTCTGCATTTGGGAATACTTATTGTTTTGTGCTCCCGAAGCATTTGTCATGATGAAGACCTACTTCATGACTAGCAAACCATTTGGACAGCTCATTACCCAGAGCAAGAGAAGTGTACAAACCATGTTGTGGCTCCCTGGAGTCTTTTTGGGGACTGTGAGTGCATGCACTTCTCAGGTCTTTTGTGGACTGGTGACTTGGGGTCTCATTTTCAAAGCCATGAACTCCTTATGCAAGTTGCATCCCTTGCTCCTAGTAATTCTGCTGCCTCGTGCAATCCCCAGCTCTTTCCCAGCTGTCCGACTTACCTGAGAAACTCTGGGCAGCACAGAGTGCTGCTCTAAATAGTTCTGCTTTAGTAAAATCCCTCGATGATAACAGGAAAATAAACTGGGAAGTATAAATAGCATTTTCTATCTCTTAACTAAACATAACTACTAGCATTAACTAATAACACCTGGAGAAATATTGGATTATATTGAGCATGCTCTTTGATTTATGTGCAACTTGCTTATTAATCAGCCAGTGGTGTGGAATATCGTGCTGCTGTAGGGTGGTCATATCTGCAAATGGTCTGTGTGGAGCAGGTCCTTTCTTAAAAGAGGGCTGATGTATCATGGGAGGCTTTGAGGCAGTCAGATTTCTTGAGTTTATTGTGTTTAAAAAAAACCAAACAAAAACCAACCAAACAAAGAAAAACAAACCAGGAGATGTTTGCAGATATACACACACAAGAATGGATAAGACTGTGCACTACAAAAGTTGAGAAGGAAAACCCAATTTTGCCCCAGCCCAACACTTGCTGTGAGCCCAGGACAAAAAGACTGGACATGTTTACCCCCTCTGTATTGTCTAGTCCAGCGATGGGTTGATGGTGCTCAGCACTGCAGTGCCAAAGGCAAACTGCACATCCCTGGTGTGGGATGCTGAGAGAAAAAACCTCACACAGGGCTGTGTCATCTGCAAAAACTATCCCAGTTTTACTCTTAGCTTGGGGCTGTGCCAGAAGGCACAGACCACTGCCAGCATTTTGTACTTTCTGCTTTTTTGTCCCTTTTCTTTCTTTTTTCCCCCTGGTTCCTACCCCTTCCCATCACACAAACACACACAGCCTTGGTTTAGAAATGAAATGTGAGGGGTGTTTGCTGGGACAGAAGGAGCTGGAATAGGATCCTGGGAGGTAATTTGGAAGCTGCCCTTTGCCAAGTACTTATAAGCCATGAATCAGCAGACAGGAGGGACTGTCATAAAAAACATCACCAGGCTGTTTTATCTGTGTAAAATCAGAGATTCTTGTCATGTTATCAGACAGCTGAATGTCTGGTGTTAATTCCTGCAGTGTCTTGCTAGGTATTGGGTACTTAGAAACCATGCCACAACACAAAATATCTACATGGAACCATCTATTTCTGTGTGAAATTATCTTTTTTCTTGTCTGTTTTAATTGCCCAGTTAGTAATGAGTAGGTTTTTTTCCATGTTTATAACAGAAAAATTTAACTTCACACTTACTGCAGATTGGCTTCTTCATTTAGAAAAAAAGAGAAATTACTTAATGTGATAAATTCTGTTTTGAATTATTTGTTTCTTTGTAGTGAAGCAATGATTTGTGTCCTGAACTCACTTTCTTGTTCTTGCCCTTTCCATAAACTGATAGTCTTGGTCACCTGGGTGTTGAGATGTCAGAAAAATGTGAGGAATTTAATAGCCTGGCTGTGCTTCTCACACAGTTCTTTGCTCTCATGTGGGAGTGCTTGAGCGTATAAAGTAAATTCTCAGTAAAATTTTCCGCTTTCAACCTTGTGGGATTTCTTGGGATTTTTTTTTTTTTATCATGGAAATCACTAAGTGAATTTTAGTTACTCCTGTTAGTCATGTCTGAAGGAGAAACATTATTTTAAAAGTGCTAAGTAACCCAAAGTGCAAGTTAAAGTTACTTTTGAAAGTGCAAACCCTCTAAGCATTGTTGTATGGGTTATGTAGAGTATTCCAGGTAGTGGAAAACAGCTTGACAGGGCAGCTGTATCTATTTTAGGGATTTTTGCTGTGCAGATGGAGGGAGGTCATGGAAAACGACTACATTTGACCACTGCATCCAGTGATAGCCTTGCTATCAAAATTCCTTGTCAAATTTCTTTTAAAGGTCCTTTCTGTGCATTCTGCCATTCTGTTTGGATAGAGTGGAATTACTCTGAGAGCTAGAACTTCAGCAAAACTACAAAATGCCTTGATTTGAGTTTGCTTTGCCATCAGTCCTTGAACTGACAGGTTCATGAAAGCTGTCTCACAATAAGTAACACACATCCCTTTTCTCTATTCCTTTGCAGCTGAAGAGGTAACAGTCAGGTCTGATGTTGTGACCCAGATGGATTGCTTATGAGCCAAAAAGAAAAAAATGTAGATGTGTGCCCTTGATCAAAATCATCTGGCTCAGAGAAGACTGAGAAAGTGTAACAGGCACATGTATTTAATGAAAGTGAATATGACACAGATAAGTTGCAGACACCTTGAACAGAGTAACTGCAGAGTTGTCTGTGATGTCAGATGGGGACTATACTACCTGTACTGGATATATTTCTCATTGCATGGCTAATATATAAATTTTTTCCTATTGTTATTATTACTTGATTGTTTTCTGGTTTTTGGTGGGTTTTTTTGTAACATCGACATCATTAAGACTGCTTAGCAGCAGAAGTTTTGAACGCTTTTGCTCATATAACTCCAGTTGTCAGGCTGAATTATATAAACCACATATCTACCACAAAAAATCTACCACATCTATCTAACATAATTTTAGATGCACATCAAATACAAGTTTAGAGGATTTTGTTCCAAATCAGACCTTCCCATCTCTGAAGTAAATAATGCTCTGATAGACCTGCTCCTTTTGCCAGTGTGTGTCACACAAATGTGAGAGCAATATGTTATTGTCTTCCCTTGACTTGGTTAAAATGTGTACTGAGCAATAATGCAGTAGTTCCTGAGCTCGGTATTAGTAATCATTGAAAGAATATGCAAAAACCAGTTCCAATTTTCAGACTTAAGTATGAATAATTTACATGCAAGAGTGCTTGTATCAGTACTGATACTGTAAACATGCAGGGAAAGCATCAGGAAAGAACAGTGGTTGAAATTAATCAGAATGTGTTGTTGGTTTATCTGTTTACTCCATGTTTGTGGTAAGCTCTTTAGTCCTCTGTGTGTGCCTAAATTTGCTTTTTAATCAGTGACCATGGCTGCACATAATTCAAGAGCTCACTGAGATTCTCCAGAATCAGATTTTTGGCATCTCTATCAGAAACGCCTCATCTAATGCATCCTTAGCGTGCCACCTGCCTTTTCCAAGTGGTAAAACCAGCATGGATCCTATGATCAATTACATCTTTGAGTCTTCCGCTCAGAGAGACATAAAAATACCTCTATGCTGAGAACTGGCTTGTTGTTCTTGTAAATGCTGTCCCATCTGTGCTACTCTGCTCCCTGAGTCCATCCAATTAATCCTGTGCTGTATCAAGGTATTGACAACATTCCCCAGCTCTGTATCAGCAGCAAGGTTGATGATGGAAATGCTAAAACATCTATTCATTGGCATGGATCAGCAGCAAGTGGCTCTTTGCTGGGGCCACTCTTTCCAGCATGCTCATTATCCACGTGAAGCCCAGATTCACTTTGCATTTCCTGTGCTAATGATGCTGACAGGAGGCCCTGCTATCACAGAGCTGGTGGATACAAGTCCTCCAGCATCTTGCATGAAGAGCAGCAGCTGCAATTAAATCATATGGAGAACAAGGATGTAGCTGACCTGTTATGGTAATGATGTATTTTGGGGTTTGCTGTAAAAGATGATGGTTATAGGCACGCATTAGACTCATTAGGGTTTCACTGCAGTGTGTCTGAGACCAGAAAAGTGACACTTCTAATTAGTCTGGGAGGCACAGGCAGGATGTCTGTTGTCATGGGTGTTGGCATGCCTGTGATAGCTGGGATGTGAGGGGCAAAGCTGGGGGTTCTGATGTCTCTGGGAGAGAAAACATCCGTGACATATGGCTGTCCCTCCCGGTGTCCACTGGAATTATGGACACAGCCTGAGACTGTAGGAAAAAAACAAAGCTAAAAGAGCAGTGCAGACGTGCTCATAAATGCTGTTGTCATCTGCATTTCAGTGGGGAAACACAAAATGTGTTACCACAGTGAAATATTTCCTTGGAGGTGTTTTGGAAGGGATGTTCAGACAGTGGTACAGTAAGATGTCACTCTGGTCTTCAGCTTGGTTTTACTTTTAGCTTTCTCTATTAATTTGTTGTTAAGTGAGGAAAAGTCATGAGCGGGGAGGAGGAAGGAGAACAGCAGTGGTCCTTCTCCAAGTGAAAGGGTAAAGAAATCTGTGTGGAAGGTTGTTGTGAGCACAACAAAGGACATCAGCTTGAAAAAGCATGCAGGGGACATGACAGATACTCACCCACACTCAGGTCATTTTGAGCCTCCTTTTGGGGCAATGATAAATTCCTACTTTTTTTTTTGGTCTCTTTTGCATATCATTTCTTCTGCTCCTTGTCCTTTTGATCCTGCCATGGGCTATGGCAGCAGGCAAACATTAAACAATTCAAATGCCCATGGAATATAACTGACAAAACAGCCACAAACAGTGTTAAAGAGCTCTGCAGAATGAGTTCCCACTTTAAACCTAATCCTGAGCACACTTCTTGTGCTGTAAAGGGTCTTCTGTGTTCAGTGATACGTTAGGAAGGCTTTCAGATGTCAGGAACCATTTACTGCTTTCAGTGCTTGCCATAATGTATTGGGGGAAAAAAGTCTTGCACCTTTTGTTGCTTCATGGCTACAAAAAGTCCACAACAAACCAACAGTGGTGATAGTGTTTCATAATATATGTGGAAATAATATTCTAGAATGGAATTAGAATAGAATAGAATAGAACAGAATAGAATCTAACAGCTTTAAATCAGAACACTTTTTTAACAGCTAAGGGAAGATTAACAAAAAGTAGAAAAATAACCATAAAATAATGGGTGTAACACATTATTTTTTAAAAATCCCACATTTGTATTAGCATTTTTGTGGCTTCCTGAACTTCACCAAATTGGTTTTTTTCTTGAACTACAGAGGAATGGTATTTGGCAGCTTCTGGAGCACAAGCATGGGGTTTATACATGTGGAAGTAAAATGTAATGTCCCATGTGGTTTAATACACTCAAACTGCATAAACAATGTGGAGAATACACTGGCCAGACATTTTTTAGAGTGTACCATACATTTATATTTAAAGAATGCACAAAAACAGGCATAAAGACGTAACAGAGATCACAGCATTTCTTATTAATACATTACATTTAGCATAGGACAAACAGGGGGGTTTGGACCCACGGAGCCTATGGGTCCAAAACATATTTTTTTACATGGTCCTTTTTTATATGTCTTTGATTTGTGTATGAATTTTGGTATTTCCAAGGTCAGAGTTTTTGAAAGGTAGAAATATTTCCAAGGTACTCTGGGCTCTTCATTGCAGAACCATAGACTCTGCCTCCATACATTCTGTTTGTAAACTGCAGAAGGCAATAATTTACCTTAGAAAGGGTAGGACAGCAATGAAGCTGTGTCTGTGGCTTTCACTTTTAATGTAAATTTTCAGCTTTTTTTTTTTCTCTTCAACTCTTTGAGCTTGTAGTCAGGGCAAATTCAGGAAGTGAAGCACATGAAAACAGATTTCTATCTTCTGCACTCACATTTGCTGGAGTATGCTTGAGCCTACCTTTTTTTTTTTCATTTTTTTTTATGGATAACAGGTGTTTTTGTTTGGTTCCTGGCTTTGTGGTGTGGGTTATTATTTTTTTTTAATAGCAACTGTGTTGCAGAACCCCCCTCACATAACAGATTGAGCTGCTAACATGGTTGATGTGAGGTTGCTGAGCATAAGGGATCCCAGAATGGTTTGGATTGGGAGAGACCTTAAAGTCCATCCTGCTCCACCCCCTGCCATGGTCAGAGACACCTTCCACTGTCCCAGGCTGCTCCAAGCCCCAGTGTCCAGCCTGGCCTTGGACACTGCCAGGGATCCAGGGCCAGCCACAGCTTCTCTGGGCACCCTGTGCCAGGGCCTCCCCACCCTCACAGGGGACAATTCCTGCCCAGTATCCTGTCCATCCCTGCCCTCTGGCACTGGGAAGCCATTCCCTGTGTCCTGTCCCTCCAGCCCTTGTCCAGAGTCCCTCTCCAGCTCTCTTGGAGCTTGTATCTGTGGGCTCCTAATGTTGGATTACTACAGAGTAGATGGTAGAGGATATTTCCTCTGTTGCCACCTGCAAGATCTACTGTTTCCTTCTCCAGCCCTGCACATTCAGCTGCTCTAGAAGTTGTGATGTTCCTTAATGCTCTCACCTACTCACTGGAGCCTCACAAGCCTCACCTGGCTATTATGTAGTAATTCCTCAGTGAAAACCAGGATTTAAAAGCAAGAGAACAATTACCTTGGAAAGTTTAGCTCAGGAACTCTACCTGCTGGAATGGAACACATTTATTCCGCTGGCTGTTCAGCTTAATCATCTGGCTTGTATCATTTCTCACTCTGTAGGATTGTCTTCCTGCTGAACATACATTAGTTCCTAATGAGGTAACTAATTTTTAAGATTTAAATCATGTGGCAGGCACTGTTCTCCATCAGAGATGGTTCCAAGGCTTGGTGTCAGAAGGAGCCTTTTGATTTAGCTCTGAAAAGACTGGCAGGTTGAGAAAATCTGCTTCTGGTCATTTTAATGAAAATGAAGAGTGGGTATTAAGAATTCTTGTACGACCCTTGACTGGCATCTAACAGGCCTTTGACAGAGAGCTGGTAACTAGCCATAGCATTTGTTTGGAGCTTGCATGGAGCTCAGTTCTTTCATTTAGGTATCAGCAGGATATATTCTTCCATTTAAATATCTATATCATTTCAGATGTCATTTTGTGAATAACAAATGTGAATAAATTTTCTAGCTTTTCTTCCCTGTATTTTTAACCAACTCGTGGTGCATGTTCTTCTGTGTCCCCCACAGTAAATCACATTTGGCTTGTCAGAAAGTGTTCTTAAAATATTTAAATACTTCAGTGAAAACTTTACTAGTTATGTATTTTGATTGCAAGAACAGATTTCAAACTGTTTCTGGTATTTAGCATATTTCTAGAGTGGGCTGGCTGATAACTGATGATGGATAATTGGGCTGTATATTTTGGCATGGAATGGGACACGATGTGGAATAAATTTTCTAGAGCCAGCTATTTTCACCTCCTGAGGGGGTAACTATTCTGAATTTCTTAATATTCTACTCAGTGAACTGATGCACGTCTTAAAAATAAATTCAATTAAAATTCATATGTATTTCTGTTTAGGAAACCAGATGAAAACTGTTCTTGGAAATCAGAGAGGTGTGGGAGTGCCTGGCCAACCATACCAAGGAAAAGTGCTGTTTATACCTAGGAGGGAAAACACCCAAAAGGAGCTGTAGATCCAAGGTCTAGATGTTTGTGTGGGCAGGGGACACTGCACAAAAACTGGAACCAAATCTGTATATATTCCCCTCTCCTTTTGACTTAAATACGTTTCTGGAAGAGGCAGCTTTAGTGTGTATAATGATGAAAATGTGTCCAATTTCCTCCTTCCTTTTTTTCATCCTTCAGGATAAATATACACCCAGAAGGAATATAGAGCTAATGTACAGGTTTATTGGCAGGTCAGCCCTGGGGGAAGAGAGGGCTGGAAGGTGGAGATGAACTGTGTGGGAAGAGAGGGCACAGCTCTTTGTGGTGCCCTCTGAAACAAAAAGGGAAATCAAAGCTCTCTTTTTCCCTAGCTCATGTTTGATGCAGGAGAACCAAGGGAGAATCCTCCTTACAGGCAGGGAGATGTGGCAGGTCTGTGTGAATGGAATTCCTGCCTTTGAAACTTGCAGGGAAATTGTGCAATGAGGTAAAAACCCCTTCAAAGAGCAGGAGCTGGGAGAGCTGGGCTCAAGCTGCTTCTCACGTTCGAGTGGAATAGAATGGAACACAAAGGAATATTTCAGTTGTGAGGAATCCACAACCATCATTTACTTCTGTTGTCTTCTTCTTGGTACTTTCCTCCTCCTTCTCTTTCTCTTCTTCCTGCTCCTGTTCATTGCCCCTTCTGTTTAATTCAGATAATATTCCTTGTGTAGTGGTAATGGTGCTTCTTTAGTCTTTGTCATAAATAGGGTTAATAACGAAAAAAAATTAAAAACAAAGCATAAAATCCTCTCTTTTACAGTAAAGAGGAGTGTGGCCACACTTGGGATAGATTCCTTCCTACACGTCTCATGATGAACAGTATTTCCAATAATAATATAATGGAAACTAAAAAAAACCTGCTATTTGGAGGTCTGAGGATAGTTTTAACTATTCTTCTGTTAACTTTAAATTTTCCTTCTGATAAAAAATGCAATTACTTTCTATCAGTGGCTGCAGTGGGAATCAGAGTCTAAAAATTCAGATTATTATTTTAAAAGGCTCTGAGCCGTAGACAAAGGTGTTTTATTTTCTCTTCCTGAACTGCTGAAGTTAATAGCAAATGCCTTCACACAATTAGCAGATTAATAATCAAGGTTTTAAAGACTGCTCAAGATTAGGAATTTATCTCTAGGCTTCTGAAGTTCTCAAATGTAATCAGTTTAATTAGTTAGATGATGCCACCATGAAGGATGTTAAAAATCGTTGAGCATTGGGCTTTATCTGCTCTCCAATTTGCTTCCCTTCAGAAATGTGTTCTCACTTGAGTGCTTCATTCCCAGTGAGCCACACAATAATAGTAAATTTTAGAGGTTATTTTAATGTTCTTTAAAATATTAGTCCAAAGTTAAGGCTTACCAAAATAACCAAATTCAGTATTTAAAAATTTTGCAAATTTTTAACTTGTTCTGTCCCTGGAAGAAAGTGTTTTCTGTTAGTCAGTGTACTTCAATGTTAATATCTTTTGGTAAAGTCTGAGTTGATGCCTCTTTCCTGTTCAGCTGCAAAGTATCTAAAGAAAAAAAAAAGCTGAAGGAATATTAAATTTTCAGAGTTAGACAAGCACTACAGAGGAAGGAAACACAAAATTAATGTTGTCTGAATGGCCTTTACTGAGCTTATCTTTGGCTTGTGATATAATAAATTATTCCATGCTATTTTCTTTATTAAAAGTGGATACTTTTCGTTATGGCACAAGGCAGTGGTGGATGTTTTTTCACCCATCAGAGCATCTCCTCATTCAGTAACAGGTGACTCTTCCGCATCTCCTTGGATTTATTATTATACTCATCATGCAATGATCTCAGTGGCAATGCAGAATTCTTTTGAATATAAGAATATAAGACAGCAGTTGTGTATAGTGCTTACAGATACAACCAGATTGTTTTTTCCTCCCTTCCTTTCAAATATGTGAGCATGTGTACCTGTTGCTCAGGTAAAGTGAAACTTTTTTTGTCAGTTCAGGGATTTTTAAAAAAATTAAAAGATCAAACTTACTCAAAATTCTGCCTGGATGGAAGTTGATTGAAAGCTTTGGCAGAATATAAAAGACTTGAAAATAGAGACGGGTATGTGATAAAATATCAGAGTGGATACAATCATTGTGTTGTGGGCACACATCTAGTTCCCCATGCCCTTGGGCAAGATGGTCTCACTTTAAAGCACACACAAGTTCTTCTTAATTTAGTGTTTTGGTAAAAAAATTGGTGTTTTGTCATGTTTTATTGCCATAGGTTTTGCTCAGGTTCAAAAAGCAGTACAGACATACTCACACAACTAAAGTCTCCAACTGCAAATTGGTTGAAACTCAGAGTGTAGAAATACAGGATTGCTTTTCACTGATTTTGTCAACCTCTGCTCCAAACTGCTGTTGGTTCTGCTGAGAGCTTCTCTCTGCACAACACTTAGTCCCATTCTACCTGAGCAGTGATTTTGCAGCTCCATCAAGAAATGCTGCTCAGACTGCCCTTCAGACCACCCTGTCTGTGCAATTCTGGTTGGCAGACTGGGACAAGACCTGTACAGAGCCCAAACCTGCATGGACTGTGCTTCTTTTCCCTGTTATTTACCTTGAAACCTATCTGCCCTGTAATCACAGCAGAGTTAGGCATTATTTATTGCACACGATTCAAAACTCCTGCTCCTGAGCCAGAATGATTAATTTCTTTGCAGTCCTCATCAGTGTTCATCTTTGTAAAAGTCTCTTTGCAAGCTTCCTGAATGCATCTGAAAATATTTACATAACAACACGCTCAAACGAGACCACGTAATTGCATCTGCTGGAATAGGAAACTGAGGCAGGGCACCCTGGCTGCCTGATATTGTCACAGTATTCCATTTCTTTAAGGAGAGTTTTGAAAGTTCAGCTAACAGATCTAACATTTATTGCCAGGGATTTACATTCTCATCAGTTTTGTTTGTAACATCTGGAGTTCAAAAAATGAGCATCACAGGTAGCAACCCTTTAAGAGCAGTCTGGGTGAAAGACAAGGTAACTCCGAGATTTAATTGCAGTGTTTTAACCATGAGATCATTTTGTCCTTTTCTTGTAATCACCTGTGTCAATCATTTTGTATCTTGTGGCACTTCCAGTAAATATAAACCCAGTGGTATCTCCAATTTCCTTCATCCCTGATTCATGATGTTGGCTTTGTGAATAACTGTTCTGCTGACCCAAATGGAGAAAAAAAAGTTCTCCCTTCAAACTGAAAATGTTGACCTTTGTTTCTTGTAATAATACATTCTGTGGTTTTGGAGTGTCTTTCACTTTGCTAAGGAAACCACAGCAATCACATTTCAAAATGAAATCTTGTTTCAGGATACAAATTGGAAATACTTATGCCATCTTGAAAGCATTAAAATTTTTCCTCTGAGAGTCCAAAATCTTACTGAAGTTCAATTGTAATTGACAATTTTCAGCCCATTCTGTTTTTCCATGAGTAGCTAATCTTCTATTACAGTCTAACTCAGCTTACTCAGTTATGATGCACGGGAGCTCCAATTTGTATTTTCACCATGAATTAACAAAACATATTTTCACTCACCTCATTGGCATTGATGATTTAAATGTTTTACTTCCTTAAATACGGTCTGAAGTAGAAAACCTGGAAGACTTCAGTCCAGAAGGATGCAAGGTTCTATGGTTGTGAATGAGTGGTTGGCCTGCCTAAAGACAACAGGAAGTTATAAACCCACATTTAACATATATCTTTGCAGAGAAGTTGTTGATACAGACACTGGGGGTTGTTTCCTCTAGTAATTTTGACATTCATATGATTTTAAGATACAGAATAATTCACACAACTGCTTCTGCATTTTAGAGTTTGCAAACAAAAACTTGTTGTCAGGGCACTGTGTTAAAGCCACCACACCTTATCTCTTGATGCAGGTTCTGCTTCCTTCCATGTGCATTTAAGACTTTTCCTATTAAAAATCTGGACTGACTTCCTTTTAAAATATTAATATCAGTACTGTCTTGGCAGAAACCCGTAGTTTTTCCAAATGTTTCCACAGCCAGCTAGAACCAGCCTTTGGGTTAATGTCGTGATGCTTGTTATCCGCAGCTTTTAAAGCCAGTATTATTATTACCTGTTTTAGTGTTGCCGTCACCATCTTTTATAGGGTGTTTCCATGTGTTTCCCTGAGATACCTCTGCCGAGAGCTCCACGCCTGAGGCAAGAATTTTCTGTCTTCATCATCAAGACTCTCTCAGGTTTTGGTACTTTTTTTTGCAGATGCTGAAACACCTCTATTGCCCACCAGCTTCCTGATTCAGTGTGTTCCAGCACACAGACAAAACAGCTCCAGAAGGGCAGTATGAAAACTCCTGATTTTCCAGGCTTTTCAAAATAGCAAACAGTGACAAAAAACCCCAAAATCCTGCTGCAAATGGCAGAGCTTCATCCAAGTCTTGTATGTGGAAAGTACTTTGTGTTGATTCGTTCAAATGAGTGAGTGAGAAATTTTTCCTTTACCTTTCCACTTGCTCAGCTGACAGTTTCTGAGTGTTTTGGCTTCAAAAAGGTTGTGATCCCTACAGTTACCTGATACCAGAAAACAGGTAATACACATTTGGATTATTTGATGGTGAGTTAGCAGGCAGTGTAAAAGGGTATTAAAATCTTATACTCTTTTATGTGACAAGGCTTTAGAGCAGGATTTTGTAAATCCCTGTCAGAATTTTTCTGCCCATATCAGGCGTGAGCTCTAGTATCTAAATCCAGAAATACGAATTTATATCTTGCAATATGCTTGCTTCCATATAGATATACACACACTCATTTCTTCTACTCAAGTAGTACCAGAAAGTAATAAACTCCTGCTTTTCAGCAGAGAGAAAATAACCCACATTGTCCATCCAGTGGTGAGAACGGGAGATACTGGAAGATACAAGCTGGTTAATGGGTGCTGAGAGATTGGAATGTGGGGGTTCAGATTCTTTACAGGCAAGGGCTTCTCATGTGCTTTTATTGGGGGCATCAGCAAACAGAGCTGCTAGAAACACCAGTGAAAGCACAAATCCTGTAAAATTACTTTGAAATGTCTATCTCCAATCTACTCTGGTAAATTTTACTGCATATTTTGCGTTTACTTTATGTTATTAAATTTCAAGATGTTACAATACAATCAACAAAACCAAGTAGTAACCACAACTTATTTTTCTGTATTCACATAACCATCATATAGCTTCATATGCTAAAAAAAAAAGTTCTCTCAGAGACTCAAGACAGACAAATATTTATCTTAGCATCAATATAAACATGAGAGGAAGAGCACGGAGAATAGGGAAAGGCTGTTGTGTGTCTCCTCATCATGCTGAGGAGCTCTCTGCACATGAACTTGTATGGCAATATCTCTCATATATTAATCTAAAATGGGTGAAATTGCCCATGCATGGAGATATCTGTTACAATTAAACCCGTGATGGATGTGCAAGCATGGACAAACTGCAAGGTGAAGCAGTGGGTATGATAAGTTATCTCTTAAAAGTGAACACAGGGAAAATTTCAGGGAGGCGATGCACTGTGAAAAAGGAAAATTATATTTAGATAAAGTAATCATGGGAGAGTCTGGCTGGCTCATGAGTAAGTGCCAATCAATCCCCTGTTCTGCTCTCAGGTGGCAATTCAGAGTGTTGCCATGGCTGTCAGCCACTCAGGTGTAGCATGTACTCCTCTGTCTTACTAATTTCCAAGGGATGCAGGGAGGTTCTGAAATGATAATTGAAATATGTATGACAACCCAAGAAGGGTCTCTGCTGAGGAGGTGCCACTTTTAGAGTGAAACCAGGATTAATTTACTCTCTTTGACTGGTGCAAGAGTCAGGATTGAAAGGATTTCCTGTATATTCAGGTACTACCACCACTACCACCAAAAAAAACAAAATTGCTGTACTCGAAAAAGAAAAGGTGTGCATAACATAGTGGGGAAAAATGTCATTTGCTTAGAGAGATAGGAAAGAGGAAAAAACAGTAAATATCTGGAAGCTCGAGGTGTGGTGTCCAACATAGATTTTGTGATAACCTCTAAGGCAGAGGACAAGTCTTCCTTTACAAATGTACTCCTTTCGAAAAAACCCAGCAGGCAAGAGTAGAGCAAGTAATCTGAGGGGAAAAAAAGCTATGAAAGCATTTTTCTTTCCTCCAAGGATTTTACTTGTGTCTGTCTCTCTGTAAAGATTCAGTCATGGGGATGGAGAGATCTTACTCTGCACTCAATATTCTTTTTTTTTCAGCCTACCCTGCTGGGTTTTTTTTTCCCTCATCACTTTGTCTCTGCTGACAGGAATTGCCCAGACAGAAGCATGAGAATGACCACAGTGACTTCCTGCTGTTTATTTGAAATCAGGTTACCTTGCAAGCACCCTCGCTATTCCATATTTTATGTTCTTTCTCCCTGTGCCTTTTCCTGTCTGTGTGAGCAGCAATTCTGCCAGTCCCACCCAGTAATCCATGAGGAGGGACGGCAGGGAGGAAGCAATCTGCTTGGGGATATCAGCAGGAATGGATTTGAACACTTATTTACTCTCCTAAATGGGAGGTCTGTGTGGTTTAGTGTTTAATCTGCTGTGTGGACAACTGTGTAGAGATTCCAGAGTATGTTAGGGAATGTGGCAGAACAAGTGGAATGGGGACTGGCAGTGTTGCAAGGCACTGCTGACTACTGAATCTGTTTCCATTTCACATCTTGAGATTCTAAAACAAGGTTCCAGAGATTTGAGAAGTGCTCAGAATTTTTTTTTTTTTTTTTTTCTTTTTTTTATCTGCCCTTAATGAATTTTTACATCACACAGAACCGAGGATATGGATTAAATGCAGAAAAAAATTCTAACAATATCAACATTCAATTCATACATTTTTAAAAAGCAGATGTTGCAGAGTAAGTTTGCACTCTTGAAGAGCCAGTAGTGTTTAAACTATCTCAGTAAGCTGTTAGGAGGAAATATTCATATAACAAGTAGTAAGTTATCCATGATGGCTGCAAGCACACAGTTTTGCCCACCACAAGACAGAGCCTAAATTTCTGAAAGAGGTATCTTAACACTGAAATCAAGCTTAAGTGTCCTGGAAGACCCATTTTGGAAGACAATCAAGTTATTGCCTGTGCTGGAAAGTGATGTGATAACAATGTGTAAGAGTCCAGAATCTGTTTAGACAAGGTTAAGTGATCAGCAGCAAGACCCTTTCTACAGTTTGAACATTTCCATTTTCTTAACCACTATCTTACTTCCATCTGCTAACAAATGAGAAAATTATAATCAATGGTCTTCTGCCCCACATTAAGTATTTGTTACCAGATGTAGCTAAAAACCACAAAGATCAGCTCCTGAGCCCAGAATTGTCTAATCTGTGGCTCGTTGTATCTGTCATTAATTTACACCCCAAAGACATAAGGTTTATATCCCACAATCCTACTCAGCATTGCATAGTTCCTTTTTTTCCTCAGTCAGGTGGAAATCACTAACTGATTTGCTGTGAGCATCTGTTAGTACACAGTGGTACTGTTTAAGCTGTTAGCTAGACAGCTCTTAAAATGGAAACTGATCTCCCAGAAGGCACAATCAGCACAGATAGCAAAATATAATCTACTAAAGGATGTAATCAATTATTTACCTTAAATAGACTGCAGCTTCTTGGAAAACTGGTGTTGTTCTCATTCAAATTTTGATGACCACAGAAATGAATACACATTGGTAACTTTTTTATAATTTTTTATCTGAAAAAAAACTATGAGACCTTAAATATCCTGCCTGCTTGGATTTAGTATCTTCATGTTAAGTTGCTTGGCTGGAGTTTTAAAGTTTCTAAGAAAAAGTAGGTAACGCAGGGTGGTTGTGTGTGTAAATAAAAGAAAAAAAAATGTACCTCTTACTGATCTTCCAATTAAGAAAAATTTTTAGAATGGAATAAAGAGAACAGCCTGGGGAGCACAGGGAAGAGAGAGGGCAGCAGGTCAGGGAGGGGATCCTGCCCCTCTGCCCTGCCCAGCTGAGGCACCTCTGCAGAGCTGGGCACAGCCCTGGGCTCCTCAGCACAGGAGAGACCAGGAGCTGCTGCAAAGGCTCCAGGGGAGCCACAGAGAGCATTTGGGCTCTGGAGAATCTCTGTGCTGGGCAGAGACTGCGGGAGCTGGGCCTGGTCAGGCTGGAGAAGGGAAGGCTGAGAGGGGATCCCATCAATCCATATGAACATCTGCCATGGGTACCAGAGGATGAGGCCAGGCTCTGCTCAGTGGTGCCAGTGACAGCATGAGGAGCAGTGGCCATGAAATAAAGCACAGCAAGTTGCAGCCCAGCAGGAGGAAGAACTTCTGTGCAGAGCCCTGGAACAGCTGCCCAGGGAGGGCCTGGAGTGTCCCTGTGTGGAGCCATGGCAGCCCCAGCTGGACACGTTCCTGTGTCACTGCTCCAGGGGACCCTGCCTGGACAGGGGATGGACTGGGTGAGCTCCAGAGGTCCCTTCCAATCCTACTGATTCTGTCTAAAGCTGAGGAAGACTGGTCAAAATAGAGAAACAGAGTAGAATAGGGTAAAGTATTTCTCCCTTGAACATGCAGAGACATGGTGATCAGAGAAAGAGCAGGCGAACTCTAGAAGCAGCATTCATCTCAAGAGACCTGGAGAAGAGTTTATTCCTGAGGTAACTATGAATAAGAATAACAGCAATCTGCCTCACAAAGTACTGATGGATGTCCAGGATGTTCCTCAGTAGTAAAATGGAGGGGGGATAGACTGGGTGAGCTCCAGAGGTCCCTTCCAACCCCAAATGTTCTGTGGTTCTGAGAATCTGTAGACTCAAGCTTTCAGCCTTGTGGAATGCCATCTGACAAATCTGAAGATATCTGGGTATATTGTGTAATGTGAAAATATTCTTGTTCTCCCTGCAGGTCTCCACACCCTTAGGAATGTTCTTTCCTGTGGTTTGCAACCCTTACGCTCTAGTTTGTCCAGTTATGTCTTGCACTTTAATTACAGTGTTTTAACTGGTTACTTATTTTTTTCTTACCATCCATCCTGTTCCCATGTTGGGTTTTATGGGGGAAGGTTTGTGGACATTTTTTTTTCCCTTTTCACATGGGACTGGTATTGCTGATACAAATGACAGTAAGACCAAGGAAGAGTAAATGATTCCATGATCAACTATTGGACTTCTGCCCCTTGTTCACTGGGTGTGATGTGGACTAACCCTCTTTCTAAAATCTTTCCTCCCAAAAGGAATGTGGCATGAACTCTGAGTGGCCGCTTTTTCTCCTGGAGACAGAAATTCTATAAAATTGGCTTACTTTCATGTCAGGGGAAACATTTCTTTCAAATATGTCCTTAACTGTAGTGAAACAAGATGATCAGGAGGAAAAGGGTGAAGGAGAGGTGAATCTGCAATCAGTGTAATTCTAAAGAGAGGGCCATGGCAGAGAAACTTTTTGCTTGTAAAAATGTCTTATCTGTACAAATACTCTTATGTTCCTATTATAGTTTTGCAACTTTATTTCCTTTCCAGTCACTGTGGTCTCTATTACCTGTGCCATTTGTCTGCCTTTGAATGTTGTGTATCTGTTGAACTCAAGGCATATTAAATATGAATCAATACCACCAATGCACTAATAATTTTATCTAAGTTCTGTTTTAGGCTGTTCTCTGCTTCTGTCTTCATGTTTATGTGCTTTCTTGCAAATGACAGATGGAAAGAATGAAGTTAAATAGCAAGCATCACATCAAGCTGCTTGGTTTGTGTCCATCTATGCTTGACCAGTCATCTGAAGACTATTTTGAGAAGTAGAAACACTGAAAAATATTTTATTGACAACACTGACAAAAATAACATTTCGGTGGAGAAAGTATAATTTTTTTATTATTTTATATAGTAAATAGTTCCTCTAGCATTGCCATGTCAATGCTGTTCCTGGATGAATGTTTTGGGGTTTTTGTGTAGAGTCAGACATTTGTATCCTGTTGTTGTTGTTGTTACAAGGTAGAAAACGTTAAACACACAATATAATCATCAAATAAATGGATTTTTGTAGCGATTTTTCAGATTGCAGCACCTGTAGGCTTATTTTGACTGGTGAGAATGTCCCTGAAAAGTCAACATTGCCAATGTGGAGTGGCACAGCTCTAAATCTGCTCTCTTGAGAAGGTCAGACATCTCAGAATTCTATCAAGTAGGAATTTTTTTGAGAGGGATACAGGCATTTATTTTGAATATAAGAGTTTTGTTCATATTGCAATGACCTTTGTGAGTTTCTGTTAGCAGAATTAGTTTGGCTTTACTTGTGCAGTCACATTCTTCTGTAAAAACTATTTAAAAAACGACCTGAACGATAGGCGAACCAGTGTGAGATTTAAATGGGAAGTAACTTTCAGAAATTTTTCAGTATGACAGCGATGACAATAATTAAAACTGTACTGACGAGCCACTCCTTACCTGATCTTCTCACCTGAAATTTTTGACCATGAAAGAGGAGGAGTAAGTTTGATTTGTCTGAGGTAGGACTGTGATTTATGTCTCTGGTATAACTGAAGGGAGAATATCCCAAGGCTTAGTCCTTCCTGAATTAAATTACCACCATCTAAATCTTGATATACCCCTGTAAAACGAATAGTTCAAATAAGGACTAAGTAGGAGTTGTGTTTTAGAAAATGTGAGGTTTTATCCACCTGGGTAAAATTATTGTGTGTACATTTTACGAATCCTTGTCTGTTTTTAAAGGTGAAAAGTGGACACAGAATACGATTCAGTTGAGTATCTGCTAATTAAGCTGATTTATGCAAGCCTGGAAAGCTCCTAGGGAGTAGGTGGCTAGAAGTTGTGGAAAACTAAAAACAGAAAAGTGAGTCCAATCTCACGTGTTTAACATACTTGCACGAGGACAGTCATTGGTTCTGTGGAACTTGTGAATTTTGATTAGAGACCATATCTGCTGCACCTCCACTTGGTATTTTCAAGCTCGTACAAATTTACCAGGTTTGTTATTTCAAATGCAGTCCAACATTTTAAAGCACGTAACGTTAGTACATTTTATATGCTAGCATTTGCATGTTAGCTGGAAATCACTACTGTGTAGATTTTTAAAATAATTTCTCTACAGCCATTTCTGTTAATGGCTGAATTTTATTTTAAATATGGGTTTTCACATTAAAGTAACAAGAAAACCGTTTAGTATAGAGTTAAGACTAAATGCTCCTTTTGTTTGCTCTCACAAACACCCACAAAGTTGTGCCCAAGATTTTATGATGGATTGGGCTGTAATTTTCTTTACATCTTTGTCACGGTTTTCCAGAGTATTCTCAGTGGAATCTAATTACCTATCAAAATAGAAAATTCCCCAAATTTAGTTTATTTATAGGTAATATATTTTGTTCCACTTTATGACCACAAAATAATAAGAAATGCTTCATTTGCCATTAAAGAATGTGGATAACATCAGGTAGTTCCATACATTTCTGTAAAAACAGATAGCATTTTGTTTTCTCTGTTTAAACGCTATATCTGGTTTTTTTTAATGGAGGCAATTAATATTTATACATTTAATATGCATCTCACAGTTAATATTTAGATCATCAGTTATTTAACCTTTTACATATTTTTATTTCTTATGCAGCATATTCACACTCTAAAAAGTAGCAATTAATCCCTAGTACAAAACAACTTTTACAGCTTACATATTCAATATTTACTGAGCACCTGGGACCTAATTTCAGAGTAGTGCTTTTCTGCATGTATGCAACTGCCTTAAGTGAGTTATACAAATGAATTTGGGGCAGATACTTCAATAAACATTAGTTTTCTAATTACAGAAAAAGAAAAAAAAAAGACAAAATGGAATCAAGGGAATGTTTGTGTAATCTTTCATTGTGGATGTGACAATGTAGTTATTCCAGGATTTGGTGCAATTCATAAAATCAAAGAATTATAGAAGAGTTTGGGCTGGAAGTGACCTTAAAGCCCATCCAGTGCCACCCCCTGCGATGGGCAGGGACACCTCCCACTGTCCCAGGCTACTCCAAGCCCCATCCAACCTGACCTTGGACACCTCATTTTTGTATATTCAGAACTGATTAATTCTTAAAGGCTCACAAAACCTCGTGGCCCATACCTGCTTAGAGTAATTGATGATTTTTTGGCACTTTTGGATGTTTTTTTAAGCCAGGCTATCACATCTGGGGTGCTGGATGCAGCATTCTGCAACATGGATGTTTTTGCCAGGGGGTTTTGTGTAAATTATCAGATTTACTCTCAGTTTTGGAAATTTTTTTTGTTAAATGAAATTTCTAATACAAAAAAAGGAAAAGGAAGTAGATCTAAGTTACAATAGAAAAACCAGGTAAAGTTTGCAAGTGTTCTTGGTTGCAAAAATTTAACAGAGGGCAGAACATAGGCAAGCAATTAGCTGTAAACATTACAGCAAAGACTTTTGAGGCCAGGTGAGATGGATAATACCACAATGTCACATGGGGTGAACTCTGCCTGAAATCCAGGCTGCTTTAAAGGAAAATCATGTAACTCAAAAGAGTCATTTTTGTGGGTGGGACTCTTGATACCATTTCATATTTGTTTTTGTATATTTCTTCCTAATTCCATTAAGCAATAATTGTTCTCAGCTCAGCCAGAAAGCAGCTATTTTATGGATGTAATATTTCAGGTTGAGCTGGGAAAATTTGAAATTATGCTAGATTCTAGAATTTAGGAGGCTCTTATCTCTGGAGAATTGCTCACAAACAATATCACACATGTTGGGTGAGTACTCACTTCTGTGGCAATCTTATTAAAATTACCTCATGAGTCACCTAAAGTGGAGGGTGAGGTCAGAAAGTCAGTCATGATCCTTGAGCATCCAGATCTGTGCAAAATATAGTTTTTTTGGGTGTTGTGGTAGCACATAAGAACTCTGGATCAGTTCTTCGATTTTGCAGAAATATGTTTCATGTCTTGGAAGAATTATGGAAGTTCTCAGATTAACTTGATTAACAGAGTAAATGCAGTCCTCCCTTCATTGAATTTGAGAGCAAGGATCCTCAACAACTGTGTCCTGAGTTTCTTTGTACTGCTTAAATCCATGCTTTGGCAATAGTTTCAAAGCCATGATGGGATGTTTTAATGAGAAAATCTGCATACTTGTATAATTTTTTTTTTACAAAAAATGGTGAGTGCCCAGACAAAAATAGCAAAAATCAATGGATGATATATGTGGATTGTCCTGCATTGTGGTGTGCAAAGTCATGACGTTCTGGCTGTGGCAAATTTCTTCATTCACTTGAGGAGTAGTACTGTCACCTAGATGTAGCCATGTGGATTCTGCTTTTGGATTACTTTTTTCTTCTTCTTCTTGTTGATTTTTGTTTTCTTTCGTTTATTTTGTTAGCTTTTTTTTGTTTGCTTTGGAAGATGACACTTTAATACTGAATTAATATTAATTGCCAGTTAGTAAGGGGAGTTCTTTAGGAGGTATTTTGTCCAGCATACTTGCATGCTCCATTTACATTCCTGTCAGGCTGTGGAGGTCTTCATCTTGCATAAATAACGCAAGAAGCTTTATTTACAGTGGACATGTCAATATAAATGCTGTATCATAGTATGATATGCAGTACCTGTACTTGTGATTAAGATAACTTCATAATTAAAGACACAGATCCCTGAAGTTCACCACAATAAAATAATTTTGTGAGGGGGAAGATGCAAACCCCAAAGCAAACTGGCAAAAATTAGAATGGATTAAACCAGTCTGATTGAAATGTCTGGTGCACAATCATAAAATCCAGTCCGTAAGTTTGAAACCTCGTCAAAACCTCATTAACTTTAATGAGACTTATAATATGCATTTGAGGAGACAGATTGTAGGGTTGAGGCTCAAATTAATACTGAGTTGTTGTATGACAACTTACTAATAACATTAATCCTTCCACGACCTGTTCTGACAATTTTGTGAAGAAGATGGGACTTCACTTTTTTCTTTTTCTCTTTTTCATTTTCTTTCTTTTTTCCCCTTTTTTTATTTTCCCCAGTTGAAGGAACTTTTTGCCATGCACCTGATTTCCTGGGGGTCAGATTAACTGCTGGGTGTGCTGCATTTGTGCCCTTCATCTCTTTTCATACTAGTGGAGTGTTTGTACCAACAGGGTGCACGTTGAAAAACACATTTGGGTTCAGTTCTTTGGAGATGAGATTCTTTTGTGGCCATGGGAAGAGCCTGGTTTTGTGGAATGAGTTTCCTCCTGCTGCCATTTTGTCAACCACACCCTTCCAAGGAAGATGGAAGGATGCAAAGGAGCCACTGTAAGTGAGGAAGCAGAGAGGGTGAACAAAGCACATTTCCAAACTACATTCTGGGTGCTCCTAAATAGATTCAAACAGCATGGTATAATTGTAATGTTACAATTTTTCTCCTCAGAAACTCTTGTGATATTTGCTGGTTAATTATGAACTCCACATAATCAATCCCAAGGGGTCCTGTGTAGATTTGGAGTGAAATCAAATATGGACCCTATAAAGATCATAATTGTAAGACTTAGAAGTGAGGATATGATCAACTTAATTCTCCCAGTTTTTCCTCAGAGTTTTGTTTTGGCCAATTTTGGAACCTCTGGTTCAAAATGAGAAGTGACAACTTGAGTAACCAACTAGTGCAACTGTCAATTATTTAATTTTAGTTAAATTCCTGTTGTTTTTGGTTTTTTTTAATTGCCACCCCATCTTTTTTCCTTATTGACTTCAGTGTTGCGGTATTGTTGGATCTGAAGAGAGAAATCTGTTTTTTTAAATATATTTTTCTTTTCTCTGTCCTCCTCACTGCCATTTCAGTAACATATTTGTATTTCATATTTCATGGGGCCTCTAAATTTAAAAATAAATAAATGAATACTTGTAAAAAAAGTTAATTGCTTTCTTTTTGCAAAGTAATTATTAAGAAGAGGGCACCCAGGAAGGGATCTCTGTTGTGCCTGTCAGTCTTGCTGGTTACTATGGCTGTATAACATTACCTAAATCTGTTGTTTGATGGGGATGGATGAGCTGTTAGATAAATTATATTTATGAACTTAATTGTTTGTTTGACTCTTTGGGCCTTAGTAAATATAACCAGGAAGTTTCAGAATTATTTTTGTCTCTGAAAAAAAAAGCGTTGATGTTTTAATCTTAAGTGTTTGGGTTGGGTTTTTCCTGCGCCTTTGGCAAGTGGCTCCTGTCACACTGTTGCTTCTTTCTGTGTTTAATTAGCCCCAGAAAAGTTCACCCCCTACATAACACATTGCACATCACCAGTATTTCTGGCAAAATCTGGAACTGTAGTTGAATGGTGTTGTCTGCCTTAAAGCTTTTGAAAAATCACAAATTGTTTCACATCATGACTCAGGCTTAAGTCATTATGTGCTCTTCTCATTTTGAAAAGCAGAGTCCTTTAATGTACCCTTGGTTTTCTTTGATGTCTTGATTCTATTTAGGATCGTCTCTGTTCTCCAAATTCACATTTGAGCTGTAAATTTGCTGTTATAAAGATGACTGCCAGACCTGAGAGATACACTCAGTTCCTTGCTTGGATTGAGGTATTCAAAGAAAACACTAAAACCTCTAAACTGTGGGAGAGACATTTCAGTCGATGCTGTGTGGGAGGACAGTCAATAGCCACAGCAGACTTTCATTGTCTGTCTGACAAAGAACTGAGTCATATCTGTATTTTAGTTTTGCCAGAGTTTGGAAATTGCCATGCTCGTTTGTTTGATAATTGCATTTTCTTATGCTGTGGCTTGAGTTCAATGGGATTTTTACTTTTTTTTTTCTCATCCAGTTGCACCAATTTCCAGTTCTTTAAAAGAAGACTGCCTTAAGGGGTTTGCCTGAAAGGACCACCCAAAAACTTATGTTAAATTTATATTAATGCAAATGCTTCTAGTGGTAAGATAATGTGTAAAAAAAACCCCAAAACAAACTGAACAAAAAAAAAAAAAAACCAACAAAAAAACCCCACAAAAAACGACAAAACCAACCAACCAACCAACCAAAAAAAACCAAAAACAAAAACAAAAAACCAAACCAACCAACCAGCCAAAAAACAATTTAAAAAACCAACAAACAAAACAAAAACCAACCAACCAACCAAAACACCACTACCACCACCACCACCACCAAAAAAAAAAAAAACAAAAAACAAAAAACCCTCAAAAAAACCCAAAAAACAAACCAAAACAACAATGTATATATATGATAGTTTTGTAGCCTAGAAGTATACCTTGGAAAGCGGACTGATAAAAAAAGGATAAAATACTCAATTCCAGGCTTTCTCTTAGGCTGGGTGTTACTGGGTTGACATTGAAAGAGCTGGGATTTTAGCATTAGTAGTCCACTTTCTTTTGTCTGTGATGAATTATTGGCAAGAATCATTCACATGCAATAGATAACGCATTAGATTATTTCTTTGTGTGTCCCTGCTTGTCTCTTCAAAAAAAATGAAAAACCAAACCCTGTGAATAAACCAAATAGTTTAAGACTTCTACACCTGTGTCCACAAAGCATAACTGGGTGTGCTGTGCAGAATTTCAAGGATTAAGAGCTCATAAGCAGCATTTTGAGTAGCTTAAATAATGTAGTTAATGCTGTGCTTTCATCTCACACATCAGGCTCTCATGGCAACCCTGGAGAGTTATGAATTTCATCATAAATTACCATGATTCATCATACTAATCATATTTCATCATAAATTACTCTGATTGTTCATTATTTCAGCTGTAGCTTACATGTTTTTTGGACTTCACTGAAGATGCAATTACTTAAAGAAAGTCAGTTGTCACCTAATTGTATTAATGATAAATTAAATTTCGGACTCATTGCAGTGATTTGTTTTTGCACAGGCTACTCTTCGCAGAATTAAAAATTGGAGAAAACTAGGATCTTGAAAGCTTCCATAGCCTGAATCAAAGCCAGATGCTGGCATCCTGAAGGACCTTATTTGAATAGCTTAGACATAAGGCCAACATTTCTACATTCTCAGGAGTCACATAAATATTTAGATACTATTAAAGCACTTAATTATGTCTTGCAGTGATGCAGTTTCTTGTGAAATACAGTCATATTATTAATTCAAATGTTAAGTCAGCTAGATTCCTTGAAAATTAAACTAGCAATGTATTTATTTGTACAATTAAATATATACATTTTTACATTGAATAAATAAAATCTATTTATAATGCAGTTTAATTTTGCTAGCCATGAGAATTTGTATTCTTTACATACCAAGGGTGCTTTTCATTTAATTAATTTCTTAGCAAGGTCATCTAACTAAATTTCTAACTAAAATCATCTAACTAAAATTTTCTTGTCATGGTAAGACTGAGCTAATAACATCGACACAAGTTTTAGAGTGAGACATTGTGGATTTTTTTTGTTTTTTTTTCCCCAACCCCAAAATGAAGTAATGGTAATTCAAAGTCAGATTTAAGGGAGAAACTCTCTTTTCCAAATCATTTCCATGTGGGACTTTATGCTGACTGTGTATGAGGTACATTGAGCAATACTGAATTGAAAATTGAATTAATATTATATTTATGTTGTGTTGTAGCAACGTTCATACCCATGCCAGCACAAGATCCCAAAACAAGCCTCCATTCCCTCATAATGACTTCTCCCACCTGCTTCTCTATAATACACTGCTAGCTTGATTTTTTTGTTGGTTTTTTTTTTAATAATCCTCATTGACCTTTTAAAGGAACAGAACAGCAAGATCTGATTGCAAAAAGCAAACGCTTTGGAATCTATCCCTAATTATGGCCCAGTTAATCCCTTTTGATTTTTGCCATGGAGAGGGTGATAATGACAGCAAACCTGTTAGGTGTCTGAAAATCTGTTCATATTCGGAGCTTGGCTTATCTGATGTTATCTTTTACTGCCTTCTGCTTTTTTTTTCTTTTCCCTTTTTAATTCTATGTGCTTGAAGAAAAATTGAAATTTGAGGTAGGACTAGAGATGAAAGAGACATGTTATGGGTGGAAATGATGCTGCTGGCTCATGACATGAGATATATGGAGGGGTTATTCAAATAATATTTTTCATACTTTAAAGTTCTGCCTGGCAAGTGTTCTTGGATGGACTGAAAAAAAAGACCAGGTGTGAGTATGATGACTTATTTGCAATAAATATGTGCTTAGTTACACTGCTGAACATCTCATTTTCTCTGTAAGTCTGAAGAGAATGAGTTCAATTATTTTCCTCACACCACATTTATTCCTGTATAAATACCTTCTGATGACTTTGAAGAGATTTTTCACTCTTTGTTTTAATACAGAACAAGTAAAAAAAAATCAAGATGTGGGTGAGTGTAGACAGTGTGTGTGTCTTTATGCATTCTGAAACAAACAAAAGTAAGGATTTGTATTGCATACAAAAGTTGTTCTTGAGTTTTTCATAATAGAATAACATCATATTTATAACTTAATTAAATCAAGCCTGTAGCTTGTAGGTGTGTAGCTAATGAATCACTAACCTGTCAGTGGTGCACCCCCATATTTTTTTTATTTTTTAATCCCTTTGGCCCTGAAGTAGAAAGTAACAGCAGACTTTAAAGTCTATAATGTATAATTAACAATTCCTGAATGTGGTAGTAATAGTGATAATTTTTTTGCCATTTTAACATAAAAATGTGTTCCATGGGATTACATTATGTTACATTACTGACAGAAAGTCTCACAAGAGCATCTTTATTGAAAAACAAGTTTCAGGAGAGTCTTGCAAACTCAGTAGTCAGTTTTTGGCTTCATGAATAAGTAATAAAAACACAGACACTGGCTTCTCAGTGCATTTCATATTTAGAAATCAAAATTATTATGACTTCTCCCAGGTTTTTTTATCATGCTAATCACAAAATTACAGGAAAGCCCTGGAGGAGGAGATGTTATTTCACACCCACTACTTTCTACTGTGGCAATGAGAAGTGGCAGCATCTCTTGCACTGAGAAGTGTTCCTCTGGTTGCTGGTGACTTGGCAGGGTTCTGCTGGTGGGCTGGGGGCTGGAATCTCTCCTCTGCATCCCTGTGGAAGGCCAGACACAGGATCAGCCACTGCTCTGCTGGTGAGAGAGCACGGGAGAGTTTTTTGTGTTATTTATCACATAATTAAATGGAATATTTACTGCCTTTTTACTACATAGGGGGAGAGCACTGCAGAGTAAAGATGGTTTGGAATTCTCGGTGAAGAGGGGGAATTAGATGGGAAAATTCCAGGAATTCAGAGCATAAAGTCTTTGTGGAAGTGCCACCATTGTCAAAGAGGATGAATTTTGCATCAGGTTTGACATATAACAAACATTCCAAATCCACTTTGCAGTATTGCAGGGGAGTGTGAGGTGTGTTGTTTCTAGGAGACACAACATCTGCCTGTGCTTGTGGTTCCCAGCTGGACTGCAGGGAGCTAAGGGAACAAGGAGAAGAGCAGGACACAGGGAGAAAGATGAGAAAATGGATGTGTTCCCTCTGAGCAGCTCCAGAGAGGAGCAGAGACTCTCTAAATTTAGTAATACCATAAATTGCCAACCCATAATATTGCTCACCAGTTTGTTCCTCACTATTTTTGGGTTTGTAAGCTGGAGTTCAGAATACAGTCTGACTTAAAATAAGCAAAACATTTCAGGTAGACAGCCTTCCGTCTCTCTGACAGGAGGGTGCAGCCAGGTGGGTATCACAAGTAACGAGTGACAGGACAAGAGGAATTGGCCTCCATCTGTGCCAGGGGAGGCTCAGGTTGGACATCAGCTGGAATTTCCCCATGGAAAGGGTGGTCAGGCCTTGGCAGGGGCTGCCCAGGGAGGTTTGGAGTCCCCATCCCTGGAGGTGCCCAAGGAAGGGCTGGAGGTGGCACTCAGTGGGCTGGGGACAAGGTGAGGATTGAGTACAGCTCAGCCTGGAAGATCCTGGATGTCTTTTCCAACCTAAATGATTCTGTGATTGTGTGAAACATGTTTGCCACATGGACATCTAAAGGAGACCTTGACACATCCTGACAGTTTTGTTTGTTTAAAAATAAGAAATGAGGGGAAGCAGGGCAGTGAGAGGAGCAGTGTGACACAATTCCTGTGCCCACACAGCTAGGGAACACACTGGCATTAGCTAAACATCTTAAATGCCAAAATGATAATAAGCACCGCATTCCTGAAGGATTATGAATCTCAGAACTAAAACCATCTACGAGTGCGCATAGGAGTGGTTTGATTTGGGAGCACGTGTAATTCTGGTTTCCATCTAATTTGATGTTGAAGACTTGGAGCGCAAAACCTGCAAGACGCTCAGTGCAGGGAGGCTGTTTTGTCCTTCAAGAGCTCCTCTGATATCCATGGAACAGACTGCACTTCAAGTCAGGTAAATATTTGAAATGTTAGGATTATTGTGAGGCTTCTCATTCAGCAGGCCTAGAATTGGAATTTCACATTTAAGAATCACTTGTGTGTGGCCACTCTGCAGCCAATTGTCAAGGCATCTAAACTTGTTGGAGTGGCCTTTCTCAAATGCTGGACTACAGACCTCCCTAGAGCAGTATTTCAAACAGCATTCTTCAAATAACCATGTGAAATAATACATGCTTGGAGGGTGGTGGGGTTTTTCACTGGGATTTTTTAAAATCTTCTGTGAATTCTTAGCAATTGATAAGAGACCTCTTTTCCTGCTTGGATTCTGCCAGGGCAGTCATTCATATCAAATGAATGAGTGCCCTGGCCTGCCGGATAGAGGGACTTTTAGATCTTAGTTCTGACAAGGACTGTGTTTTCCCCTTACCACCCTTAGCAAAAAAAAAAAAAAAAAGAAACAAACAAACAAAAACCAAACAAAACAACAAACCAAGAAAAAAAAGAAAAACAAACCAAAAACAAACACAAAAAACCCCAAACAAAAAAAAATCACACAAAAAACACCAAAAAAAAAAGCAAGCAAGCAAGCAACCAAAACAAAAGCCAACAAACAGCAACAACAAACCCAAATAAATAAACAGAAAACCCCAGAAAACCAAAACCAAGCAAACAAAAAGGAGAAACAAAGAAAAAGAAAAAAAACACCCACCAAATAAGCCAAAAAAACCCACAAAAACAACACAAAGCCTCTCCAAAAAAACCACAAAGCAACCAAACAAAAAAAAAAATAAAAAAATAAAACAACAAAGCAAAATTTTTTTAAAAATCCAGTGACCTTGCTAATATTGCCAGACAGCTACAGTAAAAATCAGTCACCATCAATTCAACGAAAAGGTTTCACTTTCTCAGGAGGAAATGAGATCATACATAAGGGGTGATCTCCTTTCTTTATAGCCACTGAGATCTTTTGGGTTTGCTCTGCCCTGAGAAATGCCCTGCTCAGATTCTCTGCTGTAGTCTGCCACTGAAAAGGTGAATGTTAGATACTTTTGCTTTTATTTTATGCTCACCTGAAACTCTGACCTACATGGCAACAGTGAGGTGCAGGCAGAAAGCAAAACAAACAAACAAACACACACAATAAAATCCCCTAAATCGTCAAGCTAACAGAAAACATACAGGCTCTTGCCAAATTTGTTCAGGGAGGAAAAAAACATAGTTAAATCTCTTTAAAATCTGGAGATTTTGTTAGCAATAGTGCTTAATACATTACTAGAAGAGCCATGTAAGGAGTGTTAGTCACTTCTCCCTCTGTTATAAAAGCAGCAAGAAGTGGAGGCAGAATCATGCAGTCATAGACACTGACATACCACAGAAGGGGGATTTTTCACAATAAAATGCGTTCATTACAGAGGGCCAGGCATAATCCAATCACAACTTCTACTGCTTAATTTTTTGATTTTCTCCTTGGCGTAGCTGGGTGATATTTCTCATCTTTGGTATATCAGAGGTCTATCAGCTCTTGGGCAGTGTTTGGTACAGACTGGAGGGCAGTGGGGTTTAAAGACTTGGCAGTAGAAAGATTAGACAAGTTACTTATCCTATAGGCCTTACAAAGTTTTTGTGGGAAGTTTTGGTTTTTTTTTGGGGGGGGGAAGGTTTTTTTGTGGATTTTTGTTGGGTTTTGGGGGGGGGGGGGGTTGCTGGTTTTGTTTTGTTTTTAGGACAGCCATAAGCAGAGAGGTGTTTGCTGTTTGCACAAAGCATTTTTTAATGGTCTGTGTTTGGCTCTGTTTGCTCAGATTGGAGTTGTGGCAGGAGCAGAGCTTTGTAGCAAAAAAAAAAACCCAAACCAAACCAAATCAAACAAACAAACAAAAAAAAACCCAAACAAACCAAAAAACCTCAACACCCCCCCAAAAAAACCCCAGAACCCCCAAAACAACAACATAAAAACCCAAAACAAACAAAACCAAGCTGAAACCAAACAAAAAAGCCCCACAGCAAACAAACAAACAAAAAAACCTACACCAAAATCAATAAGCTTTGGACCTGATTTATTAGAAAGTATCCGATTTCTTTAGAACCAGGTGTCAGATGGATTGATGAGGAAGTGGATGATTATGGAGAGGTAATGATAATTTTGCTGTTAAAAATAGAAGCAATGCTGTACCCCAGGAGATAAAAGTTCATGGAACTTAACATCTCATGCTGCTGAATAGATAAGCATTTCCAGAAATGCTTACAACTACAATCTCTCTTCAGTTATTTTGAAGATAAATACATAGGTCTCTAGCAGAGATAAATGCAATGCTTTTCATGGTTTTGTTTACTTTTAAGAGCTTTGATCTTGGTTTTTATTCTGTTTTCATGCTAATATGGTTTATCTGGGAAGACCTGTTGTCTTCATTTCACTTCTGACAATGAAACTTACCAAATTTACTTCATGCTTAACTTTTATTTATTTGTTTATAGCATGTTTCAATAGAGCTGTAGTGGAGGGCAATAGTGGCTGGCTTTGATCTGTAATGATTCAAGTTGCTTTCTATTGTGATGTCTTGTGGATTGCTTTCAATAGTTGAGCTTTTCAGACAATGTTGTCAGGCTTCCTTGGCAGCTACTGAAAGGAAAATATTCATATCACATTGTCTTCCTCTCAGCCACCTACCAGGGTAGGTGAATAAAGAAGAAACAGGTTGCAAAATGCTGAAATTGTTGTTTGAGGTGACTTTTATTGAACTGTATAAAATATCCTGGTGCTTCAAATGCAGCTTTCATAACCTGAATCACTTTATTTCTGAATAACATAGGAGGGGAATTCAGCAAATACCTTTGTCCAGTGTAATAAATGTCTACTTCCTTTTAGGCTTTTTTTTTGTACAACACAAGCAGGGGATAAATGCTTTTTTATTGATTTCTCCAAATTGTCTTGCATACTTCTTGCATGTTTGGTTTAGAGCACAACTAGAAGGAGCCATTTACAGCAATTTCTGGGTTAGTAACCAGCAATCTGAAACACCACTGAGACATAATTGATATGCCACTAGAATACACTAAAGGACTCGAGAGTTTCTGGATGCTTCTTAAAAATAATAGCTTTAAACTGCATTGCAAGAAAGCTGTAGGAGATAAGTAGCGAGGGGAAAATCATAAAAGGCTGTACACAAACTCAAAGACAAACACTACCAACTGAGGCTGAAATAAAAAAAAAAAAAAAAAAAGTCTGGCTAAAAAGTGGAGAACTTATCAGAAACATATGAGAAATAGAAAATGTGGTTTAAATGTTGTTGGATTGAAAAATGAGACAGGAAATTGGAGGAAAGGATAGAAGCAATACTGTGAGGAAATGAAAGCCTAAGAAATTGTCTTAAATATTGTTCTGGTGGTTCAATTAATGGAGAAAACAATTCAAACACTGCTGCTGTTGACAATATTGAGCCAGAGCAACACCGTTGAGTTAATGGATTTAATTTGGGCTGGCATCAGAGTGGGGCAGGTACCCTTTGGGTTTAAATGGATTCTGCTGATCTCGTTAGAAGCTGTTGTGTAACAGCTCATGGCCCAGCATCAGAGGTTTGATCCAGCTCCCTGGAAGAGTGGGTTTTTTTGCTTCCAACTTTGCTGGAAGATTTATTGCTCCTTAAACCTGCAGGGGTGCCAAGTGTTATGCAAACAGTGGTTTTATTATCCAGGATGTCCAGTTTTGTGCGCTCCTTGTCTTTGAGGCAGGTCAGGCTGGGGCAGCAGTGGCTGTGTCCTGGCTGCAGGGCTGGTGCCAAACAGCACCTCTTTCAGGGCAAAAAACCTGAATTTAGAGCAAGGGTGATGTCCTAGCCCTACAGTAGTGACTAACTGTGGGTGTAACTGCCTTGTGGTCTGGGACAGCTCACTGGAAAAATGAATTTTCAGAGAGTTAGTTTGAGGTCAAGATATCAAAGCAAGGAAATTTAAGCAGTTCAAATGTTTGTAGGTCTCAGCAATACAGAGGAGTGCACAGACAATAATTTGACTTTGGGAAAGGGAGGGATCAGCACATATTAACTATATATATATATGTGCCTGTACTGCGGTACTCCAATAAATAAAAAGTTCCAGTGGCAAATATCTATACAGCACGCAGAAAATAACAGGTGATTCCTTTAATGAGGCTCACAAATAGAGGGAAAAAGAAAGGAATTCCCTAATGAGCTGTTGGGTTGTTGTTAACACCTTTGAAAGGAAATACATTGAAATTCAGACTAGAATTTTATAATCTATTTATCAGTCATTTTTATTTTGGTCTCTGTGTTTGTCAAGATCAGGCTGCAGCAACATATTTGTGCACGCACAACAACTCTTTTATATGTTCTGTTGGTGAATAATGAGGCTTCTCTAATCACCTGGTTGTGCTGTAACTACTGTGTTGTTTGTTGCTGGCATAAATTGCTGCGCAGTGATGGCAAAAGATAAAAAATAACACTTGTAATTTAGGATGGGGGCTGGAGTCAGGAACTGGTGTGGATCTTGTGTTTTGAGTGACGAGAGAAAGAAGATGAATGAAGTTAATTCTATGAACACATTTGAAAATAAGCTGAGGTAGAAGGACAGGAAGAGGTAGGAGACTGCTGGTAATCACAGAAGTATATATACATAATACATATATTCCACTGGCCTGGTGCTAATCCCATACAAATCCATGCAAAGACCTTGTTCTTAATCTGAAAAACCCCACAGTCCTCTGTTGTGACATCCCATGTTCACAAATGTGGAAAGCAGAAAAGGATCTGAAGGCATTGATGTACACTTAAAACTTAATTTGTACTTATTAAACTGTAATCACCTTCCTCCCTTTGTTCCTGTACATTGGACGAAAAAAGGAATGAATTTGGTTATTTTTATTTTAACAGTTTAAATTTATTTATGAATACGTATTCATAAAATTCATCATTCTCACCTCCTTCACTGTATTTTTCCCTCCCTTTGGGATTTACTCTATGTTTAGTCTTGTGTTTTAAATATATATACTCTGCATGCAGACACAGGACTGTGTTAAGTGTCAAAGAACAGCAATTGCATTTCAAACATGAAATTATGTGGGCATCCTATGCAGAAATAACAGAATTTACATTGCGTTGCACTGCTTTACAGCCACGCTGCATTACCTGGGTATAGTTAACAAAGCAAAGTTGCAGGGGACAAAAAGCAGAAAACAAACAAACAAAAAAACAAAACCATCCTTGTGCTTTATCCCTTTATTAAGTCAGAGTGGTAGATCAGGTTTATTTCCATGTCCACTGTGGCCTCTGGGATGTGTCTGGGATGTTGAAGGGCAGGTCAGTGACTTGGCCTTGTGAGTAGAAGCAGTTATAACACACTTCATTCCTCCACATAGAGGTTTTGGTCATCCTGTGATGCCAGACAGGAAACTGACTGCTTTAGGAACATTTGTCTGTGTTCAGAAGTTGAAAGAGAGTAGTTCCCTGGCTCAGTGGTCAAGGATCTATATGTATCATTATTAAAATAACATTTAAGCTCCCTGTTACAATAGAGGGAAAAAGCATAACATTCTTGGTCACTCCAGGTGTGAACATCTGTAATTTAATGTCTTTTCTGTCTGACTTCTTTTTTCATCCTTTTTCAATGACTGTTCCCAGCTCTTCATTTTCAAATGTTGCTCTATAGAAGCAGTAAGGATTTCCAAGCAGCCATCCACCTTTTTTAGGTTTGGTTTACAACGTACAGCAGACAATAAAAATAAATTAATAAACATTGGCAAGAATACAGTTTGTGCAGTGTGGGCATACTGAGACGGGTTTTGGCATACATAAATTGTTTTCTTGCTTAATATGCTTGTAGACCATATAGTGAAGTGGCTGTAAGAATGTGAGGCAGTGCCTACAACGGGGCAGCAAGAAATGAATTTATCACCGTCCAGCTTACACCTTGGCTAAATCTGTTTTCAAGTGTCTTCATGTCACGTGCTGCTGGATGGATTGTGTGCCCTCAGAGATTCACACTCAGCTCTTGGGAGTGCAGTGTTCAGCTCTGGATCCTCAGCACAGCAGCGACCTAGAGCTCCTGGAGCGGGGCCAGTGGAGAGGGACAAAGATGATTTAGGGCCTGGAGTATCTCCGTGCCCAGAAAGGGCTGAGGGAGCTGGGGCTCTTCAGCCTTGAGAGGAGCCCCAGCTGAGAGGGGCCCTCAGCCCTGGGTGTCCCCGCGTGTCCCTGTGTGTCCCTGAGTGTCCCTGAGTGTCCCTGTGTGCAGGGAGAGTCAGAGCAGGGCCCAGGCTCTGCTCCAGGGCCCAGCAATGGCACCAGAGCAATGGGCAGGGACTGAGCCCAGCAATTGCCCCTGCACAGGAGGCAGAACTTCTGCCCTGGGCAGTGCCCAGCCCTGAGCAGAGCCCAGAGAGGGTGAGGAGGAATCTCCTCCCTGGGGATATTGCAGAACCCTCTGGACACAGCCCTGTGCCCTGGAGTGGGCCTGCTAGAGAAGGGAGGTGGCACCAGATGAGCCCCTGTGGGCCCTCCCAAGCTGACCCATCCTGGGGTCCTTGCCTGATGGCTTTAATCATAAGAAATGTGGTAGATTCATTATTTCATCCAGTTTTAGATCATATTTGAGAAAAGTCTGTCCCTGCTGTGCTGAGGATCCAGAGCTGGACACTGCACTCCAAGAGCTGAGTGTGAATCTCTTGAGGGCACACAATCCATCCAGCAGCATATGACATGATGACACCTGAACACAGATTTAGCGAGGGTGTAAACTGGACTGTGATAAATTCATTTCTTGCTACCCTGTTGTAGGCACTGCCTCACATTTTTATAGCCACTTCACTACAAGATGGTTTACAAGAAGAAACCTCATTTACAAGTATTTCATAGAATCTATGCAGGAGTCTTCTTAAGCGTAAAAGTTTCAGATTTTATTTTGTTTGTGAACAAGCTGGAACAAATTGCATCTGTCCTTTCCAGAGGCTCTTAGCAAAAATGACCTAAAGGATTTTCATCACTCATGCACAGAGCTTACCATGGTACTGCCAGCTGCCTTGTCCAAAACAAACAGAATCAGTTCTTTATTGCAGCTGATAGCTGTAATACCCTTATTATTTCATCTCCCTCACACAAGAGGCTTGTATCTGCAGTGCCTAATTGATATTCTGAATGTGATCAGCAACATCACCCTCCTATAAAGTCAGAAAGAAAATGATGAAAACTGGCACTTCTGTTGCGTCTCTTTAGGTGACGTGTCTTTTTTGACGGTGACAGGACTTCCATGGTGAAAGACCTAAAAATCCATGTGGCCAAAAAATGTGTGAAGTGAATGCAGTACTATTGGTTAACTGTAATGTTGGAAAATTACAGAATATTTTGCTTTATTCTCTGTGATGGGTTTGGTGTAATAGAAGAGGTCATTGTGGAGGGTATCCATGTAGGAAAGCATGTTCAGTGCTGGCATGTTGATTAAAATGGTCATCTGGAGTGCTGGTGGACTTTGGAAGGGAATCCCTTGGTTGCCTTCACATCTTGCACTCCTTTTACTCCTGCCTGCAGAGGGATTTTTGGTGGGGATGAGCTGGATTCATTCCCAGAAAACCTGAATTGAAGGGGGGGTTCTCCTTCTGAACCAGTGCCTGGTCACTGGGGCACCTTGAGATCACACAGAGACAAGTGATTAAACCTGAAGTGAAACCCACAGGCTTCACATAGTGTAAATATGAAAACCATCATCACTTCAATAGTCTTGGCATTTCATGTCACCAAATAAGGTGTTCAGTAGTGGATATCCGAAAATAGAAGTAATTGAAATCAATGAATACTTTTCAAAGTGTAATGAGAATATGCTTAGCACTTATATTCTACAGTATTTCATTTTGGTGAAGATAGAAGAGTGTAATGAAGCATAATCAGAGTTTTAAAAACTGTTAATGATGACTTTTTAATTGCTCAACTTTCAAATTTGGATTTGCTTAGGATGGGAAAAGATAAATTCACCAGTGCTGAGATTAAAAATTGCCTAGCAACCAGAGAATGAATACATCTAATACGGGGAAAACAAAGGAAGAACAAACCACTTTCATTTCCATATATATAAAGTATGTATAAATATAAAAGTATGGAGATAAATATATGTATGTGTATGCACAAACCTAGACACATACCCTGGTTCTTCCAATGAAATGCTGTGGATCCTAAGAGAAATGGAAAGGCAAAAACAAGACCTAAATTGTGGACAAAAATTGGAAATTTTCATTTAAAAGTGATAAATCCACAGGAGGTGTTTGGATATTGTTCTAAATTGTCTTGCTTCACTGATGAAGTGAAAGTAGAAAGTGGAAAGAAAACTGTCAAGACCAGTAAAAATATGTGCATCTGAAAGCTCTTAAGTCTGTGATGACAAGAAGGAAAGGAGATGTCACCTGTCCAGAGAAAATCATAATCACTTAGAGCTATTAATTTTGAAGGACTGTGCTAATGATTAAACTATCTGCATGCATTGTTCCTCTATGGAAAATGTGATGGGCAGGGAATATGAATATTTTATTAACTGAGACATTTCAAGTGAGCACAATGCTAAAAATGTCCTGATCAGCTTTAAAAGTAAAGGACAAGCCAATGGAAATGATAAGGTATTTCCAACATGACTTGGAATCTCTTCTGAAAATTTTAATTGAACAAAACAAATTAATGGAGAGACAGTTTAGCCTAAGTGCCTTGTGCAGAAAGCCTCAAGTTAAGGTTTTATTCATTCCCTTTTCATAAACTGCGTTCAGCCCATAGTTGTGAACAGGTGCAGAAATGCAGGTTTATTCACCTGAGTCTTGGCAAGTGGCAAAAATCTGTATGAACTCAACTGAGGTGAGTGACAGCCAGAACCAAAGGGATGCCGGTGAGGAGTTCCTGGGTAATTTTTGCCAGCTTTGTTGAGCATGCAGAGAGAAGATATGTGGGAGGCTGTGTCGATGGGGATCAGGGCATCTTCATTAAAGGCTTTTTTCTTCCCTCTCCCTGGCTCTGCAGGAAGCATCACTGCTGCTGGCTGGGGTTGGGTGCTGGGGGTGGTGTCACCAGTGCTGACAGCTGATCAGGCAGGGGAATATCTCTCTTTTTTCCTTTGATGAAACACTGTCTCGACTGATGGCAGCTTTCCTCAAATCCACAGGGCAGCCAGTGCATGAAAGATTTCCCACAAGTTGTAAAAATATTCAGAGCCGTGTTATATAACCACGTCTCCCCTTTAATCGTTTTTGATCCATTTTTTACTAATGAAGATGTGGAATGACAGGAATAGTTCATCTTTTTTTTTTCCCCCTACAGAGCCTGTTGGCATAGAAATGAACTCTCTGTAACCTATGGAAGAGAGAAGAGTTTACTTTTTAAGCTGTTTTCTGTTTCTACTTGTATTTCATATTGTCAAACATCAGATGCTTAAAAGGTCTATAACACAGCAGGCTAAAGTGCAGTGACCTGCTGCTCTTTCACATTCAAATTAATAAAGTAGCTCATGGTGTAGACCTTTAGAAAGGCAAGAGATTATACTTTTTTAAGGCAGAAGGGGATTTATTATGATAGAAATTAATCTTTGCAGACATTACTTTAGGGCTCTATTCTAACTCTTGAAGCAGGGACACACTTCTACAGTATTGTGCTATTAGATTAAATCCAAATCTTAAGTCAGCACTTCATCTTCACCCAGGATTAATGTTTCAGCCCAGTCCCAGAGTGGGATTCAAACGGTAATTCTCTGCTTAGAATAATCTGTTTTTCTTTTTGTAATGCTGTCTCAGGTTTTGAGAAATCAGCTGGTGCATCCCCTCAGATTACAAAACCAGAAAAAGTTAAAATTAGAGATTTTTTTTTACACCTGGTTTACACGAGTTCATTGCAGTTCTCCACAACTACAAGCTAAAGCTTAAGTGCATAGAGTCTCTTGATCACAGAGGCTTTCAAAAGTAACCACCTTGATTTTCCTGAGACTTGTGATAAAATCAGTAATTTTTTCCTCTGAGATTTTCATTCACCTGTAGTTTTCCTGTCCAGCAAGTGGGCATTCAGAGTTGATATTACCATTTTATGTGTTTTCCAAAACCATTTAGACATGCTACCATGAGTGTTCTAGCTAGAAATTTAGCTGCACTTTCACCTGTGTAGTAAGCACATCAGCCTAGAAAAGAAGCAGAAGGAGGTGGATGAGCTATTGGTATCTAGAAACCTTATTTTTCAAATAAGTGAGACAATTTAATTATTCCAACTGTCTTTTTTACCTTAGGAGAAACAAATTAGCTGCCTCGCCATTAAAGCTGAAGAAACAGCTTACAAATTTCTAAAAAAGAACTGCAGAGCTCATCTTTTTCTATGTTCACACTTTGCATCTCTGCACAGGTGTGTCTTCAACAAGATTTATGGTTCTGCTTCTCAGTGGTGCTTCAGCTGTGGAAAAATAGGTGTGAACTTGGATACTGTGCAGATGATTCTGTAAATCAGGAAACTATTAAAGCTCTTTTTCTGAAAATTGATTTTAGCATGAAAATGCTACAGGTAGCAAGTACTTTTTCAGTGTTCTGAAGTTTAGGTGCTCTTCAGGGCTTCAGAACTGGTGCTTATTTTTTTCTATATCTACACCAGATTTCTGTTGACTGCCTATTTCATGGGCTGTTTATTTTTTGGTGCTGCCTGGAGGTTTCTTCTTTGGAGGAAGTTTTATTCTTGTGAAAGTGAATGGCCATTATTTTTATTTCTTTTGAAAGAGCTTTTAAAATAAGCCATATTTTCTGTAGCCACATAGGAAATTTAGTACAATTATGGCTGCTGTTTTAGACAGAAATGATGGCCCTCTTCTTCCTGTCAATGGTGGAACCAAAACCTTGAACTTTAAAACAAACACTGTGTAGAATACCGGTAAAGAGACCCGTGTCTCCCTAAAAATCTTGTGTCTAACATCATAAATTCATATGTCATTCTCTTAGCAGCTACAGCATCAGCACATTTACCTCAGTATCAGCTGCTGTGAATTTCACTGCCTTATTACATAATGTATACTTAGTGTGCTCATATTTATATTTAGTGCCCATTACATGAAAGAATAAAGAGGGCTGAATTTTTCCATGCTCACTAGCTGTTTCACAGAATGTGCTGTATTTTTAAATTATAGAAGGAAATGTGGCCCAAACACCTCAATGGTCTTTACTCAATCATTTCTATCATTACCGTTTTGAAATGTTGCAAATCCACACGATTTTTCGAAGGCAGATATCTTTCTTTATCATCATATCGTTGTCTCAAGCAGATGTCTCTCAGAGCAGCACTTCTGCCAGAAATCCTCATAGTTATCATTCTAGGTATTATAGGATAGTTGAGGGAAATTGTCTCCATTTCAGGCTAATGATGTTGTGCATGGGGACTGGAATGCTTCTCTCAGACCTAATTCAGGATACTGTACCTTAGCTTTTGGCAGGTATTTCTGTCCCAGAAACTGTAACATTAAATAATGAATAGTTTTAAGTTGGAGTAAACAATTCTCTTTCATGTTTTTCAGTTTTTCATTGCAAATTAATCGGTGTATAATAAGGGCAGCAGGCTGGTGTGTCTGCTTTTACAAGGAGTGCTTTAGGAAGGTGCAGGTGGTTGTGGGATGGAACTTCTCCCTCCGCACATCTCCTTTAGCTCTCACATCACAAAAGTTGTTTTCATAAACTGTGAATTTCTGTTCCTGACAAGGATTGATGGACTAACTGTTAACATCACAGAGTGCTGCATTATTTATACACACAAGGGTTGGGTTCCTTCTTTCAGGCTGTCCTTTGCTGTCAAGCAAAGGATTGAACTCCTCCGTCAGGAATCACGCAATGGTTTCTTTTTATGGGGTTTTATGGGATCAAAAAAAAAGAAAAGTTATATAAGTGTTTAAAGTTCAGCAAAGAGTGGATAAACAACTTCTACCCAACTCCCCACCACTACCTGCTAGTGGAAAGGAGCAATAGTTGTATACTCAGTATTGTATTGAAAAGGATGTGGCTTAAAAGTAGTTATGTGAACATATGTTAAGGAACATGATGGACTCTCAGAACAGTTATTCTCTGAATGCTTTTAATGAAAAAGATCCAGGTTCATTGATTGAGTTATTCACTAAGGAAAAAAAAACCCCATATTCCTTAAAAAATGCTAGTTTTTATTAGAGAGCAAGTATATTGCCATTTTATTTGCATTTTGCTGTATAATTTTTCCTGAGTTTGGAGAATTAGGGAGGGTTCTTAATTAAAATTATAATTCTCAGTTTGCATGGATCTCTTTAATTTTATTCTTTCTGTCATGCTTTTTTTTATTCTTAACCAGCCATGGTTTCCAAAGAGAGGATGGATGATTTGCTCAAGGACTTCCTTGATTTCAAAATGCTCTGAAGTTAAAGACATGCAGAAAAATAATAATAATTTTTTTAAATCTCACAGATTTAGGACCCTTTGATAGTAAATCAAGTATCAAAGGTTTATGTACAGTCTTCAGACACACTTTTACACTTGAGTGGCCATGGAAAGAAAACTGCAAGGTTAGTCAGACATAGGAAAGACAAACGTGAATTACTGTTTTTATTTGGCATTGAATCTTACTGGAATCCTTCCAGAATGTCTTAATGAAAGTACAATAATAATTTGCCTTTGTTTTCTTTTAATAATTGAATTTCTCCTGGAGTGTTTGTTTAATTTGCAGAAATTTGTCAAATTACACAGTCTGTTACAAAAACAGCATATTGCCAATCACCATGGAAAGCCATCAGCACAGAGCACACTCCTGCAAGATTTATTGTAAATCATATATTTCCTTTTTTGGGCTTATTTAACTCTTCCATTCACAAAATCTCTCAGGTTAAATTATAAAACCACTGTTGTGTTAAAAGCTGTGTTGTATTTTAATGGTAACAAATCCCTTTATCAGTTGTGTTAAGACAAAATGCACCCATGTCAGCTTTTCTTACGAATAACAGAGCCTTCAAAATCAAATTCTGTTCCTCAAACTCAGTGGAATGTATAACTAATTAGACTTCAATATTTCAACATGAACATCCTCTCAAGAGGCACAAAATGTAAATTGATGAAAATATTGTTGATTCAAAGGTGATATTTATTTTATCAGCACAATTTCACAGACAATAAGCTATAAATAAGGGAGATAACATTTTACTTGATTTTTGCTAATTTAAGTTTCAACATTTGCACAGCCTGGTACATCCTCTTAAGAAGAATTGTGTAGCTTCTCATTTTTCTGACTGCATCATATTTGATTTTATACTATGATATAATTTAACCACTGTTGCTTAAAATACATATTTTTCCTCTTTAGTCCTGGTTAACATCATGTGAATGAGACAGAAGAGGCTTTATTTTGGTTGGCTTTTTTTTGTTTGGGTTTGGGTTTGGGCTTTTTTTGCCTGGGAATTTTTGTTCCTTGTGTTATCTTCCCTTTTTTTTTAATCCCATTTTCTTTAGATGTGCTCTGTATTTGTTTTATTTCTGTGATGTGGCATAATGACAAAAATTACACCAGTGACTGACAGGCCAAGGTAGTGGGTCAAAAGAGCAATTAGTGCAATTATTTCCTGAACATGGAAATAAATGGCTGTTGACAGAGGAGAACATCTGCTTTATTAGTCCCAAACTGCAGGTCGGGTCACTTTATTTCAGGCTGAAAAAGCCAACACAAATTTTCAGACAAATGAAAACCACACAGTTGACTGTCCACACTTTGGTCATTGCAGGAGATTTCCGTTTCTGGAAATATAATGTATAATTGTGTGCGAATTCTGCTTGTTGTTCAACATAAAATTTTCAAATGCAAACAGTATTTTGTCTTTTTGCCTTTTATGCCAATGGCATAATTGAAATCAGAAGGACACTGAATCAGGAAATATGTGGCAAAAATATCCTCCCTCATTTTAATCAGAATATCCATATGGATTTTCATAATAAGTGTTCCTGCTCCAGATGCTATTTAGTTTATTAATTTAATTAGAGGTATGGGAATACAGTTGTCAGAGCATTCATTTAATAGTAGCTGTTCTTTCACAACCAATTGCCTAGGCCCCATAAAGCAATAAACAAGCTTCCTTTGCTACCCCAATAATGCGACAAAAGCAGAAAATGAGAAGTTTTGGATTATTTAAGTTTAGTTAGGAAATGCCACTTACTGATCTCAGATAGTTTTACTTCTCCATCAACTGGACAGTCTTCAAGACAAAACTTAATATAAAGTACATGGCAGTTCTCTGTGTCATGAAGGCACCCTAAAGCTGACAAAATATTAAATAAATTTAGAAATAACCCAGCAAACTACTGCACAACTCCAGTTTTTCTGTGCAACTGATGCACAGAATTCATAAAGACAGTTCCATGCATCAGTTATATTCCTCAACTAATGTTTAGATGGAAATTCTCACATCGAGAATTAGTCTGAAATTCATGTACAAGAAAGGTGTTCAAATCCTGAGTTGTGAGTTTTCCACCAAAATAATCCAAAACATACTCTAATGTCAGTGCTACTGACAGAATCCAAATTAATTTCCCTAACTCTTTTCAATTAGATGGGAAAAAACCTGGCAACTTTCAATTAAAAAAACCATGCAAAATAATGTACTTGTTTTCTAATAATTATCTAATTGTAGGTCATTCTTTCAGATGTGTTTGCCACACAAAATACTGTTATTTTTAAATGCAATGCTGAGCAGTAGAGAGCACAAACCTGCCTTTAAACATGAAGATTGAGATAAATGAAAATGCATGTAAATATAAGATTAACTATATGAGATAAAGTATTAAATTGAAGTTGACCAAAGCCTAGGGGTGTGCTTTAGGATTGCTTCTAGTTATCCCATTGATGATAGAATGCAATCTATACATATCCTGAGTGTCTTCAGGCTAGAAAAAATAAAAAATTGCTGTTCAGTGTTGTGTTTTGCAAATGAATTGAGTTTAAGGCTATCACTTTCTGTGGAGTGGAAGATCAAGGAAAGAGGACTATGTGGAGGTGTGTGAGGGTTCAGAGTGACACAGAGTCCCCAGGCCGGTGCAAAGGAGAGCCAGGCCAGGCCTTTTAAAGCAGTTAGGCCTTCATCAGTAACACAGTTTTAAATCATAACAAACATAATCCAACCAACCACCACATGCCACAATGTGAGCACTCAGTGGTTCTATAACTTGTTTTTCTACCTGCAATTCAGCTAAGTCACTTTCCGTGGTCCTTTTTGCTTAGCTGAAGTAGCAGGCCTGCGCAGGCCATTGTTTTACAAGGGTGACAAGGGCTTAATTTTATAAGGTTTTACCTATATTCAGCAGAGGTGTGCTGTTAAATAAACACGAAACTGAATCAGCCGAAAGGACACAGAGTTCGTCATTCCTTTCCCTTCTTGATCACCAAAAATCTGCCACTTTTAAAGCCAGTGGGTAACTTCTGGTGACTTTTTCTACAAGAATTTTGTTTTATTTTCCCTGTTCCCTGCAGCGGATGTGTGTGACTCCAACCCCTGTCAGAATGGTGGCATTTGTCTGTCGGGGCTCAATGATGACTTCTACACCTGTGAGTGCCCCGAGGGCTTCACGGACCCCAACTGCTCCAGCCTTGTGGAGGTTGGTAAGTGCAAGTTTAATTTTGCTGAAATAGCTCAAGTGCCACCTTGCACTGGCCAAGCAGTGATCCTGTCTGTGGCGTTTTGTATGGTGATGCTTTGTTGGTACTACCTAAAAACAGAGGCCAGACAAAATTAAGGGGATAAAAAAATTGTTATTTTTATTGAAGGGCTTTCAGGTGCATTTAGGGTAGATTCAGGGGCTACACCCAAAATGGACTACGGTTCACAGGTATTCACACTTTTTAAATTTTGGTCCATTTGCATATTGGGGGTTCATCTCCTAATTACAGCTTCAGGTAATGAAGTCATTTACCCCAAGTTCACTTCCCCCAGCTCACTTTTGTTTACGTTTTTCAGGGCCTGAGACAGTCAGGTGTCCTTGATTGCCAGGCCTGGAGAGGAACTGTTGTGTCTGACCAAAATGGGAGAGCAGTAGCTGACACTGTGTATGGAGTTTAGAGTTATACACTAAGGAATTGCAGGGTTACAAATACAAGAAAAATATAAAAGCTAAACTCTTAAGGCATCAGTGCGGTCATTATGTTGATCATTATTGGGGTTTTTAAACTCATATCTGCGTTGTAGGCATCTCTATAGTAATAATTAACAGTTGAAACAGCATCTGCAGAACATAATTACTCAGAAAAGTTCGGTGCTCCAGTTCATAAAAAAGTCTGTAGTGATGACTTAGAAGTGGCTGACATTTTTCAAAGATCAATTATAGATAATTCTAGATCATTCTAGATAGTTCTATGATAATTCTATGTATCTTTCTTCAACCACTGCCCTTCAAATCTTCATTTCTGATAGTTTTATGCCGATGTCCAGGGTAAAGATTAATTTCTTATGCAAATGAAGAGACAGGAAACAGCATAGGAGAAAACCAGAGTAACAGATAGTCACTTGCTTGAATTTAAAAACAATTACCCCTCTGGAGGCTCTAATTAATCATTAATGTAGAGCATTAGTCAAATGTGCTGAAATTTTGTGATGTGCACTTGACTCACAGTAAACATAAATTGCAGTGGTAGATCCAAAACATCCAGCAGGTCAGGCCTCCATATTAAAAAGACTTAAGAAGGAAATCAGAATCTGAAGGAAAAGAGGCAGACAGCTCACTGAAAGTTAACTGAGCTCTTATATTATCCCAAAGAAAAATATGTATGTAGAGCAAAAATGATAGAACTGTCACAGCTGGGCTCAACACTGCAAGTGTCCTAAAATCTGTTTAGTTCTCATTTTTAATAAATAAATAAAAGCTACACAGGGAGAAACAGTGTTCACTGTTCTGAGGATTAAGTATATCTCTATCATGAGATAAAGGGAGTAGAACTTAGTCCAGAAACACAGGGCTGTTCTGTTTATGAGGTTTTTTTGTTCATTTCCTTTCCTGAAAATGTTGCTACTGCTGTTTTGAGAGTGAATTCAAAGTGTCCACAATGCAATTTTAAGGGAATTCTGATTTTATTTTTTTCCCCTTAACTTAAATTTCCTGCAAACAAATGGAACTAGTTCCTGTGGGAGAATGATCAACTTCAGACACCAACTGCATTTTTTTCTGACTCTAAAATGTCATTGTAGCTGGTTACCACCTAATAATTGAGTTCACAAGGAGGTGCTTGTTGCCTTGGTGCAGCCACACAAGAAGCCAGGAGACACTGCCTCAAATCTTGTTTTCCATCCCTTTCCCTATAATTTTTATCAGTGCCTGAATTTATCCTATAGATATAGGTCATGCTACCCTAAAATGGCCCAGACATGTCCTCACTTCAGGAAACTTTTGGATTTATTGTGTACTTGGCTGGCAGGAAATTGCATGGCACATAACTGGGAGGATGCTAGACATGACTGAATCTGAGGAAAAAATTATATGGTGATAATTATCACTGTAATTAGCAGACAAGCATTAATAGGGCTTTAAAAAATACACATATACTTAACTAAAATCTTCAAGCACTTCAACAAAAACTGATTTGGTAAACAGAGTAAAGCATAAGCAAATAACTTGACAACATGTGGCAATCACAGCACTTAAAAAAGCAGGATGTTACATTTCTAGTTTGCAGTCCATGGGGAATATCTGCTGGACAATATTTGTTAAGTAAAGAACTTATTAATACTGCTATAGTAACTAAAATCCAGAATGTTAATTTAGTTTGTGTTTGTCTTGTTTGCTACACATATGGATTCAGTCTAGCCTTGTTAAAAACTTTAAAAATAGATTTTAAAGTAAACTCTTACTTTTTAGTAAAAGATTATTCTCCATTATGTACCCAGTCATATAAACCACTGGGGAAAAAATGGCATTTCAAGAAAATAACTGGATTTTCTTCTTATGAAAATGATGATGATTAGTGTAAACTATTAGTCAATCAGATCCAATTACTCAAATGCTGAAGTGGTTCAAGTAAAATAATGTTGTAAGATGGGTCTAGAGGAGCCCAGGAGTGCAAAACCCTGAGTGATCTCTTTTTCTAAGAGTGTTTATTAGATGTGAAATTTAAGAAGGAATGTTAGCAAAGGTTGCTTCTCTTTGGCTTTTTAATGAGTTTTTGCCCAAAAGCTAATCTCTTAATCCCTCATACCTCAAAAAAGGCTTCTTGACAATTTTCTGTGTATTTGAAAACACTTAGATTGGTTAAAAATTGGTATTTAGATGTCATGTAGGAAGAGGAGCGTGAGGGAAAGAAAACAACAACACAGAGAAGAGCTTGTGTCACTCTGTCTCCCTCAAAAGGGCTGCACAGAAAATTTTAAAAGCAGCTGAGTGTTGTCTGCATCCCCCTCATTAGAGACTCCACCATCAGACTTAGTGCAGTGACAGGATGCACTGCTGAACTCTGGGCACCAGCTGGGAAGTCATGAATTTTTCAGGGGACATACCTTGAATAGGAGGATTTTCAGAGTAAAAGACAACAGGGATTTTACTTAATCATGCATTAATGTGGGTAAATAAAAGACAATTCCATCCAGGCAGCAAGTCATGAACTACACAGAGGAAAAAAAAAAGAAACAGATGCAGTACCCAGGAAGATCAAATATTTAGGCAGAAGTCTTCCATAAACAGATCAACAAATATTCAAGACAATTTGGAAGCTGCATGAATACTCAAGAATGCAACTCCCTTTATTGTGTTGATAGAACTAATACTTAAAACAACCTGACATTGATCATAATACCATTTTCAAGCTAAGAAGATTAGTTAATAATGTGTTTTTTATAAATTTACCCATGGAAAAATACTACTTTTCTGCCATACTTCATTTTTTTCTGACCCCATAACTTTGAGTGTGTCTAAACCAAAATTTATATAAAATGTTTGTGATAGTAATTTGTATATTTTAAATGGCTAATCCCATTCAGACCCTACTCTTTCGTTAATGACAATCCCACTTTATTTCCTCTGTGTACTTACGTACCAAACTTAGTCATGCTAAAAGACTTTAGATAAGGTATATAGATCTGTAATGCCACCTTATTTGTGCAGCCAGGTTTTTCAGTGCTCTAACAGATTTTAAATATCTGATAAACTGGTAGAGAATAAGATAGAGACAGGCAGGAAAATGCGTGTTTTAGTTGTTTTCAGTACAGCACATCCTCCAGTGAGGTAGAAAAGGATTTATCTAAACAGATAAAAGGTGATTATATCAAACATTCCAAATAGCAGGATGTTTTCAAAAGATAATAAAAACACTATGACCCCAGTAATTCCTCAGCAGACTCCTGCCTACATATATGGAAATACTAATTTCAACCTAAATTGAAATAAAATAATTTCAATTAATTGATATTGGCATTGAAATGCATTACAGAGAAGTTGAAAGACTTTACATCTTTTAAAAGATTCACAAGTAATTCTCAGGAATCATGTAAATTATAGAAATACAGTAAACAACAACTGTTACAGACAATTAATGGGTGTTTTTAATGAATTCTGTTCATGAAAACTCTAAATGTGCTGCCTGTCAACTTGGGTGACTAATTAGCCATGGACAGCACACGAGGGGAGCTATAAAATGACACTGGGGGAAGTTTTCTTTGTAAATAAAAATTACTCCTGTTTTATTTAGTGTGTGCATAAGGGAAAAGGGGGAGAAATACAACCTTAATGACAAAAAAGTTTATTATGTTTATTATGCCATAAAGCAATGAGAGTGTGTTCCATGAGTTGACCATGTTCACGTTTGAAATCTGAGCATCCTAAAACTACTCAGTTTTGATCTTCCAAATCTGAAATTCAATTACTGTCTGAGAGGATAAACTGGTGAACATGTTTAGTTTATTTAAGTGAAAACAATAACAGATGTCAAATAGGCTGCCAGCATCCTATTTGGAAAGTGCCTGCACCTTTTATGTCAGCTCTCAATACTCACTGAGAGGATCTCATTATTGAAAAACACAGTAAAAAAATGCCTGTGTGCATTTTGGAAGGGTGGAAAGGCAAGTTAATGATCTTGTAGTCAATGATCAAGGGAAGTTGGGTCTAAGTGCAGCATGGAGGCTGAGTGAAGGGAGAAGAGTGAAAGGTAAACCAGAGATGCCAGTTTTCAGTGATACCTTTATTCTGCCAAGTGATTAACAAGTGATTGTGGGGTTCCTTGCTTAGCATGTTGAAGTTTTCCGTATCAGTTCAGTCTTTCCAGTATCCAAAGTAAAACTATTTCTTTGGCAGCTGCTGTCTCTCAGCCAGAAACGCAGGAATCAAAGAGGTTCTTCCTTTTTCATGCTGTTAAATAAAAATTCAGTAAGATGGATTGGGCCCAGAATGCTGGGATCTGTTTTTTTGTGGCTTTGTTTGCACAACTTAAGTCTCCACTTTTGCTTTCCTGACCTCTGCACTAACAGGACAAGGGCTTCTGAAAAAAAATTAGTGCAGATAAAATTCCTGTCACTCCCTTCCAGTCAGTCTTGCAGATACTTTTCAATGCCATGATTAGAAATGACTGAATGATTTCAAAGATGCTTTTATAATCTTACAATATGCGAATTTTTTTTAGAGGAATGTATTTGCAGCACACATTGAACATATGTACTAATGGATTTTCCAAGGTAAAAATAGTGAAATGAATCCATTCTTACAATAGAATTCCAATTACTTGCTGCTGTGCATCTAGTATGCAATTGATATGAAAATGTTCACCTTATCTGAAAATTAGGTAGCCAGGAATAATGCAAATTAAAGCACTGGCACTCAAAAACTCAGAATAGTTGAAGATTTGAGGCACTTGTGGAGGTCTGTAGCCTAACCCCACTTGTCAATGGATGATCCAGGGGTGCATGATTCCGGGTCATGTCCAGTTGAGTTTTGAATATTTCCAGGGATGGAGACTTTATAGCTTGTCACAGCAATCTGTGCCAGTGTTTGATCACCTTCACAGGGAAAAAAAAGCAAGGAAACAAACGGACAAACCCCAAAATCCCAAATATATTTAAGTGTAATTTTGTGAAATTTAGTTTTTCCTCGTTGTGCTGTGACTACTCACCGAGATGTTCCTGGCTCTGGTGTCTTTATTTCTATTTTCTTCTCCAGGGTCGACAGTTTGATTTTAGGGAAATAATCACATCCCTTGGCCTGCTGACAGTCCTCTCCCTAGTGCAACACAGTCCTAGATGCAGATTGCCCAGGATAATGGGAAATAGAGTGTGGATTCCAGATTTCAGCATCTATTGTCACTGCTTTGGGTGTAGTGTCTATATTTATTCCAATATTGGTAAAATCAGTGTAAGTGACTTATTCACCACATTTCTTATTGTCAGCAGGGAGACTTTATTATATGGCTGTGAATTCTTCTTCAGTGAGCTGTCATGCTATACTCTTGATACAGATTCATTATTTGAAAAAAATTGCAAAAATGTTATTCTCTCTTTGCTGATATTCTCACTCTCAAAAATCATTCCAACGGTTCTGTTGGCAAAAGAAGTTTAACATCAGAGGTGGGGTGAGCCTGTGTTTATTTGAATTCAGCAAGATTAATCAGTTCCATGGTCAAAGGGTAGTTTCTCCTGGGAAAAGAGTGAGAGAGAATGGGAGAGGAGGGATTGAAAACAAATTCTTCCCTGTAGGGCTTCAGAATGTTGAGGGCATTTCTCAGTGTTCTATTCTGAGGCCTAAAGCCTAGAGCTTCATATTTCTGTTACACAGCAGTGTTTCATGTGGAATTAGCTGCAAACCACATTTTTTAAACAGAAATTATCACATAATCAAGATGTCCTCACAGGTTATGGAGCTCTGTTAAAAGGAATCAATACATATTAATAAAAATAATTTGACAAATTAGGCACTAATGTTTAGTTTCTGGGTAGGCTGAAGAGCGTATAATGCACAGAAATCTAAATTGAGTGGTCTGAATGCATGCAGGGAGAATAGCTTGATAAATAGCATTGATTGCAGGGCAGAAAATACTGTAAGTCGTAATTTACACTATTTCTGCCAAAATAGTTGCCTTTGGTGTTGATTGCCAGTAAATCCTTTGTGAAAATGAGGTTTCAAGTCACAGTTGGTGAGGAGGGTACAATAATGGGTATTCACAGAGTCATAAAATCTCAGGGTGGAAAGGACCTCGAGGATCATCTGGGTCAAACTCCCTTGGCAACAGCATAATCAAAATATTTCTTTCATAAAGTATTCTGAAATATGTGACAGATTTTAAAAGTGTACATGGTACCACTGGTCAAAATGGGCATGCACAGTGTTTGTAGGTAGTGAAAACTTCAACACCTGAATGAGAAATATCCTGTTGAATGAGCCCCATGCTGGAATTCACATCACATTTTCTTACTTTTCTGTTAGCAAATTTGTTATTTGAAAGTACAAACTGGCAAGGGATAAGCAGTTCTGGTCACACACTACAGTGTGAGCAGTGGTACACTCTGAAGGAGATATCATGCGTTTTATGCATCCAATTAAAAGTGCAAATGGAAAACATCCAGGGTCTTGTTGGCAGGCCTACTGCTCAGGATGAGACCTTGCAAAGAAAAACAAGGTTTTTGAGCATGAATTTATTTGCAAAAACACATCCCCAGCCCCTGCTTTCAGTCAGAGGGATGAAGGACTCAGTAGTGCAGCATGTTTTGATTAAAAGTGCCAACATTTGCATGAAAAAATATTCAGAAAATCATGCATGCAGTTCATGGAGAACTGTGACAAAACTGTGAGCTGCAGACTTTCCATGCAGGTGTTATTTTACTAGGAATTCTAAGTACACAGAGTCTGCTAGAGGTAGGGTGCTCCAGTACACCTGCCTGGGCTGTGCATACTGGAAGGGAGGCATCTCTGGTGAGCCAAGTCCATTTCCATGAGGTTTTGCCCTGTTTCATTGGGTGAAGAAGAAAAAGAAAAAGTTAACAGAGAAAAAGAAAATAGAGCAGTTTCCCTAGAAATGTGTTTTGTCTAAGGCCTTATATATTTTTTAAACCAGCTTCAAAAAGAAGTAGGTAGAATAAGCCAGTTATGTTTTGTCAGATCTGCCAGTGAAATAGGCAGCACATAAAAATCTATAGAGCTCATGCTGACAGACAGGGGAAATTGCTCTTTGGATAGGTACTCTTAAGCATTGTCTGGAAAGAGAAATGTTCCAATAATTCAACCACTTTGAAGGAAAGAGGTCTTGGTGGGCAGCAGTTGCCTCGGATTAAAACAGCAGAGCACATGACACATCAGGATCTAATGAAATAAATATTCTGCTACACAATATCCTGCACATTTTCACATCCATGAGTACCTCTGGAGTGGTCCAGGTGCCTGTGAGGCTCACTGATACAGCTGCTGAGCTGTTTGTTGTGATGTTCCATGTCGTGCTGACTTTGTTCTTCTGTGTCCCTTTCCTGGTGTTTAAAATGGGTGTCTCACCACATTTAAATAATTATTATTATAATTATTATCATCATCATCATCATTATTAAAACATGAAAAACATATATATTTTATTGTTCCTAATCAATTGTTACTGCCTTTAAGACAGTTTCTATTACTAGATATTTTTTTTATGTACGGCATTATCATTGCCAAATACTAGTGTTCTCCATGTACCTGTCCAGTTCTAAAGAAATTAATCATTGCAGAACTTTTTGTACTTTTAAAATGCATCACTCATTAAGAATTATTAGTTCTTACTGATTAGGGATCACTAAGCATCATCATGCTCAGGATTAATTACTCTTCGGTTTTGCTAGCAATGGGGTAGTAGCTTTATTTTCCTGTTCCTTTATTTTCTTGGCTAGTGTTAAGTAAGTAGTTTTGATGGTTTTTAGGAGACCAGACAAGATAAATAAAATGTAGACTTAAGACATGTTCCTGAAGCACTGCTTCTGTTTGTTTTCCCATTTTATATAATATAGTTTTCTCCTGGATTTTTTGTGTAGAAGGATGTGACTCAACAGTATGGAAGCAGCTTTCTAAAAATAAAAATGCCAGAAGGAAGCTTGTTCTTTAGCTGAAAAAGCAAATTGGTCTTTAATGAGATGTTAATTCTGGCATCCTAGGAGATTCAGATTAGAAGATTTTATAGTTCTTAGGAAAAAATGATCAGATGGAAAACCTGGCGGTGTTGAACTTAATGCAAGTTCTAAATGCAATTTGGTTCCAGAGTAAAAGAAACACAAATTAAAAGCTGAATATTGGATCCAGAGACAGATGGACATTATTGTTGTTTTTTTCTTTTCCCCTTTAAGTTTTTTACCAGATTTTTTTCCAAAACTATTTATATGAAGGGCTCATTAAGCAAAGCAAAATACATCATGTTGTGGAATCACTTTTTCTTGCTTTTTTTCTCTCCATGTGTGCTTACTTGGTTTTAAGTAATGAATTAAAGAAATATTTCTTTGTTGTTAAAAAATAGATGCAATAGTTCAGGAACCCTTTTGCTTTTCTCCAGTAACAAAATGCTTCTGTTCAGAAGCAGAAGACTAAGAGTACCCAAATGGTCCTCCTAATAAATTTAATATCTCTAACTGGAAAGAGTTGCTGTTTAGTAGCTCAGAAATTTCTTTTCACTGTGTAACTCTCTGTGATCTGATTCCTTCCTATGCTTATTCCTTTTTGATTTAAAATCTCTTTTAAGTCACTTGCTTAAGGGTCTTTGGTGTTCATCATCCAGATGCAAAATGCCCTTAAGCATTTAAAATACTGTGGAATAATATATCTACTCTCTTACAATTTTTTTTTTAGTTCCAGATTTTAAACTGGAATATATAAAACTGGTATTGTCTTGAGCAAATATGCCTTATTCTGTAGTATGATGAGGACATTAAGAACTGTTGATAGAGGTTTTAGAAGAATGGAGAAGAATTTTGCTGATATATAACTTTTTTCAGCATGGGATTCATTTGTTCCAAAAATCACATTTTTCCTAGGTAAGGGAAATAACTAAATGCTTTAGTTCTTGATTGGTTTGGTATGTTGCTGTTTCTTTTTTCTTTATTTTTCCCCAAATATAAGTGTAATTACAGGGACTCCATAATAAGTCTATAGTTGAAAGTTTTTCCTATTAGGCTACAGAAAAAATGCATGCTTCTTTGCAAGGAATCAAGAAAACAGGGGAATTATATATGAGATAATATAATAAAATACAATAAAAAAAATTACCTATGAAAACTATCAGTCAAAATAACAGCAAGAAAAATACCAGAGGGGTGTCTCACCTTTCCTAACCCATTTCAGGGTTTTAGTTTTGGTCTGGACTTACTGCTGTTTAGACAGATGTGCTTGTGCTGTGCCAGTTGTTGTCAGGTGTAAACAACAAGGCTGAAATACCTCCACTTTTCCTCCTTCATTTACCCAGTAAATTATCTGGGATGGTTCTTTTTGGGGTGAAAAGACACTACATTCCATGTGCTCATCTTTTTGTGCATTCATGAATAATCAGGATAATGACTTAAGCAATCCCACCGTATGAAGCATATGAATAATTCAACTTAGACATACTGGTTTTGAGGGTTTTTTTTCAGGTTGTATCACAGGTGTACAGCTTTCTCCAACTTGATGATGCTATAAAATAATGATTAATAATAATTAATTTATATTTATGTTATATTAATGACCAGAATTATTAAGGCATGAGGTTTCAGGCTGAATTATGGTCACAGAGCTAGTATTTCACATGCATTATTTGAGCTGAGCACCTGCTTGAGAACTGACATTGCACCATGAGTTAGGAGAGTCAATATATTATTTCCTATGTTAGAAGAAATTAATCTATCAATGAAATTGAAATTAATGTTTCGGCTGCTCCTCCATGGCTGTATCTGTAATACTAGAATACTAATTTGAGATACAAACTCTCGAGTTGTCGATACTGTCTTCGTTTTGAAATATGCACTGGAATGGCTCCACTGTAAATCAGGGAATTCTGACGTCTGGAAACTTCAGAAGGTTGACTCAGACATGACCTTAATTTTTTCCTCTGAAATTAGGAAAAGGGTGAGCTGGAATTCAAGAGCCTCACGATTTGAGAAATCACACTTCAGCTTCCTTGGTACTTATGATTCTGTTGGGTTTATGTGTCACTTCATGCATAATTGGTGCAGATAAGTGTAGTTCCACTCCTCTGATCTATGCTTTTGACAGATATCTAATTCCAACGTGCATTAATGCATGCAAGATTTTAATGCTGTTTTTTTTTTTTTTAATGGATGGGAATGAAACATGCACAGACAATCTGCTTTGTTTGCCTGTCCTTATCCACAGGACTCTAATCATAGAATCTCAGGATGGTTTGGGAGGGACCTCAAAGCCCATCCTGAGATTCCCACAGTGCCACCCCTGCTGTGGGAAGGGACACCTTCCACTGTCCCAGCCTGCTCCAAGCCCTATCCAACCTGGCCTTGGACATTGCCTAGGATCCAGGGGCAGCCAGAGCTTTTCTGGGCACCCTGTGCCGGGCCACCTCCCTCACAGGGAAGAAATTCCTCCTAATACCTATTCCAAACCAATTTGAAACCATTCCCCCTTATCCTGTCCCTCTATCTCTTGTCAGTTGTCTCTCTCCATCTTTTTTGTTGCTTCCTTCAGGCACTGGAAGACCACAATGAGGTCATCCGCAATCCTTCTCTTCTCCAGGCTGAGCAATCCCAATTCTTCCAGCCTGAATGATGTCCTACATTTACTTCATAACAGACTAACAGAAGTGGTCAAAATACCCTGGAATATTTATTTCTGCCATACAAGCATCTTCTGCATAGAGAATGGGATACAGAAGCTCAGACTTCAAATCCTCATGAAGATACTTCACATATTGCATTTCCATGCCTACACAACTCTTTCTGGCCCTTCCCCTGTTTATCAGTGCATCCACACAAACATAGGTTATTGCAGAAAGATGTGTGTTTGGGGCAATGCATTTTTTGTTCGGTTTACCCACCATAAAAAGATCATGGGAAGAAGTTTCCAGGGCTTGCAGATATTTATCCCATGGAGGACCTCACATTCTGGGAAACAGGGTTGGGAGTGATGTTCCTGTGTATTCAGAGTTTCAGAGGGGAAATCCAAGATACCTGTAAATTCCAAAGTCTTTTTTCTACATCCCAGCCAGTATTTTTTGTACTCTTCATGGCTTTGAACAGCAATAACCGTTTGGCTCCTGTTGACTCTGTTTGCTCAGTTGGTTTTCCTAAATCCAGCTCTAGGGAAAATCAGACAGGAAAGAACAACTGGTGCTGTGGGAACTGCCTTAGAGTTACGTTTTCCTCTAAAAACATTTAGGAGTTTTCAAGGAGTATGATGTGTTCCGTGATGCAAACAGAAACAGGGCAGAAGTAAAATTCCTCATTTGTTGTTGATGCCTTTTTCTCATTTCCAGCATAGACTGGAAGCAACTTCAGCTTCAAATGCATATTTAAGGTTAAATGAATTGGCTGCGAATTAACATTTAATGTCCTTTATAAAACCAAACTGACAACAACGACAACAAAAACAAACAAACAAAACCAATAACAAAACAACAAAAAAGCAAGAAAAAAAGAGTAGGTTAGTCCTCAGAGTTTCAGATGTGTTGTTGCAAAAGCCACCAGTGGTGAGGTGCCAAGAAAGGATGTACCTGAAGAAAAGGTAATATGTTATTAGAAATGTGCTTAGGAACTGAGATATTTTACTCCCATTTCTTCTCCAAGAAGATACTAACAGGATTCTAACATACACATTCTTTTAAAAAAATTCTGTTTCCTAATTTATTTACCAATTGCAGTAACTAGAGCTTTAGAAAGGGTGAAAAGCTCAGTTCCAACAATATGCATTTAATTGAGATTAAAACTGTTCTCAGTGAGAACCTACAGTGAGTTATTATGGGCTTAGCGGTACTTGTCTAAGTACTACTGTTGATTTAAAGACATCATAAAACACCACCACACCATTTCCAGATTTTCCAAACCATGTTTTTGAGTTTGGTTCTGCACACGAAAACCATGTGTCTTTCCCCTACATTAACCAGCCTTCTCCTGTTGGGACAGTGTGAACTAAAAACATTCCTGCTATGGCAAAGAGGAGTTTTCATCATTAGTAAAGACTTTTAACTACTTGGACACACCTGAGGAAAGGTTCTGAGAAGTTTTGGCAGTCCTGTGTTGGCACAGGATCTGCATTTGCACAGGCAGTGGGGAGATCAAGGCTTGGAACAGAGCCTTGTGGATCAAGACTTAAGCACTTAAGACTTAAAGCCCTGAGAACCCAGTAAGAAAAATATTTTTAAGAGCTAAATCTCAGTGTATTATATTACCATTATCTAGAAATATAAAGCATCCAGTTCACATAAAGTAATCAGTTCTGTCAAACTCAATTTGAATTGACATTAAATGAAACAAAAAGTATTTTTTGAAGTTGTCTTGGTTTTCTCTATGTGTAAGTAAGATGAGGGCAGTAGAGGTGTCAAATAACACAAAGACAGATGTATGCCAATATATTCAAGTACAAATGTAATCTTGCTGCAATTGAGAGAGAAAAGCATGTCTTGATTAAAAATTCCTATTACTGTGCTCTCCTTCTTAGGCAGGTCAACTTTTTAATCATCAGTTTTATTATTCATTATGAACAGTTTAATGAGGCCAGAATTTGGTCCTTTAAGATTAATTTTTGCAGATAGAAAAACTGCATTGTCAGTGTCATTTGATTTATTCAAAAATATGACTGAATGGGCTGTAATTTATAAGGGGAATGATGACAGTCATAAAAAAGAAAATATTTAATTTCAGCTTCTGCTTTTCCTGGCATGAAATAAGAAACATCTGCAGTAGTCATTAGCTCATAGCTGAACAATACATTAGCCTACGTCAGCAACAAAAGTGAGCAGTGGATTAATTTGTCCTCACTGGTGGTGACTTTGGGATCCGTTTTACTTATATTAAAGCAGCAGATCCTGACCATTGTAGCATAAACAAACTAAATAAATATATCAATATGAATGCAAGGTTGTGGATGCTTCTGAAACATCAGTGCATTCATCTGTTGCCCTCTCAGGGTGGAAAAAGGGACCCAAACAGTTTCAAAGAATCAGTAACTCAAAAATGAAATAGATTAATTAAGTTTCAAGCATTGCAGCTGAATAAATGAATGCCCAAAGACCATGAAATAAAAAGTTTACTAAAATAAGGAATGTAAATATTAAACTAGCAGGCTATGAATCTTGATACAGATTACAATTGGGATGTGTTAAGCATTTGTTTCATGAATCTTACAGTTAAACACTGAAAGAATTAAATTGCAGAGTTTTTGTCGGGCCTTGCTGAAGTCAAACTGCTGGCAGAACTTTAGGAGAAATATACAACAAAAAAAAATACTAAAACTACAATAATCTGGTTAATCAACATCAAATTAAATTACTTTTTAAATATAATTTAATTTGCCTCTGAATTTAATTTCATACTCTGTAACAAGCAGTGTTGCATCTGCCTTTCTCATGAACTGTATTCATCCAAAAATGGTCCTTAGTAGCTGCAGTGCTCTGCTTTGACTTGGCAGCCCTAAAAACTACATTTTAAGTGCTGTAGGCACTTGGCTTGGTGTGACAGTTCTGCTTGGAGCCTGAGAACTCTACGTGTTGAGTAGGAGGAGACAGGACTTGTGGGTGACACTACAAATCTAGTTTATTTACATTTTTACAGCCTTCACAACCATATTTGGATAGGAAGGAGACAATTTAGCATCACAGACATAGAATTTTTATTTTTTTTTTCCACATCATTAGCCAGTGTGTGGTACCTGAATCACAGTGGCAGCACCCTGTCTGGTGAGATCTGGGGCAGCAAAGAGGATGTGATTAATAGAAAACCAGAGTGCGATGCAGTGAGACATAGCAGTGATGGCCTGCCTGGTGAGAACAAAGTGATGAAGGGAGCCTGATTAAAAGGAATCTAAACAGTCTAGCAAAGCAGCTGAGCAGCATCACAGGAGAGAGAGAGGGAAGTGACTGCACAGTTCAAGGGAAACTTCAGGGAAACTGAAGTTTTATTGCAGTTTAGTGGGATCTGTAGGAGTATATCACCTGCAGGACCACAGATTTCCACTTGCTGGGAGTGGAGAAGGTATCCTCTCAGACTGAAGAAGGGTTACCAAACCCTTTGGCAGAGGAGCTGAGGACACAGGCTCCATGTATTCACGGAGACTTGAACAAATAAAAAATGTAAAAAATACTCTACATGCACTTCAACACTTTTAACAGGTGACCAGGGCCCATTATTCACAAACTTGTAACTTGAATACAGTTAGATTTGTGACTTCGTGTGGGGATTCATCAGCATTAGGAGCAGAATTGGTGATCATTAGGACATGGTCTGTAAATCACAGTGTACCATCACACCCAAATATTTCTGCCTGGAGTCCCAAGAGCCACCCTCAAGCTTTGCTTTCCCTGGGAACCTTACAAAGAGGATAAATCTAGGAAGAAGAGGGTATTTAGAGAAGGGATTTTGATAAGGTGAGAGAAGCCCAGGTGATCTAGTTGGCAGTCTCTGCTCTAAAAGTAGTTGGAAAATAGCATTGTTTAGGTAATGCGTATTTCAGGGAATTTTTTTCTCCCCTGTTCCTTTACTTGACTGCCACTGTGGCACAATCTGCAGTTACAACTTTGTCTAGAAATGTCACTTCATGTATTGAGGTGGACATCAACAACTAAACAAACAAAAACAGCTTTTTGGCACTGGATTTATTTTCTATATATAATTAGTGCTCAGGTGTTTATTTATGTTTTCATCAACCAAGTAACAGGGCTCTCTAATCCTTACTTCTGATTATTTCTGGTGAATCTTGTTCTGGTAACATTTCTGTTAATTTTCTCTTTCTTTGATATTTTTAAGCCTTTGCTGAAATGTAGACACGAGAACCAGAATATTTAACCCAAATCAGTTTTAAAATCATTATAGGCAATACTAAACTTATTTTATGTGTTTACCTTTTTTTCTAAGATGTTTTATATCTCAATATTCAGGAATCTCATTGACTGTAAAATTTGTTTTTATTATTGAGAAAGTGTGCGTGAGATGGTGGAAAACGGGTGGTATATAAACAGCAACAGGATTTTTATTAAAAACTGTGTGGCCAGAAGGACCAGGGAAGTGACAAGGTGGGATTAGGTCACAGATTGGTCTTGATCATCTTGGAAGTCTCTTCCAACCTAAATGATTCTATGCTTCTGTAGTTATTTGATCAGCGGGTAAATGGGAAATATTTACAATATAAAAGACTATATTTACAATATAAATTGGTGATGGAAAATCCATTAAGCAGGAAAAGATGTTAATATGGCCCTGCAGACACTCAGCAGAATCACTGCTGTATAGACAACTGGATATTGCAGGTATCATTCAAACCCAAATATTAGCAATGGCTGTTATTCAGTATAAAACAGGATGAGAAATTATAATTTCTTCATTTGAATTATATATCTTAATGTAGTTTCTTCATTTGAATTATATATCTTCATATAATTTCTTGTTGAGCATTTTGAACACATTTTAGGACAGTATCCTTAAACACGGACTTGCTGTGGGTCCAGGTGAATCCTTGGTTATCATAACTTCAAGTACAACTGGCATTGTGGTGATGATGTTCTTACAGGAAAGATAAAGGGAAAAACAACTATGAAAACAAAGTATAAGGTTGTGGCAACTTGTAAGTATAGTTTTATTGCAGAAGTTCTCACTGAATTTCATGATTTTGATCAGAAGAATTTTTTTGAATAGTAATTCTGATTGTTTTAAGAAAAAAACAGCATCCCCCACTATTCAGTGCAGAGGAAGAAAATTGATCAGAATTACCCTTTAAAGGCTTCAAGGTGCCTAAGAAAGGCTAGAGGATTTTGGAAGCTGAAGAGGAAGGAATATGGACAGAAAACACTTCCTTAAGTTTGCTGATTCACTTTTTATGGATAACATGGATGTGTCATTAATGTTTTTCCTCTTTAGTGTTCTTTGAAAACAAAGAGCATCTGCTATTTCTTAGTTTTTACCAAATCACTCAGTTTGCTGTCACTGTTTATGTTGCTTGGTGAATCAGGTGTAAGACTGAACAAGAAAAGGAAAGTTCATTAAACTGAGCTGTCCTGTCTCCTAGGAGAACAGAGCTTCTGGAAGTACAAAAAAGACCCCAAAAATCAAAAACCTAACCAACCCCCCCCAAAAAAAACAGCAAACCAAACCCAAAAAACCCCCAAAGCCCAAACCCAAAACAAACAAAAAACCCCAACCAAAAAAAAAAAACAAACAAACCCACCAAAAAAATCAAACAAAAAAACCAAAAACAACCAACCATACAAAGAAAACCAAGCCCAAAAAAACCAAAAAAACCACCACAACACAGCAAAAAAACACCACCAACAAAAAACACAACCAAAACAAAACACCCAAACAAAAAAACCCAAACCAAAGCAAAAAAACAATGAGATGAACCAACAAAAAAACAAAAAAGGGGTAAAAAAACCCCTTCTCTCGGGACTTGGTTGACCACCTTTATGTAGAGAAGCCAACAACTACAGTCTTGTGGGGCTGCATGTGGAATGAAGATTGAAAAATGTTTTGGGAAACAGCTAGAAAGAATCTCACTAAGCCTTTCCCTTACTGATGGCAAAATGGTAGGAAAATTTACATGATCACTTTCTACTGGGAGAGATTGACCTAATTACAGAGGAATTAATTATCCTGGAGTTGTAAGCTGGAATTTTGTCCTGGCTAGACTAAACTCTGGTGATTTCAGTGGATATCTACATTATAACGTGGTGTGAAGGGCCATTGGAATAATTCTCAAGCTGCAAGGTAGTACAGTAAAAGAAGCACAGCTAGTGGAAGGTAATATAAATGTGTATTTCATTGATTTATTCCAGGTCAGCAAGAGACAATAAATTCAGTCAGTCACTTTTACACTTATAAAATGGAGAGCTTTGTGTGTTACAGAGAATCTGGAAGAAGATAGAAAAGTGAAGAAAATCCAGCCAAATGTTGGCTGTTTAGTTTTAGCAGACACTTTGTTCTGTCAGGTTACATAAAGCAGGACATGTATGTTTGTATATATGTTTTTGTGTGTGTTTTTTAAATCTATAGCATGTCATTCTGTCCTTTTAATGCAGAGTCATGGATAAAATTCACTAGGTTAAAACATGGAATATTTATGAAGTGGAACAATTTGCTCACCAGATGAATATTTCATGACTGATATTTTTTATGTCTGGTTTCTTCAATGTACCTTCTACGTAGTCACAACAATCTTTGATGTAGAAAGAGCTTACAGAATGCTATATACAGTAATTAACATAGACTTTAAAATAGATGGTTTAAGGTAAATTTTAATTTTCCAGTCGATTACATTAAGAGGATTATTTTCTCTTTGGTGAAGTTATCATAAAATTCCTGGTGAAAAATGTTTTGGAGGGGGAAAAATTAGTGTTTGGGATTAGTTTTTGTCTTTTGCATTTTGTCTTTGTCTTTAAGTCCTTGTTAGACTTCAGCAACTGCACTGGCTTAGTTAAGTCAGTATTTCGTGTTAACATTAATAATGCTGTATAAAGTTGAGCAATTGACAATGCAATAAAACTGCATCTGTTAGCATTTGGATCACCCGTCTCTGAACCTGAACTTTTCCTTACATGAATATTAACTGGAAAATGCCATGGGGGCCATGCAAATTATTCATGAGTGCGTGTTAAATTCAGAAGGAATTTTTAACTTTAAAAACAAACACATATTTTTGACCTAAAAACTAACAGAAAGAAGTGTAACCTAAAAAAAATCGGGAAAATATTTATGAAAATGTATTACTTTAATTTTAATTTTTGAGACAGTGTTTATCGATGCCTAATTTAGAATTTTTTGAAAGCATATTCCAAGTGCTCTAAAATGGGTGAGATTTTCTTTTTTTCTCTGGAAAGGCCTGAAGTTAAGATGAGGTGGTTTACTGCAAGAACGGAAATTTTTTTGGTTGACCCAAATAAAAAGTTTTGCACTTCTACTTAATATATACTTTTAAAAAACAGAGGGGGGGAAGAAAAAACAAAAAAAACCAGGAAAACAAGCAGCAAAATATAATTATCTAGGGTTTTGCCTGAAGAAAGCAGCCGATTCAGAAGACAAGCTAGTAATTTCTTTTTTGTTAGTGTACTTAACCATGGTGAAAATCATTCAGGTTCCAGCCAAGGCTTTCCTGACCATGCATCTGCTGGTTGTTTTCTTACTCTTGAGGTATTTATCCTGAATGCTAGAAATAAAGACCATGGTAGCAGAAAGGAAATTAGTCCCTTAATGTAGCATATTTCAACAACCATAGAATCCCAGAATGCTTTGGGTTTGAAAGGATCTTAAAGCCCATCCAGTGCCACCCCTGCCATGGGCAGGGACACCTTCCACTGTCCCAGGCTGCTCCAAGCCCCAATGTCCAGCCTGACCTTGGACACTGCCAGGGATCCAGGGGCAGCCACAGCTTCTCTGGGCACCCTGTGCCAGGGCCTCCCCACCCTCCCAGGGAACAATTCCTTCCCAATATTCCATCCAGCCCTGCCCTCTGTCCGTTTGAAACCTGTCCTGTCCCTCCAACCCAGCTCTCTCGGTGCACATCCCACCTCTTTACACCTCTTTTTGACAAACACAAGGCATTACTGAGCCCAGGACCAAGGACAAAAATATCGATTTTCATTATTCTGACCTGAAATGACCCGAGCATTTCCAGCACCTCCAGTGCCAAGGAGAACAGATTATAATAGTAATCCTTGTTTTTGTGATGGCGTGCAGTGAGACAGGAGTGTGTGGAAGTTTTCTAGACTTCATCCAACATGAGCTGGAAGGGGGTAGTGCAAGGAGAGGTTTCGCCATCTGTTTGCAGAGCAGAAGAGGGGAAGATCCAAAATGAAGGACAGAATTTTAGCACAGTGCTCCAGAGCTTGGTAGCTCGTTTCTCTCAGAGTGGGAGGTGCTGGTTGGGAACAATTTTGAATTTCAGCCATAAGAAAGGGTGCTAAGCACCCCTTGAAAACCCAAAACCCTGCACTGGAAACGAATAAATCTGCTCTGAGAAACATACGGGAAAGTAGGTGAGACTTGGAAAAATCCATACGCTCAGGATGAAATAAAAACGTCTTTAAAAACAAAAAAAGATAAAAACTCAAAATCAATAGGCCTGACTCCTACAGTAATGAAAAGTGAAGGGCATGGAGGAGCAGCAGAGTGCTCACTGATGGCTGCTGTGAAAATGTTTCTTTCAGGGGTGAAGTCAGAGAGGCTGATAAACTGTTGGCTTCCAGTCAACAGCTTTATTCACCAAGAGAAAAATCAGTGTAAATGATATTCACTTGTTCATGAGAAAAGGCCTCAATTTTTAGTTATTTTCTGAATAATTGAGAATTATAAAGATTAAAAACTAAGAGGAAAAATGCAGCATTTCTGAGAAGAATAAAAAAACCTCACAGCAGGTGTATTTTTTCTATCTCCTATCACAGTCCTTTTGCCTCGTTTGCACCTTCCAAAGCCATGTTCATGTGATACAAGAGAGAAAAATCACCTTTTTTTTACACTTGAGCATGTTTCTTGTTTGGCATTCCTGTTTGTTGAAGTACAGATATCAGCAAAACAGGTTTTGTGCTCAGTAAAACCTGCTTAGGACACAGAAATTTGTTCAAATTGGCCAAGGTTTAAAGTAAGCTTCCTTGCCAATCATATATTAGGGTAGAACAATGTGTCATTTTTGAAGAAGTCTGGGTTCAACATGACCTCTCCAGATACCCTCTGAGAAAGTGATGTATGGTTTATGATCACTGTTTTTAATCCCAGATCTTTGGTAATAAATGTTTGAGATCTAGAAAAGGGCAGTATTTTATAGAAACTGGGCATTACTGACACTGTTTTGCCACAGTCTACATCACATTTATTTTTCAACATACATTTTTCAATGGTGAGCAATAATGGATTCAGATAGGTATATTAGAATTTATTCTGGTTTTACTGAAGTTAAATATAAACCAAATATTAGCTGCAAATTTCATAGGATCTTCTTTTGTTTCTGCCCTGTCAGAAAAGTTAGAAGAGAATACTTGTGTGTCTGTTATTCCTTAAGCAGTAGGCTCCAGTCTCCAAACTTCACCTGAGTAATGAAAATAATGTTTTATTAATTTAAAAATGCCTTCTTTGCCTTTCCTGCACCAGGACTTGATTCTTCTCTCACACCTGTGTTCATGCTGTGTAGCTTCATGGTGGGGCATTTTTTTTGGTCCCTGAATTTACTGAAAAATGATTAAAAAACACACATTGAACCAAAGCGACCGTGTCTCCCTGCATGGGACCCCTCCAACACCACATCTCTCATTTTATCTGCCATCTGCTCCTTTGAATTCTCCTCTTGTCACCTTAATGCAATTTACAGTTCAGGTTCCCTGTGATGGAGACCGTGTTGTGTGGAAATTATTATTGAAGCAGCCCAGTCATGCTGAGCAGAGTAATATAAACTTATATTTGAATAAATAAAATTTAAAAAGCAGTTAATTCTTTTGTAGGGCCAGTCATTTGCACTAAGAACTGTAAGCCCTTGATCCTACGCTGTTTTATTTATTATGGTGTATTTTCTATGAAGCTGTGGCTGTTGAGTCCTTTTTGTCTGCCTTCAAACTAAAGACTTTTAATATTGGTGGCTCAGTGTTTTAAGAGGTGTTGCCCAGTCTTAATGGTTTTATGATAAAGTTGCTGTCTGCCTTCTGGTTTATTCACCAGAAAGGATGGCAGCACAATCTTTGCAACTGGCACATCAGACATTTTGCCAAAACTCACAAAGTATTTGGGGAAGCAGTGAAAATTGCAGGATTCGTATTTATCCTGAAATTTTATGATGTGGAATTCCCTTGGGTTTCCTGTGTGCATTATGAACTTCCCAGTATGTGTTTCCACAAGGCCAGTCTGGGTGTAATTACCTGGCAGCAGGCCAGCTGGTTGGAGTTATTTTGGGGCTAAAAATGGCAAATACTGTCTCAGAAAGGTCATGCATTAAGGTCTGATATTACAGGACAGAGTAGAGTTCGTGTTTATCTTAACTGCTATTTTCTCATCTGTTTGGGGCATTTTTTTATTGCCTTTTGAATCCCTTTTTATGCTGTTGGATGTTGTATATTGAATATTGTCAAGTTGTTAACAGATTAAATACCACATGGAGAGACCTAATCCAGCCTCCTGTACCAGTCCAGAGACAGCAAACAGTCTGTGAACATCTAAGTGAGCTTTTATTGTAATTTTTTTCCCCCCAGGTGGGAGAATAGCCATAAAATAAAAAGTTTTATCAACATTATTACTTTGCAGTGTGGTATGTGATGTTATTTTGAAATTCCGTGTTCACATAAGAAGAGGTAGTAAAATTTCCCTTAAAACACACAAAACAACCAAGATGAAACAGCTCCAGGCAAGTGACTGAAGTATGAAAAGATGTAATTGTTTGGCTTGAAAGGCAAAGCTTTCTATCTGTGTGACTGGGGATTTCCCAGGTTGGTTTCTTGCATCCACAGTAACAGATGCTAGCAGGTATCTACTCCTGTAACTGTATTTTACAGCCTTCTTTTAGCATTTTATTTTAAGATCTTTCCTTTGGTTGCTGGAGAGTGCTGTTTGACACTTAAAGAAGCAAAGAGTGCTGTACACTGATTTGCAGCCTTATCCACTTTTACCTTTTTGAGTGTACTTCTTTCTTGGCCACCAAAGTGTCCGGGCATCTTCTCATTAAATTTTCTGCTCTTTTGGAACATTCATGTCTTCTCAAAACTGCACATGGCATCGTGTGTGTATAAAACTGTGTGGTACTTCAAGCCACGACAGACTACTCCTGGTTTCAGAATTACAGCTTTCAGTAGTGTTGTGCCTTTGGCAGCACTCAAATCCTTGGCAAGAGCTGGAGCTGACTAAGAACTCGAGAACTGCTTTAAAACTGAATTTCTTCACACTGTTTCCCATAGGAAAGATCATCCTGCCAAATTTACCAGGGCACTCCTGCCTTGGTTCTAGAGAGGTGTAAATGTGAAGGCACTTACCAAAAAAAAAAAAAAAATCATTATCTAATCTTATCTTCTACAAAATGTAGTATTTCAGCTAAATAAATATTTTTATTTGATATTTATACATACTCTCATTCAGCACTGATGGCTCTGGTGATTGGTAAAAAAGGAAGACCAGTAAGAATGAATTAGATGCTTTTATTGGCATTTCTAATACTGTCATTTTAAGACACTAGTATTTGAGATTTTAATAATACCTGGCATTTTGCTCAGATACCCACTTTTATTAGTATTTTTTCTTTTCCTGAATAAAACAATGAAGAAAGAGTAAATTTTTCAAAGGTTTTAAGTGCTTAAATCGATATTAACCTGTGAAAAGTGATAAATCTTCTCTACTAAGTGCCAAGGGCCATTTTTAGAATTTCTTAATTAATATATTTGTTTTCCATCGAACATCTGTCATGCTAGCAGAGTTTCATCAGTTCATGGTGAGTTATCTCTACCACACACTGGTGAGGGGCCTGGTGTGTTCCTTCTGGCTTTGTTTTTGTTCATTTCTGTTTGTTCTGTTGGGCCTTTTTTGTCTGTTTCTTTGGGATGTTTGTTGCATTTTTTGGTTTGGTGTTGTTTCTTGGGTTTTTTGGTAGGTTTTTTGTTTGGTTTGTATGGGGATTTTTTCGGTTTTTTGTTTTTTGGGGTTCTTTTTGTCTGTTTCTTGTTTGTTGTTTGGTTTTGATTTTGGGATTTTTTTTTTTTTTTGGTTGGTTTTTTTTTTTCTCATGAATGAGTGCACAAACAACTTGTCCAGCTGAAGCAGGTCCGAGGCAAATGCTGCTCCAAGGGCCTGTGGATTCTGAATTCTGTCAGATGGGGAGAGAGGGAAGAGGCAGGCTTCTTAAGCACGTTTTCAGTGAAACATCTGTGGCATTAAAATCACATTCTTAATGACTACAGCTGAGATTTTGGGAAGTCAGTCAGTCTTCCTTGCATGCAGGTCCTCTGAGACCCCTGAGAGTTGATGCTGAGCAGAATGTAATTTATTTTTGATGTTGCATTCAGAAAAAACATTACTTGCTCTTGGAGCTTACTGTTCCTTTGGATAATTTTGTAGATCTCTTGCACAGATTTTCTATAGGGGTAATGCCATATATATATAAGTTTATTCTTTTATATATGAGTTCTGCATTTTATTTGAATGTTAAAAGAAGTATTTCACATTAATATAAAATTAACACAAGCTTTAATATAACGCAACGCTAGTATAATGTGTCATAATATGGCATAGCAGGCTGTTACACTGGATCTGCCTAAACCGAGATACTTACGCTTCAAAATTCAGATTTTTTTTCCCAGACCTGTCAAAGTTTCTACCATTGTAACAGAAATAATCAGAAGCCTGGCATAGATATTCAGATACTATCCAAGCATTGCCTTTCTGCATTATCTCTCTTAAACTAATGTTGGATGACATGTATCCTGGTATTGGCTTTCCAAACCTGCACAGGTCTTCTTGGGTTTTTTTATACCACTTATGTCATGCAGTATTATTCACCTCTAAGAAAGACAAGATTAAGTTTTCCCAAGTCAACATCAGCTTTTCCCAGAGAAGATAAAATCCAACATTTCTCCTGCCATTGTATTCTATCTGACTGAATTTTATCAATGATACATTAAAAAGGGAAGAAATGTGTTGTTGAAAATGCTTTAAAGCTATGGAGTAATTTACAGATTAAGGTCATGTAGTGCTGTTACCAGACCATGACTTGGGGATGTCTGTGACTTTTTTTGGGGGCCTTTTATTTTGTTAAATTGCTGGCTCTTCTGCAGGAGTCTCACATTTCGGGAGTCAGAAGGAGGATGCCGAGCTGATGGGGACCCACCACCCACAGCAGTGAGTCACCAGCTTGTGCCAGCCCAGCTGAGCAAGGCAACTCCATCTTACTCCCTCTGCATTCCTCTGAAACAAGCAAAGAGTAAATTACAGATAATTACCCTGGGGATGAGTCACTATATAAATAGGTTTTTTTTAAATAACTAAGTGTTTTAAATCACTGCTGATGGTAAAAAAAAAAAGGTGGTGTCATGTAGGAAATTTTTGGTGTGGTAATTTAGTGTATTTCCTTACGAAGTAGAAAACAAAGTGCTGATATTGCATTTGAGCTGGTATGATAAAGCTGAAGTAGATATATTCTTTAAGTACTCAACATCTTACTGAAGGCTGTTTTTTTTAAAATGGTTTATTAATCTAAAGGGAGGTAAAAATATCCTGTCACAAAAAGCAAGAGATTAAGTTAATTTAATTATTTTCTAAAAGTCTGTATGAATTGCAAACAAATTTATAACTGCATTTTCATCTCCACTGTTGATACCCGTCTTTAATTTCTGTCTAGGATTAAGAAATATAGTATTGACAAGTAGATTGAAAAGTCTTTTTGCAAAAGCAGTTCTCACTAACTCTAACTGAGAGAAGAAAAGAACATAGTCTATTCCTGGAAGAGCTTAAACCAGCAATCAAATGGCCAAAATTAATTAAATATACAGAAAAGTAACATTATTGGCACAGCCATCTTGGCATCTGAGTGATTTATTCAGCTGAGACTCAGCTATTCTGTTTTATTTAGATGTGTACCTAAGTGCAGTGGTCCCTCTGAAACAACCATCAGAGTAATAACAGAATCCAGCTTTGAATTGCTAATGCTGCTATTCATCCCGATAATTAAGTCTCAGAATATTATTCAAATAGCAGTCAGAAGGAAATGGTTACTGGAATAAATATTCCTCGTATAATTGGACAATTTTGTTTAACCAGTTTTAAAGCACAGTCTCCAGTACTCTGAATTATTTTTCGTTCAAGCAGCAGTAGAGCTGGAAGCTAATACGGATTTGGGGCATTTGTAAAATTTTGACTTCCAGCTTTCATGTTCTGTTCTGACTGTGTAGTCGTCTCTTCCACTGGTACCTTGAGAAATTGCAACCTACTTTATTGACTTAATTTGTAGTTTGTTTATTTACTTCAGGTTCTGGTTTTCTAAGATTTAAATATTCCAGATATTCTGGTTTGGGGACTTTTTGTTGTTATTTTTCTGGGGTTTGGGGGAGGGGGGTTATTTGGCCTTCTTTTTTTTTTGGTTGATTGGTTGGTTGATTTCTTTAGTTTTGGGGGGTTTTTGTGTGTGTTTATAATCAGTTGTTGTGTTGTTAAATTAATGATTTAGCTGATTAGTTCAAGTTAAAAACAGTGGGATGGTATTTTCCCTCTTTTCTTTTATTGCCTTGAAATCCTCTACTACCACAAACACATTTTATTCAAATTTAGTTTAAGAAGTAAAAGAACACGTTAAAAGTTTGATCTGATCTTTACATATGTACACTGCATAACTAATTAATCAAGTTTCAAAATACACATTCAAACATGAAATAAGGAGTTAGAGAAGGCAAGGCTCAGCTAAGTACCCAGTTTAGGCCATTTTAAATTATGTATGACATAATGTTACATTGTTGTTTCTGTGTAGCCTTCTTCAGGGTTCCTCTGAACGCCAAACTTTAGAAATAAAAATCACCTGTTTATCTCCAGTGGCTGTGGTTAGAGACAAGATGGTTGGTGCTTGAGAGAGTAATTCATTATTTCCTCTCGATTAGATTTGACAGTCCCCAAAAGGACACCATGCTACTCTGCAATTAGGAATAACTGATGTGTTCAGCATTGGTTGTCACATACAATTGCATACAGAATATTCTGTTGAATTAACTAACTTTTATTGGCCTCTCTCAATTGCACTTGGTGTCTGTTGACAAATTTTAGCCAGAAAGAAAGGAAGGTCTCCCTGCTCCTCTCTTAGTTTCTCTCTGTGTTAAACATGGGGTGATAGTAAAAGGAAAAAAAAGAAAAATAGTCAATTTGCCAAGCATGGTGCTAGTCTTTGAGGAAATGTTTAGAATTTTTACCCTTGCCATGTGCAAGCTCTGTCAGGGTGAATCAATGCTTGCCATGGATGAGGGAGCGTTGTTTGAACTGCTTCTGCAAGAAATCAGAACAGGAGGAACTCCTATTTCAATCTGTAACAGGCAGTCATTAAAAGAGAAAAAGTAAAAGTGTGGATACACATGTTTAATATCTCAAGAGGGCCTCTATATCACATTTATGGAGACTTCTCTCACTTCTTTCACAGTATCCAAGTGAGAAACACTTGAATTCAGCTTTTGCTGTCATCCAAAAGTTTTTCAAGACTGTGAAGAGACTGTTTTTGTGATGCATGTGTGTATAAAACACACTGACTAAAAGGAGAGAAAGAACTAGGTCACTGATGTACTTTTAAAATGCACTTCTGCTGGGAATATGTCTGTTCCTTTCTTTTGAATGTGAGGGTAATAGATAGTCCAGAGCCATCAGTGCTTTTTGGTGGCAACATAAGGCAATTTAATGGTTATCTGTCAACAAAAGGGAGAGGTGAAGACAGAATTTTTATTGCTTTTCCCAGAAAAATAAACATCTGGAATGGAGAGCCCAGTGGGTAACTGTGTCCCTGACAGACACAAACACACACAGGCCACCCCAAAACTGCCACTTTGGATCCCTAATTGCTCAATTTCAGCATCAGCAATTCCCGCCAGGCTGGGAAGAAACTGAGTGGACCAGAAGGGGTGGAGGATTATGTGAATAAAGTTTTCCATTATATCTTGTAGCTTTTATATTAGGAAAATGTAAATAATACAATCGTTAGTATTACATGGCTTTCTTCATTTGTATTTTTTTCTCTTTTTCTCTCTCTCTTTCCCTTCATTCCTCTTCCCTTCCCATTCCCTGTCCCTGCCCCCTCCCCACTCCTGACACCATTTGCATAGCCTCCATTGAAGAGGACCCAACTTCAGCAGGTACGAATAATTCACATTACATCTGTATTGTGGTGACCGTTTCTTGAGAGCTACCATTTTTTAAAAATCATTTTAGCCAGTTTAATTTTATGCAAAACTTGGTAAAGACATATCACAGTTGGGTTCTATTCTCTTCTGTCTGTTCCCCCTTCTTTTTTATTTCTTTCTCCTCAGCTTGGAGTCAGTAGGAAACATAGTCCTCCTGTAGCATTTTAAAATATTGATGGCATGTTCCTTCCTTCTTCCATGCTTAAGCTGGCACATTAAGCTTCACATAACGAAATTAATCAAAAGCAATCAGGATTTTTAAAAAAATCTGGTTTTTTTGTTGGTTTTTTTGTTTTGGTTTGGGGTTTTTTTTTGTTTGTTTTGGTTTTTTTGTTGTTGTTATTGTTGTTTTTTGTTGGGGTTTTTTTGATGTTCAATTTTTCTCTGTCTTTATGCTGGCAAAACTCAGTCATCTGTATGATGCCCCAAAAACTGACATCCTTAAAGACCTGGGAAAAAGCACTGAAGGAAGGGAAAGGCAGCAGATGCAGAAGCATCCTGCTCAAAGAAAACATTCTCCAAACGATGGCTTGGGTGTCTGCTCAGTGAACTTTTATTTCCATTGACAAGCTGCCAAGCAGTGAGAATGGTTACCATCACAGTCATAAAAATTAGTTTAGGAGCTCCCGGAGAGACACAAACGCATCGTGTTTATTTTATTGTGAAGATTAACTATTTCTAATTAATTGGCAATCCATTAGCTGGGGAGTATTTAAAGAAAAAAGAAGACAGCATACCAGAGAAGAATGCCACTGAGCAGCCTAACAAATTTGAAATGGCACTGAGTTGTACAAACTCAGCGAGCTAAAACATCAAATAAATGGGGAATCACTTCATAGTGGCTTGTTAAAAGAAGGAAAGGTCTCCAGAGGAGCAAAAGAGAAAAGGTGAGGAAAGAGAATGAAGAGAGGAAGATGGCAAGGAAGGATTGAACACTGTTTACAACACTAACCTACAACTTGGGAGCAATATAAGTAATTAGGATACAGCAGAGAATAATAAATGAAAGGACAGAGAACAAAGCCAAGAGCAGAATGTGAGAGAGGGAGAGTAGTTAAGACTACAACTGAATACAGAAAGAAGCAAAAGGGAGCTTTAAACGTGAATGTAGCAGCAGAATGAGCAGGAAGCTGGACTGAGATGAGAAATAACAGTGCAAAACAGAGAAGGGAGGAATTAGGGGAAAAACTGTGGAGTACTCACACACCCCCATGGACTATGCATTGTAATTACTAAACACCAACTTTCAGTTCTCCATGTCTTGAGAAATCTGTCAGTCTGGAAGTTTTCCTGGAAGGTGTTTTAGCAGAAACCTGCTTCAGCCATTCAATAGAAACATTAGTTACAAAAGGATGGGGTTTTTTACATAGGAAAGAATAAAACTCCCAGCCTTTTTCCCTTTAGGGAAATGGTTTAAATACACACTTTTATTTTTATAGCATCTTGTGAAGACATGGTTTCCCTCTCTGAAAACTGCTGCTGTTTTTGTGAGAGCAACTATGAGCAGGCCAAGGTACGCAGATAGATCAGATGAAAATGGGCAAGTGGAGGGAAGTGGAATTTATAACGCAGTCATGAAGGCTCCACTAGAGATATGATTTATACTAAGAGAAAAATCCATGAATAAAGTGCGACCCAACATTAATTTCTATCTTAAAACTTTAGAAGCAATACTGGCTCTTCAGATGCTCCATAATTTATCGTTTCTATTGATTTTGCTGTAAGACATGACCAGATGTTGCTGTTTTGAAAGTAACAGATTAGTTCTGGACTCTTACAGGATTGTTTTAATACAACTTATTTCTCAGATTTTATCGGCATTTGCAAAACTGTAGGTTCTGCTTAAATTAGATTCCCCTCCCTCAGGGTAGGAATGCAGTCATGAAGTTTGGAAGTTGCAGGGGTGCAGAAAAATAACTGGTAACTGCATTCAAAACCTCTTGCACTCACCTAGAGCTTTCAGTGGCAGAAGCAGTTTTATCAAATACCAGATTTTGCTCTGTTCTGCAAAAAATAAGCATCAAGTTTCCTCCAGTTCCTGAAATTTATCTAAACATTATTCATACACATACTGTTTTTCTAAGCAATGCCTTCACTTATGAAAGAACATGAGATACGATCAACTGCCTCTAATATTTTAATGAAGTCTATAAACATCATTTCAACATTTTATGAAAATTACGAACTTTTAATTGACCTGTGATCAGGACCAAAACTAAAATTTCCTTTCCTGTTTAATCAAGGGGATGAAACACTACTATTTACCATACTCTTCGTTTTGAGATAGGGTCTAGCTGCTCTGGCAAGGCCATCTGAGAATAACCCTGTAGAACGGAAGTTACTAAAATTTTACTTTAAATGTTGTAACCGCTAGGTTGAAGTTTAATAATCCTGTAATAATAAGTGCCTGTAGTTGTCTCTCTATAGAAATATTTCGCTGAGTTCCTTCAGTTTCAGCATGCTTCAGACTAATGAACTCTAATTATAACCGATTTTCTTTTGCCCATGTTGCTGTATAAGCAAAGGTAAATCAAGGAGTTTTTCCAGATGCTCCTAAAGTTTTCTTTAGCACTGCCTCTGGGTAAGCATTGTTCTAAATCTCTTTTTTCTTTCCAGTTACATACCTATGATTTTATGTCGTTGTGGACACATAAACTCTCTTTTGAGTCACTTCGCCACATTTCTTCATTTATTTTGATGTATTTAAAATCAAAGCTAATAAAATAATTTAATGAAATTATTTAATTATTTATCAGTTAAATAGTTTTACCAGGAACTCAAGCACCGAAAGCAGGAAAATCTGAGGACAGTTCTCTTGTTTCCATGTGTTTTTTATCTCATCCATGAGTCTTTGAAAGCTGTTTATTGAGTTGGAAGGAGACTGCTTTGTTGACAACTGCTTTTAAAAGCCCAGTGTAGCACTTCCCATTGGGTGCCCTGCTGTTTGAAGCTTTGCATCCCAAGAATGTTTCCCTGTGGTTTTATGGATTCCCCCTGTCGTGGGTTGACCCCGGCTAGGTGCCAGGTGCCCATTCACTCAATCACTCCCTCTCCCACTGGGAGAGGGGAGAGAATAATATTGAAAGAGACTATCAGGGTAAGAAAAGGCAGTTTTATTACAGCGGGGAGAAAAATAGAACGAGCAAGCTGAGAGTTGCGCACACAAGAGCAGAGGGGAAAACAATCAATCTCTACTTCCCATCAGCAGCGATGTCCGGACACTTTCTGGGAAGCAGGGCTTCAGCACGCGTGACGGTTGTTCAAGGAGGCAAACGTGGACCAGCCCTGAGTGCCTCCTCCTCCTCCTCTCTTCCTTCCCTTATATATCTGAGCTGATGTCATATGGTATGGAATATCCCTTTGGCTTTGGGGTCAGCTGGCCTGCTGGTGTCCCCTCCCAGGATCTTGCCCCCCCCATCCCCTTCAGTGGGGGAAGGAATGTCACAGGGACAGCACAGCTTGGCAGTAGCCAAAACACTGCTCTGTTATCAACGCCAGCTACCAAAGCAAAGCACAGCACTGTAGGGGCTGTGAGCTTTACCCCAGTCAGACCCAATACACCCCCCACCACATCTCCTCAAGGAGCCTGGAGTTGTTTCTACAATTACTAAAGAGTAATTCTTCCAAGACCTGATGAGATAGAGCACAGCATAGCGCGCAGCAGTTTGTTCAGTTGTCTCTATGCAGTGATTTTGACTGAAGTGATAAGTATATCTCCTTTGAAATCATCACTTAGCTGGAGCCATTCCTTGCCTTTGCCATTGATATGTATTTATTTTTTAATTTTTTTTTAATCCTAATGCTTTAGGAAACATTTTCATCTTTGCATTCCATCTATATAATATATGCAAAAACATTTAGGAGTTCGTGGTAATAAAATCCCTTTTACAGTATGAGGTTTACTATTGTCTTAATTAAGTTTCAGTGTTGTAGAGATTAAAAATACACTGTATGACAGGACCTCCTTCTTCAAAGACATTACTAAAAAATAATCCCTTCAACAACTTTGTGGTAGAGTGTGTACAGCTGCATTGAATATTTGTGTATCTATTTTTAAATTATATTACCCTTCCAAAATTCCATGTGATATCTAATCTGTTCCCTCTTTATTTAGAATTTCAACTTATATAAAAGTTATTTTAGCATGTTTTTTCCTAAAGAAGTAAATAACATGGGGGGGAAAAGTCACTTTTGAGAAAGAACAAAAAGTGAAAATGCCATATCAAATGAAAGAGACTTCTGCTGGAATAATCTGTAGAGTTAATATTATTACATTAAAGGAAATTTATGGAATTTTAGAAAATATTTAGAATGGAAAGGCACAAGTTCCAGGATGAAAGTTTTCTAGATATATATTTACAGTTATCAAAAAGTCAGGAAAAATAGAGATCTAAAACTATTAAGAGTTGCCCATTACCCTTACTCTAGGAGAATGGTGCTAAACAGTACCTGAAACCTAAATTGCTTACAAGTTATGTGTTTTGTTTTGTTTCTGCTAGGAAAACTCCAGGTTTCTCTGGTGCTTTGTTTCTTCCCTGGATTTTCTTCTTTTAAAGAAGGACACCAAAACATATTGCCTTGGTGTTTGTCTTTTTATTCACAGAATTAAAAACATATTGTTTAGAGAAAGAAAATAGATTTTAAAACATGAAAAATTAAAGGTAGTTATGAATTATTTTGCTCAGCAGATATTTCAAAGCTGAATTCCTAGGCATAGCCTTGACCACTCTTCAGAGAGTATTTCTGGTGGAATTATTGGATCCTCAGAAATAAAATTGCTCATGAGACATGTAGAGTTTTTTAAAAGAACCCAAACAATAGAATAGAACTTGTACTATAAAGATGATGTAAAAGAATTAATTTTCTCTATCTATGTGTCCTACATGTAAAAATCTACTGGATTATAATTTTTTATAGATTTAAAACACTTGACATATTATTATTAAAATCCCAGTTTTTCCCGTGTACCAGTTTATTATTACTTTGATATTCAGAAAATAAAACTTTTATAGTTTTGATTTTTCAGACTGATGTAGAGTGGAAGGTAAGAGGGTTTAATTTGGCACCATTTTAGACAGATTTATATTAGATAGTTTAAAATAATTTTAATTTAGCTTAAAAAGTGTAGATTTACATGGGGTATTGGGAAGGAATTGTTCCATTTGGTTAAACTGCTGGGCACATGTCCTGGGTTCTCAGAGAATGACGCTAAGACTTCAAATGAAAAACATTTGAGTTCTTATTGGCATTTATATTTACATGAAAATTATCCTTATTTCCTTATATAATAACTATACCACATGTTTGTCCTTAAAACACTTAAATTATGTGGGTTTGAAATTGGATTTGACAAAGGGCCTCTCTTCTCCATGAAAATAATACCCTAGAGGCTTTTATTGTTTGGAAAAAAAACAAACAACAAAACTGTCCCTTCTTTAATGGTTACTGTGATGATTACTGGACCTGGATGATCTTTTTGGTCCCTTCCAACCCAAACCATTTTATGATTCTCTGATGATCAGAGAAAGCAAACCAGATTTTTCTCTTTCCCTCTCTCTCTCTCTTTTTTTTTTTTTTTTAAGTTATTGAAATGAAACTTTCAAACGAAAAACATGACATGTTTAATCTGCTTTCTGTATGACCCTCAAAGCATCAAGGATGTGTCTGGTCAAGTCTCAAGGAATTCAGTTTCCTGCCCACTGCACAGCAGGATCTGGAGTTGTGGTTTTGTGACTGCTCCCAGGCTGTGTTTGGGGCCACAGCGATTTTGCTGTGGTGTGCAAAGCTCTTCTATTTCACACATTTAGAAGAGGAAAATCATGTTTCAGACTTATTCTAAGGAAAAGGATTTGCCATTCCCCCAGGGTCTGTGCCACAGATTTACTGTCTTGCTGAACTTGGTTTACACATTTGTAGAGATTCTTTTTCTTTTTCCTTCTCGGACTGCATATTTTATTTTTTCCAGTGTGCCTGGAGCTAGCTTGCTAATTACTTTTTCATCTATTCCAAGCAAGATATAGACTAAACCAGAAAATTATATAAAGGTCATATTGAGCCCCATTCTGATGGAAATGAGGCTTATGCAGTAAAAATAGTTCTAGATGCCAGGTGGCACTGAAGACTATTAGAGTAGCCTGTCGCATTTAAAAGCTGGAAATCTTGCTTAGGTCAGGAATGAAAATTAATTAGTATTTTTAGCCTATCCTTTAGTGACTGACTGTCCATATATCATAAAAATAACACAATTTGGCAAAATCGCTGGCTTCAAGATTGACAAAAAAGGGAGCTAGGAGGTTGAGATTAGCCTGCAGTGCTGGCAGCTGCCTGAGAAACTCATAGATGAGCATTTTTCCATAATCTGCATAGTTTCAGAGAGTGATGTTTGTGGTGCTTATACAACATTAATCCCAGTGTACAAATAAAGTGGGGTATCACACGGTATCCCCTAAATCAGATTTATGTCATGAACTTTTTTACTTTGGTTGCTTTTCTCTTTCTCACCTGAATTTGGAGGCAGAAGTTTTCCAAGGTGAAGCTTTTCATGCCAGGCATCTGCTTCAGACTCAGATCTGATCGGCTCAGATCAAGGCCAGGTTGAATGGGGGTCTGAGAAACCTAGGATAGTGGAAGGTATCCCTGTCTACGGCAGGGGGCAGAACTGGATGATATTTAAAGTCCCTTCCAACCCAAACTTTATGATTTTATTAAACCAGGTGAATATACTGTCTATTGGAACCAGGTTTGTTTCAACAGGGTAGTTTTACACAGGTGAAGCTGTTCCATCTGGGAAGCAGTGTTCCCACAAAGGCTTTTGCAGGTGTCTAGTCCTTGCTAGGACAGAAAAAAAAAAGTAGGACTAGCTCTAGCTCTGGCCAGTTAAGAGAAGTGAATAAAAAAATCCAAACATTATTATTTGGTAATTATTTATTCATCCTCTGAAGGTGGAGCAGAAATGAGAAGAGGAACAAGCTGCTGTTCTTGTTCCTGCAGGGATCTCAGTGTACCCTGTTGCTCCTTGAGTTCTCTGTACTCCAAAGAAGCAGAGTTGAAACACCGGAAAACTGTGCAAAAAGAACACCTTTTTGGGGGGGACACACAATGTTTTGGAAGTGTTCAAGAAACCACTGGATATGGCACTCTTGTTGGTTTGACAAGGAGAGGATTGCTCACAGGTTGGACTCTTGGAGGCTTTTTCCAGCCCCAGTGGTTCTAGGATTATGAAAAAGGCTATACATGACAGAGAAGAGTTGAGGAAATCCTCTCCTGCTAGAAAGGACAGATTTTTGTCTGAGAAGTGCAAAAAAGTAAGAAGAGAAATTCATGGGGAAGGAAGCTGACAGGCAAAAAATTGGGATAAATGAGTTAAGCATGAGCATGGAGGGAGTGGGTCTGAAGGCAGAAAGGCAGCAGTGGAATGATCTGCATGGGGTTGGCTGCTGCTGCAAGAATTACTTCCCTTACACAGACTTTTCATTTGTGACTCCCTCTTCCAGCTCTGTGTGGAGCTGCACCAGGGGGCTGTCCCAGCTGAAAGTGCCTCATTCATAATGCAATTTCCCTGATAAGAATCAGTGTTCACTTGGTTCATCTCCTTGATCTGTCCCGCCATGTGCGCTCCCAGTAGGAAGGGGAATTTAGTGGAAATGTGCATTGAAAGTTGGAATGAAGAAATTGTCTTCTCTGGTAAAATACTGGGATTAAGTTTCACTAAAGATCCCCATCCAGTCATTAGATATATGGGAAGTGAGATAAAAAGAAGCAAATACTAATGAAAGCAAACCAAACAGGATTAGTGGTTGGTTGAGGATTTAGAAGCTGGTTAACAGGTCTGATGAAAAGGACTCTAATCAAAAAATAGCATCACAAAGAGGCTTACTTTATGTTTACTTTGGGTTTAAACAGTCTTATGACCATCTTTAAAGCATTGCATTGACTGAAAACATAAAGAATACTACGGAAGGAATTTCACTCTTTTACAGTGCAAATTTAAGTGATTTTTACTTGCAAATGCTTTATATTGCACATCAATTCAGGAGGCACAATATTGAATAAGGACCCATTTGCAGAAAAACTGGTCCTGTATAAAGGTAGTACAAGATAGAAAATTTAAAGACTATAAAGTAAGTGTGCATCTAAAGATGCTAAGTATGTTTTTCATGGATAATAATCCAGACCCTTCCATGCAGACATTTTTAACCCAAATATTATTCATTATTGTAATGTTTGAGTGGTGGAATATATGTTGTGAGTGCCTGTTTTGGCAGCTGTGCATTTGACAGCAAATTGTGCCAACACTGTTTGTTCTGTAGACTTATTTTTGGGCAGCAGCTCAGCAACAGAATGGGTAGATGTCACCCCATTCTGATTTCCTCTTCAAGAGTGAAGAATACAATTTAACTCACTCTTTGCAGTCAAAGAAAACAAGCACAAACTTGTAGAGGATGAGTTTTCCCAGTTATTTATATATTAAAATAAAGACTGCAGTTGTTGCTGTGTTTTCTCCACATGTAAATGTAGTGTATGTGTATAGGACTGTGTTTGGTTTATGTCAATTAGGAATAAACTCTGAATTTAATGAATTCCTTTTTCTGGTTTCCACAGGAAAGACCACAAGTGAATCTCAGATTTGGTATCTATACATACATGAGTATACACACATTCACGACTCATCTCCTGAGCTTTCCAGGACCTCACCTTTTGTAAAGCTATTGATTTCTTATTTTTATAATTTTTCTTCATTTTATTATTCTATGGTATCTCTTTCCATACCATATTAAATTTCATTTAATATTTAACATATTAAATGTTCTGTGCTTCAAAGTTTTTCAGGCTTAAAAAAATTTAGATCCATGTATAACTGTACTGATGCAAGATGCTGAAGATCAGGGTGCAAATAATTCTAGTTATATAAAATAAACAAGAGCAGCTGTGATGAGGCTTCCTGGAATCCAGTGGTTTTCACGTGGAAGCTTTACACTCTTCTTCCTGATTATTTCAATGTAAGATTTGTAGATTCTCAAGAGAATTAACCAGTGTGACTCCTGAAAGTACCCCTGGCATGACTGTAGTGCTCCAGTGTCATGTTTGAAAAAGGTAACAGGAAAGACTTAAATTGGAAATATAACAAAATCAATAAATAAAGGAACAATAGAAAAAATAATCTGGTAAGAAAGAAATTGAAAGGTTTAAGTATTGAAAGCCATCCAGTTGTTGGGTGCAAATAAGCAAGAGAACTGAAAGAAGAAAACCCCAATATTTTAATACTAAAACCAATAGCAAATTGCCATTAAGTTATTAATACTCCCCATGCTATTACATTAATCAGCAGGGTGAATGGGAAATATCCCTTTCTAATAACTCTTTTGGGAATGCTTATATTGCATAATCTCTACAAATTTTTAAGTAGTTTGAAATGTTGAAACGCCCAAGGAAAACCTTTTATGGTGCATTCAATAATGTACCTTGTATGTTTGTTGTCCTAGGATCTTTTTCTGTCATTTCACATCTCTTGTCATTAAATTGATTTATTTTTAATCAGTAGCTCTTGCTTAGTAAGAAAAAAGACAATGAACAAAAAATTTGGAAAAACAAATTATTAATTCTAACAACTCCACCTTTTTGGTAATTCATATTTAATATATCAGAGTGTTAAAGAACCTAAGCTTAGGCAGGTTGGATGGCTGCTAAAGAAAGCATGGAGGAAGTGCCAAGGAAATCTCTCTTGCAGATGGCAAAGTGGAAAGAGCATGGCTGAACTGAGAGAATTTGGTAGTTCTGTTAAATTCAGCCTCCTTTGAGGCTGATTGTATAATCAGGGAAAGATGTGTATCTTGTATTTTGAGATCTTTAAGTGCCATAACTTGAACAGAGAAAAAAAACGTTGAAGGAAGATTTGGCCTTATTATTTTAACAAGCAGTGACATGTTGTTTGTCACTAATATTGGGCAAGACTAAATAGCGCTCTTTAAGTTGTATCACTGAAACAACAGGTAAAATTCAGATGCAGTTCTTATCATAAAGAGAATATAAATGGCTTTAGGGGCATGGAAATATCAAGCAAAGGCTTGAATGAGCTCACTCAGACAAGACCATGGGGATTTCTACACATATACAGCAACTTCTGAGATGATTTCTTGTAATAACAAATATGTACCACTTCATTCACATAATTTTTACTCATATATTGACTTTCCACATGGTAATGACTGCTTGCAAGAGCCAAGACCTTCCTGTTTTCTTTTGTCTTAGAAATGGAATAGATTCTTTTTCTATTGTATATTATTTTGAAGTTTTACTAATGCAATTAAAATACTCTTAACATTTTTCCACTGGAAATCTTTTAGATGAACAGTGCTTTACCTCAGAGCATGAATGTCCTTTATCAGGCTTGGAGAAAGAACAATGTGTGGCATTCAGCTGTCTGTGTATTGTGTAATAATATCTTTACATTTGTAATAGTTTAAAAAATAATTTGGAAGCAACTATTTCTGTATTTTTTTCTTTTCTCTTTTTTTTTCATTTATATATAACTGTTGTCTCCAATAGTCTTCCGTACAAATCAATGCTATGTGACTTCAAAACAAAATTGTAGCAAAAACATTTACATAAGATCCACAGTAGTGTAAAGCCATAAAATGCTAAATTATAATTATCAGAGTGACTGAAGATAAGTAAAAGGCCAAAAGATCTCCCATTCCAGTTCTTATCCATGGCACAATTTCCACTAGCTGCCATGGGAGTTGTGGCTGTGTGGCAACTGTTGGGATAAAAATAACAATTATGAAATTGTGGTATGTTCCAATTATGAACTCAATTGTAATCTCAATTGTAACATGCTCCCATAAATATCCAGTTGTCTACTACTAAAAAAATGTTAACATGAAATCTACTTTTATATAATTTAAAAGTTATTTGTGTCAAATAACTTGACAAATGCCTTGGAATTCCTGAAATTTTATTGGAATGAATACAATAGCTACAGTGAAGAAGCCACAGCCCAAGAACCAAAAGGTCTGGATAGAGATTTATATATTCAATTTGCATTCAGCACTGTATTTTAACATTGACTTGCAAAGCATGAATTAACACTCTACAGTAATATTACAAGTCAGTGTTATAGTTATTCATGAATTTCATTAGTTTCAACTTTTTGACAGAATTTCATCCTGTTCAAACAGCAGAGCAGTTTATTTATTAATATACACTAAGGGAAAGAGTGAGAGTATTTCAATATCTTTCCATGTTGACCCAAAATGTCTCAATTTTCTTTTTTTTAATCTAGCCTCCTAAATGACAAAATAATTCTACTATTTTTTTTTTCCTTCAAAACAGTAACGCTAGGCATTTTCTTAAAAGAAACCTAAAAATCAAACATCCTGCCAGGTGTGTGCTCAGCTCTAGCCTCCCATGAACAGGTGCAAGTAGAGAAGGTGTAAAGCAATGTATTTCTCATCAAGTTTTGTTTCCATCCCAAGTTTTTCTAGCAGATTACAGGCAGTACAATATAACATCCTAAGAAATTCCAAACAATTTTTTTGCCTGCAACTGTTTAAGTCATGCAGTGTCTGGCAAGCTACCCATGACACAGCTGAGCGTAGACACCAGGAAAGGCTCTGTGGCTCTGACGCCAAAAGATTTTTGCTTTTTATATACTTTTTGTATATTTGTAGCTCTGTAGACTATTATTATAAAATTACACAGTTTCTTCAGTAGGAGGCGGAACCAAGGGGGGATTACTTCATTAGCTGTACTTCTAATTGGGGATTCTTGTCAATTATGCTAGTTTGATAAACTGATAAAGTGTTGAAGCCCCGTATCAGGTGTGCCTTTGGCCACAAGTGCGTCTGCAGGACCTTCAATAAACAGTAACATCTTTTTATCACTTCAATCTTGTTTGGCCCTTGATTTTAGGGGCTATAAGGCAGGAGCTCCAGTGGAAGTCTGCCATGACATTCCCTAAAGGAATAAATAAGTTCCCTGGGGAGTGCTGCAGCTCAAGTCCTGGCCTTTGAAGGCAAAAATTTACCTGTGTTTACCTTGAACTTGTCATTGCAAACTATTACATTGTGTGCTATAACACAAGCAGGAATTTTAAGTTAAACCATTGTTTATCAGAAAGCTGCGGTATTGCTGTGCAGGATTTACTACCATTAACCACCAGAATGAGTCAGTACTTCCATCCAGGTGCAACTGACTTCATGTGAACTCTATTAATGAAGAGCAATTAATTTGTATTTGTGCTGTGGATGTAGCTGGTGCAAAGGACACAGATCTCAAGTGATCCTTTCAGTGTGTCTTCCAAACTGAAAGCTCGTGACTGCAAACATGGGTTGTGATTTTAAACAGGGGTGCTCAATCAGTGTAGGCTTCTGGGCTAGCAAAAAAGCCCATTGTGAAGCAGGAGTGGGAGATGAAGAGCAAAAAGAGAAGAATGACCTAACTAGGAAAGTAGAAGGAGTTGGAGAATAGTGACAGGGTCTGGAATTCAAGAGGATTTAGGGTTGGGGTTTTTTACATGAAAATAGAAGGGTCTGATGATGGCTTGGGAAAAAATGTGGAGGAGGAAAGGATATATTTCCTATGTCCTACATCCTCAGGGAAATAAATGACTGGAGTGTAACTCTTGTCTATTTCTCTTGGTTTCTGCTGGGGACAACTTTATGCCTGTTTGCACTATATATATTTCACATTTAGTGATTCTCTTTCATCACTTTTTAATAATATTTCATGTCCTGAGGATAACCACCCTCTGAGGTTCTCTTCTGCTCTTTCTGTGTCATTAGTGCAACACTTGTAATTAGGACCTGACTCAGACAAATATGAATAGCCCAAGTTTAGGCTGTGGCATTTTTTAGCTCCCACTGGAATCCTCAGCAAGAGGACTAACTGGATTTATTCTATTTGCTGTTATAATTAAGGTTCACATAATCTTTGCAGGTTTTTTTTCCATTTTCCAGTTATAGAGGCAAAAAAGGATGAGAAGTCCTGATCGTTGGCAATTTAAAGTGCAGTGATACAACGAAAAATGGCATATTCATGGGTATGATGATAAAAATAACACTGTTGGAAATCCCAATTGCAAATGAGGTTCTGTATCAGGTACCAAACTATATAGTTTCTTCGTTGCTGGGTGTGTTTAACTTAAGCCATTACCAATACAGTAAAAACAGACGTGGATTTGTTCTGACCATATAGAAAATGGGCTTGGAGAGTTTATTTTAATGCAGAATCTGTAGGCATTAGTGTTGTCAGAGCTGCGTTTTTGAACTAAATCTTCCAGACATCCCAACTGAAATCTGATCTAATATTTCTCTGAATGTTTTAGCATTAAAAATTCAAGTCTGCAGTCCTTCAGCAAAGTTTTTACAAAATTATTCTCTGTGTTTGCAGAGGGTGGGTTTTTTTTCTGTTTGATGTAAACCAGAATCAACTGAAAAATAAACTTGGAAAATGTTTCTGATGTAAGTTGGAAAATTAATCTGGCTTTAACAAAGAGCCAAAGTAAATCACAAAAGGAGTGTAGCAACCAAGATGCCACACGTAGGCTGGAAAGAGTGGGAGAAGTCAGTGACAGAAAAAGGATCATCTAGGAGAAAAATAATGCCACCTGAATGGAAAGTTAAAAGAGGAAAAGGAAAAGGCCTTGAAAATGTATTTTCTGTAAACTAAGCAGGTGTTTTCTGGGAAGATAAAATCCTCCTGTGAAAGGTGATGCAGAGGTGCAGAACAGGTCTCACATTAACCTTTTCTAAGGAGGTTTATGGGAGAGCTGGTGGGGGAAAAACACTGTGGGCATTATTCAGAAACACATATTTAGGTGGCAAAGGGTACAAAGAGGTGAAAACCAGCATTGAAAATTGACAAATTTTATTCTTAGGATTGGAGGTTGAGGCATATGAAGAGAAATAATGGAAGAAGTCTTGGGGAAAATGTCTTGTAGTGTACTGAACACTTTCCCCAGCTTTTAGAGTATTTTCATGTCTCACCCTCTGTAAAATCACTACAGTGCCTGCTACATTCACCATGCCTCAAATTTGGGGATAATTTGCCATCAAAGGCTTGGGTGAGAAGTTTAAGACTCTTAAGGAAAGGCATTGTATATCCATCAAGTATAAATTGCATCTTTTCAGAAAATATTCTGGCTATTCAGTTTAAAAATGGTTGGGAAGTGGCCGCACAATCAGGTTAAATTTCTTCCCTGCAGAAGATTTCTACAGAATAGAATTGGAGGGAAATGTGCAGAAATTACCCAAAAGCAGTTTGCACTCAGGGGGTGAACTTTATCTTTTGCTGCACCCAGATGGAGACACCTTGATCATTATAATCAGCATGCTCCATTTGCTGCATTAAAAACAAGATAAATATTTAATCACAGTGCAATTAAGTCTGGATCTCTGTCATCAGTTTATAATGAATATATAGGCAGATAGAATCTAATACACTACTAATTCACTTATGAGCCAGCCTGAACAGATTTTTTATTATTATTTTTTCTCCCAAAGCTGGTATTTTGAGAATGTTCATGAGATGACAGTGTGTGTCATCTAATTACTTCTTCTGCTTTCATGCATTAACTGGAATAACATTCAGCAATCAGTTATTGTTATCAATATTCCACATAAACTGTGAATGATGTTCTGCAGTGCCTATTCTTTTCAGGTTAACATAACCTAACAAAAAGCAAGGTGTAGGTCAATACATATTTGTTGATGCAAAGTACATTTGTATTCTAACAGTAAAATTAACATATCAACAGTAGCAAATTCAAAAATGAATTTTTTGAAGGATAGGAAGGAGCTGTTGTGGTTTGGTTATTTCCTTTTCTCTTTATTTTACAAACATTTGATTATGCTGGGCAAGCAAGAATTTCTTATTGCACTTCAGAAGCTTTGAAGGATGAGTTAGTTCAAAATTCATCAAGTTTATCATGGTCATCATCACTAACTGATGATCATTAGTTTGTCATGACGCACCAGTATAATTGGAGTTGGGCCCTAAAATGTTTGGATATTCGTATATATTCTTAACCCTGAATTACTTAAATAGAAAAATAAAAATAAAAATAAGTTTAAAAAATATAATTTTTGAGTGAGAATGAGGAAATACTGGACTACAAAGTATTAGTTCTTTACTGCTGATGCTTCATACTTTAGTGTCAGAATGAACATGTTGTCTAGAAGACATTTTCATGATTGCAGTGCCTTCAGAAGGTCATTAGAGCATCTGCTGGGAAGGTGCTCCTCAAATGTCCCCAAAACTGTGCACTGCAAGGCAGGCAGCTGGGGGCATTCAAAAACAGCCACTGTGCCAGGTAAAGTCTTCACAATAATATTGATTTAACAGCAAAAGTGGTAAATGTAAGGAAGATCAGAGACCCTCAGAAGCTTTTGTTATATCCCTGACCTTTTTGTGCAATAAAGCAATTTTCTGTGAGAACTTGTAAGGACATTCCTGATGAGTTTAAATGCTCATCTTTGTGTCTCTGTGGAAGACAGTCTCTTTTGAATAGGATTAGGTTATGCTTTGGATTAGTGTCTGCTGAAGTGTGAATTCTGCAATCTCACATTTGAAGGGGCAGACCTTTCAAAAATCCATTTTGAGTTTTTAAAAGGATGATGAGGAAAGAAAAAGGTCAGTATACTTCTGAAAAAAAGGTGGCCTGTCATCTGTGCATATAATGGTAGTAAAATTTTTAACTGTGTGAAGAAAACATATGTCAGAAAACTCTGTCAAATATAACGACTTGGAAATTAGGCTCATCACAAACATTTGTAGAATATCTAGTGAAGATTTTTGCTTATTTCCATGTCAGGATGGTTCAGCTTTGTCCTCAGGTTGCAGTAATTGCTGAGCAGAGGCAGTGGAGTGTTGGGTTACCTGGACACTGAGTCTGATTCAGTGTGATAATCCTTAACTCCCTCACTATGGGCTGATTGTGCCATTCTGCTAGCTACTACAGCCAGGAGGATGATTCTTACCTTCCCATAAAATTGAAATAAATTGTTTGTGACACTGGCTTCCTAATTTCAAAATACAGGAGCTCCTGCTAAATGAGCTCTGTCACAGCTTATTCTGAAGACTTTGCTTAGGCAGAGGAAGCACCTAAAGTATCATGTGTTATCCAAACACAGAAGAAAACTCCCAGCTACTCATGCAAAAATTGTGTGAGAGATCTCTGATGAAGATTTCAATTTATCAGATGGGGAAAAACTCTATTTGACATCCATGTAAAGCCAAGAGGAACTGAAGCTGATGCCACAAAGGCATGCAGCTGGAGAGCACTTGTCTTCAAAATCAAAAGCAAAATAATTTGATACCTTTTATTGGTTTGATGATGGCTTCCAATATTTGTTTTGATGGGATTTGCAGCTTATTGTATCATCAGAATAACATTATCTATTAATCCTACTTCAGTAGGATTTTGTGTCTTCGCCTTGATGTATATCAAGATCAATATCTAATTCAGTATTTTTCACTAAAATCATACTATTTCTACATGAAGGGAAAATGGACAGATACCATCAAAATATTTTTTTCATTTCCCTTAATTGTACTTGTAAAAATGCAGTTATTTTGCATGTTTCACTCCATTGGAGTACACTTTTTTCCTTTATTTTCTCCTTACTTTTTCCATATTTGTCACTTAAACTTGATTTAATAAGAAAAGGTGGGTTTTGATTTTTGACCAGATTTCTCTTTTGCCTTTTGAGATTGAGGAATCCAACTGTGAGGAAGATGGGCTGATGTTGATTTCTTGTTTAATGATTCCTTCTGTAATTTTTGAATGTCTTTCCCCCCAAAGCATCAGCAGATTTTATATTTGGCAAAACAAATGCTTATGCTGTTTTTTAGAAGCAGATGGCTATCACTGAACTGCTCTCCTTGCTTTCCTGGCTTTATCTTCTACAGAGAAACTATTGGTTTCTCCCAAATATGCAGTTTCCACTGCAGTATTGCATGGTACAATAGTTTCTTATGAAATTTTCGTTGACTCTGCTTGTCAAAGGAGAAAACAGATAACATGGTTCTGCCCTAAGCCCCTTTTCAACTCTGCTGAGGATGCATTTGTTTGATTCATACATCTATGGAGTCTCAGAGGTTTTAGTAAGAACATCTAAAATTTAAAACCTGCTATGCCTTAAGTTAACTTTCAATATTTTTTCAAAAACAGCATGGGATTTCAATTGAATAACAGAGTGATGTATTTTGGACTATACTTATTATGTTGGCTGATACCCCTGCAACTGAACAAAGAAGGACTCGAAAGAGCAGCAGAGTGAACAGATCTATTACTTTGAGTGCACAATTAATCTTGCTGACATTATTTTATATGAACATGGATAAAAATGCCTGGCAACCATACCATTGAATTCCTCTGCTCATTAATATTGATCAAATGTTGTGTTCTCTTTGTGTTGGAAGCCACTTAAAGATTACCTGTAAAAGTATTACAGCACTATTGATTTAAAAAATCAAATCCCTGCAGTCCACTGTTTTTGAAAATTAGTTGAAATATTTGGTTTGTTCTTCTGTTGCTTTGTTTGGGCTTTTTCCTGAGGGTTTTTGGTTAGTTTTTTAATTTGTTTGTTTGTTCGTTTGTTTTGGTTTTGGTTTGTTGTTTGTATTTTTTTTTTTAAAGGATATTTTTTAACTTGCTGGTATAGATCTGAGTAACAGACAATATTAATCAGACTGTCACGAAATTAATTATCCAGAATTCAATATCATGTTGTTTAAAAGCCTAGAATTCCCTATGGAAGTTGGCTGGGACCTCTCATCCTGTGGCATATGTGCCCAGATCTCACACATTTTTGGTGTTTCAGTAGAATGATGGCAGGATTAGGCCCCAGATCCTTCACAGCACTTAAATCTGCAGAAATCATATCAGGGGTCCTGTAGACTCAGCTAAAATAAATAAATAAGCAAGTGATAAATAAATAAATTTAAAAGAATCATATGTTTGGGTGTTCATGCAATTTAAATAAGCTCAAGATGTGTGAACATAAATTTTGGTCCTTTGAAGAATTACGAGAAGCAACGGCAGGGTGGCACAGACTTTTTGATTTTCAATCATTCATTCATCTAGGACACAGAGTTAGTCTAACCTATGTCTTCATTAATTAATAAATGTTTACTAGTCAAAACTAGATGATTGTCATTTTTTAATTTCAGCACAATTAATGAGGATACTTTTTGACTCTAAAAATAATTTTTTGAACTACCAGTTTCTGTGAACAACAATAACAAAAGCAAACAAAAATATTCAAAGTAAAATACTCAACATTTATATTGAGAATAGTGATATTATTTGTCCATAGCAAACATAATCAGGGAAAAAATGTTCATAGTTGTGATGTGGCATTTTTGTCTAGAAGAAAGGCTTCATAGAAGAAAAGCATTAGTTAGAAATACTGTAATGCACCAGTATATTTATCACTATGCACCTCAGATGACCTTTTAAGCCTTTGCAGTTTGGACTGATCTCAGAAAATGCAAAATATAAAGAAAATCGATGAAAGTAGGCTGAACATGTGCTTAACAAGCCATACAGAGAAAGCAGAAAGCAAAATGAGAAAGTAATTATTAAAAGATTTATTGTTCTTGGAAGATTAGAGATCTGCTTGCATAGAAACAATTACCATATGAGGCTGCCTGCAGGTACTCCCCAAACTGCAGCACTGTGATAGAGGTTTGGAAAAAAAATACAGAGTTCGCATTTATTGGGAGGTTAAAAGTGCAAATTATTAGACATGTTTCTTCCCAAATTATTATGAAGGAGAAATAGCATGAACAGAAGCAGTAATGCTTGAAAGACACAAGTCTTCCTAGAATTAAGAATGTAGTGCACCTTTACTTTTAAAGTGCAATATGGAATGTGGATGGGAAAAGGCAAAACAGGCAGCAGCTATTCTCTTTTTTTTCATCTTCATGATTTCTACCCTTTTTTTGCTACTAATTCCATTTGGAATAATCTGCAGTACGTTCATGTCCATTATTTTTTTGGTTCAGTGAGACATATCCCATGTTTAATGATGTACTGCAGGGCTGTGTCTTGGAACAGGCTGATGACAAAAGTTGTAATAGAAATGTGCACCTGTGTGGCTTCTCAAATTGCAATAGCCACATGGACTATAATAACTGGGGAATGTGTTCTGACATCCTCATCATTCAGTTAATTTTTATGCTTTGCAAATTAATATTTGCTTAGAGAGCACAGTTTTCACTGCTGTGATGTGTGGATGAATGGTGCTGTCAAGCCTGGGCTTGTAATTGAAAACATGAGCAGGCAGACACTCAGAAAACATTAAACTTACAGCTCTTTCAAGTCTAAATAATTCACTTCATTCATTTGCTGGTCCAATAAGGTGAAGTGTCAGGTCACACCAGCCCCTGCAGCTCCAGGCTGGGGCAGAGGGGCTGGAAAGCTGGGAAAGGCCCTGGGGGTGCTGTGACAGCAGCTGGACACGAGCCCAGGGGTGCCCAGGTGGCCAAGAAGGCCAATGGCCCCTGGGCTGTCCCAGCCATGGGGTGGCAGCAGGAGCAGAGCAGGGACCGTCCCTGGGCTGGCACTGCTGAGGCCACACCTCGAGTGCTGTGTCCCCTTCTGGGCCCCTCACGACAAGGAATTGAGGGGCTGGAGCGTTTCCGGGGAAGGGAATGGAGCTGGGGAAGGGTCTGGAGCCCCAGGAGTGGCTGAGGGAGCTGGGAAAGGGGCTCAGCCTGGAGCAAAGGGGGCTCAGCCTGGAGCAAAGGAGGCTCAGGGGGGACCTTGTGGCTCTGCACAGCTCCCTGACAGGAGGGGGCAGCCGGGGGGGGTCGGGCTCTGCTCCCAGGGAACAGGGAGAGGAGGAGAGGGAACGGCCTCAGGCTGGGCCAGGGGAGGCTCAGGGTGGACATCAGCAGGAATTTCCCCATGGAAAGGGTGGTCAGGCCTTGGCAGGGGCTGCCCAGGGAGGTTTGGAGTCCCCATCCCTGGAGGTGTCCAAGGAAGGGCTGGAGGTGGCACTCAGAGCTCTGGGCTGGGGACAAGGTAGGGATCTGGCCCATCTTGGACTTGATGGCCTTGGAGAGCTTTTCCAGCCTCAGTGATTCTGGGATTCTGAAATTTCCATTTCTGATTGTCATTACATTATGCTGTAGATTTCTTTTCTCTGTGGTTTGAGGTTTTTTTTCTTTTCAAATGCAATTTAAAGTGAGTGAATGATTATGACATTGCATTTCAATAAGCAGCGATTATCACTTTTCTGGGTACATGGTAAAGGTTTCAAGTAACATACATTATATTGAATGTATACATCTTTTCACTGACAAACTTGCACATGGGGCTTTCTAAACAATGTTTGCCATTTCTTTAAAATGAGATTGGAAAAAAAATCATGAAAATGATGTTTTCTTCTGGTAGGAGTGATAGTATGGGTAGTATTAGTAAGAATAAAATGTAAGTAGCTCTTTTACAGTGCTGTTAAATGAATAAACTCTAGACCTCAGGTCAAATGATTCTGTTATTCAGAGGTATTTAAAGTTGTAATAATTGTAATCCTAACAGATCACCGTGCTGAAATTTTATGCATCTTAGCATGTGGCGTGTTGGGGGAAAGGAAAATGTAGCCTGAAGAGCTTTTTCAAATCATCTTGAAGTGGATATGCTACAGAGGCACTGAGTGGAAAAGGAATAGTTGGTTTGGTAGCTTCTAACTGCTGGCCCAGATACTCACATTTCAGAAAGTCACCCGGAGCCATAGCAAAGATCTCCTCAGACTGCTAACTTGGCATGTAGTGATCATTCAGGGACATTGTACATGTCACTCTGTGCATGATAGGCATGTTTGATTAATACCTATTTCCTCAGTGGTGCAAAAGCTAGAATGCCTGTTATCTTTAACAGGAGAGCAAGATTTAGCTTCACTGTCTCCTGTCTTCTCTCACATTAAAAACTAATGCTGTGATTAATGAGTGGTGACATGCTTCGTATTTTTTTCTTGTTCATAAAAATCCAAGCTGGCAAGTTATCTGAAGTAAGTGAAGGGTGTATTTTACTGAGTTACTGGAATATAAAGGCCTGTGTAAGGCATTTTATTTCTTCAATGACTGCTTATAAGTGACAAATTATTATGGTTGTTATTGTGGATGTGTACATACTTCTCTTTTTTTTTTTCCCTTTCTCTCAGGACCCTGCCTTCCTAATCCATGTCATAATGGTGGGATATGTGAAATTAGTGAAGCGTACCGAGGCGACACGTTCATAGGATATGTTTGTAAATGTCCACAGGGATTTAATGGGATTCACTGCCAGCACAGTAAGTTCCACATGGTAAATTTTATTGTATTTATAGATAGGAGCCTTTTTATTGCCTGCACTGTTAAGGATTAATATCGGATCTGGTTTTCTGAAGTATATCAGACTTTGGCCTTTATATTATGAGAAAGCTAATACCACTGAATGCTGCTGCTGCCTTTGGAAAATGACCTGTCTACCAACCCATTGGACACAACGATGCATGATTTGCTCCACATGTTTTAGACCATGGCAAGGACAAGGTAAACACATTTTGCAGGGATTTAATGCAGAAGTGTATTTTAAATGGAAGGCCTATCTTCTTATCTCAGTAGTGTTTGTGGGTTTGGTTTGATTAATGGTAAAAAAGAAAAAGAGAAAGAATAACTGAAATTTCTGGATAAATATATCTTCCAGATCTTTCTTTACCTATGTCTTTATAAATTATGAAGAAGTGTTTTGAACCACAGTATCTAAATTCAAGGGCAGAACCTCCAGATTGAAATCAGAGGTACATTTAATCCTGTTTAAAATACAGTTTCTGGATCTCTTTCTAATCATTATCATTTTTTTGGAGAGTATTTCCTATTTTCAGGTCAGATTTGGAACAGCAGGTCAGTATCCTCATCTTAGAGTGTGTAGTTAGAGAACTTACAATAAAGCATGTGGGAAAAGAAATTTGGGTGTGCAGGATTTGGCTGGAGCAGAATTAAATGTCTTCACAGTAGCTGGTTGTTGGCCTGTGTTTTGAATTTGTGCTGGAAACATCATTGATAATTCAGGGATGTTTTAGTTACTGCTGGGTAGTGCTTACACAGAGTCAGGAGCTTTTCTGCTTCTCACACCCCCCCACCGGCACTCAAAACCAATTAGTGAGGGATATTCATCTGCTAGTGACTGAGCAGGTCACGTGCTAACCTATAAATGTAGTCTGCATTTTCTGTCACTTAAATAGGAGCTGGGGTTTTTTTCACAAGCAAAGCTCATTTAAAACAAGCGCTTGCCTGAGGAGAAGCTCACAAGAGAAATTTTGGGGTTTCTGTTTTGTGCATGCATTGTTCTTAAACCAAGGGCAACATGGCTTTTAAAATCTTACACTGTTGATGCATTTGGAAGCCAGCTGTTACTCAGAAGATAATAATCTCAAGGAAATAGTCAAGAATCCTGTTCCACTCACATGTAAAAATTAATTCAGTCATTCAGATCAGAGTGAATAAGCACTGAATCCTGCCTACCTGAATTAATTGCTCCATTTAGATACTTGTCTATAATTTGAAGTTTCAGGGACCAATACAATCCAGCTCAGATCACAACTTCATGTTTGCTATGTCCCTTAAATACTCAGTGGAAAGTGTCTCCAAGGACTGGAATATGGATACTCAATTTCATTAACTTTGATCACACTCTCAGTTAACTGTGTAGGTAATGTGGGCAATGCCACTGACATAATCTAGTGAAAAGATACACCCACCTCCTCCCGTGGGAGAATGGAAATGAGTGGTTGGTGTCCCCCCCATGCGGGTGAGCTTATGTGAAAACACCCTCACACGGACTCACATGCTCAAGGATGCTCCAGCACGGGACCAGTCGTGTGGCACACTACACTTCCTCCATCAAGTATCAGGGAGGTGACCTTTGTTAAAGAAGTAAACACTACCACAAGTTCTCACCAAGCAAAATGTGTTGCTGAGCACGAGCTTTCTGTGGAATGCCATCTTTTGTCACCTAATTAATGAGCAAAGAGCATACAGCTGGTGCCTCATGGAGTGATTAATTGGAACTGTTTGCTGGGTCCACAGCATCCTTTTAAAAACATTGAGCTATATAGATGTCAGCTAATGATCTTGATAATCAGCAAAGTGTGTTTGTATCAACCTCAGTACAAAGTAGAGCTCTCACACACCTGACCCAGGCTCACCACAACCCCAGAAAGCAGCTGATTTGAGAGAAGGCAAGTTTGTGTGAACAGTTACTCTTTGGGGGAGAATGAAATACAGTCCTTTTCAGATAATCTGATTTAAATGAGGTGATAAATCAGATACCCTGTCCAGGTGTTCAGAGGGTCTCTGGGGATAGGAGCTATGAGAGGCAGCCACGGAGCTCTCTGCAGTCAGGGAGAATTGTAGGATTTTGGGTGGTGGACTTAATTTAACATTTATATACAATATCACCTTAGCTCAATTCACAGTGTTCCTTTGATACAAATTCCTCTGCTTCATGAAGTTTAGCGATTCAGTTCTGAACTCAGTGTAAATCAGTAAGTCTGTCAAATTTATCATAAAAAGATAAATTAAAATGACCTCATTGCAAGGCACGTCTCTTCTTCTGCACTGTCAAGAATTCCAAAAACCATGTTATGGTTTTCTTGCACATTCTCTTTTTATCTTGGATTTCTTTAATATCTAACATTCTGTTGCCAAATCAGTTAAGCCAGGTGATTGATTTTGCAGTCAAGATACATTCTCAAAGCTGCTATTTTATCATTCACATCAACAAACACCCTGTCACTATTTCTGAGATTTTTTGACCTTTTACCGATGTAAATAATTAATATGCAAACCATAAAAGAGATCATTAGCAATTTTACTGATGGTATATTCTTGATTTATTGCAAAACTGGTATTAATTGGCAGTGGTTGTCTGAAAAGATTCTGATTACCCAGAGGCAAAAAAAAAGAAACTATTTCCCGTTTCAAAGCTCATAAAGTAACCAAAACCAGGAAAGTCTGCCTCAGGTAGAGGCCCGGGCAGGTTTTTGTACTGTTCCCCATGGACAATTTATTCTTTAAATATTCCTCCATTATTTAGGAGGCATTTATTTATCTGATTGGACTGAAGATGCATCTCAAAGGCTCTCCTGGAACCAGCCTGAGAGAGTTGGGGGTGTTCACCTGGAGAAGAGAAGGCTCCAGGGAGACTTCAGAGCCCCTTCCAGGGCCTGAAGGGGCTCCAGAGGAGCTGGAGAAGTCCCTCATGGCCGAGGAGTTGGAACTAGATGATCTTCAAAATTCCTTAAAACTCAAGCCAATCTGGGCTTCTATATTAAAACAGCCTAGAACAAGCCAAAATCCATGGAAATACCCCAAAACCTGAAATGGACAGCTTTTTCAACAAAAAAAGACCCAACAAACAAAAAACCAAAGAAAATCTCACAGACAAACACCTAAATAAAGAAAAAAAAAAAAGAAAAAAAACCACTAAAAACCCCTTCAGAATTTTGAGAGATAGATACAGTATACATTTTTGTGATTATCAGGTAGATACTGCTCCTGGAAAAAGTAGGAATTTGAGGCATTAGTCACAATAGATTTTACTGGCTGCCACTCAACTTGCTGAAATGACAGGAAAATTCAAGTTTGAAGTAATAAAAGGTTCAGATTTAAGGGTTTCATTTGCATGTGTGTAGGATCGTTAACTCTGCCAGACATAACTAAAATCCTTGCACTCCAGGAACCAGGGTTATTAATCAAACACATTTAATAATGTAAGCAGGCCCTTCCCAGGGTATTACTGAGCTCTGTGCATTCTTCCTCCACATCATGGATGGCCTGTGAAATTCACATCTGCTACACAAATGTCTTGGGAAGCTGCACAGGTGGGGCCCTGTGGCAGAGCAGATTTCTGCTGTACCTTGAGGCATCATCCCAGCTATCCATGGGACAGTGGGTTTTACCCGTGGTGCCACAGCTGGAAAGGCCAGTGGCCACACATTTCTGGTCAGCTGACCTGATGTGTTATCTCTACCGGCAAATTCCAGTGTGGAATCATTGAATCTCCTCAGGTGGAAGGGACCCACAAGGTCCGTCCAGTCCAACCCCTGGCCATGCACAGGCACCCCAACAACTCCACCCTGGGCATCCCTGGAAGTGTTGTCCCAAAGTTCATGGAGCTCTGGAAGCCTCGGGGCCATGCCCATTCCCTGGGGAGCCTGGGCAGTGCCCAGCACCTTCTGGGGGAAAAACCTTTCCCTCAGATCCATCCCAACTCCCTGACATCTCCAGCCATTCCCTCAGGTCCTGTCACTGTCACAGAGCAGAGATCAGAGTTGTCCTTCCTCTCCTGAGAAACCTGTAACTGTGATGAGTCTCCCCTCAGTCTCCTCTCCTCCAGCTGAACACACCAAGTGCCCTCAGTTGCTCCTCACACGGTCTCTCCAGACCCTTCACCATCCCCATGGCCCTCCTTTGCACACTCTCTGATAGTTTAATGTCTTTTTTACTTTGTGATGCCCAGAACTGCACACAATATTCCAGGTGAGGCTGCTGGCCCAGAGCAGAGCAGGAGAATCCCTCCCTGGCCTGGCCGGCCATGCTGGGCCTGGTGCCCCCAGGACAGGGATGTCCCTCCTGGCTCCAGGGCACTGCCACTGACCAGGACCCCCAGTCCCTTTCCCTGGCACTGCTTTCCAGCCTCTCATTCCCCAGTCTGTCTGTACATCCAGTTTTGCACCACCCCAGGGGCAGAATCACAGTGGCTTTTCCAGCTGTCAGGAAGAAACCATTGTGAGGAGGGTGCAGAATGTGTTGTGGGTTTTGTGTGTTACACTGAATGAGTGCTCTTGTTAAAGCATTCCAGGCTGCAGTTGGGTGGTAGGGCACTCCAGAAATCATTCCCCACAGATGGTTTTCATGCGGCTGCCTTGTTTTGAAGATTAAAACCCATTGTTTTCTTGCACAGATGAAGGCTGCTCCAAGCCACCCATCCCAAGAGCCAAGTGCTAGTGTGCATGCAGTTGCACCTCACCAGATTTGCATCCCATGGTTTCTCCTTTGGAGAAAAATAGCTGTTTGGGGTGTTCTTAACACTGAAACCAGGTGTTCCTTTTTATTCTGAGGGGGGAGGGGTGTTAATTTTCATCAAAGTTAGCTCTGTGAGTAGCTTTAACAAATTATGCTATCAACAAGATATTTAATGATGTAGTAATAAACTCTGTGGTACAGTAGCCAGTTACATGTGTAAGTATGTCCCTGTGCCTCTAAGTATTGTAGAGCTGAAGTGTAAAAACTATTCCTGTGTTTGATCAGTAGCTTGGACAAGAAAGAAAGGAAGGATGTATCCTTGTTCATTTATGAAACTTCTAGTCTCTTAACTTAATTAAAACTTGAAAGAAAGTGGGTAATTTGAGAGACATCTAAGAGAGACCACCAGTAAAGAATATAAAAGTGGACTGCCACTGAAGGCTATTGGAAGAAAACTCAGTAAAATGTTCCCAAAATTGAAGCTGTGTCAGGGGGCTCAAGGAAATGGCTGAACCAACAAGTGTGGGAGCACTTGGTGGTTTTGTCTCCTTCACAGAAGTCCAGAGCAACCTGTCTGGGAGCTGCCTGGAAAAAGGAAAATTCTTTAATGAGCTGAAAAATGATGGGCTTGTCAGCTGAAAATGGAGGAATTTGTACAACAAATGTGGGTGAGATTGGACAGCAGTGACACCAGTTTTGGGGCAGCTGGAAGGAGGTGCTTGTTTTCCTTGAAGTCCAAGTACGTATCTTAGTTAAAGTAGTAGGTGGCTGAGCTGAGGCTTGCCCCCTACTTTAAGATTTTATTTGATTCAGTAAGAGCCAAAGATTGCCTTGAAGTCCCAAGGAGGAAGTATAATATCCCCACCAGTTTTGTTTCACTCTTCTTAGAATTTGCTTGTATAGCAGTGATTATTCTTTTTAGTCATACACACTTCAAATAGCTTTTTTATTCTTGAATTACTGATGTTAACAATTTCCTTATACATAGCGTTGAGTTTCAAAGTCTAATTTTGCTGTATACTGAAAAGAAAATCCCTTTTCAGTTTCAAACCTGCTGTTTTCCAGCATCTTTAAATGCTTTTTCCTTTGTCTGTTATAAGACTGGAAGAAAAGCAGGTGTTGAATGCCTTGTGTACATCTCCTGTTGTTTTGCAAACATTTGTTATGCACCCTCTTACTTTTCCTGTGTAACCAGTTAAAATTGTTGTCTTTTCTGTGCAATGTGATGGTTATTCTTGTACTTTCAAATAATTTCTCAGTGGCCCTCTCAAAACCTTCTTTGTTCAGTGGTGTATTTTACAGCAGCAGTGACCTGTACTAAAGAGTAAACCATAAGGTTTATTTGTCAGAAGGTCCTTATAACACTTTCTATATTCTTTATGCGGCATTTTATTCTTAAATTTCCTTCTGTTTTTTTTTTTTCTTTTCCTGTTTTAACAAGAATTGGGTATGGAGCTGAGGCTTTTCTTAATCAGGCCTTGGTGATGGCTAAGTTTCTTTCATAAGGTGTCATAGTGGGAGGAAATAGATCTTCCTGATTGCTTTGGGGTTTTATGGCAATATTGAACAGAGGGGTTGGGTTCCTTCCAGCCTAAGCACTGACTGAATTACAAAATGGATGGTGCTTTTAAGAAGATGTGTGTTTCTGTGGTGTAAAAGTCACGTAGGTTGTCAATAGCCATTATAAACTTTTTCTGTAGGTGGGTAAATCTGTCTTCCCCTAATCAGTGTCTTTCTTAAGGATTAGTTTGGTTTGAGTTGTTTAGTGGTTGAAAAAAAATTAATGTTCCAAAAATGCAGGAATTGCTGTTTGATTGCAAAACTGATTAAATTTGTTCATGTTCTTCATTAAAAAGATAGCATATGGAGATGTTTTATACATAGAAGTTTCTCTTTATATTTTAATTAAAAATAAAAAGTACTGAATTAAAGGAGTTCACTCTAAATTCAAGAATAGTTATCCCATTGTACTGTCTACATCATAGATTCCTCCTTTTGTAACAAAAATATTATAGTGAACTGTCCGAGGGTGCACTGAGTCTTAGGGAAGTGAAGAGTTGATGAACCACAGTAGAGAAGTGTATGACTAGAGGAAGAACACATGAAAACTTTAGCTCAACAATGCAGCTATTTTCCTTTCTTTTTTTGCCACTTTTTTTGCCCATTTAGGTACACACAGCAATTTATAAGTCACTTTCAGCCACTGTGATGGTTTAGGGTCAACACAGCCACCTGAAGTTTTAAAAGAGGAACTGCTTTCAGTCTTTGTTGCACCAGCAGGTTTCTTACAGATACACCAGCACATTCCTGTGAGGAAGATGAAGAAATAAATGGAATCTTGAAATGAAATCTTGTTGTTTAATGAGACTATTCTTATCACTTAGAATTTTGTCACATAGGGGTGTGGTCTGATCCATCTATGTAGGAAGCAGCTGTTAGGAAAAAAAAAAGATGAGTTTTGTAATTCAGATATTTTTCTTGGTTTTTTTGTTCTGCTTCTGTAAGAGCTACTGTGCTCAGCCATCTGTATGTGTGAGTGTGTCAGGGATGCAGAATTAAAATATTATATTTGTGTTAGGAACTCATGCTGACACATGGCTGTGCTGTTCCCTATTAGTATATAAAATATTGGTATTGCTCATCAAACTAGCTGAAAATTTTATGAGTGGCTTTATTGTTTGGAAATTGAACAATTTGCAGGGCAATTTTTTTCTGAAAAATGAAAGAAGGAAAGCAAATTTAGTTATCAGGGCTTGTTTTTGTAATACATACCCAATGAGAAGTTTGAAGAAGTCAAGAAACCTCTGAGAAGGAAGATCCAGGTCATTCAGTAGTCTAGCTACTCTTTTGAAGTTACAAGCAGTATTTTTTCGTGTGGATACACTTTTGAGAACAATCCTTGTACAGAGGGAGAGAAGGATATTTCATCAGACTCATTGCCTGTGTAAGCAAAACCTGAAAAATCAGTACTTGTGCTTGAAGCTCAGTATAAAGATAAAATGGTCTAATGGCAGAAACCAGTCTGCATCACAAATTAATCCCTTCGTATTCATAAAATATCTCAAGCAAAACCCACAGTGCTGTCACATTTTCATATGAATACCCAGGATGTTCACATAGTTTGCATTTATTCTGCTGCCTTAAATAACATACAATTATTTCTGTAGGTTATCTGGCTGAGAGTTGTCATTTGAGTCAGGAATGTATTTTTAAGGAAAATCTCTTGATCATCTCAACATACAGTGCTTTGCTTCTTGTGAGAGCAGGCTGAGAGCACAAGAACTGGTTCCCTGTGAGATTAAAATAATCTAAAAGAACAGTCCAGCAGTCTAAAATTCCTGGGATTTGTCATACTGGGAATTGACTTAAAACATTCCAGTGGGTAAGCGGAAATTCAGTCCACCCAGACATTCTAGAATTTGTACAGAGGAAAGATCCCTGAGACCTGTGTAGGCAGACATTGTGCCCTCAGCTCTAAGTGTTTCACTCTGCGCCTGCAATTTTCAAAGACCATGCTATGGAGAAATAACCTGTCTGTACCAATGTTTTTCTCAAAATACACTGAAAATTGTTAGTAGAACGTTGTTTATTTTCCTTTTCTTATGCTAAATTACTGATGTCATAAGATGTCCATGGCCTTCTGTCAGTCATACTTTGGTCTTGAAATTTATTTAGTCCTCTGCTGCAATTCTGCCAAAAATTATGATGCCCACCTTCACTGAAAATTTATCCTCATCAGACTTCTGTTTGAATCACCAGTTCACCAGGACTGTCTGGACACAAACTAATACAACGATAATAACAGCAAGGGATTTTCATTGGGATCAGGTCACAGAATGTGGCCAGTGTTAGGTCCTATAGAAGTGGGTTCATGGGAACACACAGAGGGACATGAATGGCATTAATTGTGGATGCCCCATCCCTGGAAGTGTCCAAGGCCAGGCTGGACAGGGCTTGGAGCAACCTGGAACAGTGGAAAGTGTCCCTGCCCAAGGCAGGGGGTTGGAATTAGGTGATCTTTAGGATTCCTTCCAACCCAAACCATTCAGGGATTCTGAGATTCTATAAAAAGTGAAACAGCTAGCTCTACATTTCCAATAAATTCAATTCAGGGATTGCATTCAGGGATTGCATTCAGGGATTGCCCTGTTACAACAAAACATTAGCAGTGAATTGATGTTCCCTGGTCCAGATATGCATTGCACCAAAAAAGAGTACTTAAATTGTCATTAACCTTCAAATATTAGGTAAGCTTTGTAATCTCGTCAGATCTCATTTTGCCCTCCCCACAAGTCAGCAAGGTGACATATGGCTCTGAAAATGCATTCTGTGTGATCCTTTCACGTAGCTAACAGAGCTTCTTTATGCATACAGTCATTACTCTTATGTAGTTTTTACAGTTTACTTAAAAGCAATATTCTTTTCCATACCAGTAGTTGTCACTGTTAGAGAGAAATTAATCTGCTCCTTTCTCATCCTCTCTATTTTCTTTGTCACTAAATATTTAAGGGAGCTTCAGAATAATGCTGCAGAAGGCATACACCAAAATTAGGGAGTGTAAGGTGAAAAGAGCCTTTGCCCAAATGTAACATTTGAAGTTTAAAATGCTTATTCCTGACTTCATTTTGTCAGTGCTCCTAACAGAGAGAGAACCCCATCCCATTTCTCAGCAAAAGCACAGATTTTTACAGGAATTGTAGCACCCACACCATGAGTTTATGGTACAGATTTTATGTAGAGACAGTCATTGGTGATGTGGTGGAACTGGTGGATCTTTTGTGAGGAGAGAGATGTGGTCTTCCTTGTCACATTTGCAGAGGAGATAAGGATATTACCATGATCTGAAAAGTAGAAAGGTTAATAACTGTTTAGCAAATAACTGTATTTTTCATAGGTAATGCATACTCTATACTGAGCATACATAAAATATGAATATAGCACAGATTTTTTCTGGAGACCACCTAGTCCAAGCCCCATCCTTCAGCAGCATCAGCTGCCCACAAATGTATTCAGTCATGTTTTGAATATTTATCCAGATGGAGATTCCACAAACTCTCTCCAGTTTTCAACAATTGTAAGAAAAATTGTCTGAATAAAAGTTTCCAAGAGCATGTGGTTTCACATATTTTAACCAGAGACTCCTTTGCCTTCCCATCTTGTCCTTCAGGTATTGGAAAATGCCCTCCAGTGTGTCTGTCTTCATCACCTTTTCAGGAGCTGAGGTGACATTGCCCAACTTGCTGTTGTAGATTAAATATAAGATTCATTAACAGTAAAATATGCATATATTTATGAGCAATTTAGAATCCAAATTTGGAAATTACCAGCGAAGAGTAGAAATTACCTCTGTGTAGCACATATATGTGCACTTATGCAAGTCCCTTAGGCAACTCTTTTTGATTGTTTAAATGAGATTTATATAGATTGGCCACAAATGAATACACTTCTCCCTGTGTATATCAAATAAAGACATGTGAAAAAAACCCATAATCTTCTGGCTTTGTCATTTTAGAACATTCATCTTTGTATCTTCCAGGACTTGTTTGTCTAATGACATTTTTAAAAACCTGTACCATAGCCATATTCACATAAAAACAATGTAACCCTGCCTTCACTCTATTCTGAAAAGCATAAACAACTGAATTTTGAAGTGATAGTTATTTTGGGATGTATGAAGGGAAATAACACTAATTTATTGATTTGGGCTCAAACTCATTGTCAATAATTGGACTTATTGTCATGTGCCCACCTACATTCTCTTAGCAAATCATCCAGTTGCTCTAATTCTGCATAATTTCAGTTACTCCTGAAGTTGAGGTTTTTGGAGCATTGCTTGTAATGAAAAATGATTCACAAGTTGATTCACTTTTTAATAAGATTTTTTTTTCCTCAACTACAGTTTAAATGATTTGTCAAGTTCTTGTTATATAAATAGCCAATTATTTTAATAAGGTTCATTGGAAACGCTAGCAGTAGTTGCCCTGAAGATGTACTTCCACAGTGTAAAATTAAATGGTAAGTTGCTTAATGGGACGAAGGTTTTCATGCCAGTATTCATTAAAAGTAATTAAAAATTAAAAATCTGCTTCAATACATATTAAAACTTTCAAAGTACCAACTCCTTTAAAACTAATAAGGAACATCCTGGCTAGGCTATTGCAAAATTCCATTAGATTAAAATTACCTCAGATGAAAAGCCATTAAATAGGCATTTAAACAGGTAAATAGAAGATCAGGAAATACTGACTATTCCAGTATTGGAAGTATGACTCCACAGAGGACATTGTAATAACTTTTCAATGGCTACAAGAAAACGATAAGTATTTTGCAAAGCAGAGAGTAGGTACCTATGCAGAGTATAATTTCACTGCATGATCTCTTTTATGGGAGTTCTCAAAAATGAAATAGGGATGAAAAAGTATCTAAAAATAAATTTTAAAAAATCTTGTTAATACCACAAGATATGTAACTATTGTGGCAATGATTCTTGTAGACCCCTATCTTACTTTAAATCCTTTCAAGTAGGCAATTTAAACTGAAAATGTATTTTGGAATACACTTAATTGTATCTTTCCTATGTTTATTTTTTTAATTTTTATTTTTCTAGTAGTTTTACATTTAATCCTAGCATTCTGAAACCTATGGTTATAGTTATTATTGTATGGAAATGGAGTCACTTCAAAACTTAAAATTTAATTTCAAATTTTTCTTTAAGAGAGGGTAGCATAGGGGAAGTGCCACTATAGAATGCAAAGAAAAGTAGGAAAATGCTATAGATAATAAATCAGTTTTAAACTGGATTTATAAATACATGCTATTACTCATTTCACTGACACTATAACAGAATAACTCTAACTATAATATTGAACAGAAGTGTAAATTATAGGTTGAAAAGATGGCAAATAAACTAGCAAAGAAAGAAATTAGTCATCATAAAAAATGCTGGTTTGTCTAAATTAAAGATTTTACTTACCACACCAAATTTAAGAATCAATTAACTATCAATTAAAATAAAACTTAAAATTTTTTATTTTCAGTTTCTCAGAGCCTGGATTTTTTACAAACCAAAGTGAAAGATTCATACTGTATGTTACAATTTTTCTCATAACAAGTTGACCTAGATATATTTTAGAATCAATAGGATGGGAAACAACAATAGGTTGTTACGAGGTAGCATTAAATATTTTCTTTTATTTATTTTTTTAAGAAGTTAGAGAAGCATGTTATTTACACTTAAAAATGTGTGAATTAGAATTTCTAAAGAAGCCTAAGAGGAGATAAAATTTCTTTTAAAAAAGAATGTAGGAATGCTTGAGTAGTTTCAGAAGGAGTTCTAGACAGGAGCAATTGAATTTTGTATTGGTTTTGTTTTGTGTTTAGTTGTTAAAGTATATTACCAGTGCAAGTGTGTCTCAAATGTTTGTGCATCATCAAGCAAAAAAATCCAACTTATGTCCAGATATTATTTTTATCTCCATGGCTTGCTTGTTTAGAAAGCTCCTTTTGAGTTTAGAACACAACTTATGTGACTCTCTTATGTCTTACAGAAGAGTCACAGAAGGGTTTGGGTGGGAAGGGACCCCAAAATTCATCCAGTGCCACCCCTGCCATGGGCAGTGACAAATTCCACTGTCCCAGGGTGTTCCAAGTCCTGTTGTGATGGATTATCCTGGAGGACATTTACCTCAGTACCTTCCTCCAAATACTCACAGAGAAAGGAAAACTTTATATGGAATTATGAGAACAGGGTTAGTACAATGTTTATCCTCCTAGGGTAGGGAGCAAGAGGTTTGTACTTTTTCTATCTCGAGTGTAAAGCTGTTTTCTTCTCTTTCTAAGGATCATATAATTAGGATATCTGAGCAGTGAATCCCTTCAGCGTGACATGTAACACTTCAAGTTTCCTGCAGGTTCTTTTGGCACGGTGTTTTTAAAGCCTTCTGTAGTCAGGAAACTGGCTCTGAAAAAGCAGTGAAACCTCTGAATTTTAACAGATGCCTGTCCTGTGCTGAATCTTAATACATCCAATTCAAATTTAATAATACACACTAAATTCCTGTATTTCACGGGAATGTGCCACTTTTTTTTTTATTTCATATTTCACACCAGTGTTGGGCCAAACATGTGCTAGTATTTGTTTTTGCATAATCCTAATTAAAACAAGGATCAGTTATAGCTGAAGTTACAGCTTATCTGTTTACATAAATTACAAACAAACATTCATTTGGAAACATGTTAGAGACTTTCTTAAACCTCTAATTAAGATTATTACATTATTATCGTGACAATCATTTGTATATTCTGTATTTTCAGTCAAAAATTGAAGGTTATCCACCTGTGTTTTTTCTGATGTTTTTCCATTCTGTTTAAACACATTCATTTATTAGCTTTCCAGGTAAAAAAACAAACCAACAATTGAACCTAATTTAGGAGATCTTTACAGTCTACGCTTGTTTTTATAAACCATATGAATATGAGGAAGAATGCTTTGATTTGGGTTTTTTTTTGTAAATATTTTTTTAAAAATGTCCTAGTCTTAAAGAAGATGTGTCTTTCTATACATGAATTGCTGTAATCCTTCAAATTTTGTCATATCACTGAGTAGCTCACGGTTTTATTAAATTTTAGTTTCTCATGAGTCAGATTATTTACCAAATAAAACCAGTATAATTTTATTCTGCTCAATGGAGCTTTGCCATTTAGTGTTTCATAAAAATATTTGGTGCTTGAGCAACCTGGTACAAATAATAAAAAAGAGTATGTAGTCTGAGTTTCATGATAATAGGAAATTCATAATGAAAACTTAGACTATCTGAAAGCTCAAGCTTAAACAATAACAGGATATTACCAAATTCTGCAAGCAAGATCATACATTTTGTGTGATCTTACTGATATTGTATTTACTTGTGTAATTAAATCGTTCAGGATCAACATACAATAAAGAGAAAACACCTAGAATGCATTTTGAAAATCTCTCTCAAGAATCATCAAGCAACTACAAGAATAGCTTAAACTAACTCCCAAATTAAAGATAATTATTCCATATTACCTTTTTGTCCACATTGTGCCATATCAGTTTCCTAAAGTAAAGGTATTTGAACGCATTGTCAGCTATAAGACAGTTTTATTTTGAAGTAGAACCAGGTGGGGAAGTACTTCTGGTTTTCTTTAAAAATACTAACATCTGGGGCGTAGGAGGAAGTGTCAGGTTACTCAAATTGTGAATTGATCTTTATCCAGTGCATGGCTGTGGGTCTTCACAGAAGCCAGTTATGCAACAGAGGTTATAGCTAGATGATTTTTTTTGTTCCTAAATTGTATCCTAATATGAGTTTATTATGGGGAAGAAAAATATTTGCAATATTAGTAAAGAATAAGTGGATTGTGTTTAATCAATTTTTCTAATAAAGGCCAAGTTGCCTTCCAGTGAAGACTCTTCAACATAAATGCTGTGTGTGTGATGGGGCAACCACTTTATCACAACAGAAGACTGATTTTAAAACATGACTTAGAACTGAGATGAGCAGCCCGAGTGTGATCCAGAAGTCAAAACGAGGACAAAACCAAAGGAAAAGGAAAGAATGTTCTGGTCAGCAGGAGGGAGCTCCAGGCAGCCTGCATGGCAAAAGGCAGCCCTGGACCAGAAACAAGGGTTCAGGTGGCAGGAACCAGGAATTTGGGCTGTGAAAAGAAGAAACAGGCAGGGGACAGGAACAAGGCACTGGTGTGAACTCACAGCCAAAACAAAAGACGTGTTGGCAAAAAAAAAAAAAAAAAAAAAAAAAAAAAGTGGTTGTACTGAGCTTATTGGTCCTTTTTTCTGAAAAAGTCAGCTTTACACAGCTACATAATTTAAATTTCCATTTCATGGGGGGTGATTTTTCAGGAAAATACATGTGACTATATGTAAGTGGTAAAACCAAAATGGGGGCTAGGTATTTTTATTTCTATTATGTGTGCAAGTACTAGTTTTTATTCATGTTTTATTAAATACTTAGAGGATTAAATAATATATATATATATATATATATATATATATATATATATATATAATACCATCAAAGGAAGGCAAAAGCACAGAAATCTGCCCCTTGATGGTTCTCCAAGTCACCTTGTGATATAGTCAAGTTTTCTATTTCTTTCCCAGTTTCTGACAGTGTAGTTTTGTTCCAGGGTGCACCACAACCATGCTTCAAACAGAAGTCTGCTTAATAACTTCATGGTTATGCATTGATCTTAGGAGACAGAAAATTTAAATTTAATCATCTGCTGCATAAAAAGAAACCTTAGCGTAGTCTTTACTTCCGAATCAACTCTCTCAGCCCATCAAGCTATTTCATTCAAGGAACAATCTATTTTCAGAAGATGGTTAATTTCCCTGTTCCTCCATCACCTTCAATTTTAGAATCCCTCTTCATTAGAGAAATCTTGGGAGGTTGCACATGAGAGTGGGCATTTGTGTTTTTTGAGGCTGGGGGTTTGGGGGTGGTTTTGTTTGGGTTTGTTGGTTGATTTGGGTTGGGTTAGTGGGTTTTTTTTTTTTGTTCTTATTTGCTTTTTTTGGTTTGTTGGGTTTTGTTTCATTTGGTTTTGTTTCTCTTGGTTTTCTTTCATTTTCTTTGTTGTTGTTTGTTTATGTTTTTTTTTTTATCTAACCTGGACACTATCTAGAAACCCAGACTTTCCCTCTGCCGTTTGATGAGTGCTTTTCACTCAGTGTTAATCAGTTTTATCAGGTCCCTCTGTGAGGAACTCTGATTTCTCTGGCAGCACCCAGCTCTCTGTATTTTTTTTGGTGCAAAACATAAGAATCTGTCTCAAAGCTAAGACCTAAGTTTACCATGAGCAACCTGCAGTGAGTTTATCTTGAATTATTAATTCACATTAAAAGAAAACCTTCTGTCCTTCTTATGTACGTAGGTTATGTGGTCAATGAAAAATAAGAATCTGATCACAGAAAATAAGTTTTCTGTGTGAGCCTTTATTGCCTTTAGGAGCAACTACTCAAGAAACGCTGGAATTTTAAAATTTCTAGTGAAATTTACTTCTTGTCACAGTAATACAGCGAAGTTTATGTTTTTCAGAAAGAAGGATCACATCAGCTGGTGTAAAGTATGGTATCAGAATTGGCACATCTAGGAATTTGAACATAATCTCTTGAACCACAACTCGTAGGAACCACCCTTAATTAAATAGTCCACATTTGCACGTTCAGTCAAATGAAATAATAACAGGAAATATATAATTCTGTAGAAATGTTTATTTAAAACATGTTAATGAATGTTCTTTATTATTTAACACAGTTTAGTTGATTTTATTTTCAACTAAACAGGTCAGACATGATAAAATGAACAATCTTTCCTCATTCATTCATCAAATTTGACATATTTGTTTGAACTGCTGGGACTCAAGGTCCTGAAATTACTGGGGGAAAAATCATTGTAGGAGCCAAGTAACAAAGATAATAATTAACACCTTCCATCTTTCTTCTCTGATAATTGCTGATTGCTCCACAGGGATGGAGTATGAGGATTGCTTTAAAAGGGTGTGCTGCCTCAAGCTCAGTTTATTTTCTCCGTCATCACGTAGACAATATAAAATATTCTGGAAAGCTGTGCATCTTCTACATATTTCTATGTATTTCAACAGGAATGGCAGATTAGAAAAAAAAACCTTGAGAAGGTACTGTCTTTACGCAGAAAAGCTTTTAAGAGGATAAATTACCACCTGCATCTCACCAAGTGAGAGATAGTTCATGTGTTCACTTAATGTTTTTTAGTTCACAGTGACCTTGATTTTTTTCCCCCTGCAAATGTGTTAGCCTGTATTAAAATGATGAATTACCTGATAAAAATGTAAGGTTAATGGGCTTTGCTTAAAAAGGCAAATAGGGAGCTGAAGAATCTTGTTAAATTTTATAAATACATATAAAGAATTTAATTTAGAACTGAGCAGATCTGTTCTTTGGTCATTTCCCTTGGCAGGTTTTATTTCTTGCACTCTAAGCTGTTACTCCTCTTGTTCAGCTTTAATGGAAAAAATTCAGCTAACTCTAAAGTTTTATTATACCAGTGTGTGATATCTTTATAAGCAAGAAATAGTAAAACATGAGGGGTTAAAAAGAAGCCCAGGGATCCATTGCCATAATTAATTTTAGTATAGAAATCTGAAATTTCACTCCACCCTGTTTAAAATATTCTACTGCAGAGGTGCAGCCCTTTTAGACAACAACATATAAGATCTACACACCATTTCTACTCCATGCAGAATAAATATAAATGTGGAGACTGAGAGATTTAATAATGATGTATCAATATCCTCCCTCCGCCTATTTAATGCTGACTGAAAAATTCTGCGTCACATTTGAGAAAAGGAATCTGATACCATACTTTTAAGGTTGCTACATTGGAAAACACAGGGGAGTTGTATTCTTGCACTGTTTGACAAAGTATACTGGAAGAGAGGAACTCAAGTGAAATTACCCACCTTTTCTGTCTTTTGAATTTAATGAAATTTGCTGGCTTCTAGATTGAGTTATTAGTTTCAATTTGCCCACTAACTCATGCACAGGAAGGGAATTTTTTAGATGGTTAAACAACCTTGTCAATTAGATGTTTAATGAATTAAGATGAACTGAGACACATCCTTAACTGGCATCTGTTGATAAAGAAGTAGCTACATTCCTTGAAGTTCCAAGGATCACTACTGATCACTCCATCAGAACTACTTCAGTTTGGTTTTTTTAAGGCCAAACTGTGACTTTTGGCCCTGATACCCACAGGAAGTTACAGTGGAAAACCTTGAGCAAAACTTTAAATTATATTATTTGGCGGACCATAAGAAAACTCTCTCTTGTCTCTCTTTCTGGTTTGGTTTTTTTAGTTGTTTTTTGTTTCAGTTTTTCTAAACATATGCTTATTGCTTTTACCATTTCTCTGCTAATCCTGGCATCCCCTTGTGTGCTTCCTGCAGATGTGAATGAATGTGAAGCTGAACCCTGCAGGAATGGTGGAATCTGTACAGATCTTGTTGCCAACTATTCCTGTGAATGCCCAGGTGAATTTATGGGAAGGAACTGCCAACAGAGTAAGTACAGCATGGAGCATGGTTATAAAACTTTATTTTTTAATAATACAAAATATTAGATTTTCTTTTTACAGAAGGAAAAATAAACTTCAATGTACTGCGGAAGTACTTCTCTATAAATAAAGAAACCTCAAAACAGCCATTTTATTCCTTTCAAAATTGAGAGAATTTCAGAGACCATATCTATCATGCATTCAAGTAAAACATCTGACATGATGGAGACATTTGCAAAATTCAAGGTCATTATTTATAGACAGAAAAGAAGTCAAATAGTGCAAAGTAGCAAAATACAAAAATTTATTCAGGTGGGGTTTCATCTCACCAAATATCCTGTCTTCAACAGTATTATTAGCAGAAATCAACAAGTGTAGGAATAGGGCAAAAATATGTTATTGGCTCTGACATGTCTCTAGCCTCTGAAATCTGGACCGCTGCTTTGTGGGTGAAGTCATTATTAGAATTAATAGTTATTAATGGATCTGTCCTGGGAACAATCTCACATGATTTTTGCAATAACATTGTATATTGTATGTAACAATAAAGGTCTGATTCCCAAAGTTCTTTGTGTATGATAAACTAGCTAATCCTGAAGACCAAAAATAACAAAAATAGAATAAACTGCTTTGGCACAAAATGCAGTATACATTAACAGTTAGATATTAGAGGCTCTTGGGTTTTAAATACCGTAAAGATGAAAGCCTGTATGTTTTAGTCAAACAAAAGATGTTAAAATTATGGTATTGTGTATAAAGCTAATACAGATTACCTTAAAAAGAAAGAGGAAAGTATTTGACAATTGACATTAGTAATGTTGGGTATTACATTCAAAATACCTGAAACACTGACCTAATCCACATTCAAAAAAAGGGAGTTTGTAGTGCAAGGAAAATGCTACTCTGTGTAGCAAAAAGCAGGAAAGGGTGTTACAAGTTGAATACCAAATAAATGAAACTCTGACAAAGCTGAAAAATATGATTAGTTTTCTTTCAATCACATTGTGGATGTATGGGGGAGAAAAGAGAGGCAAACAGTGGACCAATAACCACAAATGTTTTTTTGAAGTAGCTTCAGTGAATTCCCAGATTTATGCGCCACAGAAAAAAGATGTGAGGCACCCAACATAATGTGTATGTAGTTCTAGAGAGAAATAAAAGACCAAGACTTGCTTTGAGGAATTCGGAGTCTGTATGGTTACTAGAAATTATTTATTTTAAAACCCCCTATCTATTAGTGTTTTTCAAAATTTGCTGGTGAAGCAATTCCTGCATTTCCTTGTTAGGTGCAATTGAATTGCCATTTGGAATTCTACCAGGAATCTCATCCATCTCTTCAGAGTTTATCTCTTCTGTATTTTGGCTGCATCATGAACATTGCTCAGATAGTAGATCACATAAACCCAATCTCCTGTTTTGCTGGAAATGGGGTAGACAGAGCTGTTACTTAAGTGATCATTGCATTTTCTGAACCATCATCTGTTATTTTATATTCCTTTTTTTTTTAAATAGATGTATGTGTAGCAACATGCAGAAATAACCTTGTGTCTGAAGTTGCATATCTTATATATTAAACTGAATTAAGTTTTATGTATGTGTATATATAAGCATAGACATACATATTTCTGGTTTTGAGACCATATAACAGAAAGTTTATATGAACAAAAAAATTTATATCTTCCAGTTTATTGAAATAGTGAAAGAACTCTGTTGGTGAATTGCAAAATATGTTGCCCACACTCTGTCTTTCTGGGGGATTCAAACTGACATTAATATAAATATATATAGTTTACCAGCTCTATAACTCTGCACTACACCATTTTCTAGAGCTGGGCCTGCAAATATCTTTTTTTTTTATCATTAGAAGTTTGGTTATGTCATCACACTTAATTACGTAATTACAAGTAGTTATTACACATTCTAATTACACCGTCAAAGTTTTACACATATTTACAGTAATCATATAATTAAATACTGTTATGCTAATTATGTAAATTACTGACTGCTGTCTCAGAATTACCTCACAAAGCTCAAAGATTCCTGAGTCACATCACAGAATATGTAAAATACCCTAGATCTGGAATTAAAAAACCTGGAAAAAAGTGCATTGTGCAAGCTGCTTTTCCATGATGCATTTTCTAATAGTTTATCTAGTTTGTTATAGCCCAGATATCACTGCTTTACAACAAGTATTTGTCGTGTTACACATCAGCCTCCTGTACTTTGTGTCAGACTGTTTTTCCTAGACTTCCACCTCTGTTTCCCTCTTTTTCAATTCCACCACTTGATTTCACCATGATCAATTCCTCTTAACTAATCTCCTAAATAATTCCCTTCCATTTTATGTGATGTGTAGCACTTTTCAGGTGTGAGACATCTGTTGTGCTACACCCAAGTCCTGGAAGTCTTGTGTGACACTCACCCCAAATCCTTCTGAATAGTCACAAAAATAGTAAGTGCAGCTGACCTGAGAAGGAAAGGGTTGAAACTGAGTTCTAAAAGAACACTAAAATGAGCTTTAACCATACTTGGACACCTTGACCATCCTCTGAGTCTGTTTCTGGCATGGGTGAGATTTGGAGTTGCTTATATTGAGTTTTCTTTTTCTTTTCTTTTCTTTCTTTCTTTCTTTCTTTCTTTCTTTCTTTCTTTCTTTCTTTCTTTCTTTCTTTCTTTCTTTCTTTCTTTCTTTCTTTCTCTCTTTCTTTCTCTCTTTCTTTCTCTCTTTCTCTCTTTCTCTCTTTCTCTCTTTCTCTTTCTCTCTTTCTTTCTGTCTTACTGTCTCTGACTGGTTTTAGCAATTCAGGCATAAATGGTATTTAAACCAGCTGGTTCTCATTTCTGGAAAGCACAGGATGAGGCAAAATCAGGGTAAAGTGGAGTGTGAGAGCAGTGATGGCCTCAAAACATATTCAGCCATTCTGGAATGAGCTTATCAGCCTGTTAAGAGACACTTCAACAAACATCTGGTGTTTACATAGTCCGCCTGCAGATGTTTAGCAAACACAGAATGGGAAGAAAGCACCTTTCCCCATCTTCTGAATGCAAAATTTAAACTGTATTAATTTCATATGACTTCCCAGATTTCTTAAGGCCTCAGCATTTCCGTGATGCAGCTGCATCTCCTTCTGTTCTTCCACTCTCTGAGCAGTTTCTTGCTCCTGTGCCGAAATCAAGCTATCAGTTATGAACATGTCCATTACAGCTTTCTTTACTCTTGGAGTCTCCATAAATAAAATACTGCTTCCAATACAGGTTCTCCTGGGGTTTTAGGGTTGGTTTTTTTTTTTTAACTTTGTGAATCACAACATTCTCTTTCAGGCAACAGGGAGCCACTTTCATCAGTGTCAGGCTGTTTGCATTATTCAGTGCAAATCTGTATTGTTAAAATCTCCCATGAGCAGCATGGGTAGCGAATTGCAGTAACGTGTGAGCAGTTCCACAGGTGATTTTTGATCCCTTTCCCTTCCATTTTAATGTTTTTGATCAAACAGATGGTACCAGACTGTGGGCACCTCACAATTCCACTGCTGTGCATTTTGGAACTGTGTTTTACTAATTGCCAAGAGTTGCTGCCATTAAAGCATATGGCAAATTTTCTCATGGTTTTTTCTTTAAAGATCTAGATCAAAATATAGTCACTATAAATATTTCTTTACATATACTATGGCCCCTTCACCTCCTTTTCTGTGGATTCAACATGCCCATATGTGGGAGAACTGCGTTCCAAGCCAAGTGCACCAATTTATTTTTCTGGCATGTCAGAAATCCTGCTAAGCAGTGTACCTCCACCTTGTTTTAATTGATTTCCTCAGCTTTTATGGTTTAGTAAACTATTGCGTTTATATTGCTCTTGTTGCCTCCTACCTTCCTCTCTGTGGAAATCAAAGTGGCATTTTCTTCCCATTTACATGAAAAGGCCCGTTCAATGTCTTTTTAACTTAAAAAATTATCTGAAGGTCTGACAGATCTAGGCATAAAGAGATGTTCAAGACTTCTGCTTACATGCATCCTTATGCTCCCAGGCTAGGTGGCTTGATCCAAAGCATGCTAATGCATTATGATTTTAGAATTTTCCTTCTCTCAGAATTATTCCCAGGGCATGACCCTGCAGCTTGCATGATTCGTAGTATGGGATAAATAACTTGTTTTATAGTATTTTTTCTAATAGACTCTTACTCCCTTTCATGCCATCTGTATTTCACTTGTGTGTTTTCAAGGCAGCATGTTGGATCTTCTTGGCTTCAGGTGCTTGTCCTTTGAACTCCTCAGCTTGATGCTCACAGTCTTGGGTGAATTTTGGATACCTCTGTCTTACAGGTCCAGCTCTGACCAACCCTGGCCCAGCAGGGTCCAGGGTTCATAAAGCCTCCATGCTCAGGTTCAGAAAAACCCTGCTCACAACAGACACAAAGGCATAAAAAGTGCACAGACAAAACAGAACAATTTATGAAACATTTAAAAGCTGTGTTTTCAGGGGGAAGGCCTATGGCTGAGTCAAATTTGCCTCCCAGGAAGTCTGTGTTTTCAAAATATGGGTAGGAATCAGAATATCACCACTTTTTTAAATCAATGAACATGGTTAGGGGTTTTCTCGTGAACTCAGCTTATGGAATGACCCTGTTAAAATTAAGCTGTTAAGAACTGGACTGCTGCTGAATGGTAAAGGAGATTACCAAGATATAAGATATATATTGCATATATATCTTATTTCCAGATTACCTGCTGGGGAACCTTGGTTTCAAGACCTGAGATTCTTTATTCACCTCCAGTAAATAGGTTGAGTCTTAAAGCTTGTAGTGAGCCACTGTGAAACCTTTCATCTGCCAGGAATCAACACAGAGTCAAGTTCCCTAAATTACTGATTATCATAAAAATCTCTTTCAGTGAGAGTTAGGAGGACCTACTCTTCCTTACAGCTCAAAATATCAGTTTGACTAATTCTGTGAAAAATGCATTATGAAGTTTGAGTTTAAGCTTATTCCTCATTGTTTTAAATGTGTGCCTGTTTCCTGATCTCAAATACTCTCTTCTTTAATTAATTTTTAAGCCAAAGAGAAGAGTTTATTTCAATTTTAATATTTTTCTTGCTTTGTTTCACTTCAGAGATCATAAAATTTAGAAGCCAGAGTCTTCAGCTTATTCACTGTGGATACACTGCAGAAAAAATTCAGTAAATATGTACATTCCTGCTAGTCATTATTTAGATGACAAATTCAGGACTTCCATAGAAAATTTAAGGAGGTTTTATAGATATGCATATATGTGCCTGCATGTGTAGATATATGTATACAAAATTATTAATCATAGAGAATTATTTTTTATGTCCTCACATTAGTTAATTTATTATTCATATGACATCCTTGTGGATTTATGAGATTATGTTTGGTTAATCTCAGAAAAAAGAATGGGAAAAAAATTTGTGCCTAAAAGAATTTTACCCATTTAATATCAAGTTAATAGTACTTTTGGATATGTGAGCTCCCTGGATTACAGAAATATCTCAGATCAGGACCACATCAGAAATACACTTTGAAAGTGCAAAAGGGAGAATTTTTACATGTCAAATGTGACTTCAGGCCAAGTTATTCGACTCAGCTTGGTAATTTGTCCTTTTCTGAACATACTACAAGAATAGAAGCAAAAATTATTTCAAAAGTTGAATCACTACTTGAAAGAGAGGCTAACATCAGTAATAAGAACTCTGCTTTATACATGTTTTTAACTATTTCAGCTAATCTTGAATGGAATACAGTTTCTATATTTGCATTGGAAAAAACCCCTCTTGAGTGTCTTGCTGAAAATTATGAGTTTTGCTGAATCTGCACCACTGTGTGGATGTTGTCTGGCAGGCATTTCTGCCTGACGCCTTGGTGTGAAAGTGCAAAGAGGCAGAAAATGTTGTAGAAATGACAGAACTCATTGTTAACATCAAAATGTTCTCCCAGGCATTTCAGTGAGCTAGTGAGAAATATTAATCAAACTCCAACATTTCTAACACCGAGTCTTCAAGCAAAGCACACTCTGGCCCTTTCACTGGAAATTTTCCCTGTCCAGGCATCCCACGCATGGCACCGCGGTGTTTCCAAAACTGGGCTCAGCAGATCAGAGCTGAAGTTCTCCCTTTCAGCACAAAAGGGAAATGAGACTGATCTCTGTATGTTTGATGTTGAAACTAAGTCCTCAACTCTGTGCCTTCAGGTACATTTTCATCTTGCTGCACTAGCACCGTGCAGCAATGTCTTCCTTTGAAAACCAATTTCTCAATATCTTGTTTTGATTAGGCAGGGGAAGGTTCAGTCTTTACTGAGACACCTGGCAGAAACTCACTGTAAAATACTCAGGCAAGCCCTGAAGGCCCAATAGGAATATTTTGCATGTGTAATTCTTTCCTTACTCCATGAGTCATCAAGAACAATTATAGCTTTTGTGCAGTGTCAAAACCCACAATAATAACTCAACCCTATACTCAACCTTTTATTGTTGACTGTAGATTGAACCACCTTGTTGTGGCAACTTTCTTGCCATGTTTTCTTATTCAAACCCACGGATCTGGTTTTCTAAGGATTTTCGTCATTCTTGACGCACTTGCCCTCAGTAAAAAGAGGATGGAGTCAGGTATTCCTTCTACCTGTCTTCCTACTGAGGGAGCAGTGTGACCCTGCCTTTTCAGAAACACAGAATCCTAGACACTCACAAAAAGTAGAGGAGAAAAAAAATCCTGATCTTATAAACATGATCCGCTGTTTCTTTGTTGGAAGAACTTTTATGTGCATTTTTATGTGTGGCAAAGCCTATGACAATGAATATTTCAGTATTTCTAAGCCTTTAAAGAAAAATTACAGCACTCCATTATTCTCAAAGTAGCCCTTATAGCTCTTAAGTTCGTGGTCTGGTCAATAATGCACGTTCTTTTTTTATGTCCTCACAGAAATGAAAAATAATCTGCAGCTAAGAAATTGGTACTATAAAAGAAATAAAAGTTGGGGTGTAGACTGTAGAAGGAAGCTCAAAACAAATCACGGGTTATTATGACCAAAAAAAGCCTCCTAAAACTATGGAATGAAAAACCACTAATGATTATAAATGTATGAAAAGGGTATATATTAAATATAAACATATAAAGGTATATTAAATATATAAATTTACAGCTGCAGTCGGTTTAAAAAAGTCCCCAATAGCCAAGTCACAGGAACATTTTTTCTGTTTTCAGGTAGCAGTCCAGTTGGAAAATGCCTTATTTCAAACCTTATTATGTAAGATATTGGATATTTATTTCCAAATAGATCGATTGTGGAGGGTGTCTTGTCATAAGAATTAACCTGGGCCTGTCTGCTGCTGCCCTTTGGTGGACAGGGGAATCATCAATTTGAGTAAAATCATCTCCAGGGCTGTACAAGCTCCTCATAATGAAACTGTCTCGAGCTCTGCAGTAGTTAACAAACCAGGCACAGAGTAGAATTACAAGTGAGCACAGCATAAACCTTTTAAAAGCTGGAGGTTTGGAAGCTGACTCCCATTTTGGAGTTTCATTTAGTCTTGGAGTTTGAACCAAGCTGTGAAACACAAAAATCCATATGAACTACAGAACAAAAAAAAAAAAAAAAAAAATAAAGTAAAATGACAGAACACAGTTACACGAGCCTATAAATGAACTAAAATCTCCACACTCAGCACAGCTCTCCCACCTGCAGCTTTCAGGGGGAGAAGGAAATGCGATGTGTTCAGTGCTCTGCTTCCCACTGAGGGAGGATTCGCACCTCCTGCTGCTCTGGACAGACGGAGTGTCCGGCATGGCCGCAGTGCTGGGCACTGGTGCAGCCATGTGTGAGGGACGTGGCAGGGGATGCTGGGGGCTGGCAGCTATTCCAGTCCCCACCTGGCGCCATCTCCATTTCCCCATGCCATCAGATGACCCAGGGCTCGCCAGGGGAGGAGATGATGTGAAATATTTGGTGGCAGCGCAATGGGGAGAGAGAAAGGCTTCGTTTTCTTTTGGTTGTGGTGGTGATAAAGAGGGACCCAGAAGGGTGCAAGTGAGTTTTTGAAATGAAGAAGAATGAAAACTTCAAATGTTCATGAGTGTAATAGGGTGCTTTCCAAGAAGAGCTTACAGAATTAATTTTTCTTTGTATCAGTGACTGTTTTCCTGTATTAATGCTGAATGTAATTTGGCCAGCTCTTAGTTTGGTGTGGATGTAAATTTTCTTTACAGAAAATATCATGTAAAACTTTTATGTTTTAAAACTGATGATCACATTAATGTCCATTGCTGATCCAGGAAAATGTGGTAGACCTCACCCCTAAACATGTTTTCTCTCTGTTGGCAAATGTATATATTTGATAGTAACATTGCATGCCTTCACTGAAGATCAGTTTCAGTGTGTAGTTTGCAATATTGCATTTATTGTTATTCTAATAATATCTATTCCCATTTATGATCCTGTTGCTGAAACTTGATTTTGTAATTACAGTCTTTCTGTTTTTTCTGCAATTCAATTTTGCCCATCCATGATGTGAACTTTCATCGCAGATGTAGCACAGAAAGTAACAGTGTTGTAATTCATTACATCAAAATTAGGGAAAGACAAATAATGCTGGGAAATTTACAACTTGGAAAGCAAATTTAAATACTCACATCCACTCTCAACAAACAGGATTATTTTTCTTCTGAATAATCTTCTTTATAATTCTGAAAAATGTTCTTGTTCTTCTGGATAGAAGCTTCCATACAGGAAGCTGAATATTAATTTTATAGTTATTACTGAAATATCTTCCTCTTCTTTTTCTTACCTCCTGGTCCTTCCACAATATCTTTCACAATGCCTTTTCTCTTTCTATCAGGTGTGAATTTGAGTGACTTTTTGGTTTCATTCATTTTTAGACATAGGAAGATTTTTTTTCTTGATAAAAAAGTTCAGGTGGAAAATCCTCAAGGATCAACTTGCTTTCCCAAAGTGCACAACAGAATCAGTGCAGCATCATCTCTGCTGAAGGTGGGATGGTTTTTCCACTCTGTTGTCTGCAGATGAGATGGGGCACAGGCCCTTTAAAAGCTGTGCTTAATTTTAGATATAAAGATATATCGGCTGGAAGTAAAATGGGATTTAATAATGAAGAGCAATGTGTTTGCCCCCTTTATGTAAGTTACATTTCTCTAGAATTGATTGTACATTGTTTTAAATATTGAAACAGTATTTTTAGGTTGTCTTTATTTATATTTTGTGATGGAGAGTGCTAATTTCAGAGACTTCCCACACTTAAAAGTGGGGTGGATGGAACGCCTAATTTTAGGCCACCAACCAGCCCAGTGACATGTGTCATCTTTGCTGCAGCTGCAAAGTACAAGGAGAAACAAGGAATTCACCAAGACAGGTTACTGGATCAGGACTTAGGTAAATTAATGGGAAAGAATAGTGGGAGAAGAGTAATTTCTGTGAACAGCAAAAACTGCAACTGCCCAGTGTGCCCATGTATAAGAAATGTAATGCAGAGGAGTGTTTCCTTTTGGGAAAACTGAGAGGCCACCATCCTCCTCTGTGGCTGGAGAAGGGAAAAGCAGATTCCAGTCTCTGATGCAATTGGCATTTCTATGCACTTAGGAGCACCTTCAGAAGATAGTGTGAGAGCCACAGCCAAGAATTCCCAGTACCCCTGGAGTTGGGGCATGGATAATGTGATTCCAAATTGGATCAGACAAGGAAGGAATTTCTTTCTCTTGTAAGCAGACACTAGTCTTGTTCACTTAAACTTTACAGCTCCTGCAAGGCACATAAACCTGCAGCTTGAGCTGCCCCATTTCCCTGCAGTTCATTGTTACTCACAGTTTTGGATGCAAACAGAGATGCTGAAGAGACATTGCAGCCGAGTGCTCACATTCCTCCCTCACTGTGAGTTTTGCTGACATTGGGTCTTCTTGCAAAATAAATCTTGGGAAACAAATTTCCCTGCTCTGTCAATTCCTGTTGCAGCTGAACTAGCAAAACAGACTCCAACATTGCAATGCTTTGGTCCCTGTAAACCCCGAAGGGATTGGAAGTCACATGGAATTTTACAAAGTGAGGCTTAGACAAACATTAGGAAGTTTCTGGGGTCATATGAGAATTTTGCAGTGGCAGTGAGGACATGGAATGAAGAGGATATTGGGAATTTAAACTATTTTCTTTTTTTTTTTTTTAACTTAATAGTTTTTTGATAAGTCATTATGGATAACTAAGAATTTAGTGCTATTGTTACATTATTGAATGAAAAAAAAAACCCAAACAGGTTGGCTCTGGTAATACTACTGTAATTTTGCCTTGTGCAACTTTATATGGAATTTCTCAATACAAATATTATTGACACAATAAGGTGTCCTGGCTCACATTCGGACATCAGTTTAATGAATCAAGGGAAATTAGTGGAGTTACACCTATTTATGTATTGCTGACAGGTAACTTCCCATTTACCTTTTGCTATTTGTGAATGGTTGTTTTTACATAGATCTTAGTGAAAGCTACAAAATCAATCTAACACCTCTTCAAACACCTTCATAAAGCATTTTGTAGATTAGGTGTGAAGATTTTCTTCACAATAAATTCAAATATTTATATATATTTCACTCTTGAAAAAAATGCTAAACTATTTGATTTTGGTGACTACATTATATTATCTAAACACTTGAAATGTAAATGTCACAGTTATCTACTGGCTTCATTGGCCATGTTTATTTCAGGATATTATTACTTAGCTTTTCAGCTAAGAAATATAACCCTCTTCTTGGTAATCCCCTAACAAACCTTTTTTTTTTTCTGTATAAAATTAAATTATTGGATAATTAGATTTCCTATAGAACACCAAATAATGAGCCTATAAACAACATTAAAAGGAGATGCTTCTGAAAAAGTAGCTTTTTAACATTTAGTTTCTATTCTAATGGATGTATTCTTTATGTATGCAGAGTGTTTTCTTGGAGGGCTTATTTTTAAATATACTATTTGCATGAATAAAAAAACAAATTTTTAGCTAAATTTCACTACCATTACCTCATTTACCATTAGCGGTAAATTCTTAAGAACGTAAAAATCCTTCATTTTAGGTCAGGTAGTTCATCAATGGGTGACTTAATATTGTGTATCCAGCTGTGGTAATGAAAAACATCATTTAACAGGAATATTAAAGTACTGATCTGGTCAGTCTGTTTAGTATCGTCCTTGGACCTGTAGTGACTGAATTTGTCCAGTTTCTTTCTAAACCCTTGGGTGCTGCATATTCTGGAAGGCCCCAGAATATCACAACCTCCCATGCAAAGAACGACTTTTTTTCAACCAGGCTAAACTGATTTCTTGTGAATTTCAGTGAGGGCTTCCCTTATTTCTGTAATGTCAAGGTGATGAACTGCACTGTATTCATCTTGCCCACACCTATGTAAAGCTGTATCCCTCCTCATTCTACTGCTTGGGCAATCCTATGCTCTTTGCAGCTGTAATGGCCATTTCCAAGTTCAGTCCAGTGCAGGCATATTTTAGGGATTTCTTTTGTAGATTCAGTCTCTTCCCTTTGTGCACGGTGAGGTTCATCTGTCACCCTTCTGACCACTTGCTCAGTTTTCTGTGTTTTTCTGGAGCTGCTCATCATCAGAGTGATGTTTGATCCAGAGAGCTCCAAACTGGACAATTTCCCCATTCACAGTTTCCTCCAGGTTGCTGATGAGTAAAACTGACTCCAGCAATGACCCTTGGGGAATGCCACTGGTAACATTTTGTCCGGAATAGACATTTTCTGTTCTGTAATTAGACTTCTGTCTACAACAGGGCCATTTCCCCACTCTCTGGCAAGATTCTTCCATGGGAAACCTCATCAAGTGCCTTCTGAAAATCCAAGTGACCTGTTTCCACTGTATTTCCTTTTTTCTTGTGCATATTGTCTATTAAATGACTCCAACAAGTCCTTTAATAGGACTGAACTGCCATTTACAGGGGGAATATTGGTTCTTTTCCACACTTTTTCTTAGGTTCCTTGTGATCTTAATTATAGAACTATCTAACAGTACACCTCTGTAGTTCCTGTATTTTTTTTACCCAATTCTTAAAAACACTATGCCACAAAATCATTTCACCGCCAGAAAAAGTGGTGCAAACAAAAAGCCTGAAAGAAGTCTAAAATCCTTTCTGCTTCCACTTTTTTTTTTTAATCTCAGACTACCTAAAAGTTGCCTAACTATTTTCAGTCTGTGTCCTCAGCATGGAGTTTGTAGATCACATAAAGGCCTAAAGTTAATTTTATGACCCTATTATAAAAGTATGAAAGAGGGTTTGATAATGGAAGCGCATGGCAGTCACTCAGTAATAATGGCACTCTTGAGAAGCAGAAAGTAACATTCAATTTCTTTTTTATTTGATTAGTTCTGATGGCCATTGCTTAAACACCTGAATTGTGCTGGCCACGGTGGTAACAGAATAATGGCACTTCTTTTGGAGGAGATGCTACATCAGCATAAAAAGTGTTTAATCTCTTTGGACATATCAGCAAATAGGTGGCAATTCTTCCCATTACTGTCTGAAAAGCAGTCTTCTGCTGTGTGGAATACAACTAATCACCTCATTTTCATGTCACTTCCTGCAGACCTGAGGCTTAACACATCATCCTTTGAAAAGTTTTGCTCATCTGAAAGTGTCTGTGTGCTCGTTAGCTGCTGATGCAAATTGGTGAAGATGTTGCCTTTGACGTGCATTATTTTATGTGAAGGCATAAAACAAGATTAATCATACCCTGCACCTCAGTGCTGCAGTACCACACTGTCTGCTAACATCCTTGGGAGTCACACTTCAGAAATCAGAGTAATAATAATTAAAATGTTAATAGGTCAAGGAAATCCATTTTGTATTGTTTTTAAATCTGTGGAGCAAACTTATGGAGATAAATGCCTCCTATTAATCAGATTTCAGAGGTGAATGGCTTTATAAAATTACCGCATCCAGGAATGTGAAAATGTGGTGTTTCATTGTGTAGTTAGGAGTCACCTTGAAGTTAAAAAGGCTGTGAATTATCTTTTATCTAGTAGTAGACAAAAAAATCTGACATAATCACTGGCACCGTGTGTTCTCCAAGTCTACTGAAGTGAAAAAAAAAAAAAAAAAGGGTGTTTGTAAATTCTATTTTGCTGTTTTGTTTGCATTGTGATTGACTAGGAAGAGGACCACTTGATCTGCTGCCTTGTCCCAGTGGAAATGCTGATTAAATTCCTTCAGTGGGAATGAGAACATCGATTTGGTCTTACCCATAGGATGAGTCCTCAGAACAACAATTAACACGAGTCGAAACAACAGAGATGCTCAATATCTCTTAGATCAGAACACTGAATTGTGGACCAGCACTGAGAAAACAGTTTGATCAGCTGCAGAATGATTGAAATACTCATCGGTTAAAATAGGCGAAGCTGAGCTGCCTTGTGGTCACCAGGATCCTGCAAGCACCAGCCAATAAAATGGGGCACTGAATACTCAAGCCCAAAGCAGCAACAACACGCTGAAAACAGAGATTTTTATTTACTAGCAGTGGTCTGATTAGCTAAACCAGATTTGTAGCTCATGTGACTGCAGTATTTTACCGTCTCCTTTGGGCAGTGGTGATTTTAAATTCGTTTTAGAGATCTGCGGAGTTTTTAAAATTTGAAAAGTTAGTGTTCCATGCACAGCTCTTCCACAACATGGAATTAATTCTGAGTGAAAACCTGCTTCTGTGTGGGAGGGCTTAGGCTTTGCTTGTATTTAAAAGTGATGTTTTGAGAAAAGGCATAAGAAGCAATAGCTGCTTGTGGGGGAAGAAAAAAGCCTGTCATGAACTTGAAAGCAGATGAGATGGCATTAAGAATGTGCCTGGCAAAAGAAAAATTTAAAAATTCAAAAAAATTTTTAAGAATTAAAAAAAATAAAATTACATTTCAAAAAAAGAATATATAGGAATATACCTGCTGTGTCTATGTAACCTCCAGCTGCACTGGCACTTTGCAGTCAGTGCTACTGGAACACTGAAGCCCAGCCATGAAACAGTCATATAATGAGCTGGGATAGGTGACTGTCCTTCACATTATGTGCATGCTCTGTGCAAGCAGGACTGAAGTCAAATTGAATGTACAAAGCCAAACCGGTGCCTCAAATAACTTCATACTTTAGCTTCTCTTCAGTCTTTTGTGGTATGAGCTCACGCTTATGGTCTGCATACACATGCAAAGGCAGCATCTTCTAGTAAAATGAAAAGTCTCCTTGGGCCTCTACCTTCCCGTGGAAATGAAGACGTAATTTCTAAAATCAGAACTTCTACTTCTTAAAGTGTGCTGATTATCCATACAGCTACCAGCAAAAAATTGATTTGGTATGGGAGAAGAAACATAATTTTTGTTTGTCAGCTATCATTCTAAAAGGCTGTGACTGGTTGGAACTGAAATACTTTCATATCTAAATTTATTTTAAAAAATTTGAACAACAAGCACGTTATAAAACTGTACCAAGTATATATATCTAGTGTTCTGCCTGTGACTGGCTCCCAGGGGAGAAAAAGTGCTAATGAAGAAATTATTTTGTAAAGTTTTATATTATTTTTCGGTGTAATACCTACTCGTCCTCCGATCCCAGGCACGGTGCCTCTGCTCGGTGGTTGCCTTCCTCACCACTGTGCTACCTCAACCCCCTGTCCGTTAGGATGAGAGCCGAGGGAACCCCGAGGATTCCACACAGGGAGGAAGGCGTGGAGGGTCGTCTTGGGTTTGGTTCAGGAGGAATCACAAAGGCAGGAGCGACTCTAAGCTTCAGGCAACAGAGAGGTTTATTCCCTGGAACCCCAAAGTCAAAGGAGCCCCGACTAGCTCTCGACAGCAACTTATGTAGTACAATAAACAACCAATCAGGGTAAAGGCTTGGGGTGGGATTAAGGCGGGAGCTTTCAACAGCAGCAAATAATATAGAAACAGGGGAGTGGTTTGGGGATAACAACAAATCATAAACAGGGGTACAGAGAACTTTCCAGAACAACCTGTCAATCACCTTTGTGATAGACAAATAACATATTCAATAGGAACAAGGGGTGTCAACTTTGGGTGTTAACTGGGGTGTGACTACAACCAGGCTAAACCATGGATGTTTTTATAGCAGGGGGGCGACTCCCCGATGGACCAATCCACCAGGAAGTCCTCAAGCCCCTAGGTCTCGTTTCTATATTGACAACTGCCACATCTCCCCCTTTTCTTTTATTTAAAAAAGCCCGTTGTACTAACGATACTAGAATATTTTTTAAGCAACCAAACATACTTAACACGATAACGATGACGATTAGGATCCATAAAATAGATTTCAACAAGTCCATGCCCCATTTTGAAATGCCCCAGTCACTCATTAGATGGTCCAACCAGTCTTTACTTTCAGTCCTTAGTTGAGTGAATTGTCCTTGCAGTTCTTGTAGCGTTGCATGGATGCTTTTTGAATGGGATGATAAGTTCATACAACACATCCCTTCAAAGTCCTCGCACCCGTGCCCGTGTGCGAGAAGGAGAAAGTCAATCGCCGCCCTGTTCTGCAGGGTGGCGTGCCTAGTAGTGTCCTTATCTTCCAGCAGCTGGGTCAATGCCCAGGACGTGAGGTTGGCTTGTCTGCCAAGCCAACACTCTAAATGGCCTAATTCCCCCAAGGCCTTAGCTGCCGCCACCCAGGGCACGAATATGGAGGCAGCCACCCTCTTTGAAAAACTCCAATGTTCAACAGCCGAATTGCAACTTTCGTCCCAAATTCTGAGTGATCTTTTTTGACGGGTCAGATTATAGAATTTTCTCCATTCAAGAATTTGGGTCTTGTTGGGGGTCATGAGGGTGAGTTGGCCCAACGTGCATGGCCCACCTGAAAGACGGGACGGTATCCCAGCCCAGACTCTATCTCCACAGATTAAGAATACGCCGGAGGGGAGAGTCTTCGGGACGGGCGTGGACTTGGACCGTTTGAGGACAGATCTCGTGGTATAGTTACACCAATTTTCAAGACTGTACACTGATCTTTTTAGGGGATGCACATCCTGGTATGGAATTTTATCATATCCTCCAAATATTTTAGCATCTTCCCACTTAGGGAAGTAGTCAAAATTGATACAAAAGTCAGCTTTGGAGGACCCCAACAGTGCCAATTCTTGGGGCTCCTCTGGTGCATGGGGAAGGGTCCTCATCCACGCATCCCAGTTGTCAACAGGTTCGGGCCTTTTACCTGCGAAGGAGGTGTCATTCATTCGCAGGGGGATACCTACTAGGCAGGTCGACATGGGATCTGAAGTTGCACCCATACTCAAACACATGCTGTCTTGGTTTAGGGCTTTGGCTAACGTGATCCAGATATTCTCTTGTGGCTGTTGTACAAGCCATCCTTCGATTCGGGGCAGGACGTTCAGCATCACCCACATCAGGGCCATGATGACTCCCGTGGTTTTCATTGTCATGGATCCTTTAAATCTAATATCAAAACAAACATGAATAACTTTTGAATCAAACCAAAACAATTTTTCAATTTTCTGATTCTTTTCAACTCCTCTCCGCCTCCCCCTTTTCTTTTACTTAAATTAGGATACAAGGTGGGATAGGGTTATTACGGGACTGTTAGGTTGGGATATAAACAAGGAGAATAAGGTAAGTGAAGGGATATGGGGTTGGAACACAGGGTAGTCTTAGAGGGAGTGTCGTAGAGGGGTTAATCATAAACTATGGCTTCTCTGTCTGGTATTCGCTGGTCGCTGATCGGTACACGTCATATCAGGTAAGTCCTTTCCCTTTCCATTTCTCCTTTTTCTTCTTTTCCATGCGACTGATGGATTGTTGTCGCTCTTATCCTTGTCTTTCCCACGATCCTCCACATACGGCTTCACATTTTTTGCCGGAATCCACCGCGGACCGCCTGGGGTGGAGACACATGCATACCCCCTCCCCCAGACGATTAACGGTGCGGGACCTAGAATTTGATGACTCTGCGGATCCTTAAACAGCACCGGCGGTCTTTCTGTCAATTTGGAATTTGTCGAATTCATGAAATGCCGGAAGACGGGGGGAGTTGGCTCACTATCAGAGCAATTTAAAAAATTTAACGTAAACAGAGCCTTGCAGAGGCGCTCAACGGGCGACTTCTCTCCTGCCTCTCCCCGCTGCTGTGTAAGGATGCGTTTAATATCTTGATGTTTCCTCTCAACTAACGCTTGTCCCGACGGAGAATGTGGAATTCCGGTCGTACGTTCTACTCCCCAGTTTTGAAAAAACTGACGCAAGGAGGCAGATACATACGCCGGTCCGTTGTCTGTTTTAATCTGTTTTGGAATTCCCAAAACTGCAAATGCCATAGTAAAATGTTTTTTGGCATCTGTCGCCTTCTCTCCGGCATGAGCCGAGGCGAAGAGAGCGCCTGAAAATGTGTCTACTGACACGTGTATATATTTCAACTTCCCGAAAGGTGTAAAATGGGTGACATCTGATTGCCAAATCTCATTGGAGTTCAACCCCCTAGGGTTGACTCCTGCGTTGAATGTAGGTATTTGATAGGATTGACATGATGGACATGTGGCCACTATTGCCTTAGCTTGCTCCAAGGATAGGTGAAACATCCTACGGAGTGCTGGCGCATTCTGGTGAAAGAATTGATGGCTAAGGCGAGCCTGTGCGAATGTGTCAGGTACGGTACACTTCATCACAGGCATCGCCAGAGCATCGGCTCTCGCATTGCCTTCAGATATAAAACCTGGCAAGCCAGAATGTGATCTTACGTGCATCACAAAATATTGATGCTGGCGGTGGGACAATAACATTACGAGCTGCGCAAGCAAACCAAATAATTTTTTATTTGGGACCTCTCTCAGTAAGGAATGCTCTGCTCTAGAAACTACTCCTGCCACATATGCCGAATCAGTTACGAGGTTGAGTGGCAGTTCCTCAAACCTCTCAAACACTCTAACTACAGCAGCTAGTTCAGCTATTTGAGGGGAACCCTCAACTATCTGAACTTCTTCGTCCCACTGGAGGGTCTCTGGATCTCTCCAAGTCAACACCGACTTATGAGAAGAGCCAGAGCCATCTGTAAAAACTGTTAGAGCATTCTTAATTGGTGTTTTACTTTGAGCCACATCAGGAGCCAATTTAAACTCAGTATTGAACAATTGGTGTTTTAGCTTTTGGTTGCCAATTTGGCCTGAGTAATTTTCGAGGGCAAGCTGGAGGTCCTCACTTTCTTGGAGCACTTCTTCAAAACTATTCTGCTTCCAAGGAACTTGGATGTACGCAAAATCACATCCTGCTAGTACACGGAGCCGGTGCCGAGCCTTAATGATCAGCTCGGCCACCAATTCCTGTGGCCTTGTTATTGTCTTGGACGATGTGTGAGGCAAGAAAATCCACTCCACGATTAGGAGCGACTCCTTGACCCCCTCGTCCCACTGAAAAATGAGACCATAATACCTTGGTGTCTTTCCCAGTACCATAAATCGGTACGGGAGAATCGGGTTAATTCTGTGTGCGTGTTTTGTGGAGATCGTAAACATTACCTTCTTGATGACCTGTTCGGCCTCTGGTGTCATGGCTATTGGGGCGTCTAGGGCTTGTCCTCCTCGTAGCAGCTCAAATAAAGGTGACAACTCTGAAGTTTTCAGTCCGAGGAGCGGCCTGATCCAGTTTATCGATCCACACAGTTGATGAAGTTCGCGCAAAGTTGACGGATGCTGCTCTAACTTCAGCAACTGCGGTGTTACTGTTGTCTCCTGGATCTTCATTCCCAAGTACTTCCAAGGTGGCATCCTCTGTATCTTTTCGGGATGTACTTGCATTCCCACGTCCTCGATGGCCTTGACAACCTCCTTTAAGGCAGAGTCTAGAGTCTCTCGGTTAGGTGAGCACACTAATACATCGTCCATATAATGATAAATCTTTGACTGTGGAAAGGTTTTCCTAACCGGGGAGAGCACCTCCGAGACATACCATTGGCAAATTGCTGGGGAATTTTTCATTCCTTGAGGCAATACGAGCCAATGATAATGTCTCATCGGTGCCTCCCGGTTTATGGAAGGCACTGAAAATGCAAATTTCGGCGCGTCGTCAGGGTGCAAAGGAATACTAAAAAAAGCAGTCCTTAATGTCTATTATAGCTAGAGGCCAATTCTGCGGTAACATTGCAGGTGATGGGAGACCTGGTTGGAGGGGGCCCATTTCCTCCATCACTTTGTTCACTGCTCTTAGATCTTGTAGCAGCCGCCACTCGTTCTTTTTTGGTTTTTTGATAACAAAAACTGGAGTGTTCCAGGGGCTGGACGATGGCACAATGTGACCCTTAGCCAGTTGTTCGGCAACAAGGTCTTCTAGGGCGCGCAACTTCTCTCCTCTGAGGGGCCACTGCTCCACCCTCACCGGTGTGTCAGTGAGCCACTTGATAGGTGGGGTGGAGCGCGCCGCAGTGGCCCCGACTAGAAATTCTGGGGTGTAAAAGGAATTTCTAGTCTCGCGCCCCATTGTGCCATCGCGTCCCTTCCCCATAACGTAAAACCTGAGGGGACAATATAGGGTTTTACGCAAGCTACCCGTCCTTCCGGACCCTCAATGGAGATGTTTGTGAGGCTCCTTTTGGGGGTAATTTGGCCACCCACTCCAACTAAGTTTCCTGGGGAAGGTTTTGTTCCCCATTCCGCTGGCCATTCTGTCTCTGCTATAACAGTGACGTCGGCGCCTGTATCTAGCATTCCCACTCGATCTATTTCGGAATGCCCATTTCGCAGTCTACATTGAAAAACAGGCTTGTCTTTTCCCACAACACTTGTCCACCACACACACGGTGTGCGAGCATTTCTAGGTATATTCTCGGGCAGCACAATCGCTTGTGCCAGCCAGGTACCTTTTGGAAGAAACCATGGTATGTGGTTGGGTTGTATGGTCACTGCAATGTTCTTCCCCGGTGCGTAAGTCTTAACTTCAGGAATCACAAAGATCCCCGGTGGACTCTTATTGGAGTCACCAATAATTAATACAGTCACGGGTGTCATGGGTGGATTTTTAATTGTCGCAGGAACACGTTGGGTGTCATCACGCGTTATATGTTCAACAAAAGCACTCACCAATTGGAGTCTCTCAAATGGTGTAGGTGATAAGTCTCCTGGATAAAGCTGTTGGTGTTGGATGTTTCTAGGCTCTAATGGTGTAGTGTCGTCAGAGGTAGCAGTCCTTAATTTGTTGAAGGAGCGCGAGGCTGCTTCGCGCTCCCATCCTGGTTTCCCGACCAGTAGGGTGATGGTGTTTGAGGGATCCACCATGGCATCGTTGGTGGGTACCATCCCCACGGCGGAGGATTTGGTGGCGCTTGCGGTTGTGGTGCTGGTGGGAAAGACTTGGCAGAATTGTTAGCTTGAGTCTTATTCTTATTTAGTTTTGGTTTTTTACAGTCCTTTGCAAAATGTCCAGTTCCATTACAATTGAAACACTTTTGTTCTTGTTGACCTGCATTTGTCTTTGATGTCTCCTTAGTATATTGAGTTTCTACTGGATATGTCACTTTACATTTATGTCCACACATTTTTGATTCATTCCCTGGTACACGTGGTTTAATTTGTGCACACTTTTCTGTAATTTGCTCAATCGTTGGTGGGGGGTCAATGGGAAACATCTCAATAACTCGTTTACACTGTTCATTCGCATTTTCTTTAGCTAATTCAGTTAGCATTTCTCTCAGCATCACTGGATTGCTGATAGCTTTACTCATCGCCTCCCTGAGGCGATCCACAAAGGCTGTGAAATTCTCATCCGGGCCTTGCCGGATCGTTGTGTAACTAACTGGAGGCCCCATGTCAATAGACATGGTAAACAAAATGTTTTTTGCTGCTAACTGTACATCCCTTAGTATTTCCTCTGGAATGTTATTTGCTTGGTCACGAGGTTTGGATTGATTCCCCTCCCCCACAAGATGGTCTATAGTAATATTGGCTTTATTTGGGTCACCTTTATATGATTCAAGCAACTTTGTTAATTCTCTTCTCCATCTTTTGTCCCATATCCAGTAGTGACTCTCAACTAAAAGACTTGACATCAGCGTTTTGATGTCATCAGGTACTAAGACAGATGATTTAAAGGTTGCATTTATAAGTCCTTTAAAATATGCTGAATCTCTTCCAAATTCTTTTGAGGCTTTACAGATTTCTTTTATCGTTTGTTGTGGGAGAGGCTCCCATCTGGGATTGGCACCTGTCCTATTGTATGTCACTGGTGCTACAATGGGTGTGGGCAAGGCTGCTGCCAAGGCTTGTTGGCTATAGGCTTCAGGCACACCCCCTTCCGGTGTAGACCCGTGGGAACCGAAAGCCTGGGCGTGGGAAAGTGGAAGGGGGGCGGGGTTCCCAGGGGAGGAGACAGGGAGGTGGGCGGGGTGCGCGACGGCAGGGGTGGAGGGTGTTGGGGGGTGGAGCTGGGAAGGAGGGAGGGGACCCGTAGGATTGACATCGCCGGCCGCAGAGGGTGGGACCGACGCGTGACCAATCGATGCCAAGGGGGTAGAGCTAGGGAAGGGGGTTAGGGGGTTCCCGCCGCGATCTCCCGCGCATGCGCCCTGAATTCCGCATTGCGGCAAAACTAATTCAATGGTATACCGTGGCGCAGTGAAAATTCCCCTGCCGCCATCTCCCGATGGCGCAGTAAGAATTCCCCCGCCGCCATTTCCCGATGGCGCAGTAAGAATTCCCCCGCCGCCATCTCCCGATGGCGCAGTAAGAATTCCCCCGCCGCCATTTCCCGATGGCGCGGTAAGAATTCCACCGCCGCCGTTTCCCGATGGCGCGGGTTTAAATTCTATTAAACTATTATAACGTGGGGAGGGACACACAACCGGTGCAACTGGGGACGGAGGGAAAGGAATAAGGGCTGGGGTGGGATCTGTCTTGGGTGGATCCGTCCCAGGACAGAAGGGGTCGGTGGGATCACGAACAGAATCGGAGCTTCTGTGGCTCCGGATTTCTCCCTCACGCTGCTCGCTAATGAGGGGTATCCTGCCGTTTTCCACACCGGAGGGAAGAGGGATCGGGTTAGTGGCATTAGGTTCACTTTTCGGAGAAGGGGGAACAGCTTTATCTAAACCAGAACTCTTCTCCCCGTTGTTAGATAAAACTCGATAAATCGCGATTTGTAACCCGAAAAATTTCTGAACTGCAAATCGCCCCTCGCTGTCACATTCGTTTAGTTTAAATCCTACACGATCCCAAAATTCTAAAGTAAAAACCTCTTTTGGTGCTTCAAAAGAAACATTTTCGATTACCCACTTTACAAATTTCCGTAATAACTTTTTGTCAAATTTTTCCCCTGAAGTAACTAACTGAACTTTTAAACCATAATAAATAAATGAAAGCTCCTTTTCCCTCTTAGCAAGGTGGTTGCCCATCCTTACTATAGAAGAAAACTCCCCCACCTTAAACTTAAAAAAAAAAAAAACGCGGCGGAACAAAGTCCAAGCACTCACTTGCTCTGCGAATTCTTCTCCGAATTCTTTTTCGCCGGCTTCTTCAAATTCCCCTCTCTTCTCGAGGGTCCCCTCTCTTGTCGAGGGCAAACCACCAAAAGAAATCCAAAGAAATGGGGGGGCCTTTGTGGAGTGAGCTGCTTTCCCGCTCCCAGAGCCGGGGGTCGCAGCTCGACCTGCAGAAGCTGCTTTCTTAAACGAAAGGCGGTTTCGCAGGGAGTGGCCCGCAACGGCGTCTTCGCTGCTGGTAGCGAGCTGTCTTTCGTGGTTCCTCCAGGAACCACTCACGTTGGGCGCCAACTGTAAAGTTTTATATTATTTTTCGGTGTAATACCTACTCGTCCTCCGATCCCAGGCACGGTGCCTCTGCTCGGTGGTTGCCTTCCTCACCACTGTGCTACCTCAACCCCCTGTCCGTTAGGATGAGAGCCGAGGGAACCCCGAGGATTCCACACAGGGAGGAAGGCGTGGAGGGTCGTCTTGGGTTTGGTTCAGGAGGAATCACAAAGGCAGGAGCGACTCTAAGCTTCAGGCAACAGAGAGGTTTATTCCCTGGAACCCCAAAGTCAAAGGAGCCCCGACTAGCTCTCGACAGCAACTTATGTAGTACAATAAACAACCAATCAGGGTAAAGGCTTGGGGTGGGATTAAGGCGGGAGCTTTCAACAGCAGCAAATAATATAGAAACAGGGGAGTGGTTTGGGGATAACAACAAATCATAAACAGGGGTACAGAGAACTTTCCAGAACAACCTGTCAATCACCTTTGTGATAGACAAATAACATATTCAATAGGAACAAGGGGTGTCAACTTTGGGTGTTAACTGGGGTGTGACTACAACCAGGCTAAACCATGGATGTTTTTATAGCAGGGGGGCGACTCCCCGATGGACCAATCCACCAGGAAGTCCTCAAGCCCCTAGGTCTCGTTTCTATATTGACAACTGCCACATTATTTCTTTTTATTTCATGTAAAACTGTATAGTGCTAGGTAAAGTCAAGTACTTCAGGGACAAACCTTCACCCATTTTAAATCAGTAAGACTTCAAAATCAAACAATATCAGATTCTTCCTACTTGGGAAGGAATACTCTGTGCTGATTTGATTTTCCTGTCTGCCAGCATGGATTTGAAAAGAACTGGAGCTACAACAGTTTGGAACTAGAACATCTCAGAAAGTTGGCAGGGCCAACTACTCCACTCACCCTCCTTGAGAAGGGACATCTCGAGCCAGCTGCCCACGCCTGTGTCCACTCAGGCTTTTGGTGTCTCCAGAGATGGATCTCCACAGCCTCTTGTACAGTCTGGGGCAGTGTTTGACCATTGCCACACTAAAAACCCCCAAACGCTACCAAGAAAAACCGACCAAAGGCAAAAAAACAATAACAACAATAAGAAAACCACAACACTTGAAAAAAAAAACCATCAGACAAACTACACTCACACACATCTAAAAAGTAGAACCAACTCTGTTTTCTTGTGTTCAAATGGAATTTTAAAACTTGTTCCCATGGCCTCTTGTCCTGCTAATGGGCTGAATCCTCAGTGTTCACTCCCTCCCACGAGACATTTTTACACATGGATAAGATTCCCCTTCCCTTCGTCAGGCTGAGCACTTCCAGGTCTGTCAGTGTCTTCCTTGCAGGTCAGATCCTCCATTCCTGCCAGTTTCAAAGTTACATCAACCTTTTTGTGATCATGTTTGTCAACAGGAAAAACAAACTCTGAATGTTGGGGTTTTTTTATTATTCTCATCTCCTCCTCAACATCCCTTTTTCAAAGACCCCTTTTTGTAAAGTATGTTAACTGCATAGTTACCTCTAGCTTTGCAGAAAAATAGATCATCCTCTATTTTTAAAGCAATTTCTTTTCAGTGTTTTTAAAATTCATTGCATTCATTTCCCTTCTAAACCTAGGCACCAAGTCGAAATAATTCTCTAGGTTTGTTATTGGTCAGTAGACACAGAGTTAATTACAGTAGTAATTAACACAAGTTAATTACATCTGCCTTGAATTCTTTCCTAACATATAATGAAATGATGAAAATTGTGGTTTAGAGTTGCCTGTTTCCTCCCACAGATGACAAACAGAGCCTGAGCAACTAGTCTGGGGTAGATTGGGAATTTTTCAGTGGTTGAAGCTGGGTCACATGGATTGTATTCCTTATGTTTGCTTTGTTTGGTTAGATATTTCTCTGAACACTTCAGAATTATGCCCTTTTTATGGTTAAATAGATTTTGATAAGGAAAAATAAGGGGATATAAAGGAAAGTAAGGGGATATTAAAAAAATCTGGATGTAGATATTTTTGTTTAAAATACATCACAGAGTCACAAATAGAGCGTGTCATTTTACTGCACTGCTATACTAATAAAATAATTCTTCTACTGCATATATATAAACCCAGAATTTTCTGAATTTTCGTTCTGATTTTTTTTCCCACCCTAATAAAAGTGCATGACCTTTAAATTAATTCTGTCTCTTTAACAGGGCTTCAAGCCTTGATCCTTAAAGCTGCTTTACATGAATATAAGGTTATATCTACACCAAATGGTTTCCGGGAGCAAGATCTAAATGAAGATATCTGAATTTCCAGTTATTAAGATATTGGATGGGTTATAGAAGAAGGTGGAAACAGCTTAGAGACCATAAGAAGGGCTGTTTCTGGGTAGCCAGATTTAAATTACTGTCGTTTGCACGCATTTTGTGTCCAGTACAGTGAATATAGCTCATATTTAGCACATCACTTCAGCAGTATTTTGTAGGATATTCCCATCCTTTTACTTCTTTCTGAAGAACATGCATTCCATTGTAATGCAGGATTCATATGAGTGCCAAAATGTAGCTTTTAAACTATTCCAATGAATCCCTCTTACAACAATTTCAATGAACACATCTTGTAACAAGCAATGTTGTCACTTCTAGGAGCAGTTGCTGTTCTTATGGAGGGGGGAATAAAAAACAATGCCAAACCACAAAAGACAGAAAGAACATATCTAGACAGCAAAATAAGAATTGCTTCTTGAAAAGCACACACTCTTCTCCTGGCAAATGAACATACTCATTGTCAAGCCAGCTGGCAGGAATGCTAATTACCCTGGTGCTGGGATCCCACTGATTTCTGTTGTAGACCTGCTAGAAGAATGCAGATTGTCTTTCAGAGTGACTCTTATCTTGTCATTCCAGTTCCACTTCCAAGTGAAACTTTGGGTTTGGGGTTTTTTTTTTCCAAAGTTGCTTTCTGGAACAGGCAGTTTTAAGAGAACAATTATTAACTACATACATGCATATGTATAGTTGCATAGTTGTGCTTGGTTATCTACTTTAGGTTAAAATTATTAATTTTTCAAGTAGAAATATTGCATTGTGACCAAAAAAAAAGTCTTTTGGAGTGAATTTAGGGATAAGAGAACATACACTGCAATATAATGCAATGGCCACATTTGTTTGTGCTGCACACTCCATATAAAAAAAAAAAAGAAAGCTAAAAAAGTAAGTGCCACTAAAGATTTACGAATGCGAATATAAAGCCAAGAAATTCTGAAAGAAGTTGTCTTTAGTTGTCAGAATAGTGTCTAATTAGCAAATTTCCTAAAAAAGCTGGAAAGCTGTTGAGTTTTCTTGTACTGTTCAAAGAAATAATTCTATCGCTACCTGAGGAGAGGAGAAATGCATGGATTGTGCTGGAGCCAGCAGCAGCAAATAAAGGTGATTTTTAAGTGCAGCTTGGTGGCTAATTTTGTTTGTAAATGCCTAAGTTATGCTTAAATTGTTAATTGGCTGAAGCCTTTGCCACAAGTATTTGCAACAGCTAGAAATAAAGTAATTAATAGAGCCACAGCACAAATCTCCTCTACTCACAGTTGCTTGAGTCCAGGTCCACCAAAAAAATGTTGGGATTGGTAAAAAGAACTCAGAACCATGTATTTTTTCCTGTAATTTCACCCTAAGTTAAAAATAGTAATGAACAATTACTGTTACGTGGCAATTAGGGGTTATGCTTCTTTGTCATCTCTTAGGTGTGTAAATATGATAGTTATTTTACTTGGAAATTACCAGGAATTTACCTTCTATAATATGAATGTAGTTTAATGCTTGTGAGGAAGGTTTTGTTTTCAGTGTTGCACCATAATTTGTTTCATTTAGATTAGTTTTAGTGGTATTTAAGTGGCTGTGAGTTATGTTGATGGTTAATGTCAACACAGACATAGGAGAAATGTTACTTTTCACAGTGTCAGTTTGAAAGGTAAAAATCATTTTTCACATAAAGATTAATGTATTTCTACATAAGAGCTCAACAGAGTTTGAGAGACTAAAGACCTTGCTGCAATATAATTTTCTTTTTTCCCAAAAATCCAGATTTCCTGCTTGAGAACAAAATAAAATAAAAGTAATGTCTATCAGTGAATTGTCAAATGCTGTAACTTAAATAAGTGGTATAAAGTCAGAGGAAGTATTTTGGGTTTGGTAGTTATATATGCATTGCAGTCAAGGTTCAGCCAACCATTTTCCTGAGTTCAAAACTCAGCTGTGGATTTTGGGTGGTGCCTCCAGCTGTCCAGTAACCCAAATGGCAAGGAGAGGTATGCTGTTCTAAGAAAACATTTTTGTCCACATTCATAAAATCAGGACCCAAAAAAGCCCTGGAATAAGAAAGATTCAAGTTGTACCAATCAAACATCAAGTGGTAGTGTTGAATGTTCACTACCAGAGCTTCTTAAAAAGAGGGATTCAGGAAACACGTTGGGAATGGTGATGCTGCAATGTAGTTGGTGTTTCTTTGGACAGAAGCTTTTCCAGATAATTTGATGCCATGGTTTTCTCAGATAGGGATACAGAAATCTTCATTCTGAAATTCTTCCCAGCCCAGTTCTGCAAAAATCACTTTGAATGTGCCTAGGGATGATGTCAGTACTATTAATATGATGGAGTTCAACACAAACACAATTACCTCATAGAGAAATACTAAAAAAAATTAGCAACAACAACAACCAAAAAAAATCTGATTACTAGATGTCCCCTTCTTATTGAGCATAGGAATAACCATGCTTGGTCTGGTGACAATCCATTAGCTGTGTTTTAGACAGTGATCAGAAGTGAATTATTGATGAATGAGTATAAGAAAAGGAACAATCACCTAGTATTTTCCCAGCTCCAAGGAGTCTACAGTTTAAGGATCATCCTAAGTCAGAAGTTGTAGCTTCCTTTAATTTTACTCCTCTTGGATAGGTTCCTTCCTCAACTATGTTCTCTATTGCAGTTCCCCAGCATGAATGCATTAATAAGTTGGATTTGATGTGTAATTTGGAATCCTATCCACCCAACTCGAGGAGCAGAATGGAAGAATAACCAGACTAGAACTAAGCAAACCAATCCTGAATAACCACCCTCCATTTCAGTCAGAGCACTAAAAAGGAAAAGACATAATCTGCTTTCACTGCCTGAGCTGCTGTCGCCATATGCTCCTGTGCTATGCTGGAAGTGTATTTTTTTTGCTTAAGGTAGGAAATCCCTCTAAATATCCATCAGAGGGATGTGAGCCCCAGTCTGGGGAATGCAATGTGGAAAACTGCTCCTAGGCAGGGAGTTGAAATCTCTGTGTGAAAGAACAACAAAACAGGCTGAAGCCTAGATTGTATGTGGGTAATCTGTGTGTACACCAGCATTAATTAATGCAATATCAGTGGTCATCTGTAGCCCCATAGTCCAGTGATAAAGGTGACATTTGGGACTGTCATATCACTGAAACCATGAGAGGGTCCACACACACCTCTAGAAGGAAAGGAAGCTGTGTCTCCAACCACCTCTCTGCAAAAGCATTCAGGTAACACTCATAAAGAAGATTTTGGGGTTACCATGCAATGGTTGTGAAAAAGCAAGCCCTGCAAAAACATCACTTTGCACAAATATCCATCTAATGAGCTCCTAAAAATTAGGCTTGCTGTTGTCTAAGAGCTGTCCCTGGCAAAACAAACTGAGCAAGAATGTCTGTGTGGCAAGGAGGAATGAGAAGAAATCGGAGCCTGTAGCCCGAATTTCATGGTGGGGAGCACCATAAATTACTGCAGGACCAGAGGTCATCCATAATCCCATTGTCAGGGTTTTGTGTTCAGCACCATTACCAGGCCCTGCTAAACACAGCTAGGGTAATCTCATTCCAGAAAATGAGGTGCTTGGAGGGAGAAAGGATTGCAGATGTCTAAAGCAGATTTGTTTTCTCCCTGCCTTCAATTTTGCATCTGTTTGTTTTGATGACGTTAGCTAGAGGCAGACCAACAGAGGAAATGAAAGTTATATATTCGTGCTGCAAAATCAGGCATGTTTCATCATCAATAACAAGAATCCTTTTCATTCTGGTTGCAGAGACATAATCCTCACATTTTGAAGCAATTTTTAAACCATTTGGACGTTTTGCTTAATTTGTGGACTGACATAAATATAGAAGTTCAAATTAAATATGCTCAAGTAACCTATTTACCCAGTCCTTTCTGCTTAGTGTCTCTTGCTCTTTATCTTAGAAGAGTTTGTCTTTTCGCTATAAAGAACAGGAATCAGCTACTTATTTCCCTATTTAAATGCTCTTCTGAGGAGATATCAGTGTAAAGCACAGTAAGTTTACTGTCATTTACTTTGTTTGGCTCAAATATTATTGTTCAGCTGGAGGGATTTGCTGTTGCCAGAGATAAGCGTGGAAACACAGAACTTCTACAAGGGAAATCTGGACTAAAAACATATTGGTTTGTGGTGAGAAATGGTACATAATACTTCTAGACCTAATATAAGATTGTTAAAGAAGCCTTCAAGGCAGGTTTATAACTCTGCTGTCTTCATGTGGTGGGGACTCTCAGGAGAACTGAAAAATTTACTCTTCCTTGTTACTGAATTTTCCCATCCTTCCCTGGATCTGTTCATGTAGCCCTTGGTACACCTTGGCATTGTTATCTCCATGGATATTGAGATTTTGTGGTAATAGGATTGTGTTTGGTGAGAAAAAGAGAAGCATTACCTGTTTGGTTGTTTTTTTTTTTTTTTGTGCATACCCATAATTGCCACTGTAGGATTAAAACCAGTATTACTTGACTTAGTATTTTGCTTTTTAATGACACTGAAATACCATACCCAGATGACAAAATCTGCCTGGTTAATCCATATCATGTCAGGCAGCTTCTTAATTGCTGTTTAATTTTTCTTTACTTCTTTACATCAAGTGTATTGTCATACCCCAATGTGTCTGCCTTAACTAATAAAAATATCTTTTTTTTAATTTAATGACTAACATTGACCAGTCTGAATTGTATACAATCACTGTAGTGATATTATTATTTCCCAAACTGTCATGATTTCTGTTAAAAGAACCATGGATTTAATAGAAGCAGAAGCTTATATTACCAGTAGAAGCTATCTATACCAATAATATACAATACATCTTGTTCTGCAAAATTTGCACCTTGGGTTCTTTTTAAAAAATCAAACATTCTGAAAAAGCTCTTGCTGCCTGTTTTTATTGTTAGTGGTCAATGGTATATCACAGCTTTCAAACACCTAAAAAATAATTCATAACTTGAAGAAAAGTAGGTTTTATATCTGAAATTTAATATCATGTGCAGAAACTGGTCTGTAACCAGTCTTTTAGTGATAAAACATATTTAATGGAACCAGAGATGGGTCATTCAGCTGAGAATTTTCAGGAAAAACAAATTTCTTGTGAATTTAGATTAATAGCTCCATTAGAGATTTTATAAGAAGAAAGAGTGACTTGTTAATCTAGTGGAGTTTTTGGAAGAAATTAATGAACATATGGCTAAGGGAAGTCCACTTGCTGTGGTATTAAACTATCCAAAAATATGTTCGATATTTGATTTTAACTGGTAAAAGAAAGTAAATTGAAAGGTATTCTTGTAGAAAATTTTGCCTGATTAAAATAAATATCTAAAGTGTGAGTAAAAGGGCAGATTTAACAATGGGAGGACCTCACTCAGTATCCTAGTGAAACTTCTGCTGAAGTCTTAGCTGTTCAATAAATACAAAAAAATAACAGAATGTTGTGATAATTTAAGAAATGTAATTATAATGTTTAGAAACTATTATCCAGTCTCATGCTTTCCACTCATCTCATGTTGTTATGTCTGAACTGAACACCAAAGTAGCTTTAACCTTCAGGAGTGGTAAATTTTGTGTTTAGCTCAGATTGAAAAACTGACAAACATGAAAAAACCATGACTGGAACAGCAAGGAAAATAAGGAGCTTGTACAATAAAGTACCTGTTCCCTGAAGGTAGTGATTTTCTTTGGCTTTCAGGAATAATCCCCCTAAAGCTAAGGAAGATAAACACTGCTGAGCATGCATGGTCATAGCTGAAAATATAGAGTTAAGTGCTGTTCTTGGTAATTAAACTCAGAAAGGAAATTGCCTTCGAGTTAGAAAGGAAAATTCAGCTTTCTCTTGTAAGGATTTCACACATATTTCAAATAACATGTAATGCATCTCAAACAGGAGATGCATTAACAGGCATGGCGAACATTAAATAACTTGACTTCCAACAAGCCTCCTTTTTGAGGTCCCCTCAGAAAACCTCTCTTCTGTTTTCTTACATCTCTATTTTTAAATAATGATCAGGCTACAATTGCAGCTGTTAAAGATGGTTAATTTATTTCATACATGTGTCCTATAGGCACAGGTGTGTTGGTGAGTTGCATGTACACATTGACACATCTGTGTGAATTTTCTTTTCTATTACGAAACAGCACAGATTTTTTTAATAATTAGCTATGAGAAACTTTTGAAAACATGCACTTTTCTTAAAAGAGAAGAGCCATTTACCTCTGTCTTGCAAGCAGATGCAGCAGTTTACACACTGAAAGATTTTATTCTGCTTTGGTAAAAATACTTCATAAATGGACAAGGTTTGAATAGGCCTTTCAGTCCTGAAGTAATGCTTGATGAAAACACAATAAGAAATGACACTTTTCCAACATACCTGGGTTTTCTGTGTGTTTTCTACATTGTGCTTGCCCATGCTGGTGACAAAGAGTTTGTTTTCTTCTGGTGCCTGGCACAGCAACAAGAGAGAGCTGAATATTGTCATGTTTTGTGCAGTTATTAGTCAAGTGCTGAAGGCAAAGCTTTTGTTGCTGATTGATAAAGAAGAGTTTAGGTTCTAGCTGAGCTTTGTGGGCTGGTAAAAACCTGTGTGAAATCATTACCTGGTGCAAGTCAATTGTTAATTAGAGCAGGGCCAAGATTTCATTTAAGCACCTCCTGGAAGTTTGGGCTGGGTTTTGTATTTAAGAAGGAAAACTCCCTAAACTCCACCTGCACGGGAGCTTTGCTTTACCTTTTCAGAGCACAAGCATGTGTTTGTCTGTTCCCATAATCAACTTAAAACTTCAGTTTATCTTTGTCTCCATCATCAGTGACACACCACACCTGGGGACTGTGCTGCCCTCGTGCTGTCTCCTGGCTGAGAGGAGCAAATTGCACTGGTCACTTTTTCTTCTCTGTACCTCTAAATTAATGAGGAATTAAATCATTTGTGACTTCCTTCCCTCGTGGTGTAAGGATTCCGTTACAGTACGATTTCAGAGTTCATTTTTTGGGTACTACTTGAGGTGAAACACTACCAGGTTTCTGAGAAAACCTGAAACGCAAGCAAACATCTGTCCTGTGCTGTTCAAAATTGCTGAAGTGCAGCTGACCAGCAAAGCAGAAGATCTTTTGGGAAGAGAGTAACACTGGCTGCCGCAGTAATTCCTATGATTGCCTTCTCTTTAGATACTGTGTCAGAACTGAGGAAAGGAAAATCTCACATACTTGGTTGGGGGTGTTGAATAGTAAATAGACTGCCAATTGTTTGTATATAATGAATTTTCATAATTTTCACAGTTCAGAGTGCTCACAATAGCTGAATGCTTTTGTTCCTGTGCCCAAACAGAATGGCTTCAAAAAACAGAAATATCTCGATTTTTAAAAAGATTACATCTTTTTAAAAAATATTACAAGTATTTCTGGTGAACAGATGAATGATGAAAGCCATACATAAAATTATGAACACTGGGGCATTTCAGTTAAATACATACTTTGTGACTTACTGATTAAGTGTATAAACCTTTAAATATTTTTAATGTAACTGAATGATAACTTATGTCTATTTTCATATTTTCAGAGATAACTGCAATAACAATTTGTAGTGGATTGGCTAAATTATGAACTTTGAGGCACGAACAACAGTGTGGAACTTTGCAGTACTTACAGAATTTTAAATTTACTTTTAGCAATCCTTTCAATATTTGAATCTGAGGATTGCTTTCTTTCATTGTGTCCATAAAACCCAAATTCACAAGTCTTCAGTTAGAACAAACTAAAAGAAATTGGAAGTTTAATCCATTTCATTAATTTTATGATGAGAATAGTTATTGGCAAGCAATACTTTTGTATTTTTCTTTTAATTTCTACAAAAAGATGATACAGTCAAGTACTTTACATTTCTTCTAAGTTGCATTTGGCATGACATTTTGTATCTATTTGTACGTTATTGTAATTACAGCCACTTGGGACTCAGAACAGTTGATCATTTCAGTTGAATTAGGTTTTTTTTTTTCCATTTGCAGGATGCTCTGGCCCACTAGGGATAGAAGGAGGGATTGTGTCAAACCAACAAATCACTGCGTCATCCACCCACCGAGCCCTTTTTGGCCTCCAGAAGTGGTACCCGTACTATGCAAGGCTTAATAAGAAGGGTCTGGTGAATGCCTGGACTGCTGCAGAAAATGACAGATGGCCATGGATTCAGGTAACAGATGGAGCTGAGGAGGAAAAAAAATATCCTTGGTTCAATTGCCAGTGTCACTTAAGGAGCTGATGAAGACAAGTGGTTAACGAACAGCTAGATCCTTATTCACTGTCAGAGACATAGCTCAGGCTAAAAGGGACTATTTAGTTGCAAAACAGTGATAATCTTGACTTTACAAATGCACAAGCCCTTTTTTTTTAATTTAAAAAACTGTGTGCATATGTTCCATTGTGTCTCTAAACCATGGAAGCAGATTTATAGAGGCTCCTTTCAAAGACACTGCTTTCCACATATGTTGCCTTTGGTGGTTAGGTCCTTAGAAGCATATCACAGCATTATCTCATGGTAGAGATGTCTTGACACATGCTGAAAGTGCTTGAAGTGTGGTTTTGGCAGTGCCAGAGCCTGCTGGAAGAGCTAGTCTTCTTCGCTGAGCTGCTCTGGGCACACAGGTTAAGTATTACTGGAATTAACAAGAGCTGTTTTAATTTAGGTTTAAACAGCTGTTAGTTCAGCCACATCCATGGGGCTGAAAATGCACATTTTCTCATCCCACTCAAGGATGTTATTGCCAAAGTAATTCAAATGGCAGTGCCCTCACTGTGAACTGGATTCCTCTGTGCCCAACAAAAGACTATAGTAAAAGCCACAAAGCAGTGAGTAAGAAGTCCTGTAGCAGTGTTTTAATGAAGATAATGATCTAGTTTGCTTGAATGGTGTTTTCATGATACATGAATTGGGCAAAGATTTGTCAATTTCAGCTTTGGTTAATAAAGGTTAGTGGGCTAGATACTTATGGGAAAACCTTCTGCACTGATCAGCACAGTCAATGTGAGAGGAGGATGCTTCCCTTCCAGTGAACCTACTGCAGGTTTTAGCAAGACATAGTGTTTGAGCATTTTATCTGCCAGCAGTAAGTTGAACTGTCCATGATGCCCTCAGCTGTGTCAGATACATTCTTCTTGAAGCTACCTGTGTACATAGCATTAATACTTGTTCATATTTAATGTTTTTGCCCTGACTACCATTTGTGATTTTTTTGAGAGGCTCCCAAATATCTTGAGGGAGAAGCACATAGGATTACCTGCTCATTTTTCTTGTGGAGAGCAGACACAAAGCACTGTTTGATGAAGTTTTCTGAAACTGGTGCGGTGAGAGTGCTGGGTTCTGTCAGCTCTGAAAAACGAAAGCTGGTGTTACTGCTTGTTATTTATTGCAGAGTGAAAAATACAAAGGTCCTTCAATGTGTCGTAAGTCAGTTTTCCTCCATAAAGATCAGAGGGGTTAGGAAGTCTGTAAAATATATACATTGAAAAGAATTGGAAAGGATCATGCAGAGGGACCTGAGCAGAATTATTTCCATGGGAGCAGAAAGCTAATGTAACTTTAATGGATAATGAAAAAGCATTACAGTAGCTTTTGGGCTGTGTTAGATTGTGGGCTTTATTAAATGAGCTGGAGAAAGATTTCAAAATCACTTAGCACTGGCCCCCTAGACATGTCTTTTCCAGGAGATGGACTGGATGGGGATATCTAATGGTCTGGTGCTTCCACGTTTGTGCTTGGCTCTGTGGAAGCAGCTGCCAGGCTCCCTTGGACTTTGCTCCCTGGAAAGTCTTCCCTTTGCTCTTACCTACAAGGAACATTGGGCCAGTGGAGAAAATGTGTCTAAAATCTCAGCTCACAGCACCACGTCTGAAGAATTTATTCTAATTTTTTTTAAGTTTTGGAGGTAATTCCAATCCCGTACAGGTTATTCTGTAATTTTGACAACTGGGCAGTGTAAGGACTTTTGAGAAGCTTAGATCTTGCAATTAATTTGTTTTAAGCATTCCCTTCTTTTTCTTCTAATTTTTCTTGCAAAATAAACTTAAGTCTATCATTTTCACAAAACTTGCCACACGCTATTTTTAATCCTCTTTTTTTCAGGTCAGAGCAAAATTAAAAATATTCTTTGTAATTTTAGAACAGAAGTCTTGAGAGGATTTCTTTCTTTCCTTTTTTCCTTCTTTAAAAGAACTAGAACCAGAAAATCTGAAACTTTTTAGGGAGGTGATATTTGGAAGGAAAAAGTTCTTTTCAGTGTTCTGCAGAAACTCTTTCTAGATCTGGCAAGGTGGAGACATTCACAGACTCACACTTTATGCATAGTAGTTCTCTATGTCAGAGCACTGTCTTGTTCTTCAAGCTTGAAATAAGCTTTAAGAAACAAACACTGCCTGACCCTCCTGTGGGTGAACAGCTACTGTTGAGAGGAGAAGCAGAAATCCCATGTTCTATTTTTGCACAGGTTCTGCATTGCCCAGGCAGATTCTTCATAAATGTTTGTGGAGGAGTACAAAACTTCAGATTTGGGCTAAATTTCTGGATTCCTTTTCTCTTATGGGAGAAAAGACCTCAAACCCTTTACTTGAGTTTTCACTCAGTCGTGTCAGCAGCTTCTTCCCAGACCCTACTGCGAGCAGCCTGCATGTGGAACCTTTTCCATGCTGCTCTGGCTGACCAAGCACCTGGTCCAGAAGAAGGCTCTGAAAAACGGTGTGAGTGCTTGACAGAGATGGAGTGGAAAGTTACAAAGCTGGAAAATCCATTTTTAGGACATGCAAATTAACATTTAGGGCAGTGAACCTGAAGCAATCTCCTGTTCCCCTCTTGTAGCTTCTAATGCTAGATAAATTCTAAAGGAAGCAGCGTATAATGGGCAAAGTCACTCAAAGTATGATTATATACAGGCCTGTAGCTATTTTTGCCTTGTTCCATCATTATCAATTTTCTTTGTCATTTAATTTCTTTATTTACATGCAGCCTGGTAAATAAAAGGTTTGAGTGCTCTGCTTATAGCTCACTTGTAATGAGTGCAGAAGTTTTTTTCCCTCTAATCTCTCAGGTGTCTGATACACATGAACTAATTAGTATGCTATTTCATTTTCCTGCATTCTCCCAATGAACTGAAAATTGAAATTGCCACTTTAAATTTACATTCTCAGCATGTAATTAGTAATGGCACTACAATGCTTGTAATTGGCTTGTGATTTAAAGGGTCACTGACCATGTTTTTGGAAGCAAATTAAAGCCTGAGTAAGTCATATCTGCCTTTTAAAGTTCTTCTGACCTCTGTTTCTCCTCACAGGTTGGCTGTGATAAAATAGCACCTGTGTACTGCTTACCACTTTATTAGTGATATCAACTTTTATTGTTTGCAAATACAATGACCAAAAAAATCCCATATGTCTATTTTTCATTAATTGGTCCTGAAGTATAACCAAAATTATCACTTTGCCTGTTCCAGCAATGAGTCTTTTGTCAACTCTTTTTTTTTTCTTTTAAACAGAAGTTTCTCTTTTCCCTTATACCCTTTTGCATTTATGGTTTCAAAATATGTCAGTTTGTTTTATTCTGATTTCACTTCATCTCTGCGCATTCGTTGCATCTGTATTTTTCTATTCATATATTATTTATTCTTTTTAAGGCAGTATGAATCCGAATAGATATGGCCATGGGCAGGGCAGGATTATTGTTTCTGTTATCCCTTTACCATATCCAAAATCATAATGGCAGCTAATCTCTAACACAAATTGCCATCAGGAGTTCGTAACGTTACTCCTCTCCAGTGATTCCTAACCTAGGAGTCCATGCCTGTGCTCTTACACTTCTTCTCCTCTCCCATTTCCACCACTCCCAGATTGGTCTCCCAGTTCCAACCTCTTATTTCTCAATTAGTTTTTCCCCTATGCATGACTTGTCTCCCATTTTCTTCCTTAAAGTATTATTCTTTTCTTCATAGAATCATAGAAAAGTTTTGGTTGGAAGGGGTGTGAAATACCATCTAGTTCCAACCCCTTCCAAGGGCAGGGGATTTCCCTAATGCGCAGGGAATTTACCCAAGAACAGGAAGACATTGCCACCTGCACTGTGGATCCTGGGGTGGAGGAGGAGGAGGAGGAGTAGGAGTAGAGAAGGTCACCTTGTCCCCAGCCCAGAGCACTGAGTGCCATGTCCAGGCTTTCTCTGGGCACCTCCAGGGATGGGCACTCCAAATCTCCCTGGGCAGCCCCTGCCAAAGACTGACCACCCTTTCCATGGAGAAATTCCTGCTGATGTCCAACCTGAACCCCCTTTTCTCCAGGCATATGTGATTGTGAAGAGGATCCCTGCTTATGGAGGAGTTTTGTTTGTTTGGGGTTTTTTAGTTTGGTTTTTTTTAAAGTTTTTTTGTGGTCTTTTGGACATGAAAATTGTTTTTGCAGGGTGTTAACCCACAGCCACCAAGAGCAGATTCGAGCACAGCTTACTCCTGGAGAGTTTTATGAAAATGCTCTAATTACGGAGCATCATGCCACTGTGTGGGAGATGTGTTTGAACACCTGACCTGTTGCTGGAGACGGTTGTGTATAAATGTAAAGTATTAAACAGAATAATAAAAACCATATTTTGTTATCATTCACTAAAATGGCATAAACTGTTTCTCCAGAGACATTGGTATGGTTACCAATTGTTTTTTAAATAAAATATTCAAATAGCTATTTTATTATTGTAAACAGTAGAAGGATTGAAGGATTAATCTACAAAATAGGGGGACTGCTCAGTTTGGTTGCAAAATCAAAAAATAGGAAGTAAAGTTGGTTCAGGCTGATTATTCAGCTTTTTTCTTCTAGTTTTTATTGCATACAAGATGATCCCAAATATTTATTTTGGGGTTTCATCCTCTTCAAAGAATTCATCCCTTTCCATCTATATTTTGTGTAATTTTTCTTTTTTGGAGTCAGTTTTTGAAAGTCAAGTTGTAATTTCAAAATGGAAAAGCTACAAGTCTTCCTTAGAATGTATGGAAAGAGAACTATAATTTTGTCATTTTCTGACTTTATTCCCCAAATGGTTTTTCTGAAATTATGTGCTAAAGTTCAGATGAAACACTATAATGAGAAACACAACAGTTTGATGGAAAATGTGCCCAACTTCTAATTGGCAATTTGAATATATTAGTACTCTAGTCCAAAGTAAAATACATTTGGTTTATTTACCATCTCAGTGTGTCTGTTGTAAATGATACTTTTTGCTTTTTCAATTTAGCTTTTTTAATAACTTTGCACAGCTTTAAGAACATTTCTTCACTATATTTCTCAAAACTATGAGTAAACAGTTTTGCTGCAGAGATTGTTAATAAAAAGATGACCTGCAAGGGAAAGGGACCTACCTTAGGAGATTTCAGGGCAAAATATTTTCCTGACCTCTGTCTTACTCAGAATTAATTTATTTAATCTCTTTTTCTTGAAAAGCACTGGGAATTTTTTATTTAAAAAAAAAAGTCTAATTATATTGGAATATTATAGCTGTTAGGTAGAATTGATATTTTGATTGAGGCTTAATTTGATTTTTACACAAGTGTCTCCACACCACTTTTGGTTTCAATCCCATCTCTAGTGCTCAGCCTCACATTTTGGGACTTGCAGTCCCATGGCATAATTAAATCTGTGACTGTGAATCTCACAAACCTAATCATAACTACTAGGACATACACAAAAATTACTTGTATAAAAAAACTTAAGTTCCATCCCTCTTATCCCCAAGTTGAAAACTGTAAAGTATTGGGTGGAGTTTTTTTTCCTCAGAAAAAAAGGCAAGGGAAAAAAAATTAGCAGCTTCCTCATCAAGAGCTTCCAAAGAGCAAGTACACACCAGGTGATAGCTATTTGCTAATGAAATGATAAAACCCAAAATACACAGAGGCCTTGCAGAACATTCACTCAAACATCTGTTGGTGAGAGCTCCAAGCAAACTGCCATCTGTGAAACCATTCATTTTGTCAAAGTTCATTTCCTCATTCATGAGCACTGGTGTACAGGCTTCCAAAAATACCTGTCACCGCAGCTTAAATGTTTTATATCACTTAATGTAGCTCTCATCTCAGTGTCATGTGAACTTTATGAAGTGCAGTCTCAGAGTCATCCTGCAAGGTGATGTGCATCATATAAAGAAGATTTAACCTGCCAAGTTAAATGCTAAAAAGTTGTTAAAGTTCTGCTTTTTTTTGTCAATACTTCAAAATTTGGCTCAGTATCACAGACGGATTTCCATGGAGGGTATTGATGAGAGGCAGTAAGTACTTGAAAGCCCTTGGCTGTGGAGAACAGAAAATAATAAGGAAAGTGCAGTTGAATTAAAACAATGCCACGAAGGACCTTTGATCTGCAGGAATTAGAAGAGATTCTCTGGTAGCCAAAGTCTGCCATAAATTCACTGGCTTCAGCGAACTCAATACCAGCGTCCACCCTCTGCAGACCTCCCTCAGCATCTTTACATTTAGCTTACAGGCCAAAAATGTAATTTAGGTACTCAAAGCAGAGCAGGAAGCAAAGGGACTGAGAGCCTGTTTCTTAGTGTAATCATCCACAGGCTCCCTGGTGCCCCATATCTTGGTATCCATTTCATATCGTATCTCCTGCTTTCATCCCACGCACAGACATGTCCAAACAACTTTGGGCTGAGGTTCTGGGTGCACAAAAGCAGTCAGTTCAGAGTCAGCATCCCCATGGCAACTGAAGCTTGATGCTGTTATGAGCACCATCCATAACGAGCTCTGTCACCCCGTGCCAGATTTCCTTAATTACTCCGCCTAATGTGGCTGAAGGACTGAGGCAACAAGGACCTTTAAACACTTTATTCCCTGCATCTACAACACCATCCCTTTTCAACTAAGTTTTTTTTTTCTTTTCTATTTTCCCATTTGCCACTCTTGATATTTAAAGCAATCAAATCTTAGAAAGGGTTGGCACCGAAAGGAATAAATGTGTGTGCACATGGTTACTTGCATCAGGAAGAAGCAAGAAAAAGGTGCCCTGCACCAATTTTATGGTTCAAAATGAAATGATGTATGGGCATTGTAGTCACCTCGTGGGGAGGACAGCATCCAAATCTGTGAGATGATGCTATGCTGATGTGTGGTAGTCAAATGAGTAATTTTTACCTTCTAACCACTCTCTTAAAAACTGGCTAAGCAAATGATCCTCACTCACAATTACTGTCCTGCTAGACTTGACTTCCAGAAAAGTGTTGTTTGTTTCAAATTATTTCAATACAGCTAAGGTTCAGGAAACAAAGTTCAAGAGAAAGTAAGATTACATGCCAGTATATTAGGATTTTTTTTGTGTAGTACTCTGGCATATATATGTACACAATCCCAGGACAGGTCAGCTTGGAAGGACCCACACCTTCTCCCACCTCCCTGCTCCAATAGGGCCACTCTAGAGCACATGGGATTGTGTCAGGCAGCTCTGGAATATCCCCAGTGAGGAGACTCCTCCTCACCCTCTCTGGGCTCTACTCAGGGCTGGGCACTGCCCAGGGCAGAAGTTCTGCCTCCTGTGCAGGGGCAGTTGCTGGGCTCAGTCCCTGCCCGTTGCTCTGGTGCCATTGCTGGGCCCTGGAGCAGAGCCTGGGCCCTGCTCTGACTCTCCCTGCACACAGGGACACTCAGGGATGGACAGGGATGGACAGGGACACGCGGGGACACCCAGGGCTGAGGGCCCCTCTCAGCTGGGCCTCCTCTCGAGATTGAGCAGCCCCAGCTCCCTCAGCCTTTCCTGGGCATGGAGATGCTCCAGGCCCTAAATCATCTTTGTCCCTCTCCACTGGCCCTGCTCCAGGAGCTCCATGTCCCTCCTGGCCTGAGCAGCAGGACACTGCACTCCAGATGTACCCTCCCAGGGCTGAGTGTAGGGGCAGGATTACCTACCTCCCTGACCTGCTGGCAATGCTCTTCCCAATGTCACCAGAATCCCATTGATCTTCCACGCACCCAGGACACTCTGCTGGTAAGGGACAGCTCATTCCCACCAGAACCCCCAGGTTCTTCGCCATAGAGCTGCTCCAGCAGGTCACCTCCAGCCTGTGCTGGTGCCTGGAGTTGTTCCTGCCCGGGTGCAGGACCTGCATTTCCCTTATTAAGTTTCAGACATTTCTTCTATGTCCATCTCTCCATCCTGTCAAGGTCCCTCTGAAGGCCTTCCCAACCCTGGGGCATTTCAGCCTCTCGTCCCAGCCATGTGTGGTCAGTGAACTTCGGAGGACGCCTCACTGACCAGTGAACTGGACCAACCCCCTCATCCAGTCATTGATAAATTAAACAATTCTTTGCCCTAGTATTGAACCTTGGGGGACACCACCAGTGGCATGTCTCCAACTGGATCCCATGACACTGATTACAACCCTCTGGACCTGCTGGTCACCCAGTTCTCAATCCAAGTTCATCTCACCTCAGTGTCAATGGCCCCAGAGCAGTCCAGGCTGTTGGAAGCACAGAAAGTCATCAGCACCATGATACAGCCACAGACACCAGGGGCTGAAGTCAACTCACCCTCCTTCACCTCCCCTGGCTGAGTGTAGGGGAAAAGTGGAATGTGTTCGTCTTCTCAAAGACCTTCCAATTTAAGCTGCACACGAACTCTGTGAACTGAAAAATGGGAGCATATTTTACCCTTGCATTCTTAAAACCTTCTTCCATGAGTTGTCAAGATAAAAAGACATTGTTCAAGCCTTGACTCCCTCAATGAGAATTTTCAGGGGTTATCTATCACAAAACCAATCAATGTTTAATGTTTTTAACATAATCTTTTGCCTGCAAGTTTTTGTAGAAGGAAAAAGTATTTTGAGGAAAAAGTACAGATAAATAAGGAAAATCTCACCAAAGCGTAACCTTTAACGTTTCTATATTAACTTTTTTTTACTTTTGAATCCTAATTTTAAAAGATAAAAAAAAATACTTAATGAGTTTGGTTGTCAGGATTCAACAAATAGCCAATTTCTTAGGGTTCAGGAGCCAGCCTTCTCTCTTCTGTAATAGCATCTGTAGGCCAATAAATCATTTGAATGACATAATCTTTTTATTAATCATGAAACCATCTGACCCCCCATGTACTTCCCTAGCTCTTCACTCCACTTGTGTCCATCCCAAACCTTGACCTCTCTCCCCCCATGAGCAGTATCTCAGCATCTAACAGGTTATCCTCAAAGATTGATTAGGGTTACCTTGACCATGAAGAAGGGGGATAAAGTTACATATTTTATTACAGATTGTGCACCATGTAATAGCACTGTTATCACTAGATAAATTTATTCTGGTGGAGGGACTAGGATTTAGTTTCCCACTGTGTTAAAATAAGCTGGGAATGTGCAATGGGATCTCTCAGTAAGGCTTTCACAGGGCCAGAGAAGTCTGGTCTCCTGCGAGTTCTCAGATTTCAGATAGTTAACACTTCTTTAATCAATGCATTGAATGTCTTTTCAGACCTCAATGAATCTATAATTCCATGATTTCTTGGTCTAGGAACATGCATAGGACCTAGACAAAGCCCACTGAAGCCAGAATGGGATTTTTCCCTTTTGGGACTTAAGAGAAGGTCATATTTGTCTTCAGAGTTTTTACCAGAGTGTATCTGCCAAAGTGCCATAAAAACAGGTGGAAAGTATGTGAGATAAAGTACCTCTCAATATCTGAAGTTATTTCACAACCAGAAATTTCCCCCTGAGTGTATTTTCATGGTGATTTTAATATTGCACCTTTTCATACTCCCTTCTTCTTCCTAAGGAAGATGGTTTTCATATAGGATGAAAATTATGTGTTTGCCACCTGAGTCTGGTGTCACATCTTCTAGATCTACGAGCTGTTAATCAAAGCTATTTTACAAGGGGAAATACATGCAAATAGTTTCACTAACAATTTTATTTACATATTCTTAGGCTGATTCTTCAGGATGTGTTCTAGACATTGTGGGGAAGTTCTGTCTGAAAGCCATTAGCATTCCAAAGGCAGGAAAAGTTTTCACAAGTTCAAAGTACATGAGGAAACTAATAATAGCAATAAATGACCTTGGTGTTTCTTAGGTAACCTTCAGTTTCAGATAGTTAATACTCATTTGATCAATACTTTGTAAAAAAGATGATGTTTTGCAGGGCTACAAACCTCTGAACAATGTGAGATTGATTATGGGCCCCTTCTTGAGATGACGGTCTAAACATGCCAGTGTTTGAATAATTCATATAATCCAGTTAATGGAATTCATAACAACTACCTTCGGGACTAAAATAATGACTTAATAATAAGAAGGAACAGACTAAGCAAGTTTTTAGTCTGCCTAATTATGTAAACTCTCTGAGGCATAAATTGAAAGTTCTCAACAAAAGCCAAATGAAGTAGGTGCTTTTTGATAATTCTCATAACATATGTTCCTCCACATTAGCATTACATGGGCCAAACAATCCTTGTATTCATGTTTTCCACACAAGTAGGGCCTAACCTATATTCTGATCTCTTCACAGAGAGGCAAATTAAATTAGTGATCCAATTTGCATCTCTGATTCTGCATGCCTAATTTGAAGCAGGTACATGAATAAGTCTCATTGAGGATGGCAGATGTGATGAGCTGTTTTTAGGGGGTTGAGATGCAGGTGAGTACAGGAAACTCCTGAGAGGTGTTTGTTGTTACCCTGAGTTGTGATAGACTGGGAACAGCAGGAGGATGTTTGCAGAGGATTTAATGGCAAAGTTATGAGGATGGTTTGCTGGACCTGCATCCACATAAGTGAAACAAAACAGGCTGAGATCAGAAATAACCTGAGTGTTTAATTGGTCTGTGCTCAAGGTACAATCCCACAATCACTCTGGGAATTATTACTTTCAAAGCAACCTGCAACAAACGTTTGTTCTCCTAGCCTATTGCAAGACAACAATTTACACTATCATGTGAATATTTTATGACAAAACATGTTTTTCTCCATGGGGCAGACCTTCCAACATGGCAGCAGCAACTCCAGTGCTGCCTTGGAAAAATCACTGCATTTCCTCACTGGGTGCTGCTTAAAACACACATCACTGCCAGTGTGCTGACTGCATTAATGCCCTGAACTAAATCCGGGGGAGCTCTGCTGACAGTGCTGATTAGGAGAGCATCAAAAAGCCGCAGACAGGCAAGACAGATGAGCACCTTGTGTGCAGGTGCCAGCGAGGCTCTGCAGCGGGGAAGTTAATAGAGACTGACCTGCTGTGCCCTTCCTGCTCCTCATCACTAGCCCAGCCCTGCGGCTGGTGTGGCACCAGGGTGAAACAGCCCTGCTTGCTCTGTTCGAGTGCTTGCAGGCTGAAAAGGAAGCACAGGAGGGAGCTTTCAGACTCACTGACTTCACCAGTATTGAGGGAAATTGTTCCTTTCCCAGGTTTATTAAAAACATTTCCACTGGCAAGTGTCCCTATTTTTCATCAGAAAATGTTTCTCTGGGTGCTTTCTATCTAGCTTTGTCAGAATTATGACTGAAAAAAAAAGAGAAGAGACAAAAAAATTAAATTTCAATCCTTCAAAACCTGATGAGATCAGCAGGGAAGGGTTGCTGTAATAAATCTTTTAATGCCAGTATAACCTTGATCTCTTATTCAACCCCATTTTTATATGAGTAATGGTGAGTAGCAGTAAAGATATATTTACTTTGTGCTAGAAAAGATGAAGAATTATTTATGACAATGCTATTCCACCTCATAACTGAAACAGGTAAACACCTTTGTTCTCCATAAAATGTGTTTCAGTTTATGAATCTAAAACTACATTTAAGGTCTCAAAGACCCAGGGTTTCATGTAGTCTTTAATTTGAGCATTTTTGAAAAGCTTGCTCTGAAGGGATACTTCAGACAAGGCTGTTCTGTAGGAAATGCTAGTGCTGTTATTGCTAACAGTGAGATAACAAATGAGGGGGATATGGTTATGGATTCTGTCCAGGAGCATCACATAAGGGTCTTCCTAAAGTCACTCTGTCTTCTCATTCCTCTTTTCCTCTCCTGCCTGGAATAATGTAGATAAGACGGATGCAATTGGGTGGTTTTCTATCTTTTTTGTCGTGTATATAGCTCCTGCAAACTGAATGTGCTGACATTTGATCATAAATTGTGAGAGGAACACCTTCCTCTGGAGCTCTCCCAGTCCCTGCTGTTCTGTTACATTCACACATTATGATTCTGAATTTAATACTCTCTTTTCCTATGGTTCTAAAGATTATAAACCATGCTGAGAAGTTACTTATGGCCTTTGTTTTGTGGAGCCCTTTGGACTTGTTTATGAAAAACAAGCTCCAACTTTTACTCACAGATACCAGTAGAGCTGCACACATGCAGATTTGCAGGACTGGTTGTGAACTGCCTCTGAAGATGGTGCAGCGTACAGTCAACAGGAACTCATAAAATTGCCTTGTTCATATTACCACTTTTTCTCAGAGAAAAAGTCTTTCTCATGTATTTGATTTCCAATATGGATTTTTCAGGTCACAGTAAAATCTAGATTAGGTATGTCTTCATCAGTATAGACAGCTGAATTATTTAGCATCCCCAAACAGGTCTGAGTGAGTCACTGGACTCAAAAGCATTACTGAAAATTGTTTTATAGATAATCACTCCTACAGAATCAGTGCTGAGAGCAGTAAATTCAGCAAGCTGGTTACTTTTTCCCCTCCTGTGGAGAAAGGCCATGACTCTGTGACCTGCTGTGACCGTCAGAGTGGTCTGTGTAATCATGGAGGTGGGAGGACTGTGGTGGCTGAAACAAATAAGATTAGAAGAAGTTTCAGGGACTTCTTAAACTAAATGAGTTGATTTTCTTCCCCAGCTCTTGGGCATACCCTACTCTAGAGGGTATCTGCCTCAAGTGATTTTATTTGTTTTGGTTAGATGAATGGATGGATGCAATGTGTGACTGTGTCCTCAACACAGGACTTGAGGTGGTGTCTCTTGTCACAGCCCCTGAACTCACTTAAACTGAGCTGACTCCATGCCTGTGCTCTCCTTGTGCTTTCCTCAACACCAGCACAGTGGCTTTGCATCATCCACCCTGTGTGTGACATAATCCAGCTCTTGTCTAGTCAGATTTAAATACATTGATATGCCACAACTGGCTTCATTTCACACGCACTTTTACCTGAACAGCACAGTGTTCACCATTCATTCCAGTTCCAGAAATCCTCCTCCTTGACATACAAAGCCCATCAGAGCAGATTCCATAACCTGCAGGTGTAAAACAGAACCTTGTCCGAGTTTCATAAATTTCTTCATGCCATAAGGTTTTAGGGCACTGGGTGTCCTGGGATTGCAGCCAAATCCCTAGAATATCCTGGTTGATTCAAGTCCCATGGAAGTCACTGGGTACAGAAGACCGCTCTGAGCTGGTGCTGAACACAGGTCCTTGAGCAGAGGTCAAGTGTCAAGTCTGAATCCATTGCTCTTAAAATAAATTTAAATGGTAAATGGTAAAATGGTAAAACTGATCAGTTTTCTTTCTCATTTTCTCTTTCTTTCTTTCTTTCTTTCTTTCTTTCTTTCTTTCTTTCTTTCTTTCTTTCTCTCTCTCTTTCTCTCTTTCTCTCTTTTTCTTTCTTTGTCTATTTCTCTCTTTCTCTCTGTTTTTGTCTCTCTCTCTTTCTCTCCTTCTTTCTCTCTTTCTTTCTCTCTTTCTTTCTGTAAGAAGATTTCTCAGAAGTCTATGCCAGTATCTTCTTCTTACAAGGCCTTTACCATGCCTTATTCATGCCTTATTACTTAAATTACTGGGGTAAATCCCTCAAAGCACTATTGATCTTCTTTCATCCTTCATTTTTTCCAGTTCATCTAGATAATGATAAGGGATCCTTAATAAGTGAATCCATTACCTTTTTTAAAAAAGATATGTTATTCTTTTGTTCCTATCCTGGTGACTTTCACCTCTTTGTTTTAAAACATCACCCATGTAATTAAAATGTATAACTTGCAGAGCTTCCTGAGCTCTTTTTCCTCACAACTGCCAAAGAAAAACACATTTGAAAAAGCTTTTAGTGCTAAAGGATGTACTTCACATTTCTTCTCAGCTTCCTACTGAAGTATATTAAATAGAATAGATTTCAGCACCTGCTTTGTTACAGCCATTGCTAAAGTTGTAATATTTTCAATTCTTGCTAAGGTTGAACTTGAAAAATTTAAAACACATAAAAGAACCCAAAGATACAAAGGGAAAATTAATTCCTGGTCTATCCATATTCACTGAAAAGCATGACATTAGCCCAGAGGGGATTTCTGTATAAGCAACCCATGGATATTTGAAATCTTTTTTTTTTTTTTTCCCACTTCATTGGGATTTTTCTGCAAACCATGAGAGGATATGTAGACCTCAGAAAACAAGGCAGCCTGGTTTTATTTTCTGTATCAAGTTCAATGCTGCTTAAAAATAAAGCTCAGCTTGTGACTCAAAGGATGGATACTAATCAAGAAATCCTCTAAAAGGAAAGATTCTGCAAATAGGAATAGGACCTCCAGTGGTTAAAGCCATGGCTTCATTAGAAATTATTATTCGCAAGTAAACAAGGAAGTAAAATTGCCATAAATTCTCATCCAGAAAAAACCCTCCTAAAGATTATTATCTGGAAAAAGAAAAATTGGTAATTAAGCTGAAAAAAATATTAGTTATCTGCATCACCAGATCAAACAGAATTTGCATGGTGTTGCTTTATGCCTTCCTTTTCCCAAGCAGTGAAATGTGAAGATGCTACCTGTCAGCAAATAATGTGTCTGGTTTCTGTTTCACTGTGCTTTCTAATTTTGTTTTGTAGATGATATTCACTTCATTATTAGCAATTTAGTAAATACATGGAAAATTGGTTTACTTGCCTGTTAATTAATAATGTGAAATTCCACACAGAGAATGAAATTCTCATAAGAGACTAACAGAAATCTTTAACTGGACACTATTCCATGTTAACTACATTTTTAATGTAGTTATGGGACTAATAGTAGTCTTTGGAGCTGTTGTCTTGCAAATCCAACATATTTATTTTGTTTTCTCCTCTGGGGGACCAGGAATTGGGGAAAAGAAGTTTTCCAAGGCTGCAAAAAGGCATAAATTTCTTCAAATTTATATCTGTCTGAATTCCTGTTCTGAGTCCATTTTCCCTACTGGAATTGCAAATATTCCTGAGGTTTCCTGGTATAGGTGGGGAAGATCCTGTAAAAAATCTGGTTGTTTTCATAGGAGGCTTCTCCTCTCTCAATGGGCGTAAACCTCGAAAACACACATTGTTAATCTGAAGGTGTATGCATGTTTATTAATTTCTTATGGGGAGAACTGTGGTAAAACTACACTAAAAGCCAACTGTTCCAGAAAAGTAGCAGTGAAATAGATAGATCCACTAAAAACAAAACAAAACAAGAAAACAACAACCACCAACAACAAAAAAAACCAAAGAAAAAAACAACAACAAAAAAAAAAACACAAAAAGAAAAAAACCAAAACAAAAAAAAAAAACAAAGCAAACAAAAACAAACAAACAAACAAACAAAAAAACCACAACAACCCCAGAAGAAACCATAAAATTCTATATTTTGGAGAAAGAAACCAGAGGTTTCCTGTTGTGCGCACAGAGAGATCTTGAAACTCCAAAGTCTGATCATCTTACGTCCTTCACAGAGTTACATTTTGTTGCCAAGAGGGAGAAAGTCTTCAGGCCACACTGTAAAGAATGAAGCAATTAAGGTGTTTGGACAGCAGACCTGCCTCTGAGCCCTCCCATACCTGTGCTAGGGCTGCTGCTCCAAACAGTGGGTATTGCACTGGGTCAGCTCCAGCAACTGGGAAGCAGAAATAAAACTCATTTGGAGGAGACAAAGTGCTAATGTGGTGTAGTGCATTGTTTACCCTGTCCCAGTTGTTTGCTGTCTGGTATTTCCACTCATCTCTTGTCACTGCACATCTGCCTGCACCTTCACGCAGCTCTCATGGTGTAACAGCACCTTGCCGAGCTTCATTTGGTGCAAAAGTCACAGACTTCACCTGAGAAGGGTGGGAATGCACCTGCCACAGACTGAGTCATGATTGACTCCATCCCAGGGACAAATCTGACACTGTTGGGCTTGAATATCACACTCTGAGTTGTCAGAGAATACTGTTGGCTTTCCCATGCCACAGGTGATTAAAGGAGGCAGAATTAAGGCTGTTGGAATAATTTAGAATTTGTTCACTCTGAACATCTTCGTTTTGTACTTCAAGGTGTTGCAGTCAGCTCAGACAAGCACATGGGGAATGTTCATATCCACTGATTGATATTTTGCTATTGACTGCTTCAGGATTAGCATTTCAGCCTTGATCTCCAGGTATATGAATTTTCAGTGAGAGCCAAGAAAAAGTTACTGCTGCCAGAACTTCTGTGTAGTTTTAGTTTCACACAGAAGTTTTATTTGATGCTAACTTAGGACCTTTTGTATGGTGTGGCAAATCAGCTTCTAACAGAACAGAAGATACAGCTTTTGGTACATAATCACCCTGTTTCTTTTTCCTTTCAGACAGGAAATACGTAGGAGGAACCCTATATGCCAGAATTAAGCAATGTCCCTGTAATATTCTGTATATCCATAATATATGTATATGTGTATGCAAAAAATAAGCATAGTCCAGGTTTTTGGTTCACTTTTTTCATTCATTTACTTTATAGGCTTGCACATGAAATTCATGAAAGATCAAAAGAATTAGTGCAAGTGTAAAAGCAGACATTTAAATGCTACAGCTACTTTTCTCTCATTTAAGAAAAGAAAAGGGAATTAAAGGACTCAAGGATTGTGTCCCTCAGATCAACAGTGTGCTGTTATTTCAGATAAACCTGCAGAAGAAGATGAGAGTCACTGGAGTCATAACCCAAGGTGCCAAGAGGATTGGAAGTCCAGAATATGTAAAATCTTATAAAATTGCATACAGTAATGATGGGAAGTCATGGACAATGTACAAAGTAAAAGGCACAAAGGAAGACATGGTAAGATTAAGTCATCTGTGTCTGAATACGTCTTATGGTTTATGTCCCGCCAGAAGTGTAAGATTTCTCTGGTATTTAAGCCTAATTGCCTGGCAGTATGATATAGGTTTCACTGTTATTATTTTTCTCTGGGAAAAAAAAAAATCAACAAATTTGCATTTTCTCTCTACTAAGAATTTCTTATACTTTAATTGATGCTTGCATAAATACTATTTCCCCAAGCTAGAATAATCCTGTTTATTACACTTAACTGATTTTCATATTAATTAGTTTACCAGTAATTACTCATTGCTGTGTTTTCAATTTAGTTTTATTGCATTGGCAGATTAGCGTTAACCCTTGGAAACACAGAACCCATTCATCAATGCTAATCTCTGTGCTGCACAAACAGTATTATCCAGCGGGGTGTGTGTGTTTACAGTTTAGAGTTACCACTTATTTTTGATGGAGCTGTGCACACAAAGCAGCTAGAAAAAATACCTTTACTGTGTGAGTTTGCATAGAGCTAAGGCACTGTGCAGCATTAGATGTAGTTTCTCTATTAGATAATTAAAATGCTGCATGAAGAAGTGCATAATGAGGGGGGGAAACACAGCATAAGGACGTCTGGTTAGAGCGAGGGGTGAATAGAAGAATGCTGATGGGTTTAATTCATACCCCTGTGATCGATGGGAGGGTTACAGTGCACTTCAGGGGGAATTGTATCAGGTTCTTGAACCAGAGGGGAAAAAAATAAACGTCAATCAGCACAAATAATTGCAGACTTAAATGGAACTGGGACTATTTTATACATTAATCAAGAAAAGGAGGCATAATTTAGTTGCATTTTAGTAGCTTCAGTTTCGGGGAGTGACGAGACAGAGACCTTGGTTCAGCACAGGTGGGTTCATCCACTACGTTGCAACACAAAGGCAGGACATCCTGCTGAAAAGTTTGTGTCACGAACTGGATGCACTAAAACAGCTGCACTTTGGGGGAAATCTCACACAGACAGAGAGCAATGCAGGTGCTTTTGAGACACAGGACATCACTGGCACTTCAGCCATCCTCCTGACTCATTTTTTTTGTGCAAATGTTGCTTCCCTGCAGGTGTTCCGTGGGAATGTGGACAACAACACCCCGTACGCCAACTCCTTCACACCGCCCATCAAGGCCCAGTACGTGCGGCTGTACCCCCAGGTGTGCAGGAGGCACTGCACCCTCAGGATGGAGCTGCTTGGCTGTGAGCTCACAGGTGGGATCTCTGAGCCCTCAGCCCTCCACCCCACCCAGCACCTCCTGACTGTGTGTGTTTTGTTGCCCCATGAGGTACAGTTGGCCAGCCTGAGTTTATCCAGTCATTTATATCTTTTTATCTAAGTTATAAAGTCAGCAACAGTTGAATCAGTCAGCTGAGTGATGATGGCCACTTGCAGTGGGACAGGAACAGTTGGTAAGGTTGTGTAATATTAACCCAGTAACACTTAATCATTTTTTCTGTGAGTGTTAATCTCCAATTATCAATCTAGAGAAGGTAATTTATCCATTTTAACAAGTATTGATGGCTATGAGGACTTGTAACGTACCACTCTGAACAGACTACAAGGCAGAGAGCCTAATCCAAGGTCTGAAAATGGTTCCTGAGCCCCAGAGGTTCTGTGTACTGCTGTGGGCCCATGGCAGCAGCAATTGTCACACCTGATTTGGGTAATTCCTCCAGGCTCAGGGGGGACATCACCCTTGTGCTGTGTGACATTCTCAGAGATGCCTGCTTACCCTGCCATCAAAGACCACTCCAATAAGATACAATCTGGTTGGGCTGCTTTAATCAAGATTTCAGTTTGGGTTTGTTTTCTGGGTTAAGCAGAAGCAGGGACAGAGTCTTGTAGCAAAAGGTAAACGAACAAGTGGAGCCAATATAAACCCTTCTCAGATTTGTATTATAGCTCTGAAATGTAAAGCCTGACCTCTAGCCACCTTCTGCAAGAACTGTGTTCCTCTACAAACTCAGAAAAGCATGTAAATTTTTTATCCTTTTTCAAGAGATAAACCCTTTTCTGACAGGAGCACTCCACTGATTCATTTAGGAGTGATTTTTATGTAGCTGCCTGTTTACTCTACAGACAATAGTCATCCAGTTCACAAGTGATACATCAAAACAGCTAGAGTTAAACAATTCTCAGACAAAACCAGATTCAGAAATGAAAAGTTAATGCATTAATCTTGGTGTAGCCCTTTTCCAATATAGATGGGTTTAAGAGTAAATAGAAAATCCTGTCTAGCTGCTTTGGTCTATTAGATGTTTTTAAATTTTTTTTATGTCTTCCACTTCTGGAACCACAATTTAGAGTAAGTCCTCGCCAGAATGACTAGGAATTGTTTTGCTCAAAGAACTGTGAAAGCTAGTGAAGTGAATTAATTTCAGTGGTCTCCTATTTTTGTCAAGGTTATCATTTCTTAAAACTGTGGACAGCCAGGGCACAGCAGAACAATTTCAACCTTACTGAAAGAAGGGTACAATTACACAGACTAATTCACTCTTAATTCCAGGTGGTCTGTCTTGGATGGAAAAGCACTTTGAGAGGTCTGGCTTCCCTAACATGCCCTGGTGCTAGAAAAGAGAGTGAGTGATGAAGAGAGGAAAACTTGCAGAATCAGATCACTATAAAATCTAACTCCTTCTTAGGACAGACTTCAGCAAAATGTTCAATGCAATCTGTTTTAGTCTCATAAATAGCTTTACTTACCAGGACCCACAGTCAGATCTTATTGAAAATCACGATCAATGCTGGTGGAGCCAACCATCAATAAATTAGGCATTAATTTTCATGTTCCTGTGTTCCTACCTTACTTTTGTTTTGCATATCTCTGAGTCCTGCACTCCCTTCCCTTCACAGGGCATTGATGTGAGGGGAGGAACAGATCACAGCTACTGTCTATTAGAATGCCTTTGTTTGTTAGGCTGTTATTAATTGCAGCATTAAGCTGTTGTTTCTAACAGCAGATCAGTGCTCGCACAACCGTGTCACTTACTCATGGAACTCACTCATGCACTCGAGCATCTGCCTTCCTGCAGGCAGCCTCTGCCATGTGCTGCTGACAGTCATGTTTGCTGGTGCCCCTGCACTAATACTGATGCCTTAAGATTTTAGCTTTTATGTTTTTCAAATCCTACACTGCATTAGTGCATAGCTCTAAACTCCATATAAAGTGTAGTTAGGCCTTCACATTTTGGTCAGACAAAAAATTCCTCTGGGCCTGGAACTCGAGGACACCCTACAACCTCAGGCCCCAAAAAGTAGAAACAAAAGTGAATTGGGGGGGAGCAAACTGGGGGAATGTGACTTCATTACCTGAAGCTGTAATTGGAGAATTAACCCCTGATATGCAAATAGACCAAACATACCATTGTCTGAAAAACTTGTGACCATCATCTTTCTTGAGTGCAGCCTCTGGGAGGCTTCTGGCTGCCCAGGCCTTTAATAAATACCCACTTTATTATCTTAACTTTGTCTATCCTCTGTTCCAGGTAGCCACTCCAAGGCATCAATTCTATCAGCTCTTGGTGTTTGGTGTTTCTCAGTTTCTGCAGAGGGAGGTTGGTTCCCTAAACATTAACATCCCTATAAGACTCACTCAGAGAAAGCTCCTGAGTGTGTATTTTTAATCTCCTTTGGGCACGTTATTCTCTGGTAACTATTTCGTATCCTAACAGTCCCTCTAGGCCCCATTCACACAAAACTGACACACAGGGGGACTTTATCACACCTGCAGTTAAAGATAGATTCCTCTTTCCTCATTTGTCGTTGGAACTGTGTAATCTGGAAAGGAATTCCATATTTGTTATTTATAGGCCAGGTTAGATGGGGCATTAAGCATCAAGATTTAATGAAAGGTGTCCCTGGCTATGGCAAAGGGGCTGGAATTAGATTTGCAACTAGATGATCTTTAAGGGTCCTCTCAATGCAAACCATTCTGGGATTCATGGATATGAAGAAAATTTTTAAGCTCTCAATTTTTAGAAACAAAAATATCACAGTATGAATCAAAACAAAATCACCTTTGCCCTCAAATATTTGACATATGCTGCTTTTACCAACAGTGCACAAATCATTGTACAAAGCAAGATTCTTGCAGGCCTTTCCATGAAGATCCATGGGTTTGCCTTTGATACATCAGATATGGAATATTTCCTTTGAGGGTTTGCGTTTTCTTGACAGAAGAGGTAGATGAGGGGAATGCTATAGGATGCAGACTGAAGAGTAAAAGATTCTACCCTCTGGAGAGTCAACAGAGAATAACCTTTATGTTGATTCTTCCAATTTTCAGGTGCTAATCCCCACTCTTTCTTGCTATTTCCCTACTCCTGTTTCATCAAGCTAGACCAACTAAGACCTGAAAACTTATACCTAGTTGGATTTAAACACATATAAACATAGGCATGAGATATCAGATATTATTTATCACAGATGGAGGTATCCAAAGCATCTCAAACATTTCAGCCTAAGATTATCCACTGGGTGTAGCCATAAGTGTGTCTGCATCAGCTACCTCTGCCTTAAACAGGTTCAAAAAAAAAAAAAAAAAGGAAGTTGAATCCTTTCACAGCTATATTGAAAAGCAAATTTAAAGATACAGTGCAGTGTAGAGGAGATGTTTCAGGGAGACGTGAGCATTGTTATAAGCACACACCTGTGGGGGATGTCACAAAGGTCTGTGGTGGTTTGATGATCCTGCCCTTTGTGCTGTAGGTTATGGCTCAGCCATCCAAACAGCCACCATCTCCTGTGGCAAGGAAGCTGCTGCTGTCTATGACACAGCACCAGGACATCATTCTGCCACCCCTGTGCATCACATTTGCCTCTTCAGATTCTCATTGTTCTTCTCACTTTCTCATGTTACCTTTAACAACTGTCTTCCCACCCCCTTTGGGGCCACGGGGAAGGCAGGCGAGTGTAAAATCCCATTAATTCATGCACGCATGCACAGGCACAGAGGCAGGCACAGCTGTTGTTTCATAAATCAATAATAACACCCAGAAAAGATAGAACTGGTTTTGATGGATTGGGCCAGCACTGAATCACAGCTCTGACAACCCGTGGTTTTGTGTCAGGAGCCTCCTTCAGATTCCTTGGATGAAACATTCTTGCTGACAGTCCTTGTGATCCTGGAGTGATACTTCAAAATTTAATAATAAGCAAAGTCCTTCTCCAATGCAGCAGATTAGTCTCTCTTATTTCTACTATCAATTGCCCCCTCCCACTCCCAGGAAAATTGTTTTGTTGTGGTTTTTTAACTAGTCCATCCTACAGACAAAGCTATGCCATTTCCATTTGTGAGCTGAGAATCTGTTCTGAAAGACTGAGATTTTTTTCAAAAGTTAACTCTGCTTTCTCTTGGTTTTTCATTTGTTTGGGTTTTTTTTTTATTTTAACATGAAACGTGCCAATGTTCAAATTTTAAATACAGGAGATACTGCATTAAAGATCATGTTGTTATTGTGTGTGTCTGGTAATGCACTTTTACTCCTGCTGTTAGCCCCCCAGAAAGGTCCTGTGGTCTTACCTTCCTGATTGAATCTCTAATAATTCCACTTAATTCTGTGCATTAATCCTGTGAGAGAAACATAGAATTTAACAAAAAATAATCAGGTCTTTAAATGTGGGTAAACCCACTGTGAGAGAAATAGACTTTCAAGGCAGAGGGAACCAGCTTTGCTAAATGGCTCAAATAAACCAAGGAATAAGTTAAAAACTTTGAAGGTGATTTAAATGGCCACAAGGTGCTCTGGAGCCAGTGGCCACCAGCTGAGCAGGGTCATGGTCTCAGCAAGAATGGCTCCACAAGCTGCTCCTGTGCTGGGCACATTCAATGAGTTACAGGTGTGTTAAAATGTTTTTGGTGATTTTGCCGAGTCAAACCATCTACTGGGTAAGTTCCCGGGATTTGTGAAGTGAAAACTTTGGATTAACTGCACATATGCAGGTTTTTGACTGCTGGACAGGAAGAAAATGAAAAAACTGCTTCTTTTTTTTATGTTCCTATGTCCACCTTTTCCGTCTTTCACTTTACCTCAGCTGTCAAGCATCACTCCACCCCCCCCAGCCATACGTCCACCTTTACTGTCCTCTTAGCAGTCTTCTCTCTCTCAGCCATTTGCCTTTCTTTTTCTGACTTTTTTGTTTAAATCTTAAAACCATGCAGCTCATCTGCCTTCTTTGGTTTCCAGACCTGTTGTTTCAGTGCTGCCTCAGCTTGGTTTCTTCCGTCTTCTGCATCCAAATGTATCTTCCACATTCCCAACACACAACAGCAAGGCTGAGGAGCACAGAGTCACCTATCAATTTTTATTTTAAATCTTTTTTCATGCAGAACAGAGAAGGGAGAAACCCAAGATCTATCTTTGCTACAGTCACAACAACTCAATGATGTGGGATGTCCAGAAACAAATAAGCCATTAACTATCAATTTCTCCTAAGTGATATCCTCCTACTATTCTTCCTCCTTCACAATTGTTTTTCTCTGGTCTCCCCCTCCTTCAGTGGGGTTTTGGGCTTTCTGGATTTTTTCCTGGATGTCAAGTAATTCAAGAGTGTAAAAGAGCTCAGTGCTTTTTAACATTTTACTTCAGCAATGGCTTTAAGAAAAACTAATGTTTCTTCAGTGAGCAAACTCATGGTTGATGTGAGGTGGCATAAAAGCATGAGGAAAATTGAACTGAACAGAAGAAACAATATTTTCCTGCAGGACAGGAAAATAAAAATAAGCACAGACAAAACTCATCTTTTCATTTCGTTTCGCTTCATAAATTTGTACCAGGATAAAATATGTTGAATTCTCTATCTTGATTTTGACTCACCCCAGCAATTGTTGTAACAAAGTGCCTTGAATTGACTATTCTTCATTTATTTGTTTTTGAGCTCTTTCAACAATAGTCTTGATTAAATCTTTCTCTTCAAGTGTTGCGGGTTTTCTCTGCCGTAACAGAAAAACCTAAACCCCTAACAAAGATAAGCAGGTAGTGCCACTGATCTTGCCCTGCTGTTCCAGGTTGCTCTGAGCCCCTGGGGATGAAATCAGGACACATCCAGGATTTCCAGATCACTGCCTCCAGTGTTTTTCGCACCCTCAACATGGACATGTTTGCCTGGGAGCCCAGGAAAGCCCGGCTGGACAAGCAAGGCAAGGTTAATGCCTGGACCTCTGGCCACAATGACCAGTCACAGTGGCTGCAGGTAAAGTTTCATGTGCATTTTCCCAGGTGTTTGTCTTCTGGTTCAGTTTTGCATTCAAATCCCTCTGTTTTGTATTCAAATTCTTCTGTTTCAACATCCTGTCATGTGTAAATGATGGAGCTCTGAAAGCCCAACAGATCTTCATCACATCATCTTTGTTATCACACCTGCAGAAAACTCTACTTGGGGATGCTGCCACTAGCCCAAATTTTCCTTTGTAAATGAACAAAAATGGCACTGCAGATCAGTTTCACTGAATTCTCCTCATGTGTTGAGAGAGATGAGTTTATTTTCTTCCCTTCTGCCCTTCCAAGGCTCCCTGGAAAACATATTTGCTTTCAGCTCTGTGCACCTTAGCAAATCCCGTGCGTAGAAATTATCTTTGTCTAATTGAGGCTGCCCAAAATTGCCTCCTGACAGGGCTCTGGAGCCAGCAGGACTGATTCAACACCTGAATTCATTATAAACCTGTGTACAGGGGTTGTTTTCAGCCCAGGAGTGATTTATACAAGTCATTAATGTGAGAGATTTTAATAAATCACCGATGTGGAAGCCTGTTTGACTAGACACTGACACATTTACATTTTTTGAACTGTTGAAAATAGCAGTGTTTTCAGTCAGCTGCCACTTTGCAGTGCAATTCTCAGCGGGAAGCCTCAATAGCTCTAGACATGGCTACTAACCCCCTGCAATCTCTTCACATATAAATTATGACATATTAGCCTTTTTGCCTACAGTTGCTAAGCAAGTTAGGAATATGATTACTGTTTTGTTTTTTTTCTCCCAAGTCCGCACACTTTCTGTAAAAGGAAGGAGAAATTGCCCTATCTGTTTAACTTTGGAATAGCTGGAGATCTGGAATCTGCTGAAATTTTTTTTAGAGCAGCTTGTTGGAGCAACAGTTAGCAACTTCTGGGGAGGATGAACATTTTGTTGCTATGTTTTATGGTAGAGAAGCTGATGAAAATGTTTCTCCACAGGAAAGAGAGGTGCTTGCATCGTATTTTAGCCCCATCAGTCAAACCAAGGGTGTGCAGAGACTCCACAGAAGTTTCCTGTTGTGTGTTCTTGCTCCTGTGGATGACAGTGGATTTTTAATTAACTACAGATGGCAAGGGGCTGCATAGTTAATCCTTATATTCTCAAATTCTTCATGGTGTTGTGAATTTTTCTATATGTGAATTTACCTGAACCTGCAAATTTAATCTGACCATTTCCACAGTCTCTGCAAGTCCTTGAATTGTAAGGAATAATTTTTGTTGTCTGATCAAAAAGAAAGTTATGAAGAAATACCCATCTTTTAGTTAGTTTGTCATATGGCTGTATATTAAGCTCAACAGTTTAAAGGGAATATTGACTATCTACCTTTTCCTGAAAATTATTATACGTAACAATATTTCCTCAAAAAAGGATCCTCACATTTCATGTTTGGAAAAACAAAAACAAAACAACACAAAAATCAAAAACCAAAAGGCATTCAATCCACTTGTTTTGTCAGTGCTTAAGGTGTCCGTTAGCTTCTGCTACAGGCTGGTTATTCTGAATTCAGGCCATGACTTGAGATGGGCTCACATGCTTCAAGTGTAAGTAATGATTCTGTAACAGAGACATGTCTATCATTTGAGTTCATCTGTTCATTTTTTTTCTCCCTGCTGGTAGTTCTCTGTGGGGTTTTTTTGTGGTTATTCTTTTCCTTACAGCACAGAGTATTATACTGAAGCCTTACAAAAATTGACTGAAAGATTTGCCATCATGCTGCTGCTTTCACAGAGTTTAGTGAAAACACATTTGGAAGGAAAAGCACGTGAAAGCAAATGTGTCTGTATGCCCTACTCCCTCAGCCATTCCACAAAGAATTAGGCCCAGAGTGATTCCATAGTACCCTGAAACGGGCTTAAAGACAGACATTTAGCCCAGATTTCTGGATTTTGCTAAAGTAGCTGGCTTACCCGTAACATATTTACCGTGTCAACTTTCCATGCCTTTTCAATGTTCTCCAAGTGCCTTTCTTGCTTTATGTTTTCTAATTTTCATGAGAAAGCCTGCAAAACTGGGGAAAAAGCCTGCTATTTGCCTTTTAGGATTATTGTTGGGGTATGTGGATGACATGAACAGATATGATCTGACTAAATGTTGGTTTTTGGGTATCCTTGCCTAAACACCGTTGCTATCAGCAGTTTAAAAGCTGATGTGCTGACAACCATCTCAGAGCTCCTGCTGTGAAAACGTTTGCTGAGAGGTGATGTTTGAATCATGCATCAAATGCAACTTGCACTTTTGGATGTAACCCTAGAGATAAATTCTTCTCTGTCAGGAGCTGGGACAGTTTTACTCAGTTTTCTCTCGAAAAGGATAATTCTGAATCTCCCGTGTATTCTAAAATGCAGCCATTAGCAATTAAGCTCTTTGTTTTAGAGTATTTTGTATTTCTGCATCCATAATTTAGGAATATGAAGTATTTTGTGTCTCTAGGCATAGAATGTGCATTTTTTGGGGACAAAAAAAATACTCACCTTTATAATGCTGCAGTTATTGAGAATCTGGTGTGATTTAGAGTCTACAAGCTTCAAGTTCCACAAATAGTATTTATTTACACCAAACACCACCATTAGTGATCAAGAAATTTTTGGGTTTTTTTTTTGTTTGTTTGTTTGTTTGGTTTTGTTTTTTTTTGTTTTCTGGTTTTTTGTTTGTTTGTTTGTTTGTTCGTTTTTACGTGGAGGGAAAGTTAAATAAATGAGATTATCAACATTGGAGTCTTTTAGCTCAATCATAAACTTGGGGCTGAAGTCCCCCCATGCTCCCTCAAAGATACCCTTGTCATTCCCTTAAAGAGGATGCTGTTAGGTTTTGGAGTGCTCAGGCTTCTTCTGGACACAATCCAGAATTTCTTTTCCATTTGGTCACCCCATGTCCTACTTCTTCAGTTATTTGGCTTTAAAGGATGTGATGGAGAACTTCCTGCCTTATGCCCAAAGTGGGACACTGAGGCTGTAAAGATTATTAAAAAGAAGTGCAGCTGATGTTTCAGGTTCTTGGAGAATGCTCATGTAAATAGATTTTCACCACTCCATAACTCATTTTCCTAGCTGAGGGTATAACTCAAAAGAATTAAACATTTTCCTCAAAATCCATGCCCACTCTGCTACTAATTTTCTGCTGTTATAAACTGTGAAATCAGGGCAGCAGCTTAAACTCCCTTTTCTTTATTTACTGTTAGTTAAATTCTGGCATCTCACTTCATTTGGTGTCTCTAAACACCTGGAGCTTTCTCTTCTATTCCCTTTGCATAAATTATTTTGTGTGTTGTCCCAGTCCTAACTTTGCAACCATACCAGGGTATTGCCAGTATTTTATCTTAAAACTGATGATGTGTTGGGTTTTTTTGAAGGTCATATTACAATGTTTCTCCTGCTGATTTTGGAAGCAGCTAAGCACTATTAGAGAAAAAGCAGTTGGTGATAAACAGATTGTTGGGAGATTGGCAGAGCAACTGTTATACCTACATGTTTTAAAAATGTGATGATTGCCAGTGATACAATAGATTTGGGTTGGGTATTTTCCTGCCAAACTAATCTCCGATATTAGACAATATTACTGAGATTCTTTATCAGCGCTGTTAGATTGTCCCAGAGCTGCAATCAAATTATTCTTTCAGTTTAATGCATAGCCATCTTTTTCACATAAAATGCCTCTTGTTTGAAAACAAAGGAAAAATTGCATTCCAAATTGTCATCCTCTGTTTTTTACTCATGTGCAAAACCCATCTCTATTATGCCATCATAAGTTCTACTTATATTAATTTTCTAGCATTTATTTACAGTGTTTAAGTTTCCAAGTGATCAAATCAAAGAACTGTTTAAAAGCTAAGCCAAACCCAGCTTCTACTCTTCTTTTTATGGAGTAGTTTGCAGAAGTGGAAATGTGTCTTTAGTCTGGCAGCCACAGTAAAAGATGGACAATTAGCTTAAATTATAAGAGGAATTTTTGAATGAGGAAAGTTACATGAGGGGACTCTTCCCCTTTTTTAAAATGGGAAGAGAACATTATTTTTCATCTTGTATCGGTTAGCTGAGCTTGTTTCAATGCTAGTGTTCATCTGTCACTAAAAAATAAGGAATACCCTTTACTCTCTCATGTGATACTTGCTTCTTGTCTTGTCTGCTATCTTTTCCCCCTTTTTTTATGTACTAATTTGTTTACTTGTAATGAATTATGCAGAATCTTTCTAGATAAGAAATCACTATATCATAGCAGTTCAATAACTCATCTGGAGATCTGTTCAACAAATCATAAGGACAGAACTGTGTGGATTGTTTAACTGTCTTTTGACAATTTGTGTCATTAGCAAAGCATATATTAACACCAGTACTGGTTAAAGTAGCCAAATAAGACATTTATGTCTGGCCTCCAGTTTAATTGTTTCAACACCCATACTGTGGGGTGAAAAAACCCAAAAAAACCCACAAACAAACAGAAAATGCTTAACAACATCTTATAAGGGCTTGAAAGACTCAAAATTGGAATAGGATGAAATGTTCATTTAAGACCAGTCTGGTAATTATATAATAAGGAAATTGCATGACTTCTGGAAGGGTTGGATTGCTAAGCCATGAGCTATGGCTGGTCTTGGAAAGATAGGGTGTTCTGTAGGAGCTGTGAACTGAAATATATCACATTATAAACAGAGGACACCTGTATTTCTCTGCAGCTGCAATAAACTACGGCTATCACCACCAGGCCATGAAAGGAATTAATGTTCTTAAAAGGAACAGCAACAAAAGTGGTCTCTGGTTCTCCAGATGCAAAGATGGTGCTGAATTTTTTATTAGAATTTCTCATAATTCTACAGTTCTGAGATTTTAGACAGCAAAACGAAAATTGTGCAGAGATCAGCCTATTTTTGTACCTTTTTTGATATAAAACCATATTTAGAGTCAATATTGATAATTTTTTATTTTTTCAATGCAAAATCATCTCCTTTTCTGGCAGCTGTCAGTTCTATTGAAGGACTTTATTTGGACGCTGAGGTTTGGCATCTCCTTGTTCTAGTGCCTACCTTGATGAGTGGCTTCACAGTGTGATATTCTGTTCACACAGACTGGTAGCTCACAGGATGCAACGGCATCTGAAGGCAGGTTGGGGATAAATTATTAACACAGATCTTCCCACACTATGCCAGACACTTGCTATAGATAAATTTTCCTGCAAAAAAAAGGCAGCCAGTGGTAGGACAAGGTAGTAATGGACAAAGAGCTCTGAGTGATTTAGTCAAACACAAAAGCAGATAAAGACTGATGCCCACATCTAAATTGCACACTGTTGAATTTACTGACTTTGTATTGCCTAGGCTAGAATGTTAAACAGGTCACTTTATTCACTTCTTCAATTGCCTATAAACCATAGACTCAGTTTTGCAACTAAATGATCACTGTTTTCTTTTAGGGCAGTGTGCAACTCAAGATGACAAGATGAACAAAAACCGTTTTTTTCTTTGGTTTTTTTTTTTTCCTTTTTTTTTTCCTTAGTCTCTGTATGTTGCCAATCTGTTTTTAACACTGTTAACAAATACATATCTTACAGAAATGGTATTAGGAGCCATGCCTTGATTTCCTACTCAAAGTTGTCTTCCAGCAGTATTTGATGGCCATTCCAGAGATCTCACTCTAACTCAGTTTTTTTCCTAAATAATTTCAAACTAAATGCATTATTCACATTAATATTGTTACTAAATTGCACATTTCAGCATTGCCCTTCCTAAATTGCTTTTGACTTTGCAAAGCTTTCTTCTGCAATTCATTTTATGGAAATGTTTATAGTAGTAATTGAATTTAAGCCTAGAAATTAAATAAGGCAGCATAAAATCTTGGTTTATTTTGTCTTTTAAGTGCTTTATTTAGGCTGCATTCTATAGTTTAGGTAGCAAAGTCTGAAGCCTCTGTAGAATCATTGATTTTACTCTGGCAAAATACAGAGGGATTATTAGAAGGACAGACAGAGTATAGGAGCTCTTTGCTGCAAGTTGTCCAGAAAATAGGCATCAGACAGACACAGCACAATTCTATTCTGTGATAAAAATTTTTGTGATGTCACCTTCAGAGAATCATAGAATCATCAGGGTTGGATGAGACTTTTAAGATCAACAAGAACAGTCATCAATCCAGCACCACTACTGTAACCCCTAAACCATTAAACCATGAACAGGAGCAAAGACCCTGTCTGAGCTGTAAATTAGCTATGGATAAGAATTTATAGTAGAAAAACGTTGTGTTTCACAAAGTCCTACTCTGTTCCCTGAATTATATTTCCCATTCTTTCTGTTAATCCTTCAGTAAAAACTAAGGGGTTAAATGAGTTTTCCAGAGCCTGTCTTTGACACATAACAAATTCATCATCACTTGCAAAAAATTACTTGGTAAGTTTCCCTAAACAGCGGAACCCTGTACGGCTCTCAAGCCTTGGAAGAGAGTTCTGTCAGCTCCCTCACTGACTTGCAGCTTTTCTGTGAGTATCAGTCCCCCGCAGATGAAAGTTAAATTGAGTAACAACCCATTTCCTATTACAATAACAGTTTTTGATCTTGCCTGTGAAAATCTGGGAGTGTAAGCAAAAACTGCCTGGTTGTTGTTAATTTTGTTGTACGCAAGGTCTGAGTCTGAAGCCAGTTTTTTGTTGCTATATGTTTACAGTGGGAATGTTGGTGTCACTTGTATAGCAGCACCTTCTAAAAAGACAATACATGACATTTTAATGGAAAGATGTTAGGTTTTCATTGTTTTAAATTCCTGCCTGTTTTAGCAAGCTCTCATTTCCACTGGCTTGAAATAATATTCTGTCTCTGTGAAGCAGAGGCATATTTCCCTTGCCTTCCCTTAAAAAAAAGAAAATAGCTACACAATTATCTGGGTAGGAATACAGAAAGAAAGGGTCCAAATATGTTTCTTAGCTTCCACAGTAGTGTTTCAAAACAGCATCCACTTTTTCCTAATAAAAGTGTTTGTTGTTTTTTAGTTACCCTTGAATTGGTTTTTGACTCAAGCAGAGTTGGTCACAGTTGTTGCCCTACAATACTTTGAGTCTTGACAAGAAAAAAAAGGTGACAAATAAAATATAGATGACACAGAGACACAAAGCAACCTCGTCAAGGTCAACTGTCCTTAAGTAGCAAAAAATACCTGTGATGTAAACACAGATGAGGCAAAAGCCAGAACACGATGAGGGTGAAAGAATGGAGTGAAGCTGCATCCACTTCTGTTTTTCAAGAACTTGGTGCTTTATTAACTGGGATGTGATATTTTTATTCCTGCATATATTTTTCCCAAATATTACTTCTTGACTAAGCAAGATACTTAATATTTTCTTCATGTATCTGACAGGATCTCATGAGTAAAACATACAAGGGTCAAGGAAAGCTATTCTTTTCTGAATAAGATTCAATTTTGCATTCTTTTTATGCCACTTTGAAAACACAGCCAAGCCTTATTGTGAGATTCTAGTTGACTTCAGAACATTCTTGTTTAAAATCCACTGTTCGTTTTTGTATTCCATTTCATGCATAAAGAACACAGAAACATATTGATTCCTACGTTGTCAAATGAGGAGCAGAGATTGTATCTTTTTAGCTAAGTAAATAATGAAATTGAGATACAAACATAAAGAAGGAGTGGTGGAAAAGGAACTTCAAATTAATCTAAATTTGAAGGCAGCAAACCATCTTGCATCTTTCTTCAGAGGAGGGGGAAATGGGCTTGAAACCAGGCCAACATTTACCTAGCAGTAAGTGGAAAATGAAATACTCATTTTGCAGCATGTTAAAGCATCACATAAAGTAGATCTGAGCATTTCTCTGTCGGTTTCTTAACCTATTCATTGATTTCATCATGTATGTTTCCCTAATAACACCTTACTCAAAGTAAAGTGTTGATCCCAGCAGAATATTTGGCTTTTTTTTGTTTATTTTAGTTTTTTTTTCTTTTTGATTCCTATGTAAAGTCAGGTGTATCTCTACAGCATAGCACTTGTGTTGTGCAAGACCCTCTTCGCACTCTGCTTAATAACTTTCATCCTTCTTGCTCCTCAAGTAAAGTAAGAGCAGTTTCTCTATCAGAAAACATAACAGAAAAGAAAAAGCACAGAAGAGACTTTAAAAGGGAAATCACCACAGGCACAGAAATACTGCAACTAAACATTTACCCAGTTATCTGGGTATTGCTGGAGAGTACCTTGAGACTTGTAATATAAAGTAACACAGCAGGCTTTCATCAGAATTTCCTCACTGGTTTTTTTCTGACTGTGTCTCTGTACATCTACTCACTCAACAGACATAAAGATATAAATAGAGGCTTTTTTTTTTTTTTAGATTGGAGCCATGTTTTTAAATGTTATAATTCATTTATGACATTAGGATAGAGCTAAGGAGATACCTGAGTTGACAGTGCTCATACTTACATTTGATAGTTTTCTCTAAAATAAGCCAGAAAATAGGTTATTTTAAAGCAATACAAGCTTTGAAAGTTAGTCCTTGGGATTACAAGAACTTCCTGCTTAATTATGTGCTATACATAACCAAGCCTTAATTGCTTTTGTTGCTGGAGTGATCTCCTTAGAAGCTTCATGTTTAATTAACTACAAGACATATTAATCCTATTTCAAGCCATCCTTTCTTTGTTGTATAATTAAGCAGAAAAGTATTTTCAGAATTAGAAATTAATTCTATATATAGCTAGTGAAAAGAAAACACCTCTGTAAAGAAAACACAGGTCTCTCTTTTCCAATGACAAAAGTAAATTAGACCCATCTTAACAGGTCATCTTTGTTGAGATCTAATGAGAGTTACAACATAGCAATACTATTTCCAGCTAAGAATTATTAAGAAGAAAACTATCAGAATATCACTTAAAGACCTCACTGCAGATGACCTCCCTTTGGCAGCATCAAAGATTCAATGGCTTGATATATTACTTATAAATATCAGAGCAGACCTTCCCTGCCTGTTGCTTTATATTTTTCTTGACTTTGAGATGTTCTTTGGTTTCTCTTATTTGTACTGAGGCTGTGCTACCTCAAACACTGCTGCTATAACACAAGACAGAAAAACATTGTGGGTTCAGTTTTGTGCTTTGTTACATAATCCTGAACATCCTCAACTTTTAGAAGCCTCAGCAGTATGTTGGAGGAGAAGTTAAGATTTGTCTTGTTTTTTCAGAGAGAGAAGTAGCAGACAGCTTTAGCTGATGCAGTTTAATGGAACGAAAGAATAAAAGGAAAAGATTTTTACAGGGTGTTTATTTGACTCACTGGCTGCATTATGTGATGATGCTGAGGCTACAAACCTCACTGATCACTGAATTTGTGTAGGTGCCTGCATGAGGGCCCAAGTGGAAGCCTGGGTCCACCCCAGGCCAGGCTGAGCCCCAGCATGGGCAGCAGGGGAGGGGGGATTCTGCCCCTCTGCCCCTCAGGTGAGACCCCACCTGCAGAGCTGCCCCAGCCTCAGGCCCAGCACAGGAAGGAGCTGGAGCTGCTGGAGCCAGGCCAGGGGAGGCTCCAGGATGAGCAGAGGGATGGAGCAGCTCTGCTGGGAGGAAAGGCTGGCAGAGCTGGCATTGTTCACATGCAGAGGAGAAGCTTTGGGGTGACCTCACTGTGGCCTTGCAGGGCCTGAAGGGGCTGCAGGAAAGATGGAGAGAGACAATTGCCAAGGGCTGGAGGGACAGGACACAGGGAATGGCTCCCAGTGCCAGAGGGCAGGGATGGATGGGATATTGGGAAGGAATTGTTCCCTGGGAGGGTGGGGAGGCCCTGGCACAGGGTGCCCAGAGAAGCTGTGGCTGCCCCTGGATCCCTGGCAGTGTCCAAGGCCAGGCTGGACACCGGGGCTTGGAGCAGCCTGGGACAGTGGAAGGTGTCCCTGACCATGGCAAGGGGTGGGACTCGTGGAACTAGAGGATTTTTAAGTCACCTTCAAGCCCAAACCATTTCATGATTCAGTGAATAAAGCCTTGTTGCTTTCAGCACTTCTCACTGGGGTTCCTCACCCACCTCAACAGGTTCTCTGGAAACACCACAGTTTTCTCCTGTGTAGGAGCTGCCTCCTCACGCTTGCACAGAGAGTGGGGTGAGCCTCAGCCACAGGTGAGGAACTCTGCACCTCAGCAGGAACTCACACATTGGGTCACTCCAGGAGACCATGGGCCAGACCCAAAGGAGCTGATGGGAGCCAGAGTTGTGTGGTGGATGAAAAACAAATGACAAATTCATTCTGCTCACTAGACAAGGCTGGCAGTGCCTTCTGTGCAGATTTGCCTCCACTGGGAGCACCACTTGATTCAAAAAAACCATCAGATATGGCTTAAAACACCTGCCTCTTTAGTTATTAGTGCTTAACCATTTTTCACAGCATCTGCCACCCCACTTCCCCCCAAACTTACACATACATAAATTGCAGGACCATAAACACACACATAAATTGTAGGATTTGCCTTGCTTTCCACAACACTTCAGGAGGATTGTTCTTTTTTATTTGAGAGAAGCTTAGAACTCATGTTTTCCAAGGTTCACAGCAATAATTCGTAGTCCTAGAAAGTCTTTTGATATTAAAAATTAAATCTCTGTTTTATGAGAATTTAAGAGCTATTTGGGGGTTATTATTAGAGAGTCTTAACATTATTCCCATTATTTCTCTATTCTCAATCCTACTGTATGCAATTTTGTGTTGCTAAGGGAATATGACCCTGTAAATATGAGCAACATGATTTTTAAATTTTTTTAATAACTCTAATGTAATTTTCCATTTAAAATATACATAATAGACAAAATACAAGAGAGTGAAGGAAGGGTCTTTTGAGAATTTTGTATGTCTGAGTTACTTTCTATCTCTGCAGATGCCCTTTTTTTTTCCCATTACAGTTTTTTCAATTTTCTAATTGCTTTGCACTCCACTGGAAAAATGTCATAAAAAGTTATCCTGTTTTAGTTCTAAAGAAACAATAATGACACCTTCTATTAGAGCCAGAGAGGATGGGTGGGGAAGGACCACAGCGCTGTAATTTTCTGACCCTCTGAAAAGTTAAATTTCAAGTAGAGTAATGGCATTCTGGGGTAAATGGAGCAATTGTAAATAAGTGCTGTCATGTTCAGTAGCATCTAGCTCTGTGATTTAAAAAAAAAAATCTATCATCTATTATGGTATCTCAGTCAGAAGGTGGAAATTGTGGCTAATCAATTTGCATTGCAGTCCTCCTACACTGCACGAGCCTTTCAATCTCATTTTGGTGGAAATGAGAACTGAATCCTGGGAATTAGGTTTTATTTCTTGCATATAAAAGATATAAGCAAGTTAAACTTTAATGCAGAAGAAAATAAATGAAAACATTAAAATTAATTATTCAAATTTAATCCGCTCCTCAGTTTTCCAGAGACCTGTAAATCTCATTTTAGCATGGCACTTTATGCCATTTAGGCAGTGTGGTCTTTTAAACTGAAATAGGGACTCTATGAGGAGCTTTCTGGACAATTTGATCATCTGTCACTTTGCGTTGTGTCGTTGCATTATTTCACAGATTAAAGGGAAGAGAATAAAAAGAAACTCAATGCCATGGCTCTAAAAAGGCGTTGCTGTTGAAACACAGATCTCTTCACTGAACTGCCCTGGATTTTAATTGTCATGTGGCAGGAATTAAAATGAAAAGGCAGGCAGTTCTGTTTGTTACATCAATTAGTTTATCACACCAGCTTTACAACCACATTGCTGTAGGAGCTACTTAGGAGGATTTTTACAGCTCAAGAACTGTCATTAACTGACACATTACAGAAAAAGTTGGGGTTTTTTGGGGTTTTTTTTGACAGAAAGGTCAATTTCCAGGAGAAAAAAATGCCCAATTGAAGTATAGGTAATAGTAGCTAGCTAGAGTATGTTCACATATGGGGGTTTTTTTCCAATTTGAGTCAAATTTTCTAAGCTCTCTATAGGTACCATAACCAAGAAAAGTCAGAGAAGAGCACAGAAAAAGCAGGTTTGGTATGCAGTATGAAGCATTTTTCACAATATAAGAATTAAAAAGTGTCACAGAAGACTAGCAGGTGGCAGGTTTATACAACTTAAAGAAATATATTCATACTATAACTCACTGTAGTAGTGATTGTCCATAGCAAGAGCCACCTATAGACTCTAGGAATTTTATGCTTTCTGTACCTCCTTTTCTTCTCTGTACTCCTGTTAGGGAACAATAAGACACTGCCTGTTGTGGATAAAGGATGTGCAACAGGAACCAGAGGATATCAACAGTCAGGTTTTAGGAGGTGGTTTTTCACAGAGCAGGATAGAACAGAGAAACTCTGACAAATGATTTTGTGGCTGTTAGAAAGAAATTTGTGTCCAAGGGGAGACAGGACATAATTCCATTCAGTACTTACAGGAAGAAACCCATCGGAAATTAATAAATGGACAGAGCACACAAAGGTCAAGGAATTCCCTTTATCTGAAAGTGAATTAAAAATGCCTCTGTGTGTGCATCTCTGTACGTGTGTGTGTGTGTATATATATATATATATATGTATAAATATTAATGTAGGAATGTATTTTGCCTTTTGGATGTGTTTCTTCTGGGTTGTTTTATTTCTGGGGGGGGGGGGGAGGGGGACGGCATGGTTTTTTTCTTTTCTTGTTAAGATTTCAATGCACATGTGAAGCCTGACAATCAAAACAGTTTTCCCCACTGAGCTTGCATATTTACTCAAAAATATAGTCAAAAAGACTGATTTATGGTTACTACTCTGGAGCTTTCAGATTTATTTCTGCAGAATCATACCCTGTTTTACCCTCTGGTTTACAATAGGATGTTTCCTGTAAAAAGATTATTTTGGTATGATTCTTTACTCTGCACAAGTGTGTCTGCATTTTTCCTAAACCTCTTTAGGCAAATATAAGCAAGTCACTGGCATTTCACCTCTTTAATCTCACTTAAAGGGAGGCAATGAGAAATCACCACTTACCTGAGCTGCCTCTCTGGGAGCTAAAAACAGCTAAACACGCTGTTTCCTCCACTGACTGCTGAGCTGACTTGGTTACCTTTTGTTAGAAACCTATCTTTAACAAAAAAAAAAGGTCTACCCAAATTTGTCATGTAGTATTTTTACTTGAAGTCCCTTTAATATAATTATCCAACAGGGTTTTGGGGATTGTTTTCAATATTATTTGGCTGATAATCTGAAATATACTCCGCCACAACAATTTCAATGCTACAAATGGCATCATGTCTGCTTCTCCTGAAGTTAACACACTGCTTTTCCTGTCAGCCCTTAAGAAATGGAGAAAATCCTGGGGGCTGGCAGAGAGGGCAGCCCTATTGTGTGGACAGATAACATGAAGATTTGGGATTTACTTTTAGAAGACCTGCTGGTTCCATCCATATCACTGAGCGGAAAAGTTCCCTCAGGCACTGGCAGGTGGACAAGAAGGGTGATAAGTACCTGGTGTCTGCCAAGGAGCTTCCTCGTATCTTATAAATCCTCTGTGTTCATGTATTCCTCCTTTGATCCCTACATTTTTCATCTCAAGCACTCTGCAGTATTTCCCATTATTTGGCTGGCATTCCTTCACTATGGAATGAATCACCTACGTGGCAATTAAACAGGTAGCCAGAAGAACGACATGTTTTATGTTTTTACCTAATAATAATTGTTTCACTATCAGTATTTCTAACCCCTTAAATTACCATTATGTGTGTTAGTGTCAAGTGATCCTCACAATAGTCTTTCTACTGTGCAGTAAAATTGCACAGAGGAGTTTATACTTCATGAAGGAATTGAAAATTACTGTGTAGATGGACAGAAAATAGTTTTACCCAGAGGAACCTTGGAGAGTTACTAATAATCAATCAGATTTTACAAATACTGACAGTTGCTTTGATTTGTACAAATGACAATAGTTTTCAGTCTGGTTTAAATACATAATGGGAGAATAGACAAGATGCCAATAGCAAGTTAGGTACAAAAAGCTTAATTTACTGTAACATCCAAACATGGTTTTGGCACATTGATGAATAAGTAACCAAGGAATAGACCATAATTGGCTCTGTCCACTATAAATATATAAATGTCAGATACAATGTGAAAAAACTGAGACTTAAATCTGAGTGCAACAAGAGCCTCAGTTTTTGCCGTGAGAACTTGCAGGAGGCTCTTACTTGTACAGAGGGTGAAACATTTTGCACCCTGAATGGGTTGAAACACTTTGTGTTAGCTGACGCTTTCAGCAAGCAACAAAAATTTTATTGAGTGATTTAGGCTAAGATGAGTTAGGGAAACCCTGGATGCTTGGCTCTGCATCACAGCATCTGCAGTTGCTGTGAGGGAACTTTACAGGGAGCATGAGAAGCTCCAGGAAACTGGCATGGAAATGAGAATTTGTCCACCCAACAAAGAACAAGCAGGCATTTCTCTATTGTCTGTTCTTGCCATCACCTGAAGGAGGAGAAGTGTTGCCTGCAAGATATACTTTTCTAGGTCTGGCTTTTAATCTTTCCCCCTGTGATGGTTGAATTTCCACAGCAGATCAATGGATATTCATGGGTGGTGCAAGTTAATGCTTGAAGACCTGTTTAGATACCCTACTTTAGAAGTCAGTCCTTTCATCATATTTATTCTGTGCTAATTATTGTACAGGTTTCCAAATTAGAACATATTTGCGAAATATATGGTTTTACCAATGTCACAGAATCTTAGACTGATTTGGGTTGGAAGGGACCTTAAAGCCCATCTAGTGCCATCCCCTGTCATGGCAGGGACACCTTCCACTGTCCCAGGCTGCTTCAGCCCTGTCCAACCTGGCCTTGGACACTGCCAGGGATCCAGGGCAGCCACAGCTTCTCTGGACAAAACCAATAATTTCCATTATAAATTACATATATACATAGATAAATAACTTCAAATATTTCAACAAATGCCAGAATACTTGTAAAATATTTAACCTTTTGTAGTGATGCCATCAGTGCATTTGCATTTTATTTTTCCTGACTTTTTATGCACACTTAACATGAAGTATGCTGCAAGACCTAATGAGCTGTTTTTGATTAGCTGCATCACACGGGGTGAAGTGGTGACTGTTGTTTTTGCAGGATCCATCTGAAGCCTCACATGGTGTTCAAACCCATTGATCTGAAGCAGCACATTAGATTGGATGTTATATTGCAGTCATGCACTGCCAGAATAAAAATTAAATCAGAATTATCCAGGAATGGTAATGTTGTCACTAATGGTGTCTGTATTTCTTTCCAAATTCATGGGGAGATTTTGCTCAATAGCTGTAATCCACACCTTTGCACTACTGTCTACCATGCCAAAATTGTGGGATTTAGCGAGCTGATAAGGGTATCCTGAGGTGCATATTGATTTTATAATATAAGTGTGTCATTTCCAAGACAAAAAGGGCAGAATCTTTTAAACATTTTTTCCAATTAAAAGTAACACCAATACCAGACTCACATAAACTTAAAAGTTAAGTCAGTCATCCTACTGAAATACCCAATACAGCCTACCTACCTTGAAAAATAATTAATATTAAGATAACTGTGCTGTCTTGAAACAGCAGCAGCCTGAGTTGTGTTGTCAACATCGTGATTTAATTTTCTTGTGGATGTTTCATCCCCTTAAAACAAAGTTTTACCTTTACACGCCTTAAACACCTTTCCTCCTGCCTCACGTGGTTTCATCCACCTCAGTGAGGCCACATTTGGAGGTGCAGGATTTTGTCAAAAGTCTAAATATTCTGCATCCATATGCATTTAGCATTTTTATGCCAAAAGAAGACCAAGACTAGAGAAGCTTGAGCATTAACTGCTCCAACAGAGGTAAACCTAATTTCAGGAAAAACAATTGCAGCACATGATAACTGATCTCTCTTTGTATTTGTTACTTTAATGATCAAATGCAGTTATATATATTTAATCTCTGGCTGAGTCAACACATTTCTAACCTGTATTTAGATTCAGGTGGGTGCTTGGACTAATCAGCTGTCTGTGGGATGGTTTATGGTGGTGAACATGCTATGAGTTACATTTAAGCAGTAAATCAAAAATAATGGATACCACTTCTAAAATACTTTCTTTTAAGAAGTATTCAGCTGGTTTTACTCTTCAGTGGAGTAAATAAATTCATGGAGTTAAGTTTTTAAGATAACTAAGGAGATTACAACATGGATGAAGAGGGCTAGGTGACTGCATGGCTACCTTTCAGTAGTAAAACAGTTTTGGAAACAAATTGTGAAACAAATAGACAGTCTAATGAGACTACTCCTAACTGAGCAGCTGTGGGAAGCTTAACCTTTACATTTTTTGCCTGTCACTGGTGGTGTAGCTGCTGCAACAGCTCCCAGCATTGTTCCAGGCAGTGGAACAAGAGACAAGCAAGGCTAATCTGTGTGCTCGTGGGAACTGAGAGTAAGACACAACACATTCCCCTCTGGAGCCCATGAAAGCCACACTAATTTAAGATCAAAGGCAGAAAAAGGTTTGTATCTCATGGTTCCTTGCATCAGCTTGTGGAAAAGAGTCAACCTGAAACATAGGTGACATACCCACAGTTTTTTTAGTGCTGCTATTTCTAGTTTGCCATGGATGAAATTGCAATTTCTTGGGGTGGCCTGGCAACACATCATCTGTGTACATAGCTAAGAATTGTTTGCATGAATGCAGAGATACCTTTGGAACAACAGGGGTGTCATTTAGTACAGATAAAATTATCAGCATTTAGGAAGGATAAAAAACATATGTCGTACTGCTTCATATTGATCTTCTGTTTAGGAAAGGCTTGGCTCCTGAAGGAGTTTGTGCAGATAAAAATATATATTGCAAAGCTCTACGTTAAGTAGCACATAAAAAATACTGGCAAGTCACATCTCATTTATTTTAATTCAGCACTTTCTCCTCAGAAAGGTTAGTCCCATATTTCTCCAGGATCATTACATTTCATCTGTTGTGCAGAAATAAGCCTGACTTCCTCTGATATGCAGCCTGAGAAACCCTAAACAAATAAAACACAGTGTTCCATATGCAGAACCCTTCTTTCTGTTGCAGTGGCAAATTTAAGACACACAGGACATGACTCAAGTGTAGCAAAGAACTTGTCAGCAGGTTAAAGGCATTTTCAGTGACCAGTAAAACTATTTATCTTGTTTTGACCTAAAATATTTTTTGTTGATTTTCAGAAAAGCCAGCATACTGGTTAGGAAGGGTAAGTGCGTGTAAACTGGTGCAGGAAGCAGTGATAAAAGGAGGCTATTCCTACAGTATAAAAAAAAAAAATATTTGAGGGAGTGTTGATGTATATAATAAATAACATATCACCTACATGGATCAGTGAGAATGCAGCTGAGACAAGGTTTGCAGAGAAAATGGATATTCCAGATGTGGCCAGCTGATAGCCTTGCTGCCATTAACAGGAGGAGCATATCCTTAATTTCCACTATTTTCAGAGAATACTGAGGCATTCCTGGTTGCCAGTGGGATAGTGCAGACCTACAGAAGAAAACATCAACTGCAGACTAAATAAAAATAACATAAATAGAAGTTTTTAATATTTTACTTTTTTAAAAAAGCTACTGGGGAATTAATATCATCCAATATGTCCTTGGCACCACAATTAAACTTCTCCAGATATGGGTGTGAGCTCCTTTTTATAGATGCCTTAGATCCAACAGCCACAACATCCCCTACAATTTCATTTTCGTTTTTTCATTTTCTCACTTGCATTGCATCTCCTGGTCTTTCATTTCCTCTATTTCCAAGAAATTCTCTTTTCCTGCTTGCGTTCAGCAGTGTTTTTCTCTTTTAAATTTTCTTCTACTTCCACCTAATTGCAGTTGAATTTATTGAAAATACATTTATACCTCATCTAGAGAGAGATGTATAAAAATTCTTATATATTTCTTCCTGGAAGAAGGGAACACAGTACTATGGTAAGGGCTGGTCTCAGTGTACAAAAGATTTAGAATTCTGATAGAAAATAAAATTAAGGAATAAATTAATATGGGAGAATGCCTATTTGACCTTAAGAGCAACTTGACAGATCAGGGAAAGCATTAAGCAAAAATTACCTATGTTTTAAATATTTATGAATATGTGGAAGTATATATTTCTCTATGTGTTTGTGTGTGTGTGTACATCTACAGATGATATAGAAATCAATAATAGACATATAAATGATAGAGAGAGAGAGAGAAATAGAGATGATGATAGAAATAGAGACAGAGGTAAAGGTCGAGAGAGAAACGGAGACAGAGATAGGTGATATAGATTAGAAATAAACTTGACTATTTCTATAATAAAATAACTTTTTTTTTACCACAATGGGCTTCTAGAACACAAAGGAGAACCCTCCAAATGTACTGAAAGGGTTCCCTTATTTAAATCTAAGGTTTCCTTCCAAAACTTTGTTCAGGAATTTCTGTCTGAATTTTCCATCCATCCTGCATGAGTGTAGCACCAGGGGTGAATTGTGTTCCTTGGTACCATGCATGCCTGTGATGTTTCCCCCTTCTCTACTGAGTTGCAGCCACTTAAAGAGTCTCCACAGGGCTCTCCTCCCACCCTTTATCAAGAGCTGGTGCCATCCTACAACATTCTGAAATAAAAGCTCTTTCAGCACCCTGCAGGTGTTCAGACTCCAGTTGGCTCCCAGGCAATCAAAATACAGCCAGGCTGCTGCTTACAGATAATTTCACTACCACCCCAGCCAGTGGGGTTTTCTGTGAGGCATCCCAGGAAAATGGTAGGGATTATGTGGTTTTGGGGTTTTTTTGTTTCTTTTCTAAAAAACATAGTTCATTTCAAACAGGTGCTGCTTGGGAGAGCGAAATCATCTGCTTTTTCTTTAAGGCTCTCTTCGGCAGTGGAATGTGTAATCAAAAATGGAAGTAAGGAATGCAGGAAAGATGCCTTTAAAAGCATGAATGCTGGTCTCCGATTTAATCTCTGATCTTTGTGCTCTTGTGCTCCAGCAGGACACAGAATCACAGAATCATAGAATGGTTTAGATTGAATGGGACTATAAAGCCCATCCAGTTCCACCCCTGCCATAGAAAGGGACATCTTCCACTGTCCCAGGCCGCTCCAAGCCCCAGTGTCCAACCTTGCCTTGGACACTGCCAGGGCCAGGGGCAGCCACAGCTTCTCTGGGCACCCTGTGCCAGGGCCTCCCCACCCTCACAGGGAACAATTTCTTCCCAATATCTCATTCATCCCTGCCCTCTGGCAGTGGGAAGCCATTCCCCCTTGTCTTGTCACTACTGATCCTTGCAAAAAGTCCCTTTCCTCCCATCCAAGTATCTCTTTCAAACCAAAGTTCAAAATGTGCAGGCATCATATGATCATCATCTCAACCTTTAAAACAAATTACTGAATATGAAAGATAATATCACCATTCATACAACCTGATTGCATTTGTAATTCTGCAAATACTGGTAAAATATTGTCATGTTTGTGTTTGTTGTGAATTTAGGAATTATTTACTTGACTTGATGCCATTTGGTTTCTGCCTTTTTTCTTTTATATGTTCTCTGTACTCTTTGCACATATATTTGTAGCTCTGTAGCCTATGTATTAATAGCTAGTTTTTCCAGTACTTTTCCATGGCCTTTCCCTAAGCAGAAAGACAAAACAAATTCCAGAGCTCCAAGCCCCAGGAGGGTGCAAGGCCCTGTCCTATCTCGGTTCTTCCTGGGAACCAAGGCCGAGAACAACTCTGAGGCGCATTTTCATAAACAAAGTACAGCCAGTGCTGAGAGGGGGGCTCCACAGAAGGGGCTGGACCTGGGGGGGAATTGAATCACCACTTGTTCTCCTTATTGGTGCTTTTAATCAATTATGCTAATTTCCTAAAAGCTATAAATATGTCCTCACTCCTGGAGGGGGTGGGCTTTTATGGACACCTTTCCATAACTGCTCCTGAAGACCTTAAAAATAAAGATCCCCTTTTATATTACCTCCTTGCTAAAATGATCTCGAGTTTCTTTTCCAGGCTGGGGAAAAGGCAACAGACCCAGAGTGCCACAAGTAAATGCACTGCTGTGAACAAGCTACCCACTTCTGTTAAAAAAATCAATGCTTTTTGTAGTAGATACTTTTTTTCTCCCAGTCTGCCCTGTTGGTCTTGTTTATAATATGGACCATTTTCCATGGAGAGTCACAAGGTACTTCTAAATCAGGGTAGCCCTTAAATTTATAGAATCAGGAAATCACTTCAGGTTGAAAAAGAGCTCCTAGATCACAGAGTTCAACTGTTCCCCCAGCACTGCCAAGGCCACCACTGGCCTACCCATGTCTCCAAGAGACACATCCAAACAGCTTTCAAATCCCTCCAGGGGTGGGGGCTTCACCAGGGCAGCCCTTCCAGTGAAGAAATTTGTCCTCATACCCAATGAATTTTATAACATTCCCCTGTCATAAAATCAAAAGCAGCTGCAGGAAAAGCTTCCTCTGCCTCATGAGTGGCTTTGCAGTTTAAAAGGACTGGAATATTTCTCTCAGAAGTCTTGGGGGATGATCTGTGCCATGGGGCCAGACCTGTGATTTAAGAAGGTCAAGTTCACTGAGCTTGCAACTCCTTGTGAACCCAGGATCTCTGATGCCTGGACCTGTGTGCCCAAAGCCAAATTTTTTTGCTGGAACTTGTGGGAATAACAACACTGGTACTTGTTCAGGAGGTTAATCAGCCCTTTTTGTGTGTGTGTTTTTGTGGCAAAAACCAAGACACTTTAATCCCAGCTGAAATGCAGCACAGGGCTGGCTCTGAGCAGAATATTCTCACTCAGTTCCACAAAGCCTTTAAGTCTGGTTAGTTTAACGTGACATTTGGGGAAAAAACAGCAGTCACATTACCCGTGGGTGTTCCCCGGGCAGGTGGTTAAAGGCAAGGCTGGTGGCAAGGCATTTCTGCAAAGATTTGCTGGGAGGTAGTCAGTGAGGAAAAATATTAAACATGATGTTGTTCAAAACATATAAATTTTCTATTTATCCCTGTGCTGTTTAAAATGCAGGTTTTTTATGAGAAGAGCAAACATTTTTGCTATCGGATACCACAAAAAATTTGAAAAAATATGTTCTTTCACTGAGTCATCTGACATAAGCACAATAATCTGCTGCAAGACACAAATTACTGCTGATTTGTGTTACAGTAATAGGGGTATATTTTTTGCTGCCCACAGAGCAAATCCGTAGGGAACAGTCCGCTCAATGGAACTGCAGTGCATGAGTGAGAAACGTCTACTTGCAGGCAGTGGAGAAAATATAACTTTTTATTTTAATTCTTAATGGAAAATGCATCTGCAAAAAGAAGCCAAAGGTATTTTATTTCTGTTTGCCTGACAGTGTAGTTCCCTGCTTTCTGGTAGAACTTAATTTACATTGACACATGGTTCTATATAGAATTTTTTTGCTGTAACATGCAATTGGTAGATAGTCAAGTTTATTTCTCTGATTTATACACCTAAAACAATTTTTTAACCCCCATAGTAATACAGCAGATGTGTCACAGCACCTCCCACGTGCTCAAAGTTGACTGCAAAATTCTGGGTTTCAAAACTGTGGTTGACTGAAAAATTTACTTTCCAAAACATTGCAGATTCTCTGATGGTAAACACTGGGTTTTGGTAAACCAGACTTATACCCACCTGACAAAGCAAGGGCTGCAGGAGCTGTTTAAAAGTTAATCTTTGTGAAAGGAACACTGGGAACACAAGGGAAAAACAAAACAAAAAAAAAAAAGGCAAGAAATATCTGATGGATCTAAAAGGAAAACACATCGCCCAGAGCTGAAAATATGTTCTTTTTCAGATTTCCTAATGCTGTGTTCTGGTGTTCAATACTTTTAAGATTTCGAGTTTGTGAATAATTTATCACCTCCTATCTCTGTGCTGTTTCATGGCAGAGCAGAGTTCCTTCTCTGTGCTCTGTGCAGTTCTTTGTGAGCTGGACCAGATGTCAGCAGGGGTTGTGTGGATATATGCAAATATAGAATTTGCAAATATTTTGCTTCAGATATTACTCTCTTTGGGATCCAGCCTTGTTGACTGTAAGAAACAATTGTGTTTTTGAGAGGATATTTTACACTTTTGCAGCCATAGCTGTACATGTCTCTTTTACTGTCTTTGGTTCAAGAAAACACTGTTGTTTTCTTCTTTTTCGAAAATATTGGTTGCCATTAGTTGTGGCCGAAGTACTCCTGATGAATTTTGGAATACATGTTTAAAAAGAAACATTTTTACTAACCTGCTCAGCAAGAAAATGGCCTCTAATTTGTTTCTATCTAAATCTTTATTAAGTCAATTGCAGAAAGTAGCAAGCAGGATGTTGGGAATCTATGTATAGTTACTTATACGGGAAATAGTGGTGTATTAACTTTTTAAATCCAAAGAAAAAAATATTATTAAAAAATAACTGTTCAGGGCTGATATGAGTTTTAGGGGTCATTCACAAAAATTCTGTCATTTTCCTACAGAAGATGCCTCCACTGAGGCACAAGGAGATATCCTTAATTCCAAAATAGATATAACTTCAATCACCACACGCCATGCCCACCTCCAGTTTTCTGTGTCAATTTCTTTTTCAAACTTAGAAGAGTACAGATAAGTCTAGGAAATAGTTTATCTGCACTAATTTACTCTGTTGCTTATGCAGTCAAATATCAGAGCTCCTTTGATTAATTATTTAACAGTACAAAGGATGGAATAGCTGTCATTTTTCATTAAAAAAATTTAATCTTGCAACAATTGAGGTGCTCTTCTTATTTGTATGGAAAGACATGGGAAACATTCTAGATGAAAATGCAACACTTTAATATTTGCTACTAAATTTAAAATATTTTCGCATTCATATTTTTACTTTTGACGTTCATATTTCAACTTTCAGACCTGTTCTTCTGAAAATAAAACAATTTCATATGTAATTTTGATCTCTCTTCTATAGAAATTCATTCTCCTATTAAAAGGGTCAGCCTTTTAATTATATGAAAATTTACACTCACATTGCAGGGACAAATCAGTTTTGTTAACACTTCTGAATACTGAAGGTCTGGTTGCAGACCAGCTTTACTTAATATTTAATTTAATATGGTGCAGTTTGAATTGACTGCTACTGTATCTGTGGGTTCTGGTTTAAAATTTGGGTTTGAACTGTATAAAAGTTGATTTAATCCCAGTTTCTTGTTGAAAACTTTTTAATACCTCCCAGTTTTTGTGGAACTTTCATCATGTAGGTTTTAGAATGGAACACAAATATATTAAAAATGGTAAAAGTTACTCAATTGTTACTTTCATCTGGAATTTGGAAGTCCATTCTCACGGCCCTTCTTTCCATCTCCTGAAACCAAAACTGAACTTAAGCCAGGCAGAGCTAATGGACAAGATGTAGATCAGCTCTTTCAGATGCAAAATTCTTCACTTTTTATCTCTCAGAATGTTGGCAGGTTTTGTTATATCTGAGTTTTTTGTTTGTTTGTTTTGGGAGGAGTTGGTTGGTTTTTGTTTGTCTGGTTTGTTTTTTGCAATTTTGTTGGGTTGGTTTCTTTTTCACTTCTGACAGCAGGTAGCGATTTGTTTATTCCTTTTTTAACTTTGGAGGACAGGAAGATATTTTCGCACCTAGCTCCAGGTCTGGTCAAGGCTTCCAGCAGAGCATTAATCCCTAAAATCAGCTGTGGCTGGTGCTCCCCATGGCCACTGCAGAGCCGATAAAGCCTCGCGAGGTGTTCAGAAAGCCAAAAAAATAAATCTGCTCCAGATCAAAGGCAGAGCTGAGTCCCAGGGTTGGATCTGTCCTGCTAGGAGCCCAGGCTTGTTTTGACCAGAGGTCTATTTACCAAGCTCTGCCACCAGGGCTCTGGGGTGTCCTTTTGACTAATAACAGGTAATCTTCCTTATGTCCTGCAGAATGAAGATTAATAGACCTTTTAATTGCATTCAAGGAAGTATATTATGAGATCATTACCTCAGAAGTGACAAGACATTCAGTCTAAAAGGGAAAAGAAATCTGATTTCTTCTGTAAACCTGGAAAAATACTTCTCTGTCTAAAAAAACCAAAGCAGTTTCCTACACTATAGTGAGCCCGTTTTATATTTTTGTGCTGGTTATTAACAGTGTATCACTGGGGAAAAAAAGCTTGTCCTAATATTTTAAAGGGTTGCACACACCAAAAAAATTTTTAAAAAATTAAAAAAAAAAACAAAACAAAAACACTCCAACCAACCACACAAAAAACCCAGCTTGATGTTGTTTTCAGAGTCCAGTATCACAATTTTGACATTTTTAGTTTATAGCTACAGCAGCATAGCTGTATGGAACAGGTTATGCATAATAATCCCTGTTGACAGATGGGCAAAGTCATTCCTAGAAACAATGGCTGAGTGATGTTGTCTTGGCTACATTTCCTATGAAAATAAGAGTTGTGCAGTCAGTGCTTTTCAACAGAAGGAGAAACTTCTAGCCTTAACCCCACTTATCTTCTAGGCAGACTTAACTTTGCTTACAGGCAGGTTTTTGTTAGTGTTTCAACAGTTCAGTAGTTATATTAATTATTAGTCACTTTGCAGTATCTGGTGTGCATGCTCATCTTCACTCTGCTCATCGATCTGTAGCCCAGATACTCATACATTATTGAGACATTTTTATGGGCTGCAGAAAAATATTTGCAACGTTATTAATTACCTGAGGGAAAAAAAAACAACCAGGTAAATAATGAACTTCCATGTTACTACCATTAGTTTTCATTTTAAAAACAAAATGAGCTGCTCGTGCAAAGATGAGCCCGTTTATGATCCCAGCACTTTTTGCAAAGATATTTATCAGTCCTGCCATAAAAGGTGGTGTATCATTCTCTCTACAGGAAGCCGAGCAGAAGTTGTGATATTTCATTTGTAGGGAAGGATTTTTGTCTTCCCAGGCGTGGCATCACCAGCCTTTGATTTCCGTTTAAAACCCATAATGCACCAAAAACCCAAGAAAAATGAAAGCAAAGACTCCTATATTTCTCCTGCCTACCTTTGGAAGTGTTGCTATGAAATGTTAACTTCCCCAGTCCTCATATTTCTTTCAAGTGCCTTTCTGAAATTTGTGGTTAAATATTGCCTTCTTCTCTTGCTGGTACTCTAAATTTCCTTCTCTGTCTTTTGGCCAGTATTTTACTGCTGTTTTACCCACTCCAGCGCCTGAGATTCCCAGTAATGCTCTTTAACAGAAAAGGAATCTCCCCTGGGACAGAGCACTGGCATGCAGGAAATCTTACTGGTACATTTCCTTATCCATTTGAGATACATTTTAGTAAAATAAAGAGAGGCAACAGAAATCCTGTCTTGTTCTCTATATCTGAAGAGAGTGGAACAATCCTATCATCTCAACATGATTCGTTCTTTACTTATAAGTTAAAGAAAAGACAAGCAGAGATCCAAATAGTCAATATTTTAATTTTTTTAACTGTGTAATTGTTCTTTTCTGTGCTATATTTTCATCCCTAGTCATAGCCAACACGTTCGATCAAAAGTTCTCAGTATCATTATTGTAAGTATGACAAGAACTACTTCAGATTATGTCTTCCAGAAGTAAGGCTACATCTTATTATCATTCTAGATGATGGAATTTTTTGCTATTTTTGCCTTTTTGGCTGCTACATAAAGAACTGAATGTAAATTAAATTTCTTTTCCTCATTACCTTGTCTATTTCTGTCCATAAATAGGTGCTGGGATCAGTGCGCTGCACAGTCATAGCTGGCAGCAGTGTTCAGCTGAAGAGTTTCACAGAAAAGTAGCATAAAACACAGTCAGAGTGTTGTGTCATGATCATATCCATAGTTTTATTCTCTGCTTTATTTTATTGGCTGAGTTTTGTTTTGCCCTTGTCTTTCCCACAAGAATTCCCATTGATTGACCTAACACAGGACAGTGCCCCAGATTTTATCAGCTCTTGGAGAGAGAGTTCTAATGCAGCTCAAAGGCTTCTCTGGGCTCCACCAGATGTCTAAGCCTGCTTAATCACTGGTAATTTAATGGGCTATTTTTAAATCTCCTGGCATCCTCAGGGACTGATGGGCTCTGAGTGTTCCACAGCAGAGAGACAGACGTTTTATTAGTGGTTTCTTGACTGCTGGTAACCAATTCAGCCAACTGTGTCATCTCTGCAAAAATCCTCTAATCATGATTACAGCAAGAATATCTCATGCACAGATGTGAAATATCCAGTGGCAGGAGAAAAGGTTATGGATTTAATCATCACTGATGTTATCAGCTCAAAACTCTAAATTTTCTTTTACTTCAGACCTTAAAATACCTGGTACTACCACTTGCCTTGTGAGTACTCCCTGATAAGTTGCGGGAGTTATTCAGATCCATGGAATTCATTCTGGTTTGCAAGATCAGGAGGAAAAGAGCATTACCTTGTGTGTGCTGTGGGCAGGATTTACCAGGGTGCTGATACAATCCCAGCACATCATCTGCCTTAAAGGTCCCAGAGGAAATGGGTAACAAACTCCCTCTGACGCTTTTGAAAATCCAGAATTTAAGGCTAAAATTTGCTTCTTTTTCTTTCCTTTTTTAAATTTTGTTTTAATATCAGTGAAATGAGATTATTCACAGCTTAATAAAGTGTGGTTATGAAAAACTGGTCTGTAAGAAATAGGTGCTGCTCTGAAAATGGCCATGCAGTTGATCATATGCACCATTTTTATTGGAATGTTTACTGAAATGCTGAAAAAATGTTATAGTAATTTAGCTGGCCGTTTTCCTCATTTTTCCAGTAGTATCTGTATAACAGGGATTATTAAATATGTAAATAAGGAAGGATTCACACAATCTGTACTTTTTAAGAAGCTTCTTGTGGAAATACGATAGCTTTTCAGCCTGGTTGTGTTTCACTCCAAAATTTTCAGCAGAATGTCCTGAGACATATTTCTGATGGCCCATGGAGATTTCCAAAAATGGGCTCCACCCTCCAATTTATCACTTTTAAATTGTACTGGAGACAGCTGATGGTACATGGAATTCTTCCTAACCTGTTTTTTTAGTGCAGTTACTGCAGCCATAAAGTCATTCAGAGGGAAAAGCAATTAAGGGCAATAAGAAAATAAGACCAGTATTTATTATCTTAGCCTAGAGGGCTACAGGCATTAAAAATATAGTGACACAGTGCTAAAATCATGTTGAAGGTCTAAGCTTAAATGAAAAAGAAGCCAGCAAAACAAATTCCACATTTTTAAAGGAGAAAAAGAGTGATACTGCAGTCATATTTTATTTGAAAGCAGCCCATCTCTACCTGGGTTTGAGAAGAAGTTTAATTTTAAACATATGGCAGCTGATACAGCTAATGCATACCCAATTAAATGGAAACACTTTTTATTTTTATTTTATTTCCTTTTATTTTACCTAGGAAGCATGAAAATCCTGTATAGCGGAATATTGATCAAAATGCTAAAAAATGCTGCTTTCTATCAAGTTATTATGGCTTCTTCCAGAGCAATTCATTTTCTGTCATAACTTTCCTTGATTTTCATCAGGTTTTATTATTAGATATTTATCCTAATAATACATATTTAAGCAACTACACAATAAAAACCCTCTCCTATGTAAGATGCTGTGATGAAAATCAGATTTCTCTACAAAGAACATCTAGTTGTTCCGTTGTTTTTTTTCCATAAAATTTTTAGATCCAATTGATCATGATGGATTATAGTTTGGGGTTGGTTTGGGGTTTAGGTTTTTTGGGCATTTAATACAAACCTTTAGGGGAAAAAAGCCTGAAGTGCTGAGTTACAGTTTACAGAACAGAACTGCTGCTGAAATGTTGTTAGTAACATACAGATGTTGCACATCTGAAGCAAGCACACTGCACCAGCACTAATTTTCTTTTATATCCAGATTTTGGGCATGGAGGAGAGTGCAAAGCACCTTCATCTGATGCAATAAGATAAGGAGAGCAGTATTTCTGCCTTTTTGCTGTGGACACTGCAATCCTGTCCCTCCGTTTCTTAGACTTGGGTAGTGCTAACAGCTTTGACTTTGCCAGTTTACCCTGGAAAAATCAAGGAGTCATGAGGTCTTAAATGAAGAGTAAATAACCTGCTCAGGACAGGTTGTTTACCTGGAAAGGATATTGAACTCTCTGGGGGGGTTTGGTGTCCACCCATGAGTTCCAGCCATTATTTTAAGCATCCCAAATTATCTGAGACCTCACTGCAATATCAGAATATTTAATAGGCAGATCTGGTGAATTAGCAGCTGGAGACAATGGTGGGTTTCTTTTTTCAATCTCTTAAGGGTAAGAACTGCCCTCACCTTGGCAATGCCTTTTCTACATTTTTTAACTTGTAATTTGTTTGATTGCCTGTTTGTTATAGGACTCGTTGTACCCAGGTTTCTTTATTTCTGATCCTGGTGATTTTGTATTTGCAAAGTGCATTAGGATTGTCCAACATTCATCAGTGTTATCTGATGAGTGATTAAAAACTACAAAAAAAAAAAAAAAAGAAGTCTACAGGATCATAAAGGTAAATAAAAGAAAACCTGTGGGAAAAAATGGCATGTCTGAAATTACAAGAAAAGCTGAACATAGGATTGGCTGTACTGGGGACAGAACCATAAAGTCTGTATAAAGACAGGACTAAACAGAATGTTTTAAGTGCTCCTGAGATGATGAACAGCTGAAGGTCAAGTGAGCCATTTCCCCATTATCTGCGCTGTGAAACAGGGCCTGGCACTCCCTGGATCCTGAGGATTGTTTCCCCTCCTCTGACACTGCGAGGTTGATGATTTGTGTGTTATTTTTTTAGACAGTCTTCACTTTTCACGCACTGGTTCACATGATGGGCTATCCTCACAAAGCATGGGCTCCCTTCAGATTAAATTAAGCCAAAAGTCTTGCTGCAAAAGTTGTTCCAGGGTATCTGGAAGTGGAAGCCCTGCAGCACAGCTGTGCAGACACCCTGTTCTGTGTTGTCAGCTTTGCAGATCTGGTCCTGCTCCCCTGTGGTGTCTGTCAGTGTGAATGCAGTATAACTCTTCCTATTTCCCAGTCTGGCATTTTGGGCAGTAGGATTTTTGGGTTTTGCCATGTGCTGGAGAACCAGAGAATGGTTGAGGTTGCAAGGAACCTCTGGTGATCACCCTGTGAAGTGCACTCACAGCTCGTGCTGCACCTCCATGCAGTGCTTCATTATTAATGTTTCATACTCAGGTGTATTTATCTTTGTGGTTCCTCTAAATTAATTCTCCTCCAAACCACACTGAATTGTCTGTAACATCTGAAAAAAAAAGGTGGGGAAAGGGAATAGTTATAGCCCAAGAGAGTTCTTTCAGACACTAGGTGTTAAACTGTCTTTTGATCAGCTGCTTGCAGAAATGTACATTAACTATAGACCATGGTTCTTCTTGTAACCAGCTAATGATCCTATCAGTTGCAGACTAATTGCCTCTACCTCCTTCTAAATTCTGCTGCACTGAAAAAGCCAGAGCCACATTCTAATCCTGTTAATCACATTCAGCTTTGAAGGGTACATACTGGTTGTGTGTTAATTCAACTTCCCTCCCTGGTAATTTGTTTGATTGCCTGTTACTTGCAAACTGCACTAACTGAATAAAAGTGTTCTGTGTCCTGGGAAGTTACGACTTTCATTTAAGCTACTTTAGTGCAGATGTTTTAGCTGGAAGGTGGTGTAAATTCTCCTCACCTTTCTGCTCTGAGGTAGTTTCAATACGAAGAATGTAAAGCAAGGTAGAAGGTAATGAGGCCACAATGTAAAAGCTGTATTTCTTTAATTTAAATAATGATCTTTATTGCCTAAAGGCTTCCCATCTGCTTATGAATAAATAAGTAAATAAGGTGCTAAAATATGAGATGGAAATGCTGATGCTATATCCTTTATTCTTTTCCTTCATCTTCTGCAATATGTATTGACTGTATTGTCAAGACCTAGCAGAGAGTCTATTTATTCATTACTTTTTTCCACTTTTTTTTTTTTTTTAAAACCCACACACACATATTCTACACAGTCCTATATAAGTCTTATTGAAAGAAAAACTGAGCCAAATTACCTTCTAGCTTCCCACATCATTTTCTGAGCAAGGGTGCAAGGCCACTGGATATGTCCTATAAGCACAAAACAATCATTACTAGGACATTTTTATTAACACTGGATCTATGTGATAATAAAGATTTATTGTGATTCTACATTTGAAATCCCCTGAATCTTAATGAGAATTTTTTTCTCCCTGTTCTGAATTTCAATGAGGAGCACTCTGAGTGTTATGGCCATGTTAAATATTTGCAAAATCCTCTCAGCTCACCTTCAACATTTTAAAAATAAACAACTGGTTTTGTGGAGGCATTTTTTCAAGTTAACAGGAAAGACATTGACTGTTAGTATTAGAAGCATTCTCTGCCAGAAAGAGGTTACACTTGTAAAATGCTAATGTCAAAATTATTTATAAAGAGACTCTAAAGTTGACTCTGAAATGTTTAGTTCAAGAGATGCCTGAAAATGTGGACCAATTAATGGTTCCTTACCAGATCAGTCTTTTTAGAAAAATAGACTATTCATTTAGATTCCAAAATATTTGGAAGTGAGGTCTGGAGACCTGGTGTTTATTAATTCATGAAAGACTTCTGCTAATTAGCAGTGCTCATTTCCCAGGGGCCCACTTAGGCTGTGGAACCCAGCTCCCCTGCACTCCTTACAGAAAAGAAAAGTCCCTTCAAGCCATCCATGAAAGCTTCCAAAGCAAGATCCTGCTCTGATTGAGTCCCCTTCTCTCTCTCCAAGGAACAAAGACAACACAGAAAGAGTTTTGCCTCCCAGGGACATTTCCTTCATATCCTGGGGTGCCCCAACATTGCTACTGACAGTAAATGATGTCAATAAATCAGTTTCTTCTGGTAAAACCAAAATTCTTGAACCATCTGCAGACACTGACATTTCCCCCTTTACTGTTTGGGTATCTCAATATTGAATATTTTAAGTCGTTCCTTTCCTTAAAAGGATTTTCTACTCATTATTTGCTACTATTTGCTCCAGTGCTGGGATCTCCTGGCCTCCTTTGTCTAATTGATCTAAACAGTGAATTTTTCTTCTTTTATTCTTATAAACGTACTCTCACACTTTTCTGTGTTTCCTTCATTGTAGAGTCATAGAATCACAGAATAGTCTGGGTTGGAAGGGATCTTAAATCCCATCCAGTGCCATCCCTGCCATGGGCAGGAACACCTTCCTCTATCCCATGCTGCTCCAAGCCTAGTCCAGCCTGGCCTGGAGCACAAGTCCAAACCCCAGTGTCCATCTTCCAAAGGCTTTTTCTTGGGCCAGCTGACTTCTCAAGCTCTTTTGGTTTTGTTTCTCTTCTCATGATTAATTTCTTGTGCTCCACAGCACATCTGTTCTGCCCAGCCCCATATTCCACTTAACATGAGTTTGCTCAGGGGGCCTCAGCTTCCCTAAAATCCAGCACTGGATCTTCAGCATTTGATCAGCCAAAATTCTTTATTAATTTCTTCACTTTCTCCTTTTATTTTTTTTTTCTGTAAAAGGATATCAATCATCTGCTTGTGCAGCCCTCCTCTCACTTTACTGTAATATTTTTATTCTGAGTCTCTTTTGCCTGATTTAACAGACAATATTAAAAATGCCAGCTGCTTCACAGCCATTTATTGTTTGAAATAAATCCACCTTTTTTTATTTCTTTTTTACTGGCTCGCCACATTGCTGGAGGACACAGAACTAAACCTCAGTTATACTCTCAAATTTCAAGAAAATACCAGTTTTGGTAGGGAGTTCAACTCCTTCATTCTGCCTCTGAAATTACATTATTAGGTCAATTTACTTTTGTTATTGCATTCTCTGTCTTGATCATTTTAATGCAAGGCATCTGGCCCAAATCTGTTATGTTCAGTGTTGGGTTCTGATTCAAAAAGAACTGATCACAGACATGCTGACTTACGTGGAAACCACTTGAAAACTCAATTTTATTAGGCTTTAAGACTCCTGCCTTGCACTTTTAAAAGTATTGTGCTAAGATTATAAAATAAAGAACTCAAACAAAAAATTCAAGAAATGAGAAACTTTAAGCTTTTGAGGTAGAGAAAGAAAGAAAGGCATAAAGTGAGAAGGAATTTCAGTAGGAAAAGAAGCATGATAGCAAATGTTTTAAGAGATTTACTAATGGGTGGGCTCACGAACTGAGAAGGGAATGGAAAGGCACTTGGGGAATCAACGTTGTATTCTGATTATTAGGAGCACATGGGAACCCTTTTTAGCTGCAGATCATTCCCGTGGAATAACAGAGATTTTTGGGGCCATGTACGACACTCAGCACAATGGAGAAAGGTGTCAGATTATTCCATGTTGTGCCATTAGGTGCTATCAAAAATAAATTTACAAAAAAAACCAAAAAGGAAAATAAATGTAAATTGATTAACTCAGAGCTTAGGAAAGTAAATTTACTATCCATGGTGTGAGAAAATGGTGGGAAAACCACCACGGGAGCTGCACCATTTTGGTTTGGTGTGTTGCAAAACCAGTCTGGAAACAGGAAGTGTTCTAACTATATTTTCCTGTGTTTTCTTTCTTTCTTTATCTATTTATTTATTTATTTACTTGGGGGTTTTCTGTTTGGTTTATTGGTTTTCTTTTTTATTTTCTTTTTGGTTTTTTGTTGGTTTGGTTGGTTGGTTGGTTTTGGTTTGGGTTGGTTTGGGTTGGGTTGGGTTGAGTTAGGTTTTTTTTTGTTTGTTTGGGTTTTTTTTGTATGGTTGGGTGTTTTTTTTAATTTCAGACTGTTCTGTTTAGGTTGACCTGCTCATCCCTACAAAGATCACTGGGATAATCACCCAAGGAGCTAAAGATTTTGGCCACGTCCAGTTTGTGGGGTCCTACAAGCTTGCTTACAGCAACGATGGGGAGCACTGGAAAATATACCAGGATGAAAAGCAGAAGAAGGACAAGGTAAAGCATAGGGGAAAATGGGTATTTTGGTCATGGTGACACCGCTGGTGAGAGTCTGCAGATTATTTCACGGGGTTCTATATGTTTGGGATCCCATAGGTTGGAGTCAGGGTGAATAAGTCAAATAATACAATGGTATTCACAGTGGAGTGATACCACACCCATCAGTGCACCTGTTTTAATGCTGTTAAATACGGGGCAAAAAACTTTATAGCTCTCCATTAATCTAAACTATTTCTTCATTTAACCCTAGAGCAGAAGCTGTATAAATAGCAGTGTATTTGTATGTTCAAAAAAAAATAAGTGTTTCAGTGCATTTTTTGGTAAGTATGGACTATTTTCAGTGATTTCCAGTGAAGCACATCCTTGTTACCCAGCTATTTTGGACAGGCTTTTTTTTCCTGGAAATTAATGGCTAGGATTTCAAATACCCAGTGAAAATATTATTTTTATTACGCTATAAAATGAATATGAAACATAAAAATAAGTTTCACAACTTCCTCTGCAAATGTTTAATGAGAGGCGTAGGAAAAGTATAGGTTTGCTGATTGATTTACCTGGAAGCATTCAACTTTTCTCTATTATACCTTTACTTTAAACTGTATAACACTTTTATACTGCAAATACTTGAATTTCATAATAACATCTGTTAAGAAAAATATTACAGCATACACATCACTTAGGGAAATGTTAAGCAAGATGACTAAATGTGAATTATTTATTAAATGTCGTAGTGGGGTTATGTCTGATTGAAACAAAAGACAAATTTATTGAAATACCAGATGGCTGTTGCGTCTGATAACATCTCAAATCAGGGTACTCAGGGTGATAAATGTTCAGACTTCCACTTTCATTTCTTAGTATAAATAAAAATTACACGGGGAAAAAAAACAACATGTTCTTCACATAAGTCAATTAAACTAATTTTCTTTCAAACAGTGAGAAAACTTTTGATATGCATTGACATGTGTTGTAGGAGTACAGGGAGACCTAATGATGAGGGGTTAGACAACTACGTCTCCCACACTGATTTTAATGATTTGCACTGACTTTAAATGATTGATTAAATGTCATTGATTAGGGGAATGTGTCCTAAATTACTAGATTGAGTATGTGCATGACTGTATGTCCATGCCTGCATTGTCAGGCCCTGCTCTCCAGAGATGACACTGTGAATTCCCACTCCTGAAACCCAAATGTCACCTCACTGTAGCTTTAACCCAAACTGAGATTTTTTTTTTTTTAATTTTTTTTTTCTTCTAAAGGATTTTAGATGGGGAAAACAAAATCGGTTGGTTCAGCCACCTGGCTCAGAAGGTTCCGACACTAATGATTGTGGATTTATCTGGCATAACTGGTTGTCAGATAAAAACTGGAAACAAACAACTCACCTTTTGCAGGCACACCACAAATGCATTCAATTTAAGTGACAGGTAGTGGCTTCAGTACTTTGTACACATCCTATTTTAAATCCCTGGCATTTAAAGAGAGAGGGGAAAGTTCTGCTGCGAAAGAAGTGTCTTCTCTAAGCCAAATTTGTGCTGTAAATGTTTGCATTCATTTTGTTGTAAGGGAGAATGTGGGTTAGAGTCCCTAGTGACAGCGCAGTCACAGCAAATCTAAGGGAAAACGCACTCTGATTTAAAGTGCTGTTCCAGTCTACACTTGTTTGTACCACTGGCCAAGGCAATTAAATTGTTTTTGCTTTCTTCATCAGATGGACTGTTAATTGCTACACACATATTCCATTAGGAGCAATGGAAAACTCTTAATCATTGTCTCATTTAAGCACATCACACCCTGTATTAATTAACATCCCTGAGAATAAAATAGATGCATATTATGATGATTCTTTAACAAGTCAAGACCAATTAAAAGCACAATAAGTTCAAATGCACTTCGCTGGAAACTAGAAGTTAGGACTTCTGAATCTAAATTTGTACAAAATAAACAAACAAGCTCACTTGATTTGAGTCTAGACTTCAGCTTTTGATGCACAAACATCAAAAATCAGTGAACTTGGCAAAATTTTATAGGATGTAGGACAGGAAAGGGTCTCAAGACAGCATTTAGGCATGTACCTTTTGACCTGTGACTATTGTCCTCTCCTCCTGTGCCCTCTGAGGGCTTCTCAGCATAAAATGTGATTCAAGAACCCCCAAGCCCCTTCCTGTCACCTTGGAGAGGGTGCAGACAGTTAAATTTCAGAGCTAAGGCTTAATTCCTTCACCTGGCCTTCACCTCAGACAAGGCTGTGCCATCCTCCATCAGATTACTATTTAATATGTTCCAAGAAACAGATAGTGATGAAAATTCTACAGTCAGCTCCAGTGTTTAAATATCCTCTAAGGTGGAAAGGTGGCTTATTCCCCTTGCTGCAATATACCCACCCTGTCCCCAGAGGACACAAAAAACTGATTTTATCTTCTTTTTTATTCTTTTTTTTTGTTGTTGTTGGAGTATTTCAACCTATTTCTTCTCAGTTTTCATCATCCATTTCATTACTGAGAATACCTAAATTTCTTCAGCCAGAGGAATGGAGTGTCACCCAGTGAACTCTTTTTGACACCAAACCCCTCCTCACCACTCCAGCTGGGTGGATGCATTGTACCATTGCCCACTGGATAGAAACCCTGGCCTGTGTCCACTCTAACAGAAATATAAATAAAAATCACAAGGAGAAAAAGTAATGCTGTGCTTCATCTATGAGGAGCAGGATCCACTACAATTTCTTTATCTTAATCTAAGATACAAGATTTGCTCCCGAATTCAAGAAAACTGTGAAGGAAACCAAGTTTTCACAGCAAAGTGAAAATTCTGTACAATGTCACATCTGTTTTCAGGAGATCCAGAAGGGAGGTTAAAGGTAGATACGCACAACTATCAACAGCAGCAAGTGTAAATTATTCATATTTTACCTTCGTTAGTTCTATTTATTAATTGAGCATCCTGATATATTCTATGAAGGATAGGACACAGAGATTTCTTATTTCTCCTGCAGGTGATTAAGTCACCCTATACTCATCCTGTGATCCTTGTTTAACCATCAAAAAAGTTTAGGAGAAAGGTGGCTCCAAAACATTTAGGAAAAAGCAAGACAAGATGAAAGGAAAAAAATAACTTTTAGAATCACAGACACAAAATGATGGAGATATTGGTAGGCTGGTAATAATGATTTCTGGATGAATATTGTGACTTCGTAATGAAATTGCGAATTTATAATTTAGGCAAGAGCTGAGAACTTAATCTCACATGGTGCTTAGCATCTCACTGTTGATCTGTTTACAGGATGAGTCTTAACATTTCAGCAGAACTCACAGAATTCCTGGGGCTATTCACTTATCCCTCCTCATCATTCTTTGAAGTTCATTTGCAAAGGAGAAAAGGACTAGTGTCTTGTATTATGTTGTATGCAATACATTTTATTTACACATTTGTATAACTACATAAAATATCATCTCTTGCACCCTGTGTGCAGCCTGTAAGTTGGGTCAATCCTTAACAAAATGATGGTTTAGAGGAGAAGGAGGCAGGATGTTCAGTTTTTGCATCATTTAAAATGGAAAAGCTGTTCCAACAGCAGTGTCTCCTGAAGCTCCTCTTTGGCTTCGGCTTTTTTAATGGCCAATCATTTCATTCCACACCTGTGCTGAATTCCTCTGAGTGCAGACAAAAAGTTACTGGGAAAAAAAGAAAAAAAAATCAAGAAAAAAAGCCCATGTCTTTGGAAAATGGAGCCTTTTCCATTCATTTTAAATAGTTTGAATGAGTTGCCTGGAAAAAATCTGAAAGCTTGCCTGTTGCCTTCAAGAAGCAAAATAAATTACATTGCAGACTGTCATGTAGGAAGAAAACATATTTTAGAAACAGGACCAGAGCTAATAGCTATCTTGTTTTTCTCAACTAGAGGTCAGTAGCTCACTGTGCCTCCAGAGCTGAGGATGTCCAAACCAAATATGACCTTTTTTTTTTTTTAAATCACATTCCACATGTGATTTATAAATTGCACAGCCTGCTGTAGGTAACTCTAGGCCAGCTGTAGTGTCAAATGGCATTTCAGAGGCTGTTTTTTTACAGGAAGATGAGAATATTTGAAAGTAGCCTAAAGGAGCCTGGCAGTCTGCAGCATTGCCAGTATTCTTCAGCAGTGCCATTAACTGCAGGTAGACAATATCCAGTATGCAAATGGCCACTGGGTTTGTGCACAAAATGATGAATTAGTTAAAATTTATACATTTATGAATGTACAGTTCATTGCCAGGGTGGGAGAAGACAGGTACCTACTTATTAAAGAAAAGCTAGATCATGTCAGGTTAAAAATTCTTCTACTTAATGTGGTAATGGTTTTTTCTGATAATGTTTAATTATTACCATATCTGGTTTATGCTGATAGATTCAATTCCTACATATAATCTGCATATCTGGAATGCTTTTTTTTGAGTAATATTACTTAAATTATTACTATTTTATACTATTATTTGTAATAATAGTTGTAATTTCTAATCTAAGATACTCATTTATCTGCATTATAACCCATACACAGGGGACTAAATTGACATTTTTGTGGCATCAACATGTAGATCAGATGGGAAAGATAGTGTGAGAATGTGAGAGTATGTTTCGTAAGTTTAAAAGTTTTATTTCCTTCTATCTATTCTAAACTTGAACAAATAATAAAGGGTGTGTAAAAGATATTCATGGATCTGATATGTATGCACTTTATTTATAGTAACTGAGAGAATGTCTGTTCCTCCTCTTATTCACTCCAAAAATGCATGTGCCCACAAACACATGGACTTGCCGCCTTTATTTTTCTGAATATTGAGATGTTCTGCACTGAAGCAAACTCCAAACAGGAGCCGTGACTAGATATTCTTTATAAAATATTCTTCCTCTAATAGGAGCAGGATTAACTGCTCCATGAAATAACATTTTTAAAATATTCTACTCAGTGTGAAAAATGTTGATAAGGTGCAGCAGACAACATTCCATTCCCCAAGCTGCTAATCTTCAGGTATTCCTCCTAAATTATTCTGTCTTAAAACTTAGGACAGTTTTCTTTTTAAAATTCTAATCAACTTGCATTGCCATTATCTGGATTTTCTGCTAGTGCTATAAAACACTTTCTTTACATTGAAAAATCTCACTGAATGTTTGAAGTCAAGACATTCAAATTGCTTGCTGGACACAAGTATACACAAGAATTGTTTGTATTATTTTCAGCAGAGAATATCAGTACCTATTTTTCAGGCTCTCACTCTTTTTTCCAAAAAATAATCATTAATTAAGTTATCATATTTGAAAGTACAGCAGCATGCATTTTTCAGCTTTCCTATTTTAATGCCAGCTGCAAGAGACTGAGCTACAGAGGGGCTACACGTGGGTGTGGAGGGTCTGTATGTGTAAAACTGCTAGAGCAGTACAACTCCAGCAAGTTGTACCTTTTGAGTATGTAGACTGACATAAATAAATTCAGACACTGTAAAATCTGTAATGTTCCGTAACAGGGTCATCAAAAAAGCAGGAGCTTTTTGGTCCACTTGTACCCAAAAAAAGTCACCTTGTGATGTGGCAGCCACTGGTTTTGGGGAGGGTGAAGCTCTGTCCAAAGGTAGGAGCATCCTGTAGCAGATGACCAGAAAATTGGAATGATGCCCTAAGATTTCAGCTTTTATATTTCTCATATATTTGTAATCCTGCAATTCTTTAGTGTATAACTCTAAACTCCGTATACAGTGTCAGCTACTGCTCTCCCATTTTTGTCAGACACAACAATTCCTCTCTAGGCCTGGCAATGCAGGCAAGAGCTGAGAACTTAATCCCACATGGTGCTTTGCATCTCACTGTTGATTTGTTTACAGGATGAGTCTTAACATTTCAGCAGACCTCACAGAATTCCTGACCTGACTGTCTCAGGCTCTGAGAAACGTAAACAAAACTGAGTTGGGGGGAGGATGAACTTGGGGTAAATTACTTCATTACCTGAATCTGTAATTGGAAGATTAAGGCCCAATATGCAAATAGACCCAACTTCTAAAAGTATGAAAATCTGTGTCCTGTTGTCCATTTTGGGTGTAGCCCCTGTGGAGGCTTCATCTGCCTGAAATGTACCTGAAGGCCCTTCAATAAATATACCCACTTTTCATCCCCTTAATTTTGTCTGGCTTTTGTTTTTAGTAGTCCCAAAAAAGGCATCAGGAAAAGTAAGGCTGTTATTTTTCCCTAGTGCCTTTTCCCAGCTCTGGCTTTTTTTTTTTTTTTTTTTTTTTTCAGTCCGTGTCCTTAATAGCCCCAGCTGTTTTCCCCCTCACAATTTATCTGATCTTTAGCAGTGGTTAAAGGCTGTGGAAGCTCTGCCATGGTTTAATTATGTGTTGAAAGGGGAACTGTGACCTTTAGATGGCTGGGGATGACCCTGCTATCATTGCCTGTCCCCTCCTGGCCCTGCTGAGGGGACACTGCAATATTACCTGCTATTGATTTTCCCCACTTATGGTTTTATAGCCATCTACAGTATCTCCTCTCAGACAGGAGAGACTTATCTGTCTAATAACTCCCCACAAAACCTTCTTCTTGCTGCTTCTTTCTCTGTATTTGCCAGTTTGGGATAAGGCAGGAGCAGACCTGCACCCACACAGACCTTAAAGTGAAGGTGTGCAGTGGCTGTGTGCACTGACACACTGATCATTTACATTCTGGTCCTTATTTCTTGAGCACAAATCACCCTGGGGTTATTTCATCATTGGGAATTTATACTTTTTACATGGAGCATTATATTGTGATTCCAACATCAGCCTTTCAAATCATAAAAAATCATGGCAGTCTTCAGAGGTATCCTGAGAAAAACTGCTCAGAAACAAATGTGAGGAATGGTCATTGAGAGGCATCAGATTTTTAAGAGTTTTAATTGCTTTGGTGGTTTATGCATCACATAATTTTATTTATCATGCATATCTACATGCAGATATGAATACTGGGGCTGTAGTGGGCTTCCTCTAGTAAACAACATTTCTTGTTCTAAGCCTTCATTTAGATGTTATCTTTGAAGTGCATCTTCCATAGGAAGAATGAAACAGCAAATACAATAATTTTCCAGTAGTTCTGCAGAAAGAGCTGCCTGCAGTTCTGCATTACTCAGTGTCTAGCCTGGTAGAAAATATCAAAAGATATTTTGCATGCATGTGCAAGAAATAAAATTTTAATAAATTTTAAAAACCAACAAAAAAACACAAACCAAAACAAAAACTTTTAAGCTTTCCTATCTGCATTTTGATTTTTGGGAGGTGCCACTATAATTCCAATAATGAGCTTAGTGCCTGTTATTTTTTGTTACAAATGAAACTGGACTTGAGGTGCAAACCTTGTTAGCCCAAGCCCCTGCTGATTTATGTATCAACATTGTGCCCGGGCAGCAAATAATTTTCCCTGTGCTAAATAATTTTGGGGTTTTTTCCTTAAACTCACAAAACTGACGTTTCTGTGGTCATTTTCTCTGATACTTAATCCATCCATCAGAGCTCCCACATCTTTTCATGCTTCCATCTCTGTGTTGGTGGGATGGCAGAGGAGAAGGGGAATTCATCACTTGTAAAAGAGCATCACCTGGGGAGACAACAGATTTTGTTTGATGTGCTGAAAGGACAACACTGGAGAGAAGCTTCCAAAATCTAAAGAGGTGTAGCATGGAGATGAAAAAATTTTGTGAACATGTTACAAAGGAAACAGAGCCAGGGCTGAAATGTTAGATCACCCACCTTGGATTTCAAACTCTGATATGTTCTCAAGAACTTCTAGGAAACTTGTAACTCTGTATTAATTCAGTCAAATAAGCACATCTCCAGGAGGTCCATATTCTTCTCTGCATGATGCAAATGACAGTCATCCATTTCAAGTAGAAAAGCCATCAGGTTCAGGTTTTACAAATGAGAATTGAATTGGCTGACATTTTACGAGAATGAACATTTCCCATAAAAACTGAGAATAACCCAAGGGGATAATCTGATCATTTTGCCAAAAATTGGTTCTTTGGCCTTTGAATTTAAATAGTGGCTGGCAGGGGAAAAATCTGGCCCTGATTTATCATAGGCAGGAGTTTGATAACTCACTTTTGTGTTGGTTAAGCAATACAGGTGGAAATAAGATCATAACATTCACTGTACTGTGCTAGGATGTTTCACTTTTATCACAGCCTGATGCCCTTACTTCATCTGCTGACTTTGTTTGACATGAGGAGATAATATCCTTGATAATCACCTACTTTACAAGGGTTTGTATAGTGGTGTCCCAGCTATGTTTGTAAGTGATACAATAAAAATTCTTAACTTTAATGATTAATGCAATTTTCTCGGAAACAGTAGCAAGATCTCCTGGGATTAATTTACGATGGTACAAATGCCAAGTAAAAAGACATTTAATTTTTTAAATGTTCATGATTTTTGTGTAACTTTCAGAGCATTAAAGAACAGCAGGTGAGGCTTAGAGTAGAAGGTTCTACCTGTACCAGTGCTGATTGTGTCATGGCATGGTATGAAATCACAAGGTATTAGCAGAGGCAGGGGCTCATGGAATCACAGGTTTGAATTGGAGATGTTGCCTTTTTCCCAACCTGGAAATGAAACTTGAAATAATTTTAGTAAGGAAGTAATTTTAAAGGGAATCTTTATTTGAAGGCGTTCAGGGACAGTTATGGAAAGATGTCCACAAAAGCCTACCCCCAAAAGGGTGAGTACATTTTTACAGGTTTTAGAAATTAGCATAATTGATAAAAAACATGAATTAGAAGAACAAGTGGTGATGCAATTCCCCCCTAGGTCAAGTCCCTTCTCTTGAGTCTCCCCCTGGCACTGGCTGTACTTTGTCCATGAAAATGGATCTCAAAGAGCTGTTCTCAAATTTGGTTCCCAGGAAGAACCAAGTAAGCACTGAGGCATTATCGCCCCAAGGGCTTAGAGCTCTGGAATTTGTTTTGTCTTTCTGTCTATGGAAAGGCCATGGAAAAGTAGGAAAATGAGCCACTAACACAATAGGCTATGGAGCTACCAATATATGTGCAAAGAATACAGGCAACATAGAAAAGGAAAAAAAGGCAAAACCCAAACAGCATCAGAGGAACCTCAAAGCCCATCCAGTGCCACCCTGCCATGGTAGGGACACCTTCCACTGTCCCAGGCTCCTCCAAGCCCCAGTGTCCAACCTGGCCTGGAACACTGCCAGGGATTCAGGGGCAGCCACAACTTCTCTGGGCACCCTGTGCCAGGGCCTCCCCACCCTCACAGGGAAGGATTCCTTCCTAAAACCTAATCTAAATCTTCTCTTTGCCACTTTAAACCTTAAGTTTAAACAGTATTAAAAGTTGCACGTCCCGATGATAAAAATTCATCGCAGAGCCAGGGACAATGTTTCACCATAGCCCGGGCAGCCTTAAAACCTCCCCGTTGCTTCCCCTCAGGTGTTCCAGGGGCACACCAACAACGAGAGGCACTAAAACCTCCTCATTGCTTCCCTGCAGGTGTTCCAGGGGAACTTCGACAATGACACGCACCGCAAGAACGTGATCGAGCCACCAATCTACGCACGGCACGTGCGCATCCTGCCCTGGTCGTGGTATGGCCGCATCACCCTGCGGTCCGAGCTGCTGGGCTGCGCAGCTGAGGACTGAGCCCACCCCACTCCCGCCGTAGAAGAAAGCTGTGCAAAGCCCGTAGGATGCTGAGTGGGGTTTTTTCCATGAACCAGTGCTCGCTCATTTTTATGGTAGGCCGCTAGCTATCTTTCGCCAGGAGGTCTAAGCCTGCCCTTTTAAAAAACGATCCAATCCGATTTTTTTGCCCTTGAAATCTGTTGGTGTTGTCCCTTCTGCTGTGGAACTATCCTCCTAGTTCTCCTTTGAGTTGTTCACCACCAGTTGAAAGGCGTTGAGGGAAAAGAGAGAAAAAAACAGCAGCATCCTTTTTCCAAGGGGAGAGAAATAGCGTGATGAAGCCCATTTGCAGCTTCAGGAACATTGGGCTGATGAGTTCTCCATAAATCATACCATCATCTTACTTGCAAAAAGTGATCCTGCAGCTTTTAGCAATAAGTTTACTTGGGGATGACTGCATTATAGTAATTGTGCCTATCAAACACTGTCAGTACTTACGACGTATATTTTGGGAAATTCTTCATGGTACTGTAAAACACAGTACCTGTGATGTTACAAGCTACCTTTCACCACTTTCATCCAGACAGCAGAGTTCATGCACCTGGAGGGTTTTCCTAACTGCCCCATTTTCCTTCTCTCTTTTGCATGCTGTAGACACGACCTCCATATTTTCTGTTTTAATATCACACTGCTGGTGTTGTTTTCCTTGGAAGATGTCACCTGTTTGCATACGTAACCAAATCATTGTATTACGAAGTTAATGAATTCGCCAAAGTTTATGAATTTGTGAAGTTTCTGTGCTTTTTCTAGGAGACTGAGGTGAAGCACCAGAGTACTTGTGGTGTCTCATCTTGGGTGCCCACACAGTGCATCAGAAATCCCATTCCATGATCATTTTTCCAGGGGTGAGCATGCAGCCCTAGACAGATCTGCCCACCCTGTTACTGCTTTCATGAACTCTCCAAATTCCTGCGAGGAGGAAAATGTGGGATGAAGGAAACAGGTGCTAAAAGACTCACAGGAGGAATGGTTCCCTTACTGCCAGGAAACCCTCTCTCTTTAGGCTCTTCCTAAAGCCACACATTTCCTCCCCAAAGGCAAGAGGTGATGTGGGAGCACACCAAAGCCTGGCCCTTGTCGCCCTCTGCTCCTAAAAAGTCTTTTCAGACACACACCAGTGAGCCATGAGGAGGCCGTTTCCTATCATGCCCCATCTACAGGAATGATAGAAACCCCAGTTTAAAAAGTAGTTTTTAGGAGGAAAAGTGGAGCAGTATGGGGGACATCTGCCCATGCCTCAGTTTCCCCTGCTGATTGAGATAACAATACCAACCTTTGAACAGCAAAGTTTCCCTGAAGTACTCCATGACTATGTTAGAGCAGCACCTCAAGTCTAAAAAAGATTCCCAGACAGGGAGTGAGGGGACATTTTATCTGTTACCTGAAATAGCAGCACATGGGATTACTGCCAACCTTTTAATTTCATAACACGCTGGTGTGGAGAGAAAGAGAGAATGAGAGGGAGAGAATGAGAGAGAGAGAATGAGAGAGAGAGATGCAGCTGCATGTTTTAGCAAATGTCACTGAATTTATACTTTTTGTCACTGTTAACATTCTCACCAAAATGCTGAAGTATGAACTTGGGCACTCCTTCCCAGGCCAGCAGCTAGCTGGCCCACAGTCTGCAAAGGGCAAAGTTTACCTTGGAAACAAAACGGTTTGGATTTCAAAAAAAAAACCTGCATTTAATCACACATTCTCCACCACAGACTAAATATGTATTATCCATTGAACTGTGAAAGACTCTAGAATAGCAGCCAGGAATTTTACATACAAGAATTGGGGATATAATGGTGGCGGTTTTCTGATAGTGTCACTTAAACTGTCACATTTTAGCAAACAGAACACCCTGCCTCTACAAAATGACTTAATCCTTAAACTGTATTTATACAAGTATTTATTTTATAAGGCTTAGACATTTAAAGACTTCTAAAGAAGAGTCCTGTAAAGGTAAAAGTATGTGTAAGAAATGTTGAGGTCCTGTGCAACACTGCTAAGTTTGTTCTTTATTTTTTACTTTGTGATGCATAACAAAAGCCACTAGACTGTTACTGTCTTGTCTGTAACTGTGTTAACAGCATTCCTTAATGATGTATATATGGAGTGGTCTTCAAGCAAAAGGAGCGATTTTAAAGAGAAAGTCAATCAGTTTGATGGTACTTCCAACAAGAAAAAAAATCAGAATAATGGAGGACAAATCTATCCCCACATTATCTACTGACTATATTTTGCAATTTAGGCTTTAGGTAAAAAAAAAAAAAGAAAAAGAAAAAATCTAGTTATATTTATCTCTTTAGGATGCGCACTCAATAATTTAAGAGGTTTAAATGCCTTTTCCTATTATGGAAGAGCAGTTGACCCTGAATTCAATTACAGATATGAAGAATAGCATGTAGCTATTTCACTAACTGCCTGTATGCAAAAAACAGAAGGCCATTTCAGAAAATTAGACTTCTAAGTTTAGAAACTTGTGTTAATGTTCTTTTGGTATATTTGGTTTGTGTTCTTAACATTGGAGTTTTTTTTCATGTTATTAATCTTTTGCGACTTCAGTTTTGGTTTTGGATTGATATTTCTTGGTTTAGTAATTTAATTGTTATCCCTTCATTTGCATATAGAATTCTCATGTAATGTAACACAGTAATTTTTATTTGGTATTAATTTTGTGTTGAGTATTTTCACCCTCATGTCCAGTGTCAGCTGCCAGCAGTCTTCACAACCTGCAAGGATAGCTCCATACCTTGTGATAATACTCTATGATACTTCATTTGAAAATCATTAATGTGATGTCCTTACAATTTCAGCCAACATGCTGGGAGGTTTTCCAATGAAGTTATTCCTCAGCTACCAAAAAGCTTTCTCGGAGTGGCATTTCCAGCAACAAATTCTGCTCCCAGTGCCAGCAGTATCAGTCTGAAATAGGTCTTGGTTTAAGTGGAATCCTTCAGTTTTAACAAAACAGGTGGGAATCAGGTTAGGGGATAGAATTAAACTTTTCCTCTTCAATTTTATTTTGTCATCTAGTTGAATAACATTGCCATAAGGGGCAAGTTATAAATTGACACAACTGTTCTCTCCCAGTGAAAGCAACCAGCTCCAAAAAAACAGAAGTACAGGACAGGAGAAGTTCCTTTAAGAGGGGACGGAGAAAAGCTCGGAAATGATCCTTTGACTTCCGTATTAATTGTTAACAACGACATTGAGCAAGGCCAAAAGTGTTCTCCTAATTAAATTTCACCCTGAACCAGTTAAGTATTTGTAGGCAGGTTTCACCTTTATGTGGCTGGGTAATGTGCTACGTTTATAGCTTGGGAAATAAAGCACTAGCACGAGGCTCCTTTTTATCAGCGTTAAGGGCCTGTTGCCTTAACTGGCTTTGGTTCTGGGGTTGACTTTCTCTTTTGGAATGGCTGCATACAAATTAAGTGTCAGTTTTGAAGACTAAGGATACTAAATGAGTGTATCTTTGCTATACAACCAATGTGAACTATAGTATTCAGTGCTGGCTTCTGATGTGTCAGTAAGTACAGAAGTATCTCGGACACAAATGACCTTTGCAACCTTTCAAGCTGTGTGATATTCAAATGGTTTTGTATATACCTAAATCATGTAGAGCGATGTAAAACCAGTACAACCTTGTCTAGTCTTCAAACTTAACAATAAAACTTTTGAAAAATGAGGTGGTTTTCCTCATTTATGTTGCAACACCTTGAAGGAGACACAACTTATCTCAGCCTCGCTGGTGGCAAATGTGGAACAGAGATATGATGTGGCATTTTCCTGGATTCATTCATGGGTTCTTTGTGGTAGGCAAGTTTGTTTCTGGCAAAATCAGCAGTTGGTGCTGTGCTCCCCTCAGTGTGTTCCCTTTGTTCTTCCAGATAAAAAAAAAAAAACTGTAGGTTTGAACGAGTCTAAAAATACCTTTTTCCCTGTTCAGCTGCTCTCTGAATGAGCATCAGAAATATACAATTACCATTTCATTTCCTGTAAGTCAAATTTCTTGGGATATTTAGCAGTCCTTATCCTCTCTCCTCCACTCCTGTACAGACAAATGAATTTCTGGGAGGATACAGAGTGGCTGCAGCCCAGACCTGCTATGAGATGCCACAGCAGGGCTGGTGTTTGCTCACACCCTTGCCACTTTTCTCTTTTATTTGCTGTGCAGCCTGCTCCCCAAAATTGCTGTTATCAGTTAACTCTATACTTTCTGTTTCTGAAGAAGTTTAGAGATTAAAGTAGCACATGGAAAAGCCATTCGCTCCCAAATTTAAACAATTAAATAAAAATATTTTGTTTACTGAAGAGAGATGAAGCTTCAGTGGTTTATACCTTGAATGAGCCCATAAATACACATGCTTTTGTTTTATAATGGTTTCATTTGTGTCCTTTCACCAAAATCATCTTTTAGAGACAAAAGCCATCCACAAGCACTCGCTGGTGACAGTGTCTGCCCAACATGCAGTCTCAACACTCAGTACACTGTGTTGTCTTTCACCAGAAAAGCCACAGAATTGCAATTTTCCCATATTACCTATCTCTACCAGTCACAAAAATGACACTACAGCACTGCACACAAAAGGAGGAGTACTTTGGGAGAGTGATGGCTGAATATCAGCACTTCAGTTAGAAATTTCTGCATCTTGAAGCTTTCTGACTTTTCGTGATAAATTGCAACTGTTTTACAAAACATGGGGACTTTTCCTGAAGAACTGAAAAGTGGGTTTTCCTCACATTCTTCCTAACATATATCCCCAGGAATTCTAGTGAAGACAAGAAAAAATAATGAGTAAAACTCTTCAGAATAGCACTTGTTTATATCAATGTCCATCCTCCCATATCTGTTGCTAATGAGCTCAAGGGTATCAACACTCTACATCATCATGAAATAAGTAGTCTCTGATACTTCTGTGGTAAACACAATTACACTTATTTTATACCTTAGATTTAATAGCAGGAGGTCAATCTGTTCACTCAGTGATTACTTAGTGACCTGTGATCACTTAGTCTTAGAAATTAAATAGGACAAATTAGAAGATAATTTTGAAATAGAGTTAAATAAAGATAATTGTATGGATCCAACAGTCATTTTTTATATATAATTTGCATAATTTTCTTAATAGATACACTTTAGAATGCAAAAGACTTCTTTAGGTTAAGAATCTAAAACATAAAAGGCAGAATTGCACAAACCTTTGTTATGCAACTTTGTGACTGCATTTATTCCAAATTAACTTTTAATGATACAAATATGAGGGTAAATACGTATATTTAAATTCCTGTGAATGTGAGAACATGGAAACATGTCTTGGTCTCATAACTTACCTTGCTAGGAGTGCAGAAAAATATGTTTTACCAGTCTATGTGAGAAAGAATAATTGGGTTTTTATGGGTTTTGGGTTTTTTGGGGGTTTTGGGGATTTTGGGGTTTTTTTGGTTTTTTTGGTTTAGATCAACCTGGAAGTAGGCTCCACGTGTATTGCAGTGTGCAGGAAGCATGAACCACATGGTGAAACACAGGTGGGGCACAGGAGATGGGGAGGATGGCCAGAGCACAGCCTCTTTGTCACAATAATATTTCTTTTCCTGCTTTGCCAGCTGCTGGGCTGCGGTTATGTGAGGTCACACATCAGGTGATGGGTCAGTAGGCACACTTCTCACTAGATGGAGGAAACCAGCCCTCAAAAGACAGTAGGAAAGGTCACTAATCGTTTGCATCAGACTAGAAAATCATAAAGCAGACCGAATGAATGTATTTGTTTTCTGGGGTGCTGCAAGAGGTCAATAGGAGCTGTGAAGAAATGCATTGTGCTGCCTTGGCCAAAATAAATGCAATCAAGTATAGAGACTGCATAAAATATACATGTGAGACATTGAAGTAAGATCAAAGGGCCCCTAAAAAGTGATACATGCTGTTTTCTGATGAAAGTGTCAGACAATATGATGTAAGGGCTATGGTCTGACACACTGTGGACTTCCACGAGGTCTGGCTGGGATGGATTTACCCTTCTGCAGTGTCAGTCACAGGCCCTTTAGGAAGGACAGGCAGGGGAGACAAGGAGGGGGTGTCACCTCTAATCAGACACAGCTGGAGTTGATGGAACTCTGCTAGGATGGGTAAGGAGATGACAGAGCGCTCACAGGGAGGGCAGGGACAGGTGACAGTGTGGCAGGGATGTCCCACAAGCTGCAGGAAGGGTCAATGAGCCCCTCTATAGACAGACAGGAGCAGCCTTGTGTTCACAAGCCTGGTCCTTAAGGAATGAGAATCATGGGTTGGGTTGGGTTGGGTTGGGTTGGGTGAAAACTTACAGATTATCTATTCCAACCCCCTGCAATGGGCAGGGACACCTTCCACTATCCCAGGTTGCTCTAAGCCCTGTCCAGCCTGGCCTTGGACACTGCCAGGGATCCAGGGGCAGCCACAGCTTCTCTGGGCACCATGTGCCAGGGCCTCCCCACCCTCACAGGGAACAACTCCTTCCTAATAACGAATAACTAAAGCCGCTTACCTTCCCTTCCTGACTTCCCAAAAACTAAACCCACCAGGAGGGGCTGCGGTGACTGAAATGGTGGAGTTCAAGATCCCTTGGGTGGTGAGGGAGGCACATCAGTTGAATGGCCTGGATTTCAGGAGAGGATAATTTGGCCTCTTCAGGGATCTACTTGGTCAAGTATGATGGATTTAAGTCCTGGAGGGAAGGGGGAACCCAATAAAGCTGATTAATATTCAATGATCACTTCCTCCAAACTCAGGAGCAAAACATCCTAACAAAGAGAAAATCAGACAAAGATGCCAGGAGTCCTGTGTGGGTGAACAAGGAGGTCCTGGACAAACACAAAACACAAAAAGAAAATCTCTAGACATGGAAACAATAACAGGTAGCCTGGGAGGTGCACAGGGAAGTTGTCCAAGCAGCCAGGATCAGATTAGGAAAGCCAAAGCCCTGATAAAGTTTTCCAGAGACATCAGGGCAATAAGAAAAGTTTCTATAGGTATGCTGGTGACAAAAGGAAAAGTAGGAAAAATGTGGCCCACTCAGGTAGAAAATGGGAGACCCAGGACATGGAGAATTCTGAGGTACTCAACAACTTGCCTCAGTTTCACCAAGAAGCGTTCCAGTTACACTGCCCAAGTTGCAGAAGATGAAGGGAGGGGCTGAAGAACTGCCCAGTGTAGGAGGAGATTGGACTGGAGACCATCCAAGGAACCTGAAGGTGCCCAAGGCCATGGGACTTGATGAGATCCACCTGTGGGTCATGAGGGAACTGTCAGGGGAAGTGGCTAAGCCACTCTGTCACATTTGAGAAGTCACGGCAGTCTGGTGGAGGTCTCACTGACTGTAAAAGAGGAAACATAAACCCCATTTTTAACAGGGGAATTAAGAAATACCCAGGGAACTACAGGCTGTCTTGCACAGCCTCCCTCTTCTGAACAAAGGAGTCAAAATCAGCACAGACTGATACCTGAAGAGGCTACCTAGACCAGAGGCCAGACAGAGTTAAGACAATAAAGTAGGTATTTAGTGAAAGGCCTTTACAGGGTACACCTTGGGCAGTGCAAGAGTCTCACAGAGACTACACCCAAGATGGATGAACCACACGGGCTTTTTGGACAGATATAAGTTTGGTCTATTTGCATATTAGAAGCTAATTGTCCAATTACAGCTTCAGGTAGTGGTGTCCCCCGCTACTTCACTGTTTACATTTTTTGGGGCCTGAGAAAACAAGGTGTCCTTGAATTTCAGGCCTAGGGAGGAATTGTTTTGTCTGAATAAAATGGTAGAACAGTAGCTGACAGTATGGAGTTTTAGGGTTATACACTAAAGCAGTACTGATCTGGAAAATATAAAAGCTAAAATTGAAGGCATCAAGATGGATTTGATGGATGGAGCATGGGGTGGGTCAGGAATGGGCTGGACAGTCGCACTCAGCTGTGGTCAGCACCTCCAGGAGTTCACCAAGGCCAAGTGCAAGGTGCTGCCCTTGTGCTGGGAGTGGTGACTGAATGGTCTGAGCTCACTTGATGCAGCAGGGTCCTCTCCCTCCTTCACTCTTTAAACTGTTTTTATCTCAATTTCATCTTCCCTTTCCCTGCCGTTTCCCGCCTGGGGAGGAGAGTGAGCCAGCAGCTATGTGGGGCCCAGCTGGTGTTTGGACTCAACCTACCACAACTTTACATGCAGCACACACATCGTATTGGGATCTAGAATTATGCACACTGAGAAATAGCCTGTCTGAATAGTCTTCCCTCATTTTTTTCTCTTGAAGGATGTGCCTCTAGTACTTTTGACTTGGAGAAATTCCTTTAATACCTGTGACTCATGCTACTATAACAGGTTCACACCTTCTTTAAAGTGCATCTTCACAGCTTCTTTCTAAGGGTGAAAAGACACCAACGGAGAATTTTTGACTAAGCAATTACAGCACGGGTTGTTTGTGTAAATGTGGAGTGTACATTTACATACATATATATATATATGTATAGGTATGTGCAATTTCTACAGGTTAGTGTCATGTATGTCATATTTCATCGGGGAATAGAGAAAAGTGTAAGTAATATTACAAAGATGTTAATTGAGCTCATCAGCCTAATCTAGCTGTTATTCTGATATGCATTGATATATTTTTCTTTCATTTAAGAAAAAATAATGGGGGTGGGGGGAACAATGCTTCTTTGTAGGTGTTATATTTATGCCCCCAGTTTGCCACCATAGAATCAGAGAATGCTTTGGGTGGGAGGGGACATTTAAAGGCCACAAAGTCCAACCCACTGCCATGGGCAGGGACACCCTGAACCCGACCATGACACTCAGAGCCCCATCCAACATGACCTTGAGTGTTTCCAGGGATGGGTCAGCCACCACCCCTCTGGGAAACCTCAGTGTTTCACCACCCTTATTGTAAAAAACTTCTTCCTTTTATCTAATCTAAATTGATCCTCTTTTGGTTAAAAACCTTTTGCCCTTCATCCAGTCACAAATGGCCCTGATAAAAAGTTTGTCCCCATTTACCTTTCCTTAGAAGCTCGCATGGAAATGGGCAGTTTTACTTGAAAGCCAGAAGTGTTTCTTTATTTTAAAGCCATTTTTCCCTTTACTGAGGGATTTGCAACTATTTCATTTTCATATTTTTCAGGAGCCAGTGACCGGAATAAGTGAGGAGGTTTTTTGGTTCACAAAGATGGGAGTCAGAGTGGCTTCCAGAAGAATCTGACCCAATATTTATATAATATACATATATAGCACATGCCACTCACCACCCGCATTGGCAGCTCCACCTCCCTGTTCCTTTCCAGCTTTGAGCCGTGACAGAAAGTGTTGTTCATCTGTGGCAGTGAGGCCAGCTATTCACAAGTGACTTTTTTCACTCAGCAACGGCCAAATTCCCCAAATATTTCTGGGAGTCCAAAGCCAGGCTTCCAAACCAGAGCAGCCCAGGGGCTGGGTGTGATGTGGTAGAGGAAAACTCGCCCCTGGTCCCAGCGCAGCAGCTGAGCTGGCTGAATGGCACGCACAGTTTACATCTGCAAACATGGAGTGGGCAGCAGGAATGGCTCAGCAAACATGTCCCAGTTAATCCCTCCGTGGCATAAAAGACTGCACTTCAACTGAAACGGTTTTGGGTATTTTTAAACGTTTAGAGATCTTTTTCCCTCGCTTCTGCCGCAAGCATTCCTCTGGCCTGCAAAAAAAAAAAATGCATTTGTGGTTAATTTCTTCTCCAATGGGTTACTTTCTAGTCAGATTCGTGTCTGCCATGCATTTAGATTGCCTGAATGGACTAATGTACTCCTGAAGTCAGATAATGGAGTGCTAAAACTCCACAATGTTTTGTAGGTACCCACAATGAGATGTAGGGTACTGGTCTAGCATCCTCATCATACCCAAAGGGAATGGCTGTCTGATACCCCCTTGATGCCACCAGAAAATAGTCAGATGAGCAGACACCTCGATATCAAGCAGCCACTTCACAGAACTAAGGACCTTGTTTAGGCTGAAGGAGGGTGAAATGTGTCAGTAATGTTCCCATGTGAGTGGTGACGTGTTTTCTGATGGGTCCCGTGCTCCTTTCAAGCATCCCCCAGGGCTGGAATGAAAGCTCCCTGATTCTCACCTGATATCTTTCACAAGTGATGTTGAAATCGTCTTGCACCGTCTTGTGAAAACCTCCATTGGTACAATTTGTTGGTAAATTACTGAGAGCTCTCTCAGAGCTGCTTTTTTTTCCCTTATTCTGAGCCCTGTGTACATACAGATGATCCTTTAGCTTCTATTCTGAGGTCACGGTGAATCAGCTGAATGTGTTGCCAGTTTTGCAGCCCAGATCATCTCCTGAACTGCAGCAAAGGAGCGTTTTGATTGAACAGGCAAAGGCTTATTAGCATTCCTTCACTGTCTCAAGACAGTCTGGGCTGGTTCTCCGTGGCCAGTGTAACAGACTTCAAACCAGGGAATGTGTGCATCAGGCTGTGCTGGGGAAAGGCACTTTGATAACCTTCCCTTTTCCTATTTATCATCTTCCCCAGGGGCCTTTCCTCTAGCTCTGCAGAAAAAAATATTGATTATACCAGCCCTGATCCCCAGAGGATCTTACACAGATCCCTGTGCTTGCACTTCAGCAGTGGGGAAAGGTGGGGTTTCAGCGGTAATTGAGCTCCCATCAGAACGACTCCTGGCAGTGATTTTAGGTACAGATAAGCAATGCTGATACAGCCACATTGAAGGTGACTCCAGCTCCCACTTTGCCTCAAAATCTCTACCCTTCCCCGTGGTGTTGGCTTGGCATTCTCTCCATGATTCAGAGCACACAGAAACTGAAAAGTGTGGAAGGAGACAGGACTGAGCTGGCCCCTGAGTGCAGCTATTCCAACCACAAGGCTCTGTGAGCACCACTGCCAGAAACAGCACCGGCAGAGTCAACACCTCCCATTCTAAAGGACTGTTCCAGCCCTGTGCAGCACAGAATTTGGTTTTGTCACTTTTTATCCAATTTATTTGGACTGAATATTCATTATAGAGGGATTGGAGGGGAAAAAGGCTAGATCTTCATCCAAACTTAATGCCACAGCACTCCTGTGACTCTCCAGGTCTTCCAGTCTCTAAGAGGTGTGGTCTGGCTCTGAGCAGCTGAGTTACCTAAATTAACTTCAATTGATTTTATAGCCAAACATCTTGAAAGACTCATTCATGCAACACAATTCCGGCCAAAGTTATTTCAAATGTCAGTGTTGCCTTAATGCACATCTTAACTATTTCACAGGGGCTTCTCCTTTATCTGTTTTCATCTTGAGACAATCTGATTGCATGCAGGAGAATTAGTTACTTTGAGAACAGGAGAGATCATCCCCATGAATACTAATCCACAGGATTTATTAAACTGGCATTAAGGTATGGTGGTGGGGAGTAGGTGAGAGAAAGGAGTGTCTGAAGTGTGCAAGCTGGAATTTGAGATATATTTGCAGAAGCAGGAGAAGGAAAGCTGTAAGAGACACCTTTTCTCTTCCCTCTTCAGGGCAGCACAGCCCCACACAGGTGTGTGCAGGTGTGATGGGTTTTGTCATGGGTAGGTGCTCAGGTTTGCTACGCAGACTACAAAATGCAGAAGCAGGCACAGCTGCATGACTGGCATCTCTGCCTGCCTCTTCACCGTGACCTTTTTTCTATTCCTATTACACTGAGGTCTCTTAACTAATTATGCAGGATCTCAGCCTGCTATGTGATCCTGTTAGCTGCAGGCATAATTGCAAATGAGACAAGAGATCTCAGCTGTGCTGCTCCTTACAGTGGCACTCGTTCTTTGTCCGATGTTAATTATTCCTTGCAGCTGACAACAAAACAAAGACCAAAGAGTTAATTCTCAGTACAATGAAAAATCAGTGCTTGCTAATACCGTCTGTGTTACTATGCTTATTTACCTAGAAAACACTGTTTGGTTTTGCAATATGAGTGCTTGAAAAACAGCCGCCAGATAAAAGGTGAGAACATGAGACATGGAGAAAAACATCAGAATTATTTGCAAGCCAGGGATGATGTGCCACAAGCTGTTCACAGGGAAGGCAGTAGCTGAACACAAACTTTGTAGGGGTTTTTCTGCCTTGTGCCTGCAGTGTTGATGCCTTTTCCACTCTGGCACACCCTTGTAGTGGCCACCGTGTGTTTTGCAAATCTGTAGGTGTCCCTTATGCTTGGACTTCACCACCAAACTCAAAGACAACGCTCAGCCTTTCTGGACTTGTACATTATTTAGGTCAGTACTTTTTTTGCCAGATCTAGGAGTCTCCCAGAGACATACAGATTTCTTTTTTTTCCTCTAGCCTCTGCAGTGCCATCAGCTGTGTTCACCTTTGGGTACAGTTTCATGCCACTTTGTTTTCTGGTCTGATTCCATCAGCTGACATCTCTAAGTCAGCATGTGCTGGAGGATTTTAATATATTGCGGTCCCTGGAAAGTGTTTGTTGATCTTGACCCAATTGAAGTTGGAAGTAAGGAAGTGAAAATATTAGATATCATCTTATAGCAGGTTTCCTGTACCTAAAGGGGTTCTGGAGAGAGATTTTTCACACAGGACAAGGGGGAATTTGCGTTAAGCTGAAGGTGAGCAGATTAAATTAGGTATTATGAAAAAGTTATTCCCTGTGAGAGTGGGGAGGCCCTGGCACAGGGTGCCCAGAGAAGCTGTGGCTGCCCCTGGATTCCTGGCAGTGTAAAGGCCAGGTTGAACACTGGGGCTTGGAGCAGCCTGGGACAGTGGAAGGTGTCCCTACCGTGGCAGGGGGTGGAACAAGATAAACTTGAAGGTCCCTCCCAACCCAAACCATCCTGTGGGCCTATAAACATATTTTTCTGAGAATATTGCCTAGAACAGATGCACCATGAAAAAGTACTAATAAAAAATTAAATGTGCATCTAATTCAAGTCTTCCTTTTACTTTCATTGATGCAGTTTTAAATCCATAATGTGTAGCATTTTCCAGTCAAATATTATGCAGGCAGCCAATGCTATTAATGCAGAAGATGACTCTTACAGTTTTGTGGAATGCTATGTAATATTTGAGGATAAGGCTTGCTCAGTCCCTCTTATTGAAGCTATTCCTATTCTTCCATCCATATTTTGAGAGTGAGGGAAATGAATGTGATAAATGCAGCAAACAATTACCATCAGGAGAGAGGTTATGCCTTATCCTCACAGCCTGAAGGAAGACAATAAATGCTGAACACTTAAGCCTTTTTGCAGCTCAAGTCTCTCTCTAATTGAGGCAGTATTTTGTTCTTTATTAGATATGTGAAATGCATCTCATAAAATTATGCTTATTATTTGAAAAAGGGAAGGGAGGAAGGGAGGAAGGGAAGAAGGGAGGAAGGGAGGAAGGGAGGAAGGGAGGAAGGGAGGAAGGGAGGGAGGGAGGAAGGAAGGAATGGAAGGAAAGAAGGAAGGAAGGAAGGAAGGAAGGAAGGAAAAAGCAATGAAAGAAGGAAGGAAAGAAGGAAGGAAGGAAGGAAAAAAGGAAGGAAGGAAGGAAGGAAGGAAGGAAGGAAGGAAGGAAGGAAGGAAGGAAGGAAGGAAGGAAGGAAGGAAGGAAGGAAGGAAGGAAGGAAGGAAGGAAGGAAGGAAGGAAGGAAGGAAGGAAGGAAGGAAGGGTCTGTACATGATGAAAAGCACTTAAAACCTAGGGTCTCCTCAAGGTTTATTTCTGTAGGTGAAGTTCTACATCATTAATGATAGAAACTAGGGGGAAAGTAAATTCAGATTATTATTTTCTGCTTCTAATCATAATTCTTAATCACATACATTTTCAGGAGTGTCTGATTCTGGATATTTCATCTAAAAATGCTGAAGATTCCTTTGAAGAAAGTATATGTTCAATGTGAACACGTTTCTCCTTGTTTCAGCTATGTTTTCAATATAACCAAGTGCTCCTCTGTTTCAGTAAATTCAAGTTCTACCTAAATAATAATCGAGTGTATATTTTATTTTTGACTACTTACCATCTTTACACAATTTACTGTTCCGAAGTCACAAGGAACAAACCTCCTCAGAGGAGAAGCTTAACCCAGAAACTGTCAGCATGTGTTAATCTTCATTATTTCAAATACTATACACTTTTTTTTATTAAATATTGAAGAATTCCCACATGCCTGGATGGAAACATTTCCCTTCAAAGTGTAGAAAATGTGTAGCACCATTTGCTTAACATTTTCATGCACAGTCTCACTTTCACAAATACAGGAATGAACTAAGGGGAGGCAGGGCCAGAAACTCAGCTGTTATAAAATGGACAATTTGTGAAGGCTGTGGGACACTCAGAAAACCAGAGATCTATTAAGGAAACTGAACTGTAGGCAGATCACTAAGAAAATGTTCTCAGCACCCAGACTGGTTGGACCACATGTGCATGACAAGTTCCAGGTGTGGAGCTCAGTGTGTGCAAAAAAAATTGAAGAATTTTTGGGTTGGGTTTGGGCAGAACACAGATGCCACTACAAGAGGAAGGCAGAAACTTCACCCACACAGGGCACAGAGCTCCTTTGTTCTGCCAAGGGCTCCCTTTGGCAAGGAAAATGTCATAGATGTGCCGTGCATTGCCAGACCCACTTGGTGACTGATTCATATAGCAGGTGTAATTATTGATAAAAAGGAGTTAAATTGCTTCACTTCACAGGATTTCATTCAAAGGCAAATCCAGCCCCCATCCCAGGTGACTGCCACTCCATCCCTGCAAGTGCATGACACAGAAAGTGTGTTTCATTGTCCCCAGGCACTCGGGACTGCTGGACTCTCTGAAGCACAAGGCAGGATGCCATGATGCCGAGCCTGGGCTGGCAGTAATTAGAGCGACCCAGGTTTCCTCAGAGCTACTGCAGCTTGAGAAACACAGCTTTACCTCCCCTGACCTTCTCCACAGCTGCCAGATTGAACGAGCACCACGGGATTAAAAGCATAAATTAACTCAGTGACTCCTTCGGAACAGCATTGATTCAGGAAGCGTAACAGTGGACACATGCTTCCTCAAAACTTCAAGTCATCAAATAAATGTGTAGGAGACCTCTAATGTCAGTGGGTTTTGTAATATGGTTTAGCTAATATAATAGAGACTTGAGCCAGGCCATTTCAAACACATTCAACCCAGTATGAAAATGAGTGTTTTAAAAAAAAGATTTTGCACAAAATCAAAGTTCATCAAGGAAATGAATAGGTTGTGAAGTCAAAACGTCAGTCAGAACAGGTACCAATTCATTGAACATCACAGTTGTCTGAGATCTTTGCATTCTAAATTTGCAAACAGTTTGGGCTGATAGATATGTGTCACCTTTGATGCACAACCATGAAATCCTTATTTTTTAAATATTTAGCAGGCAAAGGTTTAATTGATGGTTCTGGCCAACACACCTGCTTTAGACAATGTATTTCCACCTTCAGACTTTTCCTAAGTAGTGCAAGTTTTTGAAACATACAGCTTAAATGCACTTTAGACACATAATATTGCCCAAATATAGCCACTCATAAACAGTGAGACCATAAATCTTGTTCAAACAACCTCTATAAAAAAACCTGAGCAGCTCAAGGTTAACCCTGCACAACAGCAAACTGTGTTTGTTCTTTATGAGACCTTCCTTGAAAAATATTCATACCAACATCTAAATTCTCCACCCCTGCCCTTCTGCACGCCTTGGGTTAGCACAGAGCCCTTGAAAGGATGAGTTTGAGAGAAAATTGTCAGGCTGCTGACAGCACTGCCACGCTGGAGCTGGTGACAAACCCCCTCCAAAGTGCAGCAGAAGTTCTCCAGCAGGGGTGAGAAACACTGACCTTCCTGCATAAGGCAGGGTCCTGACATGCCTCTGCTGGCATGTGAGTTGCCAGGGACACATGGAGCTCTGGAAATACCAGCTGTAGGAACCTCTGCAGGCTCAGAAAAGATGTGATGCTGTGGCTGAGCTGCTGTGAGAGCTGTGGGAGGCTGGGGCTGGTGTGCACCTGTCAAAGTTTCCCCATTGGCATGAAAGAAAAGGAGGTTCTTCCAGAGTTTTCAAAGTATTGATTTTGATCATTTAACTTGCACCAGTTTTACATCAGGGTCACCTGGGCTGGCTTCAGTGGCACTGCTTTGATGTTATGATGACATGAGAAATGTTCAGGTATTTCCCTTTCCTTGACAAGAACATCTAGGTGGAAAATGGCTGCGTGGACGGTGTTGGGAAGAATAAAGGCAGGCTCCTGTTTGTTTTCTCTTTTGTTTTAGTGAGATTGAATGTCTGATTCGGGAAAATTGATTAGTTTTGCTTGATCTTTTGACATTACGCTGAGGATAATTGCTAAATATGTTTATCTTGAAGTCTTCATGGTATTAGAGTTCACTCTGCTTTTTTCTCCCCAGTCCCTAAAGATGAGGAGCTCAGAGGGCACACTGTGCATTTCTTCCTCTTTGACAAAGAAATAATGTAGCACAGCTTGAACAAGTCTACTAGAAGAGATGCAATTCAAGAGATCCTTTCAATTGTCACTATGATCTCTCTTTACATGAATATATTATGCTTTTAAAACTTTTTGGGAGATAAGCATGCAATTTAGAACTATAGGCAAGTGGAGGCAGAGAAAAATAAAGGGGATGAGGGGAACACTGTAATTCCAATAAAGTGGGATTTTGAACAGTAGTAATTATATGGATATGATAGCAATTATATGGATTCATTAGATATAGGATTTCACACTAAGTTGTTATAGAGATGATCAGGAAATCTATGAGGACTGAAAGATATGGCTCTCCAGTTCACTTATTTCCTTAGTTTACATATCATTTACATCTTCTTATTCTCTTTCACATGCCTTTTATTTTCCAGTATCAAAGAGAAGATCTTTCAGCATTTTTTTTCTACATTCTGGGCGAGACACAAAAATACCAGTGTGGATTTAACCAGAACAATAAAACGAGATAGGGTGCTGCATGTGCAAAGCATTTGCAATTACAAACTGAATTTACTTTGATTTGGTGTCTTTCAAGCCTGGGAAGGATGAGCAGGATGGCTTCTGTTTCCTGCTGGGGCTGATCTCAGCAAGTGGCATCACTTTTTCTCAGGTGCAGAGGAGGACTGGAGGAGGTGAAAGACCTCATGGGTGTTTGCCCACAGCTCGACTTCCTAGGTGAGACCTTGTGCCTGTGCCTCGCAGTTCAACTCCTGCAAAACTCCTGCAGTGATTGACTGTGTCAATAACGATGCTGTAAAATTTGTGTGCTTTTCTCTAAAACCCCTTTCATCTCATGGTGATGGTGAACTTAAAGCCTGCACATTTTAACAGCACTCCTCTCCTTCAAATAGTCCCTGCTCTTGTTGACAGTGTACCATCCCCCTTGCCTAGCTGCTTAAAATTAAAACTATTTTCCACTGCAGACTTTGTTAGTTTCAGTACCAGCTCAGCACAGAATCTTGTGGTACAGCTCCTCTGTCACCCTGTTGTAGCACAAAAATGAAAAAGCTGCTGTCCGTGATTATTTTCTTCAACTTGAATACCTGGGTGCAACAAATCCAAGGAACAGTGCTGACAGTTCCTCAGATTATGAGAAATAACTCACCTTCAGTAAAATTATTCTTGGGTGTTCAGATACTGCTTTAATTCCTGGCAATGAGCGCAGAATAAAAACTGAGATTACCAAAAGTGGTTACATAAGAAATCTGGGATGAAAAGAGAAGTGAACATTGAATCATAAAGGTAATGATCTCACAAGTGGAAGAATGAGTGCAGAGCAGAGAGTTTAGATGCCAGTCATGCAACATTAAAAATTATTCACTATCTATTTTTTTTTCCTAATTCCTTCTTTATTTAAAAGGACTATGCCTATATGCCCTACATTCATGTAAATCACCTGTCTGTCCATCTGTCTGAATATCCATCCAGTTCCAACATCTTCTCCCTTTGTTATTACTCAGAGCTGTGCCTGTGGGTACCATTGGAGCAGATCATCGCTGAGTAAATCAATGTATTTCAGGGATGAGCTTTCATGCAAGTGACACTAATTATCACAAAATAACAAAACTGTATCATTAAACCACCTGACCATATATACTGTGCTGTTTTATGTTCCATCACCCTCTTAGTGCTTCTGCTGGTTCCAGTAGGTGGGTTGTTTTTCTTTTCATCACTTTTCCCAACAGATAAAATTAAACTGTCTCAGCCTGAGAAAAATTATGAAATCTGCAGCAGTGAATAATCAGCCCTTTCAGACAGAAGCAGCCGTGGGGACATTTTAAAACTTTCAAAAAACTGTCACTTGCCAACTGTGGTGACTTCTTGTTTTACTGACGAAGGAACCAGCAGAGTGTACCTGCTCTGTTTTCACATGTTATCCCACGAGATGGGTTCTCTTGGAAGCAGATGATTATTTTTAGCTTTATTGTCAGAGCCAAAGACAAGATTTCAATATTACAAAGGAGAGGGTAGTCTTCAGTGATGGCACTGTGCTAATTGCTGTCAAAATCTGGTTCTTGACAGACAGAAGTAGCTTCAGAAAGAAAAGAAGCATGGAGCCAGGTTTATTGATAAATTGCTGATAAGCCCAAAGGTTTACCTTGTTTGGACAGCACCCTCCAGACACTGGGAGGGCATTCAATGCTCTTTATCTCAGAAATATTTGCTGTATAGAGACAGGAGAAAAAAAAAATTGCCTAGAAGCTCATAAAGGAGCACAGCTCATGCTGTTGAATGTTTGACAGGGGGTGTTAATCCTTTTGATTTCCCAACAGCAACCTTCCAACACCCGAGCACATTACTGTTTATCATGGCACTTTTTAATGATCTTCTGGTAATTTTCTCTTTGTGCTTTTCCCAATTGACCTGAAGTATACATTCCAGGGCAAGTTTTATGAGCCATTATATGAAATGCTTCACTAAAATCTTTACATACAATCATATTATGCACTTCTTTGCATTATTAAATTTCGTACTTGCTAATGCACATGTTTTCTGGGTTTGGTTTTTTTTTCCATGCCAATTGTTTATCTGTGACTAATCATCCACTTCCAGCTAGAGATTAAAAAAACCAACCCTCTCAATAAATTTCAAAAATAGCTGGAAAGAACAAAATAAGTCAAATGAAAGTAGATAATTTCCTTTCCTTAAAGACTGAATACATGAAGTAATTCTCAGTTAACATCACATAGCTATCTTGGAGTGCAGCCACTTAGCTGTACACTCCACCTCAGACTCACCCAAACTGCAACTGGTTACATCATAAGCTGAAAGAACGTGGATTTAGATGGAATATTGGGAGGGGATCATTCCCTGTGAGAGTGGGGAGGCCCTGGCACAGGGTGCCCAGAGAAGCTGTGGCTGCCCCTGGATCCCTGGCAGTGTCCAAGGCCAGGTTGGACACTGGGGTTTGGAGCAGCCTGGGGCAGTGGAAGGTGTCCCTGCCCATGGATGGGGGTGGAATAAGGTGATTTTTAATGTTCCTTCCAACCCAAACCATTCTGTGGCTTCATAAACACCTCTGGAAAGCACTGCTTGTCTGCTCCAGGTTTCTTCACTGGGTCTGGCATTATTAATAAGCATCAGATTTCAAAACAAAACAGAGATTCCCATAAAATTATTACTGACTTCCAGCATGTGAAGTAAGGTGATGCAGAACCTTTCAGAGGAAATGACACCTGGCATGTTCAGGGCTTGATGTCTCAAGCCTGGGCTGGCCAGGGTACAGGGCAGTGCTCAGTAGGGAACAGATGTGCAGAAAGAGAGGAATGAACTGAAGGTCACAAGAGATATGCCTTGCTTTCTAAGCCTGTAAGCCTTTGGGGCTTTTTTTTCCCATTATCCAAGTGATCGTTTTTATCCGTACCCCTGAAAAGAAACAAAAGAGAAAGTCTTATGGATATTTTGCTGATTTGTTTCCCTGAGCATTCCCAGGGACTGTTTCACTGGATGTGCAGAACATCCACACAACAGAGAGTGACCAATGTTTTCTAGATTGCCACGTGTAGCTCTGAGCTTCTGGGTTCCCTGGAGGTAATTCATCACTAACAGTGTGTTACTGCAATGTGCCCAAAATTCATGCGAATTTATCACCAAGGTGATATTGCTGCTCTGAAAACATCCCCAAAGACACCACATAAATGCATTTTTAAAATTCCGACGGGAATAAATGTCTGTGACACACAGCTCAGGTGACTAGAAGTTTAAAAGCTATTACTTTCCATCATTAGTAATCCCCAGGGCTAGAGCATTCAGCTGTGAAGACAGTTTTGTACTTGCACTGACACAAGGTCATCATAAAGAGATTATTTTCTGCGATGCTTAGCTGGAGTTTCTTTCGCCAAATGGCTTCCATGGCTACAGGTAACTGTGTTTTTATCACCAGGAAAACAAACACAAAACAAACAAAATGATCCAGGCCTGAACTCCTCTGTCTTCTCAGAGCACTGAATGTCAAGAGTTTTAAACTTCTCCAGAAGTATAGATTTCTGAATTTGCATTCTTCAAAAGCCACTTACAGATATTCAGGATAATGTATTTATTAGAGCAGATGAAATACTTCAGCAGATACAAAGAAATTGCCTATTATGTACCAATTTATTAGTTCATTTCACATTAGTCTGTGATTTACACTACATAGCTTCAAAGGGTTGACAGAATAGAAGGAATAAAATGATGAGATTTTTGCTTCAAAATGTATGATGAACTGGACCAAAATAATAGTAGCTAAAAGATGACTTTAAAAATAGCTCCCAATGCCTGTGCAAAGAAAATTGAAAAAGAAGGATAATTGTGGTATCTCATTTTAAACGTTATTTCCCCTGTTTGCATTCTTCTCCAAAACCAACATGATCACTATTTATTCTCATGACAGCCAACAGTAAAAGACTAGAAAGTTGATATTGTTATTGGTCATTGCTCAGATAACTGCAATGTCGTGACAATTCAGAGTTTTACAGAATTTCAGCTTGTCTTTTTTTTTCCTTTAGTAACACAGTAGTTGTGAACAGCAATGCTTTTGTTATCCTGGTGAATTTTGAGGGTGCGCAGCTGTAAAGCATAATGGGAATACTGCTAATAGAAGCAGCCTGGAGCCTCCCATGTGCAGAGGTCATTATTGTGATCACCCAGCCTGTGAGGCACCAGCAGAAATAATAAATGCTAATGAAGTTGAGTTTTACACAATTGCACGGCAGGGTATGGAGAACTCGCAGAGTCCAGTGTGGAAACCTTGAAAACTCAGAAACCTTCCAGAGGTCATTCAAGCTGCTCTGCTGGCACAGAATCCTTATCCTGGAGAATAATTGCTGATTGGACAGCTGCTGAGGCTCTTGTGGGACAGGATCTGCATGGGGGACAGGGGAAGGGGTACCTGTGGCACCTGCACGATGCCCATGCGGAGGGACATCCCAAGAGGAGCACGAAGGGGACAGGGAAACCTCCAAAGGGAGAAAAACAGACATTGCTTCTTCCAGTGGTTCTCTGTGAGATCCTTTTTGGTCTTGACCAGCCCCATGAGACTTCCCCTTCCTGATGTGCGAGAATTTTGTACAACTATAACACAATGACCAACTCATGCACATAAATGCGATTAGCAATTTCTTTAAAAATCACGTTTTCCCCAGATATTTCATCCTTTGCAAATTTGTCCACCACAGAAAGCTGCCTGGGACACAATGCACTGCACCCCTTGTTTATTCCAGGCTTTGCCATTTTTGTGTACAACATTTTGCCTCCTACACAGTCAGCAATTGTGCTACACCATATTTAATCCCACTAAACTGCTAGCATCAACTGTAGCAAAAAAAAAAACAACCAAAAAGCCTTAAGATAGGCCAGTAGTGAAATCTCAAACTATAAAATATGTGTGCGTGCACACATATGAAAAAATAAATGTATTGTGGAATATTTTAATTGGAATATTTCACTTAGGAATAAGCATTTGTCTTGCTGTATTTGGATTCTGATAAAACACTAGGGAAAAAAAAGCCTATCTTTGGTACCAAGGAATTTTAAATATTAATAGCTATTTTCTGCTGCTACTTTCTCCTGCCCCAACCTTCTGCGTTATCTGTTTCTCTTTGGCTGGAAACACAAAATTTTCAGGCTGAAGGGATATAGGCTATAATTTTAACTGCCTAAGCCCAAACCAGTGGATACAGATTTCAGTCTGTTTTCCACTGAAACACAATAAGAAATGCAAGATGAAATTATTTATAAGCACTTGGAATAGCTGGTGCTGTATTCACAACATCCATCCTCTAGAAACAAATTTCAGGGCTGACAAATGCCTCAGTTTTTTGGTCAGTGGCAAAGGAATGAATTCCACTCAACTCATGTGAACAGAATATTCTTCATTTTCAGATGCTCATTTGAGCACTCAAAATCCGTAGGAAGAAACGCTGCCCCTTATAAAATATATTTAATGTTTTTCCTCAAGGAAGAATATGGGGGAAAACATCCATCCTGTGGGGTCACTGACTGAAAACATACATAACTTGTGTTATACAAATTACAATAATCAAAATTTGCAGTGGCAGTTTTGAGTTGTTAAGAAAGTTTTTTATTAGGACCTGATAACAAAGCAGGGAAAATGACACTAAAGTGTTGTTTGAAGGCATAAGTATTTTCCACTTTGCAGCCAATCATGGCAAAAATTAATTTTAATTTCTTTTTTTCATTTTTAATAAAGGAAAAACAGAAAGACCAGCAAGGACATTGGAATGAGATCATCTTTAAGGCCCCTTCCAACCCAAACCATTCTGTGGTTTCATGATTCTACAAAAAAACAAAGCTGCTAGGCTTTTTACCAGCTAATTCCATTCTTCTACAGAAATAAAGGAGACAATTTTGCATTATGGGCCACTTTTTTTCCTAGTTTAGGAATCACAAATGTGTTTTTTGAGCCCATTGCTGCAGTTTTCTCAGCAGATCTGGGTGCTCAGAACCTTCCCAGGAGGTGTACCTTACACAGAGCTGCATCTCAAGAGAAGTTATGCAGAAAAATCTGTAAGTCCAACTTCGGGAGGTAAAGTTTGAATTGAATATAATTGTGCCCCTCTAGGCACAGAAGTATCAGCTATGACTTCCTGAGGCAATAATTAAATTAATGCATAATGAAAATTCATTTGTATTAATGAATAGTATATTAAGCAGGCATTAATATTACATTAATTTTAGATTTTAAAAGTCAGATATTATGAAACTTAAGAATTTGACCGGTGCTTTATTTCTTTATGAAGGTCTGTGTGACTTTAGACAAAAATCCCACATGTTTGATGAAAAGGAATGCTTATGCTCTGAGGAGATCTTGGAACTGACCATTCCAAGAGAAAAAAACAGGGAAGACTGACACTTTATAGAAGAGGTGGAAACTGAAAGAATAGCGGTGCAGATAATGAGAACCAACCTTTTTTTTTTTTACTGGCAAGTAGATCTTGTAAAATCTAGTTTCCTGTATGGAAAATAAAAATATCCTTCAACACCACTAAGGAATTTCCTGTATAGCAGTGGGCCATAATATGATTTAATTTTTTTTTTTTTAAATCAGTATTAAGATAGTTTAAATTACTAATGACAGAGCTCAGCAATCATTTTTAAAACAAAATTGTTGATTTATCCCCCCCTGGAAGAATAAAATGTGGCTCAACAGAGTTGTGTATTGATCGATGTCTGATCCAGCTGCCTGATAAATAAGGGCCATGGAAAGAAGCACCAAGGAAACCTGAAAGGGTAAAATGCACCCAAGGTCTTCAACAAGGGTTATGAAAGGAGCAATAACAATAAAAAAAAATAAGAAAATGAGAAAAAAGAAAGAAAGAAAAAAGATAACGCCAATATCGAAACAAGCAGGAACAACTGTGAAGCAGCAAATAATATCCTGATGAATTTGGATCACCTGGTGTTTTTCACAATGTGCATTATGTCTCATCTCAAAGGCAGGAAACTGTCTCCAGCAGCAAAATGGAGACAGTGGATTGTGTCACCTGCAGAGCACAGCTACAGCCATTATCCTCTGAGCCCAGAGGGGCAAACAGTGCCCAGTCTGAGGAACAAGCAAGGACAAAAAATTGTACAAGAAGTGAAAAAATGATTTTTTTTTTTATCTCCGTGTGTGACTGTGTGTTGAGATCAGCCTCACTGCAAGGAAAAAATATGATTGGGAAAAAATTTTTGAACGGTTTTGGAAAGGTTCAGATAATTACAACATGAAATGCGAAGTTTGGAAAGCTCAGTTTGAATGGGTTTGCTGTGAAATGAAGTTTAAATGAAGGCTTAAAAGAAGTTTGGTGGTGGTTTATATAAAACAAGTGAAAAGAATTTTTTTGAAAGTGAAGGACCCATAAGCCTGCTGTAGAAGAATGTTATATTGGTGAAATACATATTTACCAGTCAATATTAGTGAAAGGGGACACTATACAGATACAAGAAGGAGAAAAGGACAGTGATGAATTTACAGCATTTAACTGCTAGAAAATACAGAAAAGCTAGCACTCTTTTACAGGATATTTCTGTGGACTTCTGAAATGCTGATTGAAGGGTAAATAATAAATATGTATAATTAAGAATGCCCAACCTGCTCTTAGGTCTTCAAAGAAACACATGAGCCATTAAGGATGGCCCTGTGCAAGGCAATAACTCAATAAAACCTGGAATAAGGATTCCAAATGTGGGATTTGCTACACCATTTTTGAAAAACCAACCAGCATTTTACAAACAAACCTTGGAAACCTGCAGTTGAAAGTCCTTTGCAGCCATGAATGGAAGTTTTTTGTAGTCATGAATGGGTTAGAAGCTCCTCTGACTTTCATGAGATTTAATCTTTGGAATACACATAATTTTTAAACTAGGAGATAGGACTTCTGCTTGCTCATAAATTATTCCAAATCTCTACTTGAGTTTTTGTTTGACAGTTGCAAAATACCACATTTACTTGACCGAGACAAAATTTGCCCTGTGTGACTTCTGTGATAAAGCTGAGGAGATCTTCACAGAAAGGTTTCAGTGCAGTCAACCAAAAGAAATACCCTTGGCTTGTAAATAACTCCTTTTTAAGAGTTATAGCGTGACAGGGCCAGGTGTTCTCCCCATCACATGTAGCAGAACTTGGAGCTCACAGGACCTGAGGTACAAGTCAGGTTTTAGCTGAAGCATCTCACAGTTCACTTCATCTATCTGATTTTCAAATGCAATTTTATGTTTCTTTATTACAGCAGGTAACCATAGTTCTTAAAAAAAAAAAAAAACAAAGAAGAAAGAAAAGAAAAATAGTCTTGAAAAATAAAAATATATGAGCTGTATGACTGCTGACATCACTCAACCTCCACCAAAGTCAATAATTGCATTTTCAGTGGGAGCAATCTGAGGCCAGTACTTTGTGCTGTCGAAAGGTTTCTTCTTGACTATATGTCTTTTGCCTTTTATTTTTTGTTTGTTTGTTTTTAAATTACCAGCTATTTAGCCATGTCCTGTGCAGGTTGTTTTTTTTTTTTTTTCTCTAAAAACGTCAATACAGTAAAGGCACAGAGAAAATTGCACTGTGTTCTAAAATATATTTGGTAGTGGTTACCTTAGCATGACAGCTGGGATTCTTAAGCTTAGTCAAAAAAAGAAAAAGCACGAAAGCAGAAGACCTTTCCTTGAAACTATAATTTTTATGCAATAAATAAAGTCTACAAAAAATAATTTAAGCTACTAGAAAACAACCTTAATATATATGTACCATTCATTTAAGTGAGGTGTTTTGATATATTTTATGTAAATGTAATATATTGGGGTATTTCTCTATATTTGCAATTAAACCTCATGGTCACAGCAGCCACAGGAGTAATCATTTTAAAAATGCAGGGAATATACTGAATGGCATGAAGGCAATAATGTGTCCCTTTATTACAGGGGAATTTACTTCTTACCATCCCCACCTCCCCCACAAAAAAAACAAAACCAAAAAACATGAAAAAATAAACCAACTCAGCTAAAATAATATTAATTAATTCAGCTAAATATGTTATAAATTACTACAGAGGGCGACAGATTGTATGGATTCCACTCCCCTCTCCAGCATGTCCAGTACATTTTAAAGTAGGACTCATGTGAGTATTTAAGAATCTAAAAAATAAAAATTAATAAATCAACACTTTTATTAAGTACCAAGACGTGTAAAGAAGCAATTTCTACTACTGGGATATCTCACTAGAAATTCTTCTCCTGGAAACTAAGGCAATGTCTTCAGCAAATAAATATTGAAATAATATTGAGGGGTTTCTCTTGAAAGAAATGATTGAGAAAAAATGCACAAGAAAAAAAAATTGTTGAACACTCATGAAACCTCACCAAGGATTTCTTGAAGCTGTGATTTTTCCTTGGAGTTTTTTGGAGATAAGCCATAAAACATACAATCAGTGATGATTTTTTGCATCATAGAGTACATGTGAGACCTCATCTGAGAACAGGTATGCTTCAATGTTTTCATTTTCCTAGGTATATTTGCTTACAGTGAAAGATAACAGCCCAGGACACCTGAGGCTGGCCTCAATCTAATTACCCTGATTGGAGAGAGTCAAAAGTGCTGCTAAAAAGCACAAAACCAGCTGAAAATGATGTTAGAATCCTGTTCTGGCTGCCAGTGGAGGGGTGACTTCAGAATCATACTGATTGAAGTGTTTTCAGGAATTACTTTAAAAATTAGTGGTTTGGTTGTCTTTCTAATAATAGCTTTCCAATTTTGAAAAAAAAAAACCCGAAACGAACAAACAAACAAACACCCAGAAATTACCTCATTTTCACCTCAAGGCTACCTGTGTTTAGTCATCCTCCCTGCTTTTCCTAGACACTAAAGAGTAATATAATTCAAGGCATTTTAAGCTATTTCTTGAACTTTAAGTGACTGAAATATGCTGAACCTAGATGAGCAGCAAAGTAATTTGCTAATGGTTGCAGCCCATACATTTTTTAAAAATACAGTTAGTTCTGCTCTTTATTTAGGGGACTCTGCTGTGCTGTGTTCTGAGGCACTCTCTTACCATCTCCAGGAAGATGACTGGTCACACTGTGGGTATTCAAGGACACCCAGCTGCCAATTTATCACTCCTTCCCTCTCCCAGACCATGTTCCACTTCTGAGCTGCTTGATGTCAAATAATCTATTTCACACCAGTACAGGTTTCTCTGTCCCTGCCCTGTCTCTCCTGCTGGTTTCCAGCAGCATTGCCCCAACCATTCACCTGGCACAGATAAATTCTTATCAGGTAAACATGCCCTTGCAGTTTTGCCCTTCATAGTTAAGGAAATTTTATGACTTACAGAAAAAAAAATCTCTTTGGTGGGTGTGTTGTAGTCTTTTGAGACTGATGAGTTGGAAACACACATGAAAATATCATTTCAAAGTCCACGAACAGCACCACTCACCTGGAGGATTCCAGCAGCCAGAGGGCATTTTAAGAGGCAACATCACTGAGGTATTTCATAGCAGGAACACCTTGCCAGGGGTGTACCCTCTCCAGAGTTCTCTTGCTTGCCAAAGTCCTTAGCTGTCTGAGAATCTCCAGTTTCTCATCTGAAACCTGCTGCAAGTTTATTATTTATGTGTTATTGACACACACTTCTGCACCACCTTGCAGTCATAGCTGGAAGCATTATGTGAAGTGGTCTGAATTTAGTCTAAAAAAAAATTTCTAAAATGAGTTAATAATGAAAAATATCTACATAACAACATCATGTCGTGACACAGTAATCTTGTAGAAGTGAGAAAAAAGTGATTAATTTTCTTACTGAAACTGATATTATATCCAAAATACCTTTCATGTCTAAGTCTCAGTGCATTCTCTGTGATCTAAATCATGCGCTCTGGAGCATTTTTAAGTTCAGGCAACCACAATTCAACCTCAGACTCAAACCATGCAATAGTGCCGTGTAGTGCCATCTATTGCACAGCCACACCAATTTCAAGTGGATAACACACATTTTCTCCTATTGTTTCAACACTTCCTCTTCTCTTTCTGCACTCTTTTTTTTCTCCCCTACTTCTTCTTTTTTTTTACCCACAATTGAAAAGCATGGAGGGCAGAGGGGGTAGAAGGTGGGACTGTTTCTTTTAATCACTGGTAAGTCGGTGGAAAAGAAGCAATGTCTTTTTTCCCTTGAAAAATACAGTTATTTGATTACTAACTGAAATCTCATAACTTTTGTGCTGTGAGGCATGAAACTCATCCTGTCAAAAGAATGGCACCTTTAGTGCAGAGTTACTAAATATTTATTTCTGTGGCAATGTTCTGTAAAGCTCTGACAGCTGAGATTGAGTCCTGCTCCCAGGCCTTTTCCCTTTTTATTGATCACATTAACACTTTTAACACTCTGCCTTCATAAATGGTCACCAGAGAACATTCACTCACCACTTTTGCATGGAGCAGCATTATGTTTGCAGGTGTATAAATCAGATGAGCTGCCTTTATCCACTTGGGGTCACAGAGCGTTCAGCTCTCATGCTTGGTACCAGCCAGACCCTTGAATGAACTCTCAGGGGTTTTTTCTGCCTTTCCTAGAGCTATTTTAAAAGCTTCCCAAGACCTGTTGGATCCCTTATTCCACACCCATTAGAAAAATTAAAAGCAAGGATGTGGATTCCACCTGTGGGGGGAAAAGGTTGAAGCTCCTCAGCTGGAAATACGTCCTTTCCAAAAGGCAAGATAATTTTGACGGAGGCAGATGAAATGTTTCCAACAAAAGGAAGCTTTCAACACAACAAAGTCATTTCACAAGCACACTAGCAAGGAGGAAGAAGTTTCAGGGAGATGGGAAAGCTCCTGAATCTGCCTTAGGATGTGACTTTCTTGATTTAGCATGAATTGTAAGGAAAAACTCCTCATGAACCACAGCCAAGCCTTGAGCCCTGGCTCTCCCACATGTGTGACCTGTGTCCTGACCATGGGCATGTAACTACTCACAGTAATTTTGAACAAATACCACCAAAAGTGTACTTGTCCATCAAAAACAGCCCTTTGAAACAAATCAGACCTGACTGATTTATTTTGAACAAAAGCTGTGGCCAGAGGTTGCACTGCTACATCCCTGGGTCTGCCCTGGATCACCTTGGGGCCCACAGGATGGCACTGTGCCACAGAGGATGCAGTCACCCTGAGGATGCTAAAATAAATATTGGATGGCACAGTATAGACTCACCACAGCATCACAACTTCTTTCTATAAAGAGAATAATTCCCAGAGAAGAGAATTTTCTTGACTGGTAATGCTTTTCTCATACTTTTAGTGCTAATACATATTGAATGTAATAAAATTTTTGGTACTTTATGTGATAAAAAATGTCATTGAATGTGATAGTCCACTTTTTATCCATTTTTCTTGGCAAGCAGTATTTAAACCAATACAAGAAGATCTTAAGGTGATGAGAGAAATACACATACAAAATTTTTAAAAATGTCACAAAACAAAACTTTCTGGGACCTGCTCAGACAAATCAGGCCTGACAATAGGAGTGAGTTTTAAACTCTTCTTAAGAAAGTCCTCATGAATCAAACACGGCTTTAAAATAATCTCCGCAAATGTGCTACTGCTTCCATGAAGACCAGACACTCCAGGAAATGCTGGGGATGCTGCTGTTCATGCCTGCCCACATCAAGATTGTTCTCCTTGCAACTTGTGGAGCAGGTTCTTCTTCTTTTTACAGACTATTCATATGGGTCATTTGAAACAAAATTCAAGTCACTTCTAGACAAAAATAAGGTCAGTTTAATTGGGCCTGTAGAGAGGACTACCAGGAGGATGACAGTAGTGTGTAGCTATCTTTGTGGGGATAAGAAAATTGCATTTGAAGCCTAGAAAATAAGAGTTAAAGAGAACATAATTAATCACACGTGCAGAAAGTATAAACTGAGAACAAATATCCTAACCAAAATCTTGTTGATTAGGGCTTTCTCTATTCTTTATCTCAATCCTAAATTTCTCTCACTTTTGCACCTCCAGTTCTCTCCCCAGAAAGTGGCTCTGTGGGGCTGAGTTGCCTTCCTGGGTTAAACCACAACAAATAAAAGAGAAGTACAAAAGATTGGATACAGATCTTAAGAAGAGCATTTGAGTGCAAGAAACCTACACTCTAGCAAAATGGTTCAATCTATTAATTTGCTGAAGTGACAGCAATAAAGACACTCTTCACATTTAAATATACTCATAATACTACTCATAAGGCATTCACCATGAAATAGTCAGCTTTTCAAACTTCTGACAGCTGACTTTAGGATTATGGAACAATTTTCCCTTTCCACTCACAAATTCTAGGTATTTTTCACAACCAAGGCCTTACCTAGGCTTTGGGTATGTCTTTTGTTAGGCTGCTGCAAATCACCACCTTGGAAAATTTTTCTTGCCCTTCATAGTTGTGCTTTATTTTTGCACTCAGGATTATCTGTTCAGCAACTTCTGAGATCAGGAATAATTTCCTGATATTAGAATAAACTATTTTGATGTTCTTTTTTTCTTGTTCTGCACTTTGCTTCCTCTCTGCCTCCCTCCTAGTGCTGCCTTGAAATTTTTGAGCCCATCAGACTTCCTAAATTGCTCACTTTAAACAGCATAGTGGTTTGAGGATGTTTGTGTCAGAGAGGATAATCTTTAGAAGCACTGAAATTTTATTTTTAATTTTATCACCAATGATATACCCTGATATATCCTGCAGTAATGAAGGGCCCTGGTACCTCTACATTAAATTCTTCTTAGGAAGAGCCCATAATTGAATATAACTTTTCTATGCCACCAACACACTCTCCCAGTTGCTACCCTCACTTCTTAGGACACCACTTTCCACCAGACACAATCCAGATGAGGTTAACCAAGACTCAAATTAAAAAATGCATCCTGTAAAATGTTTTATCATTAACTGCTGTTCATCTGTGAATATCAGCAAAAATTTGAAGAAGTCACAGTTCATTTGATGCCATTCAGCCATAAATCTCCACCATGTGCAGGAGAGCATTCTGCTTCCACTCAACAAATTCACCTTCAACACATAACTGCATTCCACTTAGGCATGCAGAGCTTTCAAAAAAATAACAGAAAATGGAATTTCCATGGCTAGAAATGCAAAAGTCCAGACCATGTCCTGCGTGGAGAGTTGTCAGGTCATTCTCAGACACCTCATATCTTTGGTAAAGAGAATTCTTTATGCAGAAGGAACAGTAATCTTTCTCCCGCTAACCTAAACCCAAAGTTGATGTTGCCTACCAAGGCCCTAATGAATTAATTTAGTGAATATTTATTAACAAATGGGTTAAATAATTACAAGTGAAAAGCAGACTGCTGCAAAACAGCAAATAGCTGAATTTTATAATTTTTTAACTTCTGACAAGCTTTTCAACTTCTTCCACCTCTATGTGTTTTTCTTTCTTCACCACCTTCAAGAGATCTCCTCTTTTTTCCCCCTTTCCCTTATTCTATTAAGCAAAAATTGCAAGTCCTTATAGTTAATAAGATCCTATGCCATAGAATACAGCCACATTTCCTTTGTGGTTGATTGGTTAGTCGGTTGGTTGGTTGGTTGGCTGGTTGAAATCTTTTTCTGGTGTGCTTTCAGGGTGGATTCCTCAAAATCTTCCATGGTTTTCCGGTCTTCAGTTTCCACCTTGCTTGTTCTTAACTTTCCTTTCCATTGATCTTGCTGTCCCAAATTTTAAAGCTGTGAGCATCAGATTATATTAATGTCTTTGTCATGTGGAAATCCAAGAAAAATGGGTTTCTTTTGACTCTTTCTTTCCCAAAAACAATTTGCATCTTTAGGGCCTTGCCTTTGTCATAGCATGAATCACACCCCTATTTTACACCATCTCCTTATCTCCCACCCACAGTGACAAGGCTTGAAGTGAAATTATCCCTCTTTGTGTTGCTGATTAAATGGGAGGGGTAAGAAAACAAAGAATGCAGTAAATGATATGTTCATTTGAGTTAAATGGTGGTGATAAATACAAAACTATAACATTCAGGTTATTCCCAGAAATCCCAAGTTTCCTGGTTGTTTTTTGGTGTTTTTTTCTCAGAGCAATCCCAATGCTCCTCCTTCCCTCTGCAGTGATGCTCTCAGGCATCACAGCCCTTGTTGTTACAGCTCTGTAAAACTACAAACAGGTAAGTAAGAGAAATAGAACCTCCATGAAATTTAAATTGACTATTTTCATTCTATTTCCATTCATGTTTCAATCATGATAAAATTAGTGGCAATTATAAATGCATAGAAATCCAAAGTCCATCACATGGGGCAGGATTTACTTACCCTCCCTGTGAAAAGCAGCCCAATTTTTATGTGGGAATCTAATCAAGATTATATCCCTGATTACAGATCTAGCTGGGTCACGCTCAAAATTGTGTAATGACCAAAACCAGGAATTCAATTATATTCAAAATCAAGAATTCAGCATCAGGATAAGAAAAACCATAACGGCCTAATCAAAGACATGTTATTTAAAGGAAAAGAACAAAAAGTGTTAAAAAAAGAAAAAAACAAAACAACCAAACCAATCCAAACCAAACCAAAAACCAAAACAAACCAAACCAAAAACCAAAACAAAAAAAAAACCAAACCAAAAGAAACAAAAAAACCCAGAACTAAACCAAACCAAAACAAACCCCCCCCAAAAATCCCCCCAAAACCCACCAAAAAACCAACCAACCAAACAAATTAAAAAGTCCCCTAAATAAACACAATATAGTTAATACTGTAAACGCACTTCTAGATTGTAACAATTTTCCCAGCTTTTTGCTCATATTCTCACCAGAGCAGGTTGTCAGCACCCCGAGTTCTTGACTTGGAGCAGCTTGATGATGGTGGAACCTTCTCCATCTTTACTCCAGGACTTGCTTGTTGGTTATTTTATGTTTATTAATGTGATTTACACTTCGGTCTTTCTTCATCATTCTGTAAGTCATGTTCCATTCAAATTCACTATATACATGGGGACTTTCTCACTTTATACACTTGTTTGTTCTCTTTTTTACCCTAAAAAGCTGACTTTACCCAGTTTTCTCTCATTTAACTCATTAATGATGAACTGTCTATAGGCATAAGGTCTCCTGTGCTACCTCAGTCTTATCACTCTATGGCTGCTCGTCTTCTACACATCCCACAACCCCATTTCTCAAGAGCCCTGTTACCACACCAGGACTCCCTTCCCCTACACCACGCCACCATCTGACTCAAAAATATTTCATTTTACAGAAGAATAATGGCTTGTTACATTTATCTACACAAAAACCCTGATTGTATCACACAAAGACAAGCAAAAGTAAAATAAATTAGGTATAGCCATCTGGTCTTTAGAAAAATTACTTATGTGGTTACACCATGGAAAAACAGAGCTCCAGGCAGTCCAAGAGAGGTTCAGGGAGAATTAGCCTGAGAAGCCTCAGTCTTGAGGCCTTCCAGTGGTCGAAATACTTCATTTTTCAGAGTTGCCAGCCTTGCACTGCCTCAAGCCCTGCATCAATTCCTCTGCAAAATGAGCATGCCACAGTGAGGTTTATGAATGTGTAAATAAGGACAGCTCATCTTGTGTTTTTGCTATTTGCAGGGGAAGCACATACATGAAAGAAGCAACATTTATTTGGGAAAAGTAGTTAGTTTATTGCACTGCAAACAAACACCTTTACACTTTGACTGGGGGTGTAGAACAAGAGGTCACAACCAGGAATTAATGAATTACCCTTACCAGAGCTCAAAAAACCATTTGAACAACGCACTCAGACACATGGTGGGATTTTGGGGGTTGTCCTGTGCAGGGCCAGGAGTTGAACTCAATGATCTTTTTAGATCCATTCCAGCTCAGGATATTCTCTGATTCTGTGAGACACAAATGTTCTGCAAGCAGGAGTCTTGGTGAATTCGGGGTTCCTTATAAAAGTAAGAATCTTTCAGTAAACCTGGTGGTAGCTCTTTGTTTTATGAAAACTTCACATATCACCAGGTACTGCTACAAAATTAAAGGCAAAAGAAAACTCCCACTTATTCCTAATCTGAAAGATTAAAAATACAGTAATGAGAGATTCCCTGTTGCCCTGGGCAAGATCGACACAAATGACACCAAAATGAAATTTTTCAGAATCTGAGCTCTAAAGCCCAAATCCTGAAAACACAGCTCATCTCTAACTATCCTGAAGAAATCTAATGTTGGTCACACTGGGCATCATTAAGATGTAACAGGCAATTACCCTTAATTAGGTTGCAGATGCTGAGGACCTTTTTCAGTCTCACCTGTCACTCAGGGCAATGTGTCCTCCCAAGTCTGATGCAGGAGTAAACCCTCCCAAAGAAGAGGACTTTCCCAATACAATTAAGATGAATTTTAATATCAAAGTTACCGGAAAGAGGTCAGTATAACAATGTAATAAAATAATGATTTTGAACTTCACTAAACTTTGCAGTCAACATTTTTATAAATTTCACCATTCATGGCTTTTCATTTTGAAACCACTATTTTCAATGAAATTGTACAAAAATGTGGGGTGAATTAAAAGGTTATAAAACCCAAAAGGAAAACTACATGCATTTTTCTATTCAAGAAAGTGTTTCAGCTGACCATTTTGTTTGGGTTTTTTTGGTACTCATTTCACAAGAAGCTGAAAAATGCCTGTTTTCTTTTCCAATATGAAAGTTGTATAAAATTTTCAATCCATTCACAAAATTTGAACAACTTATGATTTATTTTTTGAGATTTTCTCAGGCAAAAACAATGTTGTACTTCTTGTTTCCCTTAGTTCCCCAGTGTTTCACCTGTAATTTTTGTTGTCCCTGAAGTGATATGTTTATAAATAAATCTGATGTGCTAGCAGAGTTAATTACTTAAAGCCTTACAAGCTCAGTTGATTCCATGTACATTCACCAACCATGCATTGAGAGCAGCATTTATATGACATTTATATGGCATTAATGCATCATCTGCTGATGAAGAGAGTGACAACACTACCTAGGCAACTCAGTATGAAGTTTTATTTTGGAAATATGTCTATGTATCAGCAGTTGATACTGCATCAGATTTGCTTTAGCCGACAGCTCATAAATTCAAGCAGTAATCAAATTAACCATCATGATCAGAGGTTATTGACAATCCCCTTGTGGTGTGTTTACCCTCTCTGTGAAATGTGTGGCCTGCAGCACAGCAGCAGCAGAGAATGATGAATTTTCATGTTCAAAACCAGTCTACTGCACCTGTAGACCTCTATTCTGAGTCATCCATTCCCCAGAATCACAGGATGGTTTGGATTGGAAGCAACCTTTAAGATCATCTAGGTAGTACTGGGTTTGGACTGGGATAGACTTAATTTTCATCATGAAAGATAGTTTGGGGCTGTGTTTTGGATTTGTGTTGAAAATGTTCTTGATAGCACAGGGATGTTTTTGGGCAGTGCCCACACAGATCCAAGGGCTGCTGTGCTCCTCACCTACCCCAGCAGAAAGTGGGCTGTGAGTCCACAGGGAGGGGACACAGCCAGGACAGCTGACCCCAGCTGACCACAGGGATATTCCATGTGGCACCCTGCTCAGCCTGTAGAGCTGGGGAAGTAGGAGGAAGGGGAGGGGGATGTTTGGAGTGATGGTATTTATCTTCCCAAGTCATTAAATGTCACAGAGTCTGGATTTCCAGGGGGGGGTGGGTCTGAACACTGCCTGTCCATGTGAAGTAGAGAAAGGATTCCTCCTTTTCCTTGCTTGTTAACACAGCTTTTGCTTTTCCTGTTAAACTCAATTAATCTCTCTCTCAGCCCATGAGTTTTATCAGTTTTACCTTTCCAAATCTCCCCAACACCCCACTGCAGGGAGTGAGTGAGCAGCTGCGAGGTTCTTGGTTGTCTTCTAGGGTAAATCATGACATTGCCCCAGCCTCCCTGCCCTGGGCAAGGATATTTCTTCTCAAACACATCTGGCTAAGGAGAGGATGTGGTGGTGCATTTACCTCCCCCCTCCAGGCTCTTGAGCTGCACTATGATCTCAGAACTGCTCGTTAGACCTCAGCTTTGATGAGCAGCACCTGGGCTGAGCCCCTCTCGAGCTCATTAGAAACACCTTCTGCTCCCAGGAACTTGTGCTGCCTAACAAGCTCCTGCTTTTTAACCAACAGCCTGGGAAATTTATTTTTCTTGCCTGAATCCAAGCGAAATAATGTTTTTGTTATAGAACTTTCAAAGACAGTTGCTGACCTGAATTATGGCCAGGGTGAAAAATTATTGTGATTAAACCACCTTCTTGCCCTAAAAAGACTTCTGAGCTCTCTTGATCAGCAGCAAGCTGGCTTTGAGCAGCATTTTCCTTCTCAGAGCCAATGAATTGTCCAGTTTGCTGTACCTGGTGCACTGGCAAACAGTGACAGAGGATCCTGAGCTGATACCCCCACTCCTCAACCTTCGTACGCTGAGAAGATGCAAAGGCATCTGGCATGAGTCAGTCACTGAATTCAAAGGCACTTTTTCACATATATAAGCCTTGTATGAACTCTTTAGGCCTGGGTCGGTGTGAGTATGAATATGCCACAGCAAATGTACCAGGGATGTCCCTCTCCTAGATTCTTAAGTAACTTAGATTTGTAAGTTACTATTGTGCTACACTATATAAATCTTTTAACTTCAGCTTAACAGATTTTAATTTATTAATTAAGTAATGTTGAGTTTAAGTGTTTTAGGCCTAAAGTGTTGATCAAGTCCTGAGCTCAGTGTAACCAGGGGCTCCACTCTGAACATTGTGACTCTATAGGGGGAGTTTCCTTATTCCTTTTCATCCTTGTCCTTTCTTACCCTTATCCTTTTCTTCCCCTTGCCTATCACCCAGCCTCCCCATAGATATTTTAGGTTGATTTTGGGCTTAGATTGATTGATATTAGATTTTTGTTTGCTTTTTCTCTGTGTGCTTTAACCATCCAGTCAGTAGCCAAATGAACCTTGCCAATGAACTTCACTTTTGTATTAAACCTGTTTTTGCCAACACTCGATTCTTTCACCCATCTTAAAACTCTCATTGGCAACAGCCTCTCTGCTCAGCACTGAAGGAGAGGACCAGCCTCCCAGCTCTGATGAAAATGGTCTGGGCTGAACACCACCCGATGGTCTCCGCACAGTGCCAAAATCTGAGGAAGGGCAAGGTTTCAGGTCTGACCTGGCCCCATGCTCCCCTAGTTACCTGCACCCAACTTCCCTGCTCAGAAGCCTGACCAGCTTGAATTCTCTTCTGACATGTCCACATGAAGTGCCTCAGTCACTGGGATTTCCCTTTGGGCAGCATCATAGAATCCTAGAATAGTTTGTGTTGGAAGGGACCCCAAAGATCATCTAATTCCAGCCTTTCTGTTGTGGGAAGGATCCACCTAAAAATTACGTGTGACAACACCCAACAACTGAATAGTTTTTTTGGAATGTTTTTTATAAAATTTAATGTGTGATATCTACCCTTCTCAGAAATAGAGAGGTGAAGGTTGTGCACTGTTAGGAATTAAATTTTCATTGTGTTTTGGAAGCAAAAGGACACCAAACATTATTGCCTCAGCAGAACTGGAAGGGTAGAAGTAGACACATGCACATCCAACCTGGCTTGATCTTTTCCTCACTGAACAGTGAAATTTTTCTGTTCCAGTTGCACATCAGACTAAATAGAAAAAGCTAAGAGAAATGCTTCTCCCTTCAAGCTTTACTCTCAATCTACAATAGTTGTTCCTCTTTGCACTTTTCACAGTCCCAGCTAGAATTTGCTAAGCACACTGAAGAAAAACTTTCCTTCCCTCTTCATCCAGTCACTCCACCAAAATCAGGCCTTGTTAAGTGAGGACAGCAGGTTCAAGTTGGTGCTGAAACTGTTAATGTGACCAGAGAAATGCATACTTTACACACACACACACACACACACACAAAAAAAAAAAAAAAAAAAAAAAAAAAATAAAAAAAATCTGATTTGGCTGACAACTGTGGAGCAAAACAGGTAGAATTATTGCCATTTAAATTTCATATCCCACTGAAAAAACTATTTCGTGCAGAAACTGCTTCAGTTGCAAGGATAGTCTAGTTAAAAGTAATTATGGGAAGAGCTGAGAGCACAACTAATTCCTAGAGACACAGTATAAATTATTGTAGCCAATGCACTGACAAACACGAATCTGATAATCTTATGATTGAAATATGCTGAAGCAGATCCTGGTAAAATAAACTGCAATAGATTTAAAGAAAATGTAGATATAGAAAAATGTAAAAGTAAAAGAGGCTTTTCTCAAATAAGTGCCCCATTAGAACACAAAATGAATGCACAGGCACCAGGAGCTTGCAGGAAATCACTTTGGCTGCTGTGTCCGGATTTATACAAGTGCTGTGATTCTCCATTTTTTTCTTCTAGTTTCTTTATACCTTTTTTTTTATTCCTCTGAAAGGAGAAAGAGAAACTCTCACACAACTTCAACTAAGCTATTTCAGAGTAACATTAAAGCTCTGACTTAGGCTGACAAATGACCTCCCCGTAGGGATCTCTTTCTCTGCACAAAACTGGCCATTGAAAAATATTGTAATCAGACATGGTGGTGATTTTATTGGAATAAGCTTATTCATTCCTGTTGGCTGTCAAGCAAGTTTCTGCATGAACCATTTATCAAAAAATCAATGGGAAGTTTTTGAACATCATTTTTCTTGAAAACATACAGAAATACCTAAGCTTCATAAATGTATTGATGTGTGTCCCTGTGTGTGTGGGAGAGTGAAATGAAACTGTATCTGGACAATGAAAAACGATAAGGAGCTCTAAAGTTCTCTTAGATGAGGTCCCAGTGCAGCAAGGAAATCCCAGAAAAAACTTTCCATCAAGGAGGGTCACTGCATAGATTTCCCAGAGCAATGAAACAAATAAATGAGCAAAATGACTTCCTGAAATGTGAAACGTAAGATAACTGTAGTCATAAAAAATGGATAAAAAATGGTCCAGGAGAGTTTCTTAAACTCAGAATACATCCAGCAAAAAAGGGGGAATATTCATAATCTCCAATTCCTTCTCCTATTGGATTCTCTGACTTGAAAAGCTGTTACAGACCAGTGTCAAGAAAAAGGATATGTGATAGACAAACCATTGTTCCAATGATTATAAATATGTTTTATATATGAGAGTAAAGGAGAAATTTGGTAATTTAAATATATGTTTAGAAAGTCTAACTGTGCAGACAGAAAGAAGCAAAAAAAAATTAGAATTCCTAGTACATACATGTAGATAAATTTGCCCCATGAGACAGTCAGATGTTCAAAAAGGCACTTTGAACCAAGAGTTCCCATTCCATTATTTTCTGCAAGTTACCCTCACTCTTGAGCAGCACAGAGCTGTCATTTCAGAGATCACAGGAACCTGTGCTGATTCCTGCAGCTCAGTCCTGCAACCACTATAGGTTTTTAACCCCAGTCCATTGAAGAACTTCAGCCACTGGACCATTTTGAACATATTTATTGTTAATTATTTTCCAGGCTTACCAAAACATTGCTTTGGTAAAAACACATGGATGTACACCAAAGAAATACACTTAGGTGTGCAGTGGTACGAAAAAATGGTGATTTTAATAAAACATGCCAAGTAGATGGGATAGGAAGGGAAGGGAGGAAGGAAAAGAAGAGAGAGAGAGAGAGAGAAAGCAAGAGGGGAAGAGGGAAGGAAGGAATTCCGGAAGGAATTCTGGAAGGAAGGAATTCTGGAAGGAAGGAAGGAAGGAATTCCAGAAGGAAGGAATTCCGGAAGGAAGGAAAAGAAATAAAAGAAAGAGAAAGGAAGAAAGGAAGAAAGGAAGAAAGGAAGAAAGGAAGAAAGGAAGAAAGGAAGAAAGGAAGAAAGGAAGAAAGGAAGAAAGGAAGGAAGAAAGGAAGGAAGAAAGGAAGGAAGGAAGAAAGGAAGGAAGGAAGAAAGGAAGGAAGGAAGAAAGGAAGGAAGAAAGTAAGAAAGAAAGTAAGAAAGAAAGGAAGAAAGAAAGAAAGAAAGAAAGAAAGAAAGAAAGAAAGAAAGAAAGAAAGAAAGAAAGAAAGAAAGAAAGAAAGAAAGAAAGAAAGAAAGAAAGAAGGTACCAGGTGGGGGGAGAGGAAGAGAGAGACAGAGACAGATTGGGATGAAAATTTCGCCCCTCCGTGCATGCCCATGGCGTCCCGCTGGCGCTCTCCATCAGCTCTCCTTGGTGCTGAGGGTCCCCCGAGAGCATCGAGCTCAGCACATGGACAGACACTTGGGCCAGGGAAACACCCAGGTACCTGCCCTGCATGGGGAGAAGTTTGGTGCAGTCTCTTGCAGCAGACTCTGGGTCTGTGCATCACTGTGCATCCTGTGCAGTGCTCTGCTGCAGGGCCTCAGCAATGAGTCTGGAGAGTGCATTGGGGATCTCGGAGAGATTATGACTTGTCCTCATTGCCTCTGCTTGCTCTTGTTCTTCTTGTTCTTCTTGTTCTTCTTGGTCTTCTTGTTCTTCTTGTTCTTCTTGGTCTTCTTGTTGCTGTTGTTGTTGATGTTGTTCTTCTCCTTCTTCTTCTTGTTTTTGTTCTTCTTCTTCTTCTTCTACTTGTTCTTTTAGTTCTTCTTCTTCTTCATGTTATTCTTCTTGTTATACTTCTTCTTCTTCTTCTTCTTCTTATTATTATTATTATTATATATATATTTTTTTTTTTTTAAAGTACAACTACTTCTTCACCTATTTCACCTTCTTCTTATTACTATTGATAATCCTATTCTTATTCCTTTTTGTGTTTGGGGGGGGGTGTGTTTGGGTGGGGGGGGGTGTTTTGGTTTTTTTACTACTACTATTTCTTAAACCCAACTTCCTTTTGTTTTGTAAGAACTGGGAGTGTCGCAGTTCAACAGTAGGAGCAACATCTCCTGTCTGTGCCCGTTTCTCATGGATAAAATGACAAAAGAATTGGCTTTGGAATTCTCCCCAGATGAGAGGAAATTGTCAGGCCAGCTGCCATATCAAGCCGCAGCCTGGCGCTGCTGGCTGTGGGCGCTAATGCTCTGGCTGTGACGCCAGGCAAGGGCAGCATATCCTACGCAGAGCCTGCAGCACCCGCCTGGAGAGCGAGGGCTGTTTCTTGCGAGGAACCTGCTGCCCTTGCTGGCCCTGGGCACTTTGCAGGCTGGACGAGGAGCTGTGGGGGTAGGAGGGACTGTGCAGGGCAGAGATCAGGCTGTCTTCCCTTTCTCCTGCAGCTGCTGCCTCATGTTCTGCAGCCACACTGGGCTCCAGCTGCCTCAGCTCCTCTGGCTGCTGGCCAGAGCCCTGCACCTCGAGCCCAGCCTCACTCACAGATTCATGGCTGCTGTGGCCTGCAGAGTCCAGCCCTTGGCCTGTCACCTCTACTTCACACGGACACAACATTTGGCATCTGTCATTCTCATCTTCACAGCATTGGCACAGCTCCTCCACTGCCACACTTTCTGCCCAGGGGGACAGCTCTTGTACTGTCGCCTCTCCTTCCTTTTGGTGCGTGCACCCATGGCCTCGCACATCTTCGTCCAAAGGAGACAGTTCTTGGTATCCCTGCCCTTCACACTGGGGCAGCTCTTGGCCTGTCACCTCCTCTTCACATGGGCACAACACATGGCATCTGTTGTCCTCATCCTTGTTGCATTGGCACAGCTGCCGCACTGCCACACACTCTGACCAAAGGGACAGCTCTTGGCCTGTCACCTCCTCTTCACATGGGCACAAGACTTGGCATCTGTCGTCCTCATCACATTGGCACAGCTGCCACGGTGCCAAACACTCTTCACACGGACACAGCTCTTGTTGTGTTCCATCTGCCCATGGTGCTCTTACACCTACCTGCCAGCAGGGCAGCTCCTGGTGTCTCACAGCTCCACAGGGTAAAACTTCCTGCATGGTCACTTCTTCTATCCACCGGTGAAACTCTCGCGCTGTTATTTCTTCCCACAGACAGCGCACTCGGCCGCTGACCTCTGCCCGTGGGGAAAGCTCCTCATCCACGGCGGATTCCTGCTCCTGCTCCATGGGGACAAGGGTCCCCTCCTCCTCACTCTGTGGCAGGGGCTGGACTGAGCTGCCCACTGCCCCCAGACGCTGCCCGCTGCTGGCCTGGTTTTGCACCTGGCTTGGCGAGGGATTGGGGGTTTGGGAGTTGGGGTTTGCCTTGTCCTCCTCCATGTGTGACATCCTGTGGCACAGACAGGTCCTGAGACACAGTCGCTCTCCTGGCACTGGCCAGCCCAGGGCCTGGCAACGTCCCTTAAATACCCCCAGCCAGGGCGGGGCTCTGGGATGTCACAAGGGACTTTGGGCACCACAATGTCCCGCATCACCCAGGGCCGTGACACAACACGCCTGTGTCACAAAGGATCACCCGCAGCCCCCCTTCAACAGCCAGAGCCACTGGAAGAAAGAGAGAAAGAAAGAAAGAGAGAGAAAAAGAGAGAGAGAGGAGGGAGAGAGGAAGGAAGGAAGGAAGGAAGGAAGGAAGGAAGGAAGGAAGGAAGGAAGGAAGGAAGGAAGGAAGGAAGGAAGGAAGAAGGAAGGAAGGGAAGGAAGGAAGGAAGGAAGGAAGGAAGGAAGGAAGGAAGGAAGGAAGGAAGGGAGGGAGGGAGGGAGGGAGGGAGGAGGAGGGAGGGAGGGAGGAGGGAGGAGGGGAAGGAAGAGGAAGAATTCGGAAGGAAGGAATTCGGAAGGAAGGAAAAGAATTCAGGAAGGAAGGAAGAAATTCCAGGAAGAATCGGAAGGAAGAATTCCAGGAAGAAAAATTCGGAAGGAAGGAAGGAAGGAAGGAAGGAAAGGAATTCAGGAAGGAATTCGGAAGGAAGTCAGAAGGAATTCAGAAGAATTCGGAAGGAAAGGAAGGAAGGAAGGAAGGAAGGAAGAATTCAGGAAGGAAGAATTCCAGGAAGGAAGGAAGAATTCAGGAAGGAATTCAGGAAGAGGAAGAATTCAGAAGGAATTCAGGAAGGAATTCAGGAAGGAAGGAATTCAGGAATTCAGGAATTCAGGAAGGAAGGAAGGAATTCAGGAATTCAGGAATTCAGGAATTCAGGAATTCAGGAAGGAAGGAATTCAGGAAGGAAGGAAGGAAGGAAGGAAGGAAGGAAGGAAGGAAGGAAGGAAGGAAGGAAGGAAGGAAGGAAGGAAGGAAGGAAGGAAGGAGAAAGAAAGAAAGAAAGAAAAGAAAGAAAGAAAGAAAGAAAGAAAGAAAGAAAGAAAGAAAGAAAGAAAGAAAGAAAGAAAGAAAGAAAGAAAGAAAGAAAGAAAGAAAGAAAGAAAGAAAGAAAGAAAGAAAGAAAGAAAGAAAGAAAGAAAGAAAGAAAGAAAGAAGCCCATCACATTCCCTTCTAATGATTCAATGGGGGTAGGGAAAGTCTTCCCATTTCCTGGAAGTGTGTGTAGCCCACCAAAGGTTCACAGGAGACACCACCTTAGAAATGTGCATTTTGCCTCAATTTGAAGCTCTGTCAGCCTCTCAAAGTGTGCAGAGAGAGGGATACATCCCCGTGTTCTCACCTTGCATGCTGACTTCTTTCCCATCCGTGGATGATAAATGATCACCGACATTTCATTTGGTTTTCTGGCTGAGGACCATGAAACATGGAGTGTCAATAAGACAGAGAATATTTCTGAAATGGAACAGATTTAGATCTGCTTAAATCTTTGCAGAACTTTAAAAAGTACCATGACATCAGCAACTTTTTGATTTCTCAAGTTCTGACTACAATATATGAATGTGGTTGAGATGGACAGATGGAGAAAAAGACTACTGTGATCCCTAACTAAAATTATCAGAGATAAAAGGTTAAAACAGCACAAAGTTTTGATGTTTGGAAGGAAAATGGGTGAAACCTAAAAGGAGTACTGTGATGCAACTGTGGTAGAGAATGTCAGAATAAAGGCATTTGTTTCAGTGTGACTCTGATAAAAAGACAAGAAAACATACATGAAAATTAAAAACAAAGTTAATTGAGGCTTAAGGAAATACTTTTCATGAAAGGAATCCTAATGGTCGAGGTCTGCATGCAGAAGCAAATTGTAAGACAAAAGTCGTGTGATAATTCAAGAAGGAGACATGTAAAATCTCGTGCTGTTATGCTGATTACTGGCTAGATTTACAATAAAAACTTCACAGTATATAGAGTGGAGAAGTGGAATAAATATTCTTTCTAAATCTTAATCACTTTCTAACATGGAAAATCTACAAGATGATTATTCAGAGACCAAAAGCATAACCAGAAAAATATTAATTTCTTTTTTTTTAACTTTTTGGGGCGGTGGGGGGGAAGCATAAGTTTAATAAGAGGAAACTGCAGTATTCAAATCCACCAGAGACCATGAAACATAGTATTAGCAGAGTAAATTACTCTCGTGCTCAAGGTGCCAAAAGCAATTTAGGCTGTATACAGAAACAAAATCACAAGATTAAATCAATGTGTTTTCCCCATGTTTGTGGGGAAGGGATAATTGATTAGAATAGCAGGTCACATCTATACTAATGCACCATTCAGTAGCTGACATCATCTCTGCGTCTTTGAAATGAACACCAGTTCATAACATTCACTTAGATACCTTTTAATTACTTTGCTCTGCAGCCAGAAAATGGAAGGCTAACTCATTAACCTTCTTTGTCTTTCTGGAAGGTGTTTTTTTTCTCTTAATGTTTATGCCTGTTTGGGTCTGCAGTTATTCCCACAGGATGCAGAAGTATCCATTAGCAAACCTGGTCAGCTGCAAGTTCTCTTTCACTGCTTAATATATTCAGCAATCTGTTCTTCATGATTCAAACCTATATTCCAGCCTTATCAGTAAATAGAAACTCCATAGATTATTTTTCCTATTTCTGGGTGTGAAGCGGTTTTTTGCAATTGCTAAAACTGTTCCTTAGGTAGCTTTGTTGATGGCAGGGGATTAAGAAGGGAATTTACAAACAATAATGCAAAACACTGATCTAAAACTGATACAATCCAATTGTAACAACCATTTCTCTTACTTATGAGTAATGACTCCTTTTTCATGCATTGTTAATGCCTTCCTAAAGCACAAGGATCAACGTGTCAGGAAGAAAAGAGAAATAGATTTCCTGGATGATTGTACAATTTTTCAAAGTCTGGGCTACAGAACTAGATAAAGACAAAGAAACTCAAATTAGAGAGGAATCAACAGAAAGCAATAATTCTGTTATGCTCTGTAATTTTAGTTTACTTTCCTTTAAAAAGACATAGAAAAAGAAGAGAATCTTATAAATTTCCCCAGAAAAATCAAGATAACTTTGCACTTATTCACACAATGAAGATGCAGTAAGATCAGTTGCACCACAGGTGTGAAAAAATAGAGATATTCAGAATTTGTGTCATACTGTCCTACCCACAAAAAGAAAAGTGCATAGTCATTTAGAGGCAGCCACAGAGGAGTGTGACTGCATCCAGTTTTGGCAAGAAGCCGGGATAAGCACAAGGGAACAATTCTGCACTTCAGAGGAAGCTTTAAGTGATAACAGGTTAAATCCTCCTTTGTCTAATCAGTTATTTAAATACTACTAATTACCTGGGCTATTGCATAACTCAACACCTATAATTTGAGGGTCTTAAATCTTATAAAGTACAAAGGGTCGTTTTGTACTAAGATCAGCAATTTTTATGTGGTTGCAAGTTACATAAATGGACCCCAAGGAAAGCTCACAAGTTTACAAGTTCTACACCTTAAGAAGGGGCTGCACACTGAATATCTAAACTGCACATTTATAAAATTACAATTTCCTATTTTAAGGAAGCTACAAGCAGGGGGAAACAGCCTGAAGCCGGGAATGCAGCAATTAAGGTGTGTAGCAGAAATGTTAATTGAAAGCTCTTATGCAGGCGGGCAGAAGGAAAGGACCTAATTGAGCCTAATAAGGCCATGGCAGTAATTCTGCATTAGTCTTTTTGTCTGCCCCTTTGTCTCCCATCTTCACCTTTTGATTCCCCTCTGCTGCACCTGTACATCTGCTCCTGCACCTGAGGAAGTCTGGCATATGGGATCTTCCTGATCTGAAAAATAGCCCTTCTTCCTATTCATCCCAAAATAAATTTTGCTTACTGATAATTCCATGTTCCAGCTCATCACATGATGGTACAAGTAGCTGGAGAGGTGAAGAAATTAAAGACCTGGAAAAAAACCAAGAAATCATTAAGGTTTATTCACCTATTCATGTTGCAAATCAGAGCCTAAGAAAGGAGGAAGCAGAACTCTTATTAAGAGAGAAAAATCACTTTTATCATTTCTTTCCAGTGTAGAGGTAACTGCTGGAGACTGAGTGCACCAGCACCAGTTACCACCTTTAATAAAAGCAGCAGGAAGATTTGGGTTGGGAGCTGAGAGTATTCAAGAGCCCTGGGGCTGTTTGCAGGAGCAGCCACTCTCACAAGACAGGTGAGGCTGTGGAGCCAGGGAGACAGAAAGGTAAGACTAATAATTGTCTCTGTTGTTTTAGAATCAGCAACACACTTCTATTTTTTTCAGAGCCTCTTCACAGAAAATTCAGAAAGGCAAAGATTGGCATTTCCTACAGCTGAGCCTTCCACGGAAGCCACAGAATTTCAGATAATCCACCAGTGATGACATAGGCCTGAGAATAAAGAGGCAACAAAAGCTGCCAGGATAAGATTCAAAGAGAAATTCCCAAACATCTGGAGATCTTACTGCTCCTACATGATTCTATTATCATCACAAAGGCTTACGGTGATGTAACCCCAAAGACCCTTGCAAGGATGCAGGAGTGGATCTGTCTTATATCCTGAGCTCCTAAAAAGGTTGTGTCCAACTCCCTGGAGTTAAGAGTTGGTATTCTATTCTTGCTATGAGGAAGTTTCCCATTCTCCCTCATTTTGGCACCATATGCATTCAAATATTCATGACTAAAATACACTGCTGTTTGCAGCTGGTGTCAATACCTATCACAATGCCAGTGGCAGTAAAAATGAACCAAGATGTAAGGAAAGCTGAGTATCTTGTAATATTTTCAGGGCAAAAATACAATTCAGATTATATAAATTACCAGAAAGCCCAGGGAAATCCAGCTGTATCCATACAGTATGTGAAGATCAGAGACTTTATCATGTAGCCTTTGGCTGATGAGTTTTGATTTAACTGGTTGTCTGCAACTTGTACCAAAGGACCTTCCTGCAGCAGCCTGTAGTGAATTTCAGCTCACTGCAATCACTACCATAACCTTACCCCTACTCACAAAAGAAACTCACGTCCTGTAATGCCTCTTTGAACCACAGAGTTGGGATTTTAAAGTTTTGTCTCCTACAGGGAGGGTCAAAAATGTAGCACTGAGTGATGACATCCCACTAGAACTTATTTATAAAGGAAGTACCCTGTGTGATCCCCTTGATTACTTCTAGATTTAAATTTGCTCAAAACCTCTGATAAGGTTTTTTATCACGGGGATGTCAAATTAGCTTCTCTGTTTGTGTTCTAACTTTTTTTCTTCCTTCTATATCCATGTGGGAGTCTCATCTCTCCTCTTGCAGGTGCATGGGCCTCCACCTGAGCTTTGGCTCTGCTTCCTACTTTATCAATCACCAAGAAATAATAAAATGAGTAATCCAGCTGACCTGCTCAGAACTTTCCTCTTGAGTGTGAATATGAGCCTGATTGTCATGGCTCCCTGCAATTTATTTATTTAATTATTTAATGAGATATGCCTAAAACTAGACCATGTTACAGTTAATAGGTGAAAGTGCTTTCAAAGGCCAAGTCAGAATTCAAAATTATGTCAAAAAAGAGGGTTTTTTAAACATTTAGGAAGGAATTCAGCTTGGCAGAGGACCCCAGATTCACAAATACCAAATGAGGGCAAAGCAACTACTGTGAGTCAAGAGGCAGAAAAGGTCACAGGGGTTATAGGCAGACCACAAATTTAAAACTATGCTTTAAAATTATGTTTTGTATTAATAGTGCTTTCTTTTGCAGAGGATGTAAAACCCAATTACTTTGCTCTAGAGTGATTAGTAAACTCTCAGATGGGGTGCTGGCAGTTGTATCCTGCATTAAATGAGAGTTAGACACATCTCAGAGAGAGAACCACTGCACTGTGGCAGCAAAATACCTGTCTTGGGAGGTTTAAATAACTTTAGCTAATCTCAGTGCATGGAAATAGACTGTACCTCTCGTTGAGCTCCTTTTTCAGCCCCTTATAGACTGTGTATAGAATGTGTAAAAATTCACATTCTAAACCTAGAAGAACTGAAAGTAGAGCAAAATGTCCAGTACTTTAGCCATGGCTCCACTGTTTCAGGATAAACCCTGGCAGATGCATCCTGCAGTGTTGAATTTTAACCTCTAAAATGTGGTTTCAGATGTGGCAAGGTAAGGGTCTGCCTCTTGTCTGACACTCCACAGCTGTAATTCATAGCAGTGGAGATGGTTCAAAGTAAATTAAAAATACCTACAGGCTGTCTTCTACTACAGTCAGAGAGCTCTGATGCTTTAATCCTTTTAGGTAAGATGCCAGCTTCCTCTATTTTGCCTCTCACTGGGGTGGGGTAGGTGCAAGCTTGGAGTGAATTTTCATGCCTTCAGTGGGGACTGTGTGAGTTTTCTGACTGCTATGAAGAGGCCTTTTATAACTATGATGGCTGAAGCATGTATTTATTTGGTGTTGGGGGAATTTTATTCAGTAGGAATGTATAGCTGAATTCCTGAGGAGCACAGTTTATCATATAAAATCTGAAAAAACACACATTAAAAGCAGGGTGGTGTTCTGCATTTAATTGAATTTTGCTGCATATTCTTTAAGACCCCTGAACCTGAAGGACATTTGGTCAGCCATGGAGTACAGTATGAGAATTAATTCATCATTCTTTAAGAGCTTTGATAATGAAGGTCATATTCAAAAAAAAAAAAAAAAAAAAAGAGAGAGAGAGAGAGAGAGAGCTCGCTCAAGCCATGGAGGGAAAAGTGACCTCACCTTCAAGAAAAAAAAAAAAAAAGCCAAACTCAGACTCAAAAACTTAATCCAGAAATGTGATTGTTACCAGTTAATTTCCTTTTAACTTTAACTGAAATAACAGACTGGCTATTCAAGTATCAACAAGAATGAGTGTTATTCTAGGCCATTATTCTTATCTTCATGCAGAAGACTCAATCACGATGACAAATGTCCATTAGCTGCTGCAAAAACCACATCACACTCTATCTGGAAAAGTAGATGACCTCTATATGCAGTTTAAACGAATTTATTCTCATCAGCTTTAATCAACTATCAAATTAATTTGTAATGTTTGGGATAGTGTTACTGATCTCCTGGAAGCCAAGTTCACTGAACGGTGTCACATAATCATTACCTTCTGGAGCATAATGAAACCTGAGGTGCTGGGAAGCAACCCACAGTTATAAGGTGATAGAAGTCGATACCTTCTGCACTAAAGAAACTATCGCAATCAAACAAATCTCTCTTTTTTCATCTGGAGCAAGATTTTGAGTTGAAAAGGAATGCCAGAGGCTGGCTGTTTTCTGCCTTAGGTTCCTTCCAGCCTGCAGGGTGGACCAGGGGAGCAGCTTTGCATTTACCTTCCCAGAGTCGGCAGCACACCTGAGCTGTCAAGAGCAAACACTCAAATTTGACAGCTGAGATTAGTGAAGGAGGATGCTTTGTCCTCTCACAGTTAGCACAAGGAGGGTACAACCCAGGCCAGGAAAGGCACAAAGAACTCCCTTACACAAAAGGCAAGATTAAACTTTTTTTTATGTAACTTGGTCTGAATTTTAAGGTTTAAATTCACATTTAAACCTGCTGGCTTAATTGTTCCATGTAAGAAGAGGAACAAGTGGTGACACACTAGGGAAACTTCCAGAAATAATGTGTCAAAAGATGTCCCCAGTGCTGTGTTACCTTCTTATGTTTCCTAAATTTTATTATTAAAAAAGACTGGCTTAAGCAGCTTGTTGATTTGTTCCAGGAAGCCAAAAATTAGTAGTATTTTATTGGGTCTAAGAGGCCACTGTCAGACACATTTTCTGGGTATAGCCAGAAATAACAACATTATTATTACTACTACTACTACTACTATTATTGTTGTTATTATTATTATTAATAATAATAACGTTTTTCTATGAGTGCAGCACAATATTTTAGCCCTAGCCAAGCCCATGGGAACTAATTTTCCTGGGGCTGCCTTTCAGGGACTCAGTGGCTGAGTGGCTCCTTAAAGCAGGCAGGGCTGCCAGGTCCTGAATCACAGGGTGGGAAGTTTTACTCCACACCACACCATGGCCCTTTCCTCAAGGACTGGAAACTCTGGAACACTATCAGGACATGATATTTTTTGCCACATTTCCTCTCAGAACATCAGTTCTCACTCAGATTTTAGCAGAGGCGAAAGGACAGGAGTTTGCTGGGCATTCCCCTCGTTCTTCCTCTCCTCGACACATTAACACACCCAGGCACACACCATTTTGAGGTGAAATATTTTTCATCCACATGGGAAGCAGGAAATGTTGGGAAGAGTGTCACAGTTTCCCCCCAGGTGTCAACGGAGTACACAGAACATCTGACACAAGCCCTGGCCTTGTGCGTTCGTCGCAACACGAATGGCACCGAGTACCTCAGGGGACCTCCCTGGTATGTTCTGGTCCCCTTTTGCCCAGAGATGAATTAGAGCATTTAAAGGAGAGCACAGAGGCTGCTTTCTGAGGTCCGGGCCTTGACTTTGTTCTTGGTCACAGCTCAGCTCACAGAAAGCATCATTCACACACACAGACACTCGCAGGCCCAGGTTTATGATTAATCCCACCGCAGTGTGCTCATGCTGCTGTAACAAAAATGGTCCCTTTGTGGAACCTGATGGGCTGGAACAAGGCGACAGTATATTCAGGCAGGTTTTTTTGACTTCTAGGTAAAAAGTTCAAATTCAGCCCAAAACTGAAGGATGACTCAAGTTTCGTGTTTGGACTTTCTGAAAATTTTCTCTGAAAACAGTGCATGTGAGAGAGTACACATGTACAGGAAAAAGTGATTACTGGAGATGAGGAGGTAAAGAAGGAGCACATCCAAGAATTCCTAATGCACTTGCACTTCTGTTCATAACAGCACTGAAATGTCACTTCAATTCAGCGTGTAATTATTCTTTGTCTCCCCAATATCTCATAGCAACGCTCCCTTTTAGCACCTCGATTTTGTTTTCCCTAAGCTTGAAGGTATATTGGCACCAGTAATTGCCTGATTTGGTGCAGATAGGGCATGGCACGGTGCAGATTTACTATGCTGGAACAACAAATGAGAATTAAAAGCTGCAGGGCAGCACTGATTCAAGGCTCCAGTATTTCTCCTCTGAGTGCCAAGCAGAGAGTCTGGTGCAGCAACCAGAGCGTGCCTGCTGGGCTAAAGGAGGCTGTTTTTCCCACCCTCATCCTGGGGTTGGGCACAGTAAATTTAGGCTGCTGGTAAAATTCCAGGCCCCACCCCACTCCTCTCTCCTCTCCCTGCCTCTGGGTGGGAATTGTCCTGCTCTGTATGGCTCAAGGTTTGTACCACAGGTCCCTTCTCACCTTGAGAGCTCGCACGTTCAGCTGCTTGAAGGTGGAACTCTTGTAACTCATGGAGGGACCAAGAGCAAGACAACTGTGCTAGTTTCACTGTATGAAGCTCATTCTGGATGAGTTCAGCGTTCAAACTCCGTGGAGTTTGGAAGTTTGAGTGTTTGTTTTTGACAGCTGAAAATAGTTACTGCAGTGTGAGTGCCATTCCTTGCACTCCTCCTACAAATAACCATTGTCGGCCTTTTGTAAATGGATAATACAGGTATTTCAGTGAACATACACATCTTTACCAGTCATTTCTCTTATTGTGAATGCTGCTAAGATAATTGTTGTTGTGATTAATTAGCTGCTAAACTAAGATCATAGGCGTCGGTTCTTGAAAGAGAGAAGAATAAAACAATGACAGTGACAATTCACACTTTTCATACTTTTATTAATATATAAAGTGACACTGAGAAAAAGTCAGAAAAGAAGGAGAGAAGCAGAAAGAAGGCAAAACAACTGCACAGAATGCTGCATGGAAAACATTCATGAAACATTATTCTTCAGCATTGCAAAGGAGCAATTAAATGCATGAATAGCTCTTTTAGTGTCAGTACAAAGTCTGTAACTTCAGCAAAGCTGCAGCAGATGCTGAAAATATATTTGAACTTCTAGTAAATAAGGTGCTTCATTCAGAAGAAAAGTGATTGCTAAACATGAGCTATATAGACTTGTCCCAAGACTCAATTTGTATGTTCTCTAAAAATAACAGGTTGAATTTTGTTAAGTTGCCCACAGAGCTCCTATAAATCCAGAGAAATGCCATGGAATGACATCAGTTTTATTATCTGAGCACAAAGCAATTCTGTCAGTTGAGCTTGTGCTTTCTGAAACAATCAGACACTGACTTGTAATGGGCTGGCAGCAGACTCAGATTCACTTCTCAGTGATCCTATTTAGTACCTGACTATGACAGCTTCAGTTTAGAGAGAAGACTCTGAGGATCACGGCCACATCTTGCTGTTCTTATGCATAGACAAGTCCTGTTGAATTCAGAGGAATGCTTGTACCTGGAAAGACTGTAGATCTCAATTCTCTTTGATTAGTGTCTATAAACACACACAGCCAAACTGATCTCTCTTATAACAAGTGAATCCTTGCTCCTGGGTGGATATCCCACTGATTTTTTTCAAGATGCCTGCGTATGAAAAGCTGGTATGACTTAGCCTAGAAAAATCATAACAACCTTTATTTATTACACTTTTTGTTCTGGGGCTGTCTGAAGGGAGAGCTGTGTGTGATTGTCTCGGGTGGTAATTCTGCAGTGCTGGTGAAGCATCAGATCCCATGGGCTTTGGTATTCTATTCTAATTCGGTATTCTTCCAGGCTGAGCTGAGATTACATGACAACAAAAAGCTGGGATTCTGCTGTGTCTGTGGGACTCTACGATGCTGAACTGAGGCTATCCACAGCTGGCAGGATGAAACAGTGGCCTTGTGGCCATCAGGATATTATGGCACCTGCAATCTGAGCTGACACGTGGCTGTTCAAGAATCAAACCAAAAGAGGAAAGGGGAAAAAAAAAACACCACATAAGGATATTTTGCACAGTAATTTTTAAATGCAGGTTAACTTTCTGTCTGGCATGAAATCTGTAGAGTTCTATCAGCACAAAGCTTTGATTAAAAGCCTTCAGGATCTTCCTCTGACTTCGGTAATTTCTGGAGGACCATTATCCTTGGGATATGGTTATTGGGATCCCTAAAAACATCAATAAGCAGCACTTAAGAGTGCCTACAAAAGCTGCACACTACTCAGCTGCCTTTAAAGGACTTCCAGTGGGTACTGAGATAAAACTTCAGAAGTCTGAAGACTTTTGGCAGGAGAGGTCACGGCCTTAAAGTGATGCTGAGGCTGCTCCCCCAGAGAGGCAGGTGAAGACCATAGCAGATCAAAGGTTGCAAACCAACTTATCTATCTGAGTTGTTTGTGGTTACTTCTTGGGTCTTTAACTCTGCCAAGAGACTTCCATTTTTCATCTATCAAAGTTCTGGGTACTTAGGCTTTGAACTAAGTATCTATTCTCATAGGTTTCACTCATTTATGATTTTCAGGGATTTTTCCTTTCTTCTTTCAACTAGCAGAGGTTGAAAGTATCATTCTGCTGTTATGTACACTGATTTGGATGACCATTTTTTACTCCCTGCCTATCAAAATGCATTAGGGAGACATAAAAGAAAAATTCACCATCTCTTTATCTCTGTGCATCTGCAGGAAGTGGAAAGAAAGTGATGAATGGCAAAACATAAGAGCAAGGGCTCCCAAAATGAAGGAAGTGGCATGATTAGATTCTGTATTTTAAATTAGAAATAACTGCTCTGAATACATAAGTAATCAGACATCCATTTATATCCTGGTTAGAATCTGAAGCTTTATTAATTGCAGTGGAATCACATACAAAATGAAGACTTCCTCCAAAAAAACCCAGGCTCATTCAAAGAGAAACTTAATGTTTTATGATAGTATTTTCCACATTAGAGTTCTGACCATGGCCAAATCATCACGGATAAACACATATATATTTAAACAGAGAAAGGATACACTCTTTTAGCCTAAAAACTGAGCCATAGAAAAACCACTAGACTGAATACTGATTATTCATATGAATCATTAGTCAAACAGAGGTGAGAACTCAAAAAATATGAGTTACTATTTCTATTTATAATGTTCAAGTTTACGTGGCATTTCTAAAGGCCTTTTTTGTCACACCCAGTTGCTCCATGTTGTTAGAAACAGAGACGAAAACTACATCAAAGGATGATCTGTGCTGCTAGTACTCACCTAGTAAACATCCAGTCCCCTTTTCCTTTCAGTCATATCCTTTTTTACACTAAATAAATCTGGTGTAACTCCTGTGTTTTCACCATGTAGTTCATCACATGATTTCCACTGGAGGATGCAGCAAAATTAAGACACATATGAGATGAATATTCACAAAATCTGGATAAAGTACTGAATATCTAATAATTCATCTCAAAAAAAGAGGTCTACATTTTTTCACATAGTGAGAGCACCCCTAAATTATATGTTCTGTTATCTACATTTTATGAAACTATTTCACATTGAAGAGAAACATGTACTTCTTATGACAGGTTATACAGTGTGATCAGTGCAGTAGTTAATCTGTAGAAAAAATGAGCTGAATATAACAGGCATGCTTGCTGAGCCATGTTAGCAATAAATGTGGGTTTTAACTTGAATCTTAAAGAAGTACAGTATTTCTTCCCCATAATCCTGCCTGAAGTTTTGCAGAGCATGATTTGTTCTCCACTTACCACTTTTGCCATAGTCAGGGTTTTTTTTCCTATTATAAATCCCACCCAGTTTATCCAGGAATTTGGGAGGACCTTGACAACAAATCTGCACCATGAGGAAAGGCAGAAATAATAGAAAAGTTGAGCTCACAATGACAACAAATCACTCATTAAGTGACAAATCAGGTCTCCATTCACCCCCCTGCAATGTGGGTGTCTTTCTATATAAAAAATGTGCATCACTGATGTTCTCAGCTGCAGCAAACATTTTCCTACATAACAAAACTCCTTTGAGTTCATGCTCAGGAAAAGCCCCTAACGAAAGCAATCTTAAAATGAACCTTCTGTGGCTCTCACCTTGATTATTTTATTGTTTGCTACCCTCTGCTGGCTTTTTTCCTTTGTCACATTGAATTGAAGCTGCTGATTTTACTGTGGAAACTTTCCATAAGGGTGATTTACAAGGTTTACTAAATTCTTCCATCTCTGTTGGCATAGACAAGGACTTTCATCCAGATCGCCAGTTTGGGTGAAAATTCTAAAACTCAAAAACTTCTAGGAATGCAGTGATTACACTTCCTCAGCCCTCCTAGATGCACTCCAATTCATTGAGTCTGATGCTTAGATATAGCAACTATGCCCATTTTCCTGACTTCTTGAGTAAAAATACAAAAATCCTCCATATATTTCCACATAATTTGGGTGAGAGCTCCATGTGCCCTTGATCTCCACGTTCCTCTGAAACATTTTTCTCATTCATTATTAGTATGGATCTGAGGGAGGGGGAAAAAAAATGTGGGCATCTTATAGAAAATTAGGTAATCTTGACAGCAAACAGACCTTTCAATGCAAAACTGCAGGGGGAAAATATAGTTTGCAGCTGCAAATACATCACACTTGAAATCACAGGTAAAATCATTTCCCTCCAGTGCATGGCTGTTCTCAGAAAATTGTGTTTAGCCCTGAGACTCTCATTATTGAGAAGAGTTGTAAATTTGAGAGAGGTCAGTGCAAAGCCACTGATATGATTAAAGTCGGCTGGAGGCACTGACTTATGAAGGAAGATGAAAAGATCTAAATAAACATGGTCTGGCTGTGGAATGCTTTAAAGGCATCAAGATAACCATTAACAAATAGCTGAAGGATATGAAAACCAAGCAGAGAAAAGATATATCTCAGGTACCACAAAGGAGAATAACCAAAACTAATGAGACGAAAATTAAGCAAGGAATAATCTAAGCCAAGTGTCTGGATAAGCTCCTAGAAGTGGAATGCATCATGCCATGGAACACTCCCTCAAGTATAATGAAAAACCTATGGGCTGAGACAAATAGAGCTGGAGAGACAAAACTGGAGTGGTTGAACAAAGGATTTAGCCCTGGCTTTTTAAAGGAGGACAAAAAGGTACAAATAGGTCCTTTTCAACTCTAATGTCTCTGAATTGCTGTGGAGCTACCCCAGCTATTAATGCAATTCTATTGTGAATGAATCTGCTCATGCCTGGCAGAGAAAGCATCATGGAATCTGTGAGTGTCTTGAAATCAGATTCACAGAAATTCTGTATCCATTGCAACTGGGAAAAAATGGACCATGCTGTTTATCATCCACAAGTGTCCACAGTGGTCCTTCTCTGCTGGACTGATCTCAATTCATTCTTTCCCCTGGCTGAACTGGTACTGGGGGGTTGCCCTACCCAGGTGCAGCATCTTCCACCCAGGGGTTAGAAAGTGAGGAAGATGAAGACCTGTGTTTTAATTAAGGGCCTGAGAGCAAACTCTTCACCCACACCCTTTCCTGTGAAATCAGCAGCCTGCCAGAAATCCCTCTAGGACACCCCACCTGGGGCTGCCACCTTCGGCAGGAGCTGCCTTTCAGCTCAGACCACTGTACATGGTCCTTGCTGGAGCTGGGATGCTGCCCAGTCTCCTGCTTCACACCCCTGGGACTTCCCAGCTTTATCTTGGACTGACCCCCATGGTCACAGACAGTGGAGTCAGTGTGGGTGTGGGTAAGGTGTGTCCTTGGCAGGTGGCACAAGGGCTGGCCTCCCTGTGTCCTGCCTTGCTGACCATGCTTAATGTCCTAGGGAAGAACCAAGATGTTTCTCAAGCAAAGAATTTCTCAAGACATAATTCGTGTTCTACTGGTCTCTTGAATGAAAACAATGGACAGAGTGCTTGTGAATTTGAGGCCTTTGGACCCAAGCCCTCAGTCATGCTGAAGCTCAGCTCCCAATGTTTTCAGTTATCTTATGCCCTTAGAAAATCCTAACCTAAGTGAACTACCCAAGCTCAGGTGTGCAGTCTATTTCAGAGAGAGAACTTCAAATTAACCCAAGGCCCCAGTGGAGCCAGTGGACTTCCCTGTCTTTAAAATGAAAGACTGTCTTGATGTGAGCCTCAAAATGTTCCTCTCAGTTTCCTCATTACCCCCTGAGACTGTCAAATTAAATTTTTGCAAACAACGATGTAAGATAAATCTCAGTCTCCTCATTAGAGTGACCCTTCGTGCTGTGATCAGCAAAATGCCCACTCACTTTTTGATAAGGGTATATGTTCTGAAAGCAACACTCTTCAAATGCAGAATCACAGAGCCAAAGGGGAAATGGTAAGATGGCAACTTGCCAGCTGGATTAAAATAAAACAAAAATGAAACAAACAAACAAAAACACCAAAAACAAACAAAACAAAACAAAACAAAACCAAAAAAACCCCAAAAAAACCAAAAAAAAAACCAACCCCAACCCTTATCTGTTATGTACTGAAGTCATTATCTATTTTACAGCTATAAAAGAGTACATTAAAATGTCCCAGCATGCTCTTAGCAGGGTCATGATTTGTTGGTGCCTGAGAGGCCGGCTCAGTGCAGTCTGACAGGTGTTTAGGTCAGGGTGAAATACAACATCCGTGCTCCCACTCAGGAGCTGGTACCAGCTCTGGATGATTTGCCAAATGAGGATCTATTTGCAAGGTTTTGGTTTTGACAGATAAATAACCCATCCAAGATTTTTCAGTGCTAAGGCATCCAAGAGATTGCCCCATTTATGGCGCTTTCTGCAACCTACAGGCATTTTAATCAGCTTTGCTGGCATTTTAACAAACTGAGTTTTCCTTTGGTATCCCAGATACTGAGATCTGCACACATCTTCAAAGCAGAAACAAGAGGAAAGTAAAGAGAAAATGCGGAGTCCCACAAATTTCCCAGAGATGAAGTTAAGCACAATGAAATTTTCCCAGAGTAAAAGGCAGAATAAAAAGTTAATGAGATTCTGCAAAGACCAACAAATTTATTAAAATGTTACATCTTCAATGTAGATTAAGATTTAAATTTTTGGTCCTGGTACACCTCAGTCCAAAATTCTATTCCTCTCAGGCTGATCAAATTCCAGGTTATGCCTCTGTTACCTGCCTCTTAATAGTGGCACTCTGAAGGCAAGGTAGAAATCCACAATTTAAATCAGAAAATGCAATTCAACACTTAGTGGAAACCCACAAAAAATACTTGAAAGTGCATATAGGTAGTGCAACATATGCATGAAATTAAGACTTCCCTCTATTCTTACAGGAACTGGCCTGGTAATAAGAAAAAGATTATATTTGTAATGACACAGGGTCATTTACCATCATATCGGGGCATTGAGATCTTGCTGAAAGAAGAAATTATCAACTATAAAAGACAGCTCTGCTTTGATTTTTTTTTTAATCAAGAATTTTAAAGTGCAAATAAGGATTAAGCTTCCTCTCTAAGCTTTCTCTGAAGAACAACCCAGAGAGGGCTGTTATTCATCTCTGCTTTCATTTGGAATTATTGGTAGATGACCGGTAAATAAACTGAAGTATCTTTTCCCAGAAAAAATCACATCAAGTTGGATGTATTAAATACCCCAGTTATACCAGCAGAGTTAGAGAAAAGGGGAGAAAAGACTTCTCAGTTGCAAGCTTGGTTTTTGCTTTAGGGAATCTGTATCACCTCATCGAACATCATCAATGCCACCTGAAAACTTGATGTGCAAGGACTCTATGATGTCCTCCAGACCACTCACAAAGATGTGCCCTGGTTTGGGCTGGGATGCAGTTAATTTTCTTCACAGTACCTTGTTGGGTGTGGCAGCTTTTGTACATAGCCATGTTCTGGATTTGTGATGAAAACTGGGTTGATAATAAAGGGATGTTTTAGATGATGATGAACACACACAGAGAAAAGAATTTTTCTGTCTCTGACACAGCCACGCCAGCGAGGAGACTGGAGGTGTACAAAAAACTGGGGGGACACACAGCTGGGACAGTTGACTTCAGCTGACCACAGGGATATCCCAGGCCACTCATGCTCAGCATGCAAAGATGGAAGGAGAGGAAGGAAGGGATGACATTTGGAGTGATGGTGTTTGTCTTCCCAAGTCACCTCTACATGTGGTGGAGCCTGGGGATGTCTGAGCACTTGACTGCCCATGGGAAGTGGGAATGGATTTCTTGTTCAGTTTTTCTTGTGCATACACTTTTTGCTTTATGTATTGAACTTCTTTTAGCATGATTTTTAGCAGTTTTACCTTTCTGTCTCTCTCCTCATCCCACTGTGGGGAGTGACTGAGCAGGTAGGCTGGGCTGAACTGCTGGCCAGGGTTAAACCAGGGCAGGGCAGGAGTGACTGAGCAGGTAGGCTGGGCTGAACTGCTGGCCAGGGTTAAACCAGGGCAGGAGCTCAACCAGAGAGGTCTCAGACACAGCTCAGTGATGACCCTCTTGCTACCAGGCCAGTATGAGTGACTAAAGCCCTCTGGGTCCCATCACACAACCAGGATTTGTATCTGTCTCGCCGTCCATCCCCTGAGACATCACTGTCCAGTGTGGATGTGGGACAGTGACAGTGTTCAGGCCCCTGCTCCAGCCCAGGCACACCCCCTCCTATGCTCCAGACACCTCCAGCCACCTCTCCCCAGGACATCAGGTGGCTCAGGTGTGATTTAAACCCTTGCTGACAGCTGCCAGGCACCTTCTCCATCCATACCGAGGAATGTGCTCCATGGTTTTCCCAGGCACCAGGCAAGGAGCTTCCCCCTCAGCTGACCTTTTGGACTTTTTGGGATATGGGTGGAACATTCACCTTTGTTTGGTCATAAGGATCATCCCTGGGTGATCCAGAGGTGACAGATGTCTCAACCTGCACAGGATCTGTCCAGCTTCCAGCAACCTTGGATGAAATCCATCATGTCCATAATGTCCATCATGCCCATCATGTCCCACTGATCAGGCAGAGGTTGTCTCCAGCCTGGTACTGTCTCCAGCCAGCCCAGCCTGATGCTGACCGAGACCCTGAGCAGCGTGGTCCAGTGGGAGGTGTCTCTGCCCATGGCAGAGGGAATTGAGGTTGGATGTTCTTTTAGATCCCTTCCAACCCTTTAATGTTCCATGGGTCTGTGGTTCTGTGATTGAGTACCTCTGCCTTCTGTGCTTGCTGTCTCACCAAATCAATTAACTTCTTAATCACAGCATCAATAACTTAGCTACAGAACAAATGAGACCGCAGCATGTTTATTTCTCCCTCAGAAACAGAAATTAATAACAATGAAAATATTTCTTAATTAAGGGAACAGTGATTTGCGGATGGAAGGGTGTACAAACATACCCACTAAAATCATTAAATGGAGAAGACACAGATCTGAATAAATGCTGAACAGTTTTTATCTTTAATTTACTGTATTTTGCATTATTTGGGAAGTTATTCCTCAACTACTGCTAAACAAACTTGCCTGAGCACTGCTGTGGGTACCCCTGGAATAATTGTATTAATGTCTCTCACTTCAGAATAGCTGGACCAGGGCTACTATTAACAGCATTCATCAATTGTTACTTAGATTTCCTCACCTTTTTTTGTTTCCTGTAGAAGTCCACTCTTTACAATCTTTCACCTTTTCTTCATAAATCATGGATCAAGAGCAATCTTTAACTTTCATCTCAGGTGAGGTGATATTAACATCATACTTTTTCTAGTCCATGGTAGTTTGGCACAGCTCATCTTCCTCATATGTGGCTTTTCTCATTGATTCAATTTTCAAGTGCACTTTAAACCCTACTAATTTGCAATGTCCCTGTTATAAACTGGAAAAAGAAACCCCACTATTTTTTTTTTAATTATAGAAAATCAGCCTTCATATGTATTTGAAGTACAGTTACTTCAATTTAGGTCACTTGACTGACTTTTTTGAACATAATTTTTTTGATGCTGTAAATCTATTCAGACTTAGGGTCTGGCAGTACTTTTAGCATCACCCTGGCATGACAAATTCAAGATAATTGAATTTGTGGCAACAAATAGCAAGAGTTAGCATGATACCACATGTGTCAGCACTACATTATCTGCCTAAGAAAACTTCTGATCTTCAGATTACAACTGTGCCTTCTCACTATTGATACAATTGCCTCCCATGTACAGTCATTTATAAATACTAATTCCACCCCTCCTTTTCTTAAGGGTGCAAAACTGCTTGTTTAAAACACAAAAAGGCAATAATAAACTTGTCTCAAGGTTGATCACTGATTTATTTGGTCATTTTGAAACATCAAAGGGACATTTTTGCCCCCGGCCTTTGCCATTTGTTCCTGTAAAGTGGAATGTTCTTGTGCCTTGCTGACCTCCCCTCTGCCCCCGAGTCTTTATCTGTTATATTCTTTAGGATCTCTTTGGTTTCTGACAAAAAAGATGCATCAGACTGCCACTGCTCTGGGAGGGCTTTCAGGAGTATCAAGTACATTGTCATGGCTTAAAGCAAAACTGAGGAGCCTCCAGTCAGCTTCTAATTCCTTTTCACTGGGGAAATTGAGGCTGGAGGAACTCCAGCTGAGCATTGTCAGAATTCTTCCAGAAAGAAAGTACACTTGGTTCACAACAATTCACCAAAACCACCAGATTAGGGCAAGTGTCAGGAAGAAATTTGCTTTATCCCTCCACCCCACCAAGATGAGTGTAAAGACAGGAACTTATGTAAGATGAGGTATCCCAGAAATGTGAACAGCACTGGGTGTCTGGCCTTTTGATTCCACTGATGCCTTGTTGGGACAACCTAAAAACAGAAGCCAGAAAAAATTAAGGGAATTATGGTGGTGATTTTTATTGAAGGGCCTTCAGGTACATTTAGGGCAGATGAAGCCCCCCCAAGGGGCTACACCCAAAAAAGGACGAGTCACGGGTTTTCACACTTTTGTAAGCTTGGTCCATTTGCATATTGGGGGTTCATCTCCCAGTTACAGTTTTGGGTAATGAAGTCATTTACCCCAAGTTTGCTCCCCTCAACTCACTTTTGTTTACATTTCTCAGGGCCTGAGACAGTCAGACGTCCTTGATTCCCAAGCCTGGAATTGTTGTGTCTGACTGACCGAAATAGGAGAGCAGTAGCTGACACTGTATATGGAGTTTAGAATTATACAATAAAGAACTGCAGGATTACAAGTACATGAAAAATAGAAAAGCTAAAATCCTAAGGCATTACCTCCTGCAATGAAGCAACTCCAAAGCCACAACCAGCTGAAGAGGAAGACTCAGTTCCCCTGGAGTGTGCAGTTCCGATCTCTCATCCTTGCCAGTACCTCCTGGAAGAGAAAAGATGCACAGGTTTCAGGGGAAGAACCAAGTTCTCCTTCACCAGATGGAGAAACACAGATGGTTTTAGGCAACATCCCTACCATAATGGGATGCTCCTGAATTATAAAGAAGGGAACAGTTCACACTCTGTCTCTCTGTATTGAGTAAAAATAACTTACGACTTTAGCTTTTGTCTTCAAAATATAGGGAAACAATTCTGCCACACCTGTTCACTGTAAAATTATTCTTCCCACCTTGCTGACACAGGCCCCAGACTGAAATATTTACTGCCTTTCAATGACTAATTCTTGATAATGTGGGTGGGACTCAATGAGCTTAAAGGTCTTTTCCAGACGAAAATATTCTATTATTTTATTCTATGGCTTTTCCAAAGAATTAACTGTGTGTATAATACACCTTTGAGTGTGATGTTGAAGGTTTGAGCAGCAGAAGGGACTTTGCTCAAATCAGTCCCTTCAGTACCTTGCCAATATTCCAAGTAACACTCTAAAAATAAAATATATATTAACTTATAAATTTAAGCATATACTAAGAAATAGCCCTGAAGCAAGGGCTTATTAATGGGAAACACCATGCACCACACACCAAAATACTGTAAGATTTAGCTCTGTTATTGCTGAGGATGGAAAATCCTCACAAATATTCTGAAAAGGGATATAAATGCTCCTCGTTGTCCCTAGGTCTGACATCACTTTTTAATAGTGGCAAGAGCCTTGTTAAGCTGAGTCTTCCCTGGTTTTTCTGAGACACCACTGTAAAAAAACAGCAGGAGGGAAGCTGTATTCCATCAAAATCTAAACAGGGTGTGGAGAGCTAACAGGAAACAGGAGACAGCAGAGATCTTTAGCATGAAGGGAGGTGACTCTCTCCTTTTCATGTGGCCCACAATGTAATCAGCCAAAATGTCAGATCATCCTGATTTCCCTGCTTCAGAGGAAATTAAGACTTTTACCAAGACATTTACCATTTACCGAAAGCTCTACTTTGATTTTAGGCAAATACCAGCTGCTATAGTCTGCATTAATGTATTTTTCTTTCTGTTTATAAGTTTTTCTTCTTTTTATAAATAATAAAAAAAAAAGGAGAGTGACTCATGAGCAGATGCCATTTTGGAGTACCCTTCAGCAGACTTTGAGACCTCCTGAGAACACCAGAAACTCAGGGAGGAATTGCAGAGTCCTGACCAAGATAGTGGCATTAACACCTTCAGCCTTCCTGGAAGCTCTTTGCCATATTTTCTTTTCACTGAGCATCCCTCAGTTCTCCTATGAGAAAAGGAAAAGGTCTCAGCCCCTTTTGTTGCTCCATCTTCTAGGCTTTTTTCTGCTATGGCCACAATTCCTCTACACACTCAACAATTCAAACTTTCAAGCTCTCTTCACTTGAAAAATCCTCTGACACCTCAAATGATGTGCTTTGTACTTGAATCTTTATTTAAGACAGGATGACCTTAATATAAAGATTTTCTCTCACTTTTATTTATGATAGGGCTGTGAGAGTTAATACTTGTTCAAGCTTTAAGCACTATTTTTATGTAATGAAAACAAGGCTATAAATAAAAATAAAACGAGCTGTCATTTCTCACCTTAAAACCAAACAAAGGATAGTCAGAGACCAAGTTTGAACACTTGCAGCATTTTCCCTGAAAATTCATTCTGGAATTCCTGAAGCATAAAGCACAGAAATAAAGATAATGCATGTAACAGCAATATTGAAATTTCAGTTTTGCTCTGCATAGTTTTCCTGATATAATCCACGGAGTTCTTTGCTCCTTTGACCACCATGGCACAGCTGAGCAGATGTTCTCACTGAGTTTTTCTCCTGTGAGGCGCAGGTCTTTCTCCAGAGCGATCGCAGCTAATTTATAACCCATCAAGGTATATGAAAAATTCAGATGGTTCCTACCACTGTTAAGAGAGCTTCCAAGAAGAAATGCCTTTGGAATTCATCTGAGAACAGAGCTGGCATTATCTGATATTTCAGTGCCACATTGCCAGCAGCTGTTTAATATTTTGATATATGCCATTTGCCCTCACTAGAGCATTAGGCTTCCACTTTTGTGGTCTAATTACACAGGCTTATATTTTGATTTTTTAATATTTCAAGGTCGGTCATTGTCCCATAGGATCTCTTCAGTCTATTACTAAACTGATGTCACTTCAGTGCCTGCCTACAGAGGAAAACTGAAACTGAACCATTTAAAGTGCTGTAGCTTGCTTTCAAGTCATTTCAAGGAAAAGAAACCACATTATTTAATTTCTGGTAAATCACAGCTATACTGAAGTCCAGCTACTAAGGAAAATATTGGAAATTGTAACATGGGCCATATGTTGTCATGTAGGAATCTTCCAATTCACCTTCCTCCTGTGACTGTGGGGACAAACCAAACTCAAGCTCTGCCCTTCCTGTCATGATCATTCCATGCTGCACAAATAATCAAACACCCACCAGGACAAGCACCAGCACCCAGATGTCTCCCACAGACACTAAGGAGTTAGGAAAAATTTGTCCCTTTCAGAAATAACCAATAAAACTGGAAATTGGAGGCAGATTCACATCTGTATGTGCAGTGTGCATGGGTGCAACTGCTTTTATCAGTGCCCTGTGATGGTTCTGACACTGTAATGCCTCTCTTTCCAAAAAAAATGCTCAAACAGTTGGTGAGAACAGGCTGGGATTGTGTCAGCTGTGGTGAGAACACTTGCCTGAGAGGTGTGAAAGCCTCATTATTTATTCAAAGCAGTAGGGCTTCAATGGAAGACCTGAACAGCCTCTTCTCCCACCTCTTCCCTCGCTCTCTGAATCAAGTTGCAGAAATCCATCAGGGACATGAAGGTTCACATCCTTCAGGAAATCAGAGAATTCCACCAGAGCAGTTGCTCTACCCCAACAGCACTTGACATCTCCACCTGTTGACTTCAACCCACATTTCTTTCTTATTTTTGTAAGTATTTCTTGCACTGAATAAAGTCGTTTTGGCAGAGTGGAGCTTCTTCCTCCAGGGAAAATGTAACAAATTATGGCTTCATTCACCATGACTTCTTTTTTTTCTCAAATACCCACCTCAGAAGTCAAATTTAACCCTGACACTGCTCATTTTTTTTCCATTCACTCCCATTAAAGTAACAAAACTGGCTGCAGATTTATTAATCAAAATTAAGATCTGCTGACATATCTGCTACGGAATTTACAATCACAAATAATTTTTAACTGATGTAAACTCCATGTTCTCTCTGTGAAGCAGATGAACAACACAGGGCGATCAGTGAGTGTTATAAATTCACCTGTGAAAGTATGGGGGAAAAACTGGACCTGGTGTGAAAAATATTCTGAATAATTACAAAGCAGAATCCCAGGAACTGCAGAAAAGGTCATGGATGACATGCCTGTGAAAAGCCTTGATGCATGCAAACATTACACACCGTTTTTTAACTGCAGTATGCAAGAAGTGCCCCTTCTGTTCAGTTGGGACACAAAACATTGGTGAAGTGTCTGGGGGAAGAGGGGGGTAGGGAGGAAAAGGGGTAACTTCAGCACTGTGACAGAACAGGACTTGTTATTTCCCAGGGAAATCAGCACAGAAGAGAAATGAGCCAGGAAAGCAACTGGGAAAGATTGAGATTGGTGATCCAGAAAGACCCACATATATTTGAAGTGAACATCTGACCTGAGAGGGAGTAACTGCTGAAGGGAACAAAGCAAAGGAAGGAACTGGTAGGAAAATCCCTCTGGCTGATACAAAAATGCATCATGCTGGTCTTTATTAGTTTCCAGCATGCCTTCCTGGGTGAACCCAAGTCAGCACCCAAACTTGGCAAAACTTCAGACGTCACTGTCTAAAGTTTGCTGTTTGACATGAAGCAGGAGCTTTAAGTGCAGCTTGTAATTTCCAGCAGGAGGGTTCCAGGCACTTGCTGCAGGGCAAGGTTGTCCACCCAGACAGACACCCACATGGGATGCTCCAGGTGCTGGGGGAAATTTAATTACAAAGTCCTCTCCAAACTACAATTGCCTCCACAATTGCATACACAGCTTTGGTTTTGCTGGTTAACACACCCAGCTCAGCAAACAAAGAGTCCTTGGAAGGAGTTGGCTCAGTGACCTCTCCACCAGGTTGAAGGGTGGCTGCACCTTCAGGCCCTTCCACGCTCACAAATTCTGGCTCACTGCAAGCACAGACCTCCAGCTTCCAGCCAGAGATGCACATTTTCTTCCTGCTTCCCTCTGAATTTTTGGCAGTACATTGTTCCATGAGAGTTCACTCACAGGTGTCCCCCAAAAGGAGAAACACAGAGATGAAATGGAGCAGTCAATTCTGCTCAGCAACAAGTATCTCTCACCACCCTAAGAAAAATCTCCTTCTGACTGTTGATCCATTGAGAAAATAGCACTCCTGTGTTGGTTTTCCACTGCAGCATCCAGACCTCTTCACCTTTCCTTTTTCAAATCAAGTTGCTCTTAATTTCTCACCTTAATTTCTCACCTATAGACCATAAATTTCTCACCTGTAGACCATGAATTTTTCACCTATAGACGATAAATTTCTTGCAGCACATACTCAAGACCAGCTGATTCTTGTAGGACAAATATTTTCTCATACACAAAGCTGTGGGATATCATGTTTAACTAAGTTTTTTAACTGAGGTGTGAATTTGTTAGATTATTTTTTAAGTGCATTTAAGGCCGTGCCTTGGAAGTTTTATTCAGACTGAGTTTGTCTTGTTCTTTGAAAGCACTACGTTCATTTTCTTGTGAAATAAGGTCAATTTGCACCAATACCAATTACAGAAAGTGAACCTATGTAGCCAGCTCACAAAGAAATGTGAACACCAATCTAATCTTAGCCAGCCTATACCAGTTGCTGGTTTTGCCTTGAAAGTGTGGCACCAAAATTACAACATTTTATTTTATTCCATACTTAAAGATGACAACAGTAATTTGCTCATCACCTTGAAAAAACGCACTATATAAGCAGGGGATATTTGATATAGGATTATGTGATAAAGTAAGTTCCAAGTCAATGCTACAGGTCCAATATTAAAATACAGGTTAAATGAGGGTAGCTAAATTCAAAATCAAACACCTATTAGATGGTAAGTTCTACTTTCTCACACCATCCTGCTCAAGCCAGCACCCTCACTCTGACTTTCTGTTGCCTAACTCAAGCATTTGAATTATCCCTGTCTGGATCACATCACAGAACTCACCACTAAATCTATTCAGGGTGCATTTCACTGGCTGTGCACTCTCAGTTTTCCACCTGGCAGCAGAAACAGCTGCCTCTCACTTTATTGAGAATCAGCATCGAATTGTGCACAGACAGGTGCACTTTCCTCTATATTTGATGTTATAAGCCTTTTAGGGCACTGTACAAGAAGTTAAGTGGCTTCAGAAATATAAATCTGTTTTTTAATGAAGAAATAATGAGGTAAATATACAGAAAACATGGAAATTTTTGATTTTGTGTGCAAAAAACACTGAATTCCTTCACCACTCTGGATCAGATCTACCTATAAAATTCAGTAAACCTGCTGCACCCAATACCACATAAACACCTCTTTTCTTAAACAACATAATTTTCTGGTTCCCTAAAATCGAAATTAATAAAGAACTTCTTTAGTAACCTAGGATTTTTTTTTTTTTTAATTAAGGCTCTTTCTTTGTAGTCCCTAATACTAGAAAGCTCCAACCAAGATCAACAAGTATTGTGACTAAGAGAGGCCAGGAGAATTTTGTTTTATTATTGCATTAAAGGAATGTAAAATTCAATATCCAGATACCTACTTCTTTCAGACTGGGTTTCTGTCCGGTATATTGCACAACTGCCTTAATCTGCTGGGCTCAAAAGTGTCCTGGCATAAAGAAAATAATGTAATAGTTAAATTATTCACTAAATACTTAAAAATACGACAATGTTGCCCTCATTGTTCATCCTTATTCTAAGAGTTTACTGTGACCATAAAATTTTTTCACTGCTGGAAAGAAGGATGATTTTTTTCACCGACTGCTTTGGTGGTGCTCTCTTGTCACAAAGGCCCCCACAGAAAATGAAGACTGAAAAACAAATTGTTTAACCTCTCCTGGAATTACCCAATAATGCACTAAGGATTGGACAGAAAGATAATATTAGATCCACCTGAAAATTAGTATAAGATGCAAGAAAGAACTAAAGAAAGGGTTTCTTATTGACTGTGGCATCTTTCAAAGAATACTTAATTGGTGGGGACAGAAATACTGTTGGGTTCAAAAAAAGATATGCACACATACTCTGCATAGCAAGTATTTTTAAAAGTACAAACAAAACAAAAAAATTAGAAATGGCTTTTTAGGTATTTTAGGGAAGTATTTAGGTATTTATTTTTGATGTTACAAAAACATCACTGTGATTATTCACTAACACAAAATACCATAAGAGCAACTTTTTTGCTTGTTTGGATTGGGTTTTTTAATTTTAAATCTAAGCAGTTTTTTTACAGTTCATCCCCAGCTCAGTTATTTGCCTAGTTCTTGTGGTGAGTGGTGAGTGGTGCAGCTTGAAAGGAGAAGAGACTCTGAAGATAGGAAAACCTTTTTTAAATACTCCAGTCCTCTTTATAGACCAGGGCAAGGGTCCCTGTGGCTGGAGCTCTTCAGGGCTATATCTTGAACTGATATTTTAGTTTGTATCCTCCACAAATGACAGAACCTCTCTATTCATTATGAGTTTTAGCCAGCAAGCCTTCATCATCTTTTTATTTATTTTATTTTACCATTTGTCATGAGTTTAACTCTGCTTCCTTTTTTCTAGACTCTCTGCAGAGCAGTAATGTACCTTTTAAAACAGATAAATTCTCATGTTGCTAAGGATAGACCTTTTGCATTTATTGCAAAAGTATGGATGAAGCTGGGCTAAGCTGAAAGACTATTACTATGTAGGGCTTGATTTTTTAGCTCACAACTGTAAAACTTCAACATTCCAACAGCATTTGGTTCTCCTCATATGAATGGTTTCATAGATTATAACTCAGAATTTATGCAGGTGACGTTAATTTCAGCACTGGTGAAAAGGATTTTTCTCCCATTTAAAATGTTTTTTCTTAAACAACCATCCTCATTTAAAAAGGAAAAATTTCTCTGAATCTGGTCTCTTTAAGACTCTTTCTCTAGCTGCTCAGAAGACATATTTCCATATGAAAAGGTAAATCATCATTTTCGTATTATATTGATTTTCCACTTACTGTGATGGCAAAGATTTTCAGTCTTCCCAAAAAGAAAATAAAGAAGGATCAAAGTCAACATGTTTTTATAAGCTGATGAATATTTTCCACACTGAATCATTCAAGAAATTAAAACTAGCAATCTACAGCATTTAAAATCATGGTGCGAACACACCCCAGTGTACAAATGCTGCACTCCTAAACATTTAAATTCATTAAGTTCTTGGCAGCCCTATCTTATGTGTGCATATGTTTAATATATTTGTACTGACTGAGACTCCACTTCAAAATACTCTACCAGATAGGGATCAGGAGATGGTATCGAAAGCGATTCACTGGATCTTGTCACAAGTTAGACAAGATTTTCATCCCTTTTGACAATTTTTTCCAAGAACAAGTAAACAGGAAATGAGAATAACTACATCCAGCTTTCCTCAGCTACACTGATGAAAACCTGGAATAGAGGATGAGCAAAGTTATTTGTGTTGACCTATATATATATATATATATATACTCAAATAATGAGTAGTAATTCTAGCAAATCCCAAAAAACCACCATGAAAGCCACATCTGCAGGTAAAAATACTGCTGTCAAAAAAGGAGCATTCTATCACCACAGAAACCTCCCTACAGAAAATGTGTTAATAGATGCAAAAGATGAAGTGACTGCTTCCTTTGTAGGGAACCTCATCATCCATAACTTCCCAGCAACAGCACAAGAAGTTCAACCAGCAGACATGGAATTACCAGGACAGTTCATGACAACCCGTCAAACTCCTTGGAGGAAAATACTCCTGGATATCCAGGACACAAAAACCTTAGTAGAATTCAAGGCAGAAATCAGAAGTGCCTTTTAAGCTATGCAAATAGCAAAACCTCTAAGATACCTTTCCCAAGGTATCTCTCCTAAAATATTTTTCAAGAATTAACACCTCTCATTTGAGGCACGTCCCATAAGAAACCACAAGGCAGTACTCAAATAAGGAACTGATATCAGAGCTTCTCATGGTTATTAAAAGATATCCTAGCTATAATTGAAGCCAGTGAGCTACAATCAAGATGATCCTTATTAAAATAAACTAATGAGATTTGACAGAATGTGAATTTAAGCCTAAATACCAACAATGTCATGCTGTCAGCAAATGAAATACATTAATTGAAAACTGTTGCATTCGATTTAAGGCCCTATCATGCAAAACGAGAAAAGAGGTCACCCTAGACCTTCAGGGAATCTGTTCTTACAGAAATTTTAATTTTGCTCACAATCCCTGGGAAGCAAAAATAATGAAGTGCCTTGCTTAGAGATGTAAGAGGTGTACTAGTTGCACACTGAGAGCATTATGGTACACGTTACCTCATCTACCTACACAGAACATTCTGCTGAAAGAGCAGTGATAATTGGGGCTAGATAGTGTGCTCCTTTACTCACACTGGAAATCCTACTTCAGTGAGCCTGAGCAAGTGTTAATAATTTCCCCAGAATGAGTGGGACACCAAGCCTGTCTCTTGTTTCAGTCAGATGCAGAAGGAGTGGGGTTTGTGTGTTGCTAAGTGTAATACAAGAGCTCCTTACTGAGCATGGAAGGTGTAAAATAATGTAGGGTGAGCCAGTAACTCTGTGAAGGACTCTCTGGATGAGTTCCTGACAGCAACTTTTAAATGCAGATGTGAGTCTTTTGGATACAGTGGGAAAGCCAAAAATATTCACCTGTCCAAACCTTGGACTGCACCTGCAATCCCAGGCGACCCCACGCCCTAACAAAAAGTGACCCAAAAGTGTGTGACACAGACAGTGTTGCACATTCCTGGGCCAGCTGGCCTCAGAGTGGGAGCCTCGAGGACTCTGCATCTGGATGATGCCTTTGGATTTTAGCTTTTATATTTCTCATATATTTTTAGCCCCAAATCTTCAGTGTATAACTCTAAACTCCATACACAGTGTCAGCTACTGCTCTCCTATTTTGCTCAGACACAACAATTCCTCTCCAGGCCTGGTAATCAAGGACACTTGACTGTCTCAGGCCCTGAGAAATGTAAACAAAAGTGAGTTGAGGGGAGCAAACTTGGGGTAAATTACTCCATTACCCAAAACTGTAATTGGGAGATGAACCCCCAATATGCAAATGGACCAAACTTACAAAAGTGTGAAAACCTGTGACCTGTTGTCCATTTTTGGGTGTAGCCCCTGGGGGGCTTTGTCTGCCCTAAATGTACCTGAAGGCCCTTCAATAAATATAACTTTTTATTAATTTAATTTTTTCTGGCTTCTGTTTTTAGGTTGTCCCAACAAGGTATCATGGACACCAGCTGGTTTTGTGCCCTCGTGTCCTCTGCCTTTGTGACAGACAAGTGACTACTGGCTCCTGCATGGGGCCTATGATCCAAACTCCTCCAAAGCTAAAATCCTTAGAGGCACAGCTATTTGAGTATAACTAAGACTCCCTACATTTCCACAGGCCTCAGAAAAAACCACCCAGCATGGGAGAAAAGCACTGCAAAGCTGCAAGCCCTGCAGCACCATCTCAGGAGACACAGAGCGGGTGCCAACACAAGCCAGGACCAGACACCAGTAATCCAAGGTCACTGGCTCGGCCTCTCCCTGCAAAGCAGGCACTTGGGAATGTGCCACTGGAAAGCTGAGCTGCCTCTTTTTTTATTGGGACAAGCAACTGGTTAGAAGCTGCACTTACATTGCTCTGTGAATGTTTTGAAAACTGGAAAAAATCTTCAGATTTTCAGTGCTGCTTGGGAGGACATGCAGCAGTAAGCAAAGAAACCTGTTTCTGGTAGTTCAGTCTTTAAAAATGTCTTTTTCTGTCTGAATGGCTTGAAAGATGGCAGCACAGTCAGATTAGCAGCATTTGTTCGTTATGGTCCAACACTGAGCAAAAAGTGCCTTAGTTTTTCTTATAAAAATGTCACTCCTTGGACTGACTTACTTCTAGTTTTGAGAACTCCACAATTGCCTGAAATCACGTGGGGCATGGTATCAAATACCAGAAATCAGTCATGTTCATACAGACTGAAAAACATCACCTAATCTGTGTGGGAGACTGCCTGTGATCTTTGTGGGATGATATGGTCCCCACACATGGAGAAATCACTGACTTTCCAGCAGTCACAGCGGACATTCACTGACTATTTCTGAGACTCAGCTGGCATTGCACTCATATGTGTAACTTTAAAAAAATGAGGCTTTTGAGAGAAAACCAAGTCATTTACAGGAACTCATTTACAGATTATTTTCTTTCAGCTTACCTAAAAAATCAGTGTTTAAGACAGCAGAAGTTGGTAGTTTGCTTTTGAAAGTATCTTATCTACTACTGAACTTGTTCAGTTCAAAGACTACCTTCAATATTTTCCCTTTGTCATTTCCTAAACTGATTTCTGCTATCTAATGGAATAAAACTTGCTCATTTCTGGGGTGTGCAGAGCAGGAGCACTCATGGCACCAGTGAGATCTGCAGAAGTATGGTAAAAATGCAAAAGTGTTTTGCCAGCTTTGAAATTTTCCTGCTTCAGCTTATATACTATTCATTGCAAAGTCTTGCTCCTCATCTTCCTCCTTTTCTTCTTTCATGGCTTCTTGATCACACTCCACTTTTCTGCCACCAATTCCAATCAACCTCCAGGGTCTATCAGAAAAGCAGAAACATGATTAAGAGTAAAACATTTTGAGCTTTCAGAAGCTGAGGAAACACTCTTGGCCTGGCATGTGGAAGAGGTCCAGCTAATTGTGAGATGCAACATTAAAAGCAAAAGAATTCTCCGAGAAACCTGGACACAGCCCAGCTTGCTAATAAGTCAAATTAGATTCCAAGGCAAGGCAGAGATAACACAGATCAGAAGACAAAAATCAATGAATATTCTGGGGAAGGCTGTGTAAAGATTTCGTGATGAAGTGCCAAGTCAAAAGTGTGTTTATATGAAAATCGTTCTCCTGATACAATCAGGCAGGATGGAGACCATGCAAATTCCTTTTACAGAGCTCGTGCATCTGTCTCCAGAGAAAGTGATGTTAGAAGAGAGATAATCTGCATTCTTTTTTGTTAACTTTTTTTTTCATTCCATTTCTTAAGCAGTAGAAATGAGAATCCTGTGAAAAAGGAAAAGATTATGTAGACAGGAGTATTAAAGAGCTACAAATGTCTCACTGAAACTTGACAACTAGTCTGAAGAAAACAACCTCACAGTGTAAAAAGCCCAACTTGTAAAAAAGAAAGAGAAAACACTGTAGGCTGAGAATCTATAAATAATCTCAAATGGAAAGCTGACTGTTCAACTGGCATAAAATAATTTCCTTTTTTTTCTGTCAGTTTGGAACACCAGTGTTTTAATGTATTTTCTTTTGATTAAATAATTTTAATGGGTGTTGCTTGATTTGTCATCATATTTGTATTTCTCTTCTGTTTTTTTATTCTTTTTCAGTAAAAAATTTGCATGAATGTGTAGGGTTGTTTCCAGAAGAAAAAAAAATCTAAATAAAGTATGTTCTGCTGCCTTTTTTTTTTCCTGTAGATTTCAGTAGCTTTATACCAGTGACTCATAGCGTCCACCCTGCTGAATTTTCCAAGCAGAGGAAGTGCATAACTCACATTTTTCATTATATTATTAGCTTTACCTTACATCTTCCTCAGCAGGATCAAGTGTGCTTCATTTCTGCTGCCTGAATCCTTCCCTTTTCCTGGATTCAGAGTGATCACCACCCTGAAAACTAAATTCGTGGTGAAATTCACTGGCAGAGTGAAGGAGGAGATGTCTGGGGTGCCTTGGGGACCAGTGTCAGGCAGCAGATCCATTACTGATCTGCAAGATAGTGCAGGAAGAATGATGGTGAAATTTGAACACAACCAGCAATAAAAGAGGTGCTAAGACCTAAGAGGAGTTGCATAGGAAGAATGGATTGTGCATTTCTCATAGGACAATAATCTTCCTGCAGGAAGACGTGCCTGACACTGTTTGCAAACACCTGATTTTTCTGACAAATCCTAAATGCACCTTGCTGTGTCCCTAAAGAACCCTAATTTCTGTATCAGTTGTGTGTGTCTATGGTTTTATCTCCTTTTTGTCTCCTCCCCAAAAAAAACCCCGACAGGAAGCAACTACTGTGATTTCTAAAATTTCTAAGAATTTCAGGATAGAAGGACTTTTATAAGCTTTAGAAGCAAGTCATTCAAGGAGCAACGCAAAATCAAACAATTGATAAACCCATTGAAAACAAAACCCCAAAACTCTTCCTCCCTTGCTCCCTAGGTTTATCTGGAAGATTATGTGTTAGCTGCTGTTTTCCCAGTGTCCTCCTCCTCAAAGCCTGAAAAATAGCCAATTTTAGGTGGCACCAGTGGGACTTTCCAAAATGTTTTTTCCTCGTAGTTCCAATGCAACATGAATGACAATACTTACTTTTGCAGAGAATGTCATCTTTCCATTCCATTTAAAGAGGAAAATTCAAAAATCTTTCATAAAATGATACTGAATGTTCATTTTTTTTGAGTTGTTGCTGTGGTCTGAGGTGCCAGGAATAATAATCAGCAGGCCTGTGAAGTTGCCCACCGTGACAGTGCTCCTAGGTAAAAGCAAACCTAATATCCGTTCATCTTATCTTAGCTGGGTTTAAGCAAACAGCTTTCACTCTGCACCCTTTCATGGTCAGATACTAGGAGGGGAAAAAACTCCAAAACTATGCTTGGAAGAAAGGCAATAAACATCCCTGATCACTATTATAGATATGGTTACTTAATGTTTCCCAAAAATGATGGATGTGCATGGAGCAGTGCTCTGCATGTGGAGCAGCTCTTTAGCTGGAGGTAACTCCACGTCTCTCAAAAAACCCTCCACGGGGTTGGTACAGAAACATCACTATCAAGATATGCAGATTAGGCCTCCAGAAGAGTCAGAACTATGTGAAATCAGGGGTTTTTTTTAACATCTGCTGAGTGCTAATCAGGCAAGTTCCTTTGAGACAGTGCACTAGCTCATGCCATGCTGAGCAGAGTTTTTGGTTTGAACCCAAAACTCCTGCAGAATTGCATCTATCTCATCAAACAAGGCTTGTAATTAACATTTCTGCTTATTTTGAACCTTCACCTTTGCTCAACAAAATGGTAACATCTTTCTAGTGCTTAATACATGGAAACACACAATATTGCCCCAAAACGATGTTCCTCTAGCACAGCATCTGGCTCAACAATATTCAGCTGTGGGGGCCTGAAAGATGACTGTAGAAAAGCTAGGAAAAAATGGACTTTCCACAAGATCAGCAGCCCAACACTGCTCCATCAGTTGGTCTTCAAACCACCATAAGCTGCCAGAGTTAATTTCAAGATTTACCAGAAAGCTTCATGTTAAGACTCTCTAATGTTTCATCCTCTTAGTTACCTGCACCTGACTTATAAATGAGAAAAAATACAATGAAAACCCACACAGGTTCACTTTGCTGTTTCTTTTGGTTTACTCTGTCTAATAAGCAAAAAAAAAGAGGGCCCCTAAACCAAAAATAGGGCTCCTAAACGACTTACTGACCCAAATCACACAGGACTGGGTGTAGATGAGCTGGAGTCTCTCAGCCCAAACCCGCTGCAAATAACACAAGTAAACAGCCCGAAGAAGAGTGCTGGGGAAATAAACATCATGAAACACGACGGCAGTGAAAAAACTCGGCAAAACGCCCATTTCGGGTCATTTTCACAGCGCTCCGGGGAGTTTCAGCTCTCCCCGTAGCACCTCGCTGAGGCGGGGACGGACGGGGTGGGGGCAGCGAGACGAGAAGGGCTCCGAGGATGGGAATGGGAGGGGGACACTGTCCCAGCCCCGCTCTCCCGGTGTCCCCGGTGTCCCTAGATCACAATGCCGAGGAACCACTGCCGGCATCTCCCTCATCCCGCATCCATCCTGTTCCTCATCCTGCATCCCGCCCCACATCCATCCCGTCCCGCATTCCACCCCGCATCCTGCCTCATCCCACACCCTGCCCCGCATCCTGCTCCACCTACCTCACCGCATCCCGCATCCCAAAACCTACCTGCCTCCCGCCCTTTATCCTGCCATATCCCACATCCCGCCCCGCACCCCGTATCCTGTCCCTCATCCCGCCCTGTATCCCGCATTCCACTTCCCACATCCTGCCTGCATCCCTCCCTGCATCCCGCATCCCATCCCGCATGCCGCCTCACATCCCGCATCCTGCCCCTCATCTCACACGCCGCCCCGCATCCTTCCCCGCCTCCTGCACCTCATCCCGCATCCTACATCCCACATCCCGCATCCTGCCCCGCCTCCCGGACCACATCCCACATCTCACATCCCACATCCTGTCTGCCTCCCGCCCTTTTTACCGCTCCGCATCTTGCATCCCTGCATCCCGCATCCCAGATGCCGCATCTCGCATCCTGTCCTGCATTCTGCCCCACATCCATCCCGCCCCACATCCCTTCCTGCATCCCGCCCCACATCCCTTCCTGCATCCCGCCCTGCATCCCGCCCCGCATCCCGCATCCCTCCCTGCATCCCGTATCCCATCCCGCATGCTGCACCGCATACCGCATCCCTCATCCCACATCCCTCATCCCACATCCCGCCTCATATCCCGCAACCCTCATCCCGCATCCCGCCCGTCTGCGGGGCCCCGCGGCTCCTCCCGCCTGCTCTGCCTCTCGCCCCGCCGCCGGAGGTGTGTTTTCTCGCCGTGCCCCATCAAGACCCCCCTCTGTTATTGAAATACGAGGCCGCTTCCTCCTCGGCGGAGGCGGTGGGCGAGAGGCGGGGATGGACGGGCGGGCCGCGCTCCCGCCTCCCAGAAGAGACGTCCCTTTGTTCGGCCGGGAGGGGCCGGTACAGCCCCACCAGGGGCTCTCACCACCCCTCAGCCCCCGAGCACGGAGGGAGAGCGGGGCCACCTCAGTGTCCCGGGGATGGGGACCCAGCCCCCGGCCGTGTCCGAACATCCTTGGTCCCTAAATACCTCCCCTGAGGTCACCTGCACCTCGTTGTTTTACACCAGAGAAGTGCACTGCACACCTTTTTTGTTTGTTTGTTGTTGGGTTTTTTTTTCCCACTATTATTAACAACCACAAACTGATACCCTGATGGTCCCTTCTCTCAGGCACAGGGCGGGATTTTCTGCGTGTCTTGTGAAGCTGAGCTTCCATGATCCTTGTGAGTCCCTTCCAGCTCAGGATATTCCATGATCCCAGATAGAGCCCTGTTTATTTGCCTGGAGTTTGTTTTGTTTTTATTTTACTTTTCTTTTCAGTGGGATGTGCTGTGAAGCCGCCGACGAGGCACAGCAGTGGTGACCCCGGCTCGGTGACGCTGGTGAGAGCCGTGTCCCTTCAGCTGTGCCTCTGCACCAGGATGTGTCAGGCTCTGGCATTTCCTGATCTAGCAGAATTGATGGGCTGCAGCCTCTTTTGATGGTGCGGGCTGAGAGTTTGACACCCACAATGATAAAAGCCTGGCGGGGTCCAGGCTGGAAAATGATGTTGGGGATTTGCAGTGGGTGGGACACAGGCGCATTCTTCTGTTTAGGATTGGAGAAAGAGGGAGTGGGAGGGAGGGGGAAGGGGACAGGGTAAAATTAATCCACAGGACCAAGTTGGCTGGACCACCTGCGCTTTTTAATCTAGCAAATTTTAGAGGTTAAGAATTCCACATTTATTTCCTACTGCTGTTGGGAGATTTAGACATCAAGAACCTCATTATTTTCTCAAGTGGAGGAAAATAACACCTACTTTACAAAAAATAACATTATTTGAGACCAAATTCGCCAATCTGTAGAACATCAACAGGGCTTGGCCTTTTGTTCCCCAGTTCCTTTAATCTGTTGCTGTTTGATTTGGGGTTTTGTTTTCGGTCAGTTGCTTTTTTAAATAAGACACATTTAGAGATACAACAGTGTCCACACCTTTTGCCTGCAGTTTTAAGATGTGAGATTTGACGTGTGTGCTTTTCATGCCGTGGCATTTAGGGGGTTAAAGCCACACACTGCGTGGGTTTTAACAAGACTCCTTTGAGGTTGTGTGTCCCAGGATGTGAAGTGGACTACAATACAGAATTTTTTTATGCTGGAGGAATACTTTGGCTGGGGGGCGTTTAGAAATTGCATAATATCTTGGGATCAACAGTTGCCTGATGCAAATTTAGTGATGCCAGAGCCCTGAGCAAGGTGTGTTCTTGTTTTTGGGTGTAATAAGAGAAATAAGGGTTTGTTTCCTAGAGTGATAATTTTCCTGGAAGTTGGGGGTAAAAGAAAAACAGAAGGGGATCCTGTTAGGTCCAGTTGTTTCCAGCCCACTAGAACCCCCTCCCATGTTTACTGCATCACTTTATCGCTGTCTGAAACTAGGGTTCCACCCTCGGAGTTAACGGGAGTGTGGGGGGTAAATAAGGAGCGGGGGCTGGGAGCGGCCAGAAGCAAGTGGTCAGAAGTGTCGTGTTTCTCAGGGTGTCACACACCCTAAATCCCCTAATTCAATGGTCTCTTCATGAAGAACACTACCAGCTTCTTTCTTTTCTCCCCCCACTTTTTTTTTTTTTTTTTTTTTTTTTTTTTTTTTTTTTTTTTTTTTTTTTAAGTCCCGTGTAGTTTTTAGCTCAGGACTTGCTGGAGTTGAGAGAGGCTTTTTTAGGTGCGGATCTGGGCGGGCTGGACCCGAGGGGCGAGGACAGGGACCTGGAGGGACGGGGTGGGTGTGTGTGGGTGTGCCAGCGACAGGGGGAAAACCGCGGCGTCTGTGGGTTTATTTTTTCCTCCCATTCCTGGGGTCTGAATGAGAGCACGTTGGGCTGTAATTAAGACATCTTGGAGGCGTACTTAACTCATGACGTGTTGCTTTTCTTTTCCTCTCGGTGAGAAAGTGGCTCTCCCCTCCCTGGGTCAGGTCCTCTGCCACCCCAGAGCCACCAAGAGACACTCGGGACATAGACACGCACACGCCGACTTAAGGTGAGCACCAAAAACTTCCTCCTGCGCCTCGCTGCCCTCCGTTTCGAACTGCTGGAGTGTCCTGAGAGCATCTCGACTCGCAGGGAGCTCTGCTCAAGGTAAAAAGAAAAAAAAATCAAACTTTTGGGAAAGTTTTTTTTTTTTTTTACTTCTTTGCTGCTCCGAGTATGATGGGGACCCCGCAAGCAGTGCCTATGGCATCAGCTGCCTGCGCTGGAGGGATTTTGGAGCCGTTCTAATTTGGCAGCTGAGGCGGGGGGCGAGGGTGAAAGACGGATTGAAACTGGCTAACTTCAATGTCTTTGACTTTTAAGCGCTCTGTGTTAGCAAAGGAGGGATCATGTTGCAACTGCAGAAAGACAAAAAAGTCGTGCTCTGTGGCTTCCTCCTATGGGATTATTATTCTCACAGAGATCTGTCTTTCTTTTTTTTTTCTTTTTTTTTTTTTTAAGTATTTCTCCATCCATTCAGATGCTTTTAGAAGTTTTTTAGGATGTGGGGGGAAAAGAGCATGGCAGACTGAACAAACATTTCAAGGACTGGAAGCAGAAAGTGCAGAAAGTGCACAAAGTTCTGCCCATCAGGTTAGAAGCAGGAAGATTTTGATAAGATGTGCTATGTTACGTACTGATGTCATATTTGGCTATTTATTGTCAGGGGAAGCTTGAATAACATCTGGCACAGGTTGCTGTACTATCTCCACTCACCAAGAGAGTTGGGATGCCTCAGCATTTTGCAAGTGTAGCTGCACATGGGCTGGTCCAGGGCTGTGATAACTGCATCATTTTACTGCCTTTTTATATGGGGTTTGGGGTCAAACCCATATAAAGGTGCCATTCAAGACATTTCTCATGGCAGAACTCCTTGTGTGGCAGGTTTAGATACTGAGGGCTGGAAAGCTTTCTGTGTGTTTGAATTAAGGAGGTTTATTGCTGTTTGTATATAATTAGTGAGGGTTTAATTGCTGCTGGGGTCTTTCAGGGCAGAAAGTGGTGCCATGGATGCTGGTGCTTGATGTCATGTAAGTGATACAACACCTTCAGGAGGCTCTGGGGGGCTGGCAATGTGTTCAGGAGAATCGTGCAGGTGATTAACAGCAATGAGTTTGTATTAATGGCTATCAGGACTGTTTCAGTGCCTAAATGTGGAGAGAAGGAGCCTGGGAAGAGCCCTATTGTTCTGTCAGGAATTTGTGTGATGTGGTGGTGGAAAGCACAGATGAAGTGAGGCCGTGTAGCTATGGATACAGACCCCTCCTCAATAAACACAGCTTCTAGAGACAGGTTATTTTCAGAACACGGGGAAATATTTATCGCAATCAGCAAAATTGTCACCAGGATGATGTGAGGAAGGGACCAGGGGTGCACAGTCCTGTGCCAAGGTGTGGCATGCTGGAGGAAATTCTCATGCCAAGCACAGGCAGCTCTGGTTTTCTGAGGGTTTTGGGTCTGGTGAGGCCACAAAAGCAGAGTCCTGTAAAGCACAGCTGAGCAAAGCAGTTCTGAGTGCATCACCTGGGACCTCAACCCTTGCACACCCACCTGTGTTTGTGTCAAGGGGAAAGGGAAGAAGGAAGAATGCAGGAGGGAACAAAAAATAAAAAACCACCCTAGCTTGTGATGCTTTCCAATACTACAGTAAAAGTGAAGTAAGGGGGAGGGAGGTAAAGAGCAGCTTTTTCAAGTTAAACCCCAAAAAAGTCAATGCAATAATGAAGACACTACCAGTCCTCACTGAAATTTTGCCAAAAGACCAGTCTTCCTAATAAGATTCCTGAATGTGTAAGCAGATTCCAATAGGAAAGAGGACAAGAGCCCATCAGGGAGAAAAGTGTTGTCCATAGCCATGTCCCTGTCAGAGGCTGTCAGCACAATTCACAGCAGAGCATCCTCTCATCACAAACCCAGAGGGTTCAGTTTTCTCTCAGTACCACTGAGACTGTTAGAACAACCCAAGATACAAAAATAACCCCAAAAAACCCCTAGAGAAGTACAAAGACTTGGGGCAGGGAGAGAAGAGGTTTCAGGAAAGAATGGAGGGTTTCTGTTGCATTACAGTTTGTAAAATTGGTAAGAAGAGTGTTTTCTACTGCAGGTCCCCAACTTTTCTGGTTCTTAATGCTGATATGTGACTAAAAGGAATATTTAGTCCACTATTGGTGTCAGCCTGGAGCCAAAAGAACTGTTATCAATACTTAATGAAGTCATTTAACCCCCTTGCCCCCCAGTAAAAAAATCTGGAAGCAATATGGACCACCCTTTAAAAGGTGTTTTGAGATTCTTCAGTGAAGAGAGACTTTGCAATTGCCTACATTTAAATATATTAAAAATTTTCCAATTCGCCACAAGGATTAAAGTGTGAAAACTGGAATTAATGTTTTCTGCTTTTCATTTGCTTTTTCACTGAAGCAGTGCTTAAACTATTCCTGGAAGTTGAAATATTTTGCATTTCTGCTTCATTGTAAATCCGACAGTGTATTTCGTTGCTTAAACTCTATGGAAATGAAAAATTTTGTGGGAAAAAAAAGTTATTTTCATATGACAAGCTGCTTCTGTTGCTTGTGAGGAAGTATTAGACATTCTGTCTCCTCTGGTAGGAACTGTAGCACACAGTGCTGCGCTTGAAAAGGCAGCTTGTAACTTGTAGGTAACAAAATGTTCTTTGGGGTAAAAAAAATAAGTAAAATAAAAAAATAAAGACGTCTGAATATACTTAGGATTTCAATCAATGGTGTTTAAAGAGGATTAGAGGAAGCAGCTGGCTAAACAAATATTAGGTGTAGAGTGGATGCAGTGGTATAAATTAATAATGCAGCTCTTTATCTGCCGTATGAATGAGAGGTTTTGTGGCGATAAGGCGGCCCAAACACGGTCACTTGATGCCACCTAGTGGTTATTGCCGAGTCTTTTGGCAGAATTTTCTTACATTCACAACATCTGTAACTAATTCAGGTGCAATCTAAATGTAACTGGTTAGATTTATTCACATTTACCGTTAAAAACCAAAATCGGCTAGTTGTTTGTTTGGGGTTCTTTTAAATTCGACTTTTAGGGGAGGTTATCTCTGTGTTTTCAGTGCCCATTAGATCTGATAAAAAAACAGTTCAGCTTTTATTTATAATCTGCCACTAACATCTATTTGCAGAGACTGTTTAAGCCACTCAGTCACAAACAGCCACAACTTAACACTCAGTTTGATGGGCTGAGCTGTTAGTGGGTTTGAGTGAGGAAATTTCTGTACAAATATTGTGTCAGGAGAAGTTGTGTCCAGCAGCCAGGATTTCAAAGCTCCTTCCAAAAGTCTTTTATCACATAGGACGTGCTTTTCTTAACCCCCTTTTTGATTTGTCCTGAACATTGTGTCGATGATAAGAAATTAAATAGATTAAGGAAATGTATTATTTCTGATAGCTGAAAGAAGGTCATAAACCCTTTTGTTTTCTTTTTTTCACCTGCTGTTTTTCTCCACCCTCCTCAGATGTCACACATAGTCATAGGCGAAATTTTCTATTTTATTGGGGAAAGTAAAATTGTTTATTTAACAATTATAAGAATTGTTTATTCAGCGGTAGATACCGAGGTGCTGTCAGTTCTCATAGCTCTAAAAATTATCCCATCCAATGACAAGGTTTTAAGCAGGCAAAATTGCATCTGGATACACTTTGTAATGGGATTTATGGTATGTGGCTGGCTCACGGGTTTCTACTTCCTAAGCTTTTAAAAAATGTCACCATGAACCCAGCTTCCACTGCAGCCACCCCCTAGGCACCCAAATGAGGTGATGAATCCATGGTTCTGATCCCACATTTTTTAAATAAGTGCCATGGCGGTTATTGGAGCGAAGAATTATTAAAATACATGGCCAAGTCAAGCTCCCTGGGCTTCACTTCCTCCTGGTTTTCATAACCAAGCAGGAAATCAAATGGACACGTCACACTCAGCAGAACAGAAAATTCCTGTGTCCTTCTTCTTCTCTCAGCTTTGAAAACACTTTTTTTGTTTGTTTACCTTAGATTAGGACAACAGGATGGGTGTCTCAAACATGATCAATAGCTCTGAAAATAAACATTTAAAGCATTCATGAAGAAGCCACACAGCAGCAGCCTGCACTGGCTACCCTGGAACCTTTTCTCAAGACTCACATGAAACACTGCCACAGGAGGTTGTTAATACAACCATGAGTTAATGGCTAAAGTCTGCTGTGCCATTAATCAGGAAAAGTTTATGAATTAAAGACTAGGAATGTAAAATACCACAGCAGCAAATGAGCTAATTGACTGAATCCTGTGCTTCATAGGTGGCTTACCTTTCCTCTCAGCTCTGCCCAGCCTGGTGAATCACAAGGCAAAGAAACACAAACTTTATTAATGAGAGTTATTGCAAGGCCACTAAACCTCTCCTGGGACCAAGCTTTCCACTGACACACAGAGTCACTGCCCTTCCTGGAGCAGGGCACGTCAGGGCAAAATCTGCATCATTAATGTCCTGGCATGGCAGAAAAAAAAGAGTCATGAGACAGAGGAATGTCCCTGGATAAATGTGCCTTGCTCCAAAAAATGCCATCTTGGCATTTGCCTTACTCCGGGAGACCATTATCTTGAGACATCTTCCCATTAATAGTATCTTCCAATTACCTTAAACACGTGTGGCCTACCAGGAAAATATGGGTCCTGGAGACTGGTTGAATTGGAAATGTGTTTGACAGAAATCTTAAGTGATAAGAAACAAAATGTTTCAGACTACTCCAGTGCAAAAAGAAGGAAAAAATAGAAAAATATAATTATTTGGGCTGGAAAGGGACTTAAAGGTCATATAGTTCCAGCTCCTCTGCCATGGGGTCACTTAGAGATAGCTCAGACTTGGGTTTGATCACTTTTGCTCTGTGTTTTTGCAAGTGGGTATATTAAGGGGCTTTTTGCATGCCATATGTTAATTTTCACTGCTTGTGCTGTGGTACCTGATAACTCAGCTGATACCTGAATTGTGTCAACAAGTGTTAGTGAACTGTGCCATGAGGAATACCTACACCTCCTTTGATTTAAGCTTTTTTATGTTCAGAATTCCTTTCCTGCAGTGGTGCCTCCTCACACAGAGAAGCGTGCATGATCTGCATCTGCACCACTGCTCTGTGAGAGTCTGGTCCAGAAAAACCATCGATAATCAACATTACTCACACCAGTAACTCGGTGAAATCAATAGAAACTCAAACAAGCCTCAGTGAATAAAACTATTCGTCTATTTGCATACAGAGCATCACACATGGCTGATCAGGAAGCAGCTCACAAAGCTCCAAGCAGCAAATCTGTTCAGTTTTATAGATATAAGTACCCATACGGTGCTGTCAATAAAGCATTTGAGCAAAACTGTGCACATTTGCAAAGAGTAGAGGAATCAAGGCCTGCACCTATGGAAGAAGTCCATGCTTAGTGTAGAAAAAGAAAACTTTCATGGCTAAAATAACATCCCAAACTCTCCAATTGAAACTTACTACCCATCTATTCATTAACATGTTACACTCCAATATATTTATGTGGTTGCTAGTTGGGGTGTTTCTTTCAATAAACATATTTTCAGGCAAAAAAAGAGAAAACCACCCTTGAATGTGAAAACAGTGGAGTGTTGGGCCCAACCAAGAGATTTATAAGAGCCATATCAGAGAAAAAAAAATAAGGTGTGTGGTAGCTCTCCAACTGAAATTTCACTGATGCACATCTGTTGCAACTACAACAGACTATGATGGTGTCACCATTTTCTGATCATGCTGCTAATGGCCTGAGGTGATCTGCTCAGCTTTTTTAACATCCAAGGTGCTGTACACCAGAAAGTCTGGGATTTTAATTTCATGCTTAACCTGAAGGATTTATTCACTCACTTTTATTTTCAGAAAAAAGGGTGTGTTTCTGGATTTTCAAATATCTGAAGAAAAATGCCAGGTTTTTCTGAGCCTTTGCAACTTGTTTCTCTAATAGCTTTGATTATAGAGATGTAAAATATGTGCACAATACATGATTCGGTGTTTATCAGCAAGTCAAGCAGGCAGACAGATTTTTTGGTTTGGGTTGGGGTTTTTTCAGTTGTTGCTGTATTTATTCTTTGATTGGTTTCATTAGAATCCATTTACACTGGTGCACTGTAGATAAACTTGATCTTAAAGTTCTTCTCCAGCCTAAATCATCCTAAAAGCTGTGTAAATGCAGTGATTGTGTGTCTGGTGGTGCCTGTGCTGGTATGCCTGGTCACATTTATCATTCCATGTCGTTCTGATGTGCTGTGGGGACTTCATGGTCATCTCTGTGAGCCAAGAACCAAGGAAAACCAGCAAAGGTGTCGATCTCCCAAGTGTTATCTAGATTTTGCCCAGCTGAAAAGCAGATAGAGAGAACAGTAATTCAGCTGTTGTTGATGCAGTAAATGCAGCCAGTGAAAGGGTTGTTGCTCCCGGTTTCCAGGCATTTCATCTGTTTTCCCCCACGAGCAGGTTAAGAAAAGTGTGCAGCTATTACATTTTTCTTTCACAAAGCAACCTCCATGCAGCTGGTTCCATCTGCATTTTAATGTAAGTTCCGCTCTGATCAAACCAGACAACAAGAAAAACTTTCAATCCCAGCAGGCTATTTCCCCAGCAGGATGGCAGAATAACAGTGGCAAGTCTAACATCTTCATAAACAAGGTGGGAAGATGTTTCCTTGGTAAAACTAGTGTGGCACATTTTCAAAACTGGTTGGGAAATAAACAGCTCACTGTGTAGCCAACAGAGGCACATTTCAAATGGGGCTTTGCCAGGGCTAGTCAGCTTTGGTGCTCTTCAAGGTTTTCATTTGTGACTTGGATAAGGGAATTGAAAATATGCAAATGTTTTTAGAAATTGCAAAGTAGGAAGAGGCTGAATTATTTTTTCATTTGAAGTTTAAATGGTTTTGCCTGACTGGAGTAAAGAAATTAAAAAAAAAAAAAAGGAAAATACTGTTTTCACAAAACAGAATGTGGTAAACTGACAAACCAATAGAACAACCTACTAAGACACTTTGGCATCTAAACAAGCAGAAGAATATTTAACAAAATATCAAGAGGAGAACGAGAGTTCACACTTTGTGGCCCAAATCATAACTTTGTTCTTGAACAAAGTAATTAAAATACAAGATCTTTGCAAAAACAGCTCACCCCAATCTGACTTCAAAACTCATTTGGGCGCACAAAACTTGAAAATTATTTATTTCAAATCACATTCTGCAAATCTGAGACAGAAGAGGTATTCTCACTTTCGAACGTTACTGTGCTCAGTGATCCATTTTACATACCAAGTTGATAGATACTACAGATTTACTGCTTTTCAAGACATATCAAGCAGCAAAATTATGCAGAGAATTATCAGATAATGTCCCTTAAATAGGACTTTTCCACAGAATAATGGTTGTCTATAAAAAGTTAAACTACCATGCTTAGGGAAAACTCTGTAAGTGCCAAGAGAAAGCACAGACATTTATTTCCAGACCAGGAGACACAGATCCTGTCAAGCTATATTTTAAGACTGACTTATATTTGCTGAATCTGATGATTGATAGAGATTCTTTTATTTTACCTGGGGACTGTTGGTTGATTTCTTCATCATCACTGAATTACTACAATTTGTTTGGACTTCAGCCTTTTCTTGACTTTGCAGTGGGGAAATGTGGCTTTACTTCCAATTGATTACAGGTTTCAGCAAATCTGTATTTATTTCTGTGACTTGCAGTGTGCAAAATAATCATTTTTTCAGACAACAACTCTCCTTCCACGCGCAATGATATTCATCAACTCTTCATTATTATAACTTCAGAAACTGCCATGGAATGATGATTGACAAGTTTTATACTTAAATATATATATATATATATATATATATATATATATTAGTAGCAACTTTTCAGTTTATATTGAGTTTATCACATAAAATGAAACAAAATCTTCTGGTTGTAAGTGTAAAAATGGTGACCACATGGTGGAGGGCAAGAACTCACCCTGAAAAATATCTAAAGAGAGGGAGGTGGAAGTCTCTAATGTGGGACCACACAATCTTTGAGTTCCTTTGACACCAAACAGCCAATTTGACATTTTTTTTTTCTATCAGGCTTGAATATTCCTTAAACTGTGTCCCAAAGTCATTAGAAATCCAGGATCTTGATTCAATATATTTTGGCTGTTTGTGCCATCTATGAAGAATGGCTCTTTTGGCCATGAAGTCACAATCTCATTATCAGGGAAATTTATGGATGAAAATTTCTTATCTGGAGGAAAACCAGAAGAAAGAACGCTCTTTTTCTTTTGCAATTAAATGTTTGCAAGTTCAGTTAAAATGTGCAAATAAAAATGAACAAAAAGACAAATTAAGCACTCTTCTAGTCAACAGCCATAACGTTTTATTCCCACGTTTTTGGGGTGCATATTGTTGTGAAAAAAGAAATTCTGATTCTCTGTAGGTGCATAAGCTCTTCCCAGACCTCCGTAAGGACAACAGAACACACAGGAAAGACAAGTGAATTTACCTCAAGGAAAATTTGGTTCATATTCCTCTGCCATGGAAGCTTAAACATGGCAGATGGCCTAGAAAGCATAAAACAAAATAAAAATTCTCATAACATTTTGTGGGTTTGTTTTATTAGGTCATCAGTTTTGAAGCCATGATATCAGATAAGAGTCTTGACTCACAGTGGAAAAAGTCTTTTGGCCTTTGTACTTACAATGGAAAGTTTAAATATATGAACTGCAGAAGTAAATTGGGGAGAATAAAGAATAAAAAAGGAGAAGATATTACAAAGTGATGCCACAGCTCCAGTTTAGCAGCATTTTCTAGAGCCTTTCAAGGAAAAAGGAAGAAGGGTAAAAATAGTGGGGGGAAAAGCGAAAGGCATCAAAATTGTGGTATTGCTTTTTCTCAAACAAGAACAGAGGGGTGTGAGGAGGAAGCTCAGTTCTTCTGTGCACAGTAGGCAGTGCTGTGAAATGTTGAAAAATCTTCTTAGAGCTGTGTTTAGCTGAATGGGAAGAAGGAAGCAAAGAAGGACAGCTCACAGAAAACATGAGGCTCATTTACAGTTTCCTGATTGAGTCTTCCATTTCCTACCATCCAGCCCTTAATTGCTCCTGGCTTTGACCTTTAATGCAATCCTCCAGCACTGAGCCGATCAGCATCTGAAGATTGGTTCAGGAAGCTGTGCTTGATTCAGTGCTGGGAGAGCCTTTTGGAGTGCAGTATTTCATCCCAAAATCACCTCGGATACATTCCACAAAGTGCTCTGCTCAGACAGTGAGGGATGAGCCAACACACTCGTCTGTGATGCTGACCTTCTCTTACCTCCTCCTGAAATAAAATCACAGCAGAGGATAGCCAGAGGTCCACGGGCACAGAACAGGCCATTATGAGTAAGTGCCTGCTGCATCCTTCTCATACAGTTTATCATTCCACTGCTTCAGGAATTCTGGAGTGATTGCAAGTCAGGTAACTTTATTGAAAAGCAGGAGCCCAGCACCTTGTGCTTATATCTCTCTGTCACTCTGGTAAATAACTTCCCAATGCATAATGGAGAGCCCACAGAGGACTTCCAGGGAGTCATTTTTGCAATCCTACCTCCTCGCTGTTCCAGAGAGAGAACTTGCTGTGCCAGCAGAGAACGTAGCACAGTATCAATTGAAGATTCAGGCAGCTGAAAACAAAACACTAATTGCTACCCTTTAATTATGTATTGCTTTTAATAGGAGAGAGGATTGCTCAGTAGTTAGGACATTTTGCTGTGAGGGTACTTTATTGTTGCTGGAGGAGCTTTGTTTCAGTCCCCAGCTCAGACTTAAACCCCTGTGTGACTTTGAATAAGTTGAGGTTCTCAGTCCATCATTCTTCCATCGGCCAAAATGGGATGATAAAACTTCCTCTGTTCACAGGCATGGTGTGAAGACCCAGATATTCATGCAGGAAACCTCAGCAGTTCATCTGGTGCTATCAAATGTGGCTGTGCAGCCAGCTGGGTCAAACAAGACCAGTTATTGCTTTCATCTCTGGGCCATCTTTATTTCTCCTGGTGACAAAGTACCAGGAAAGTCTCCATACAAGCCAGTCTGATCCTGGCCATCTCTAATGGCTTTGGGAGGAATTGCAATGAAGGAACCCAGAGGAACTGCATGGAAAATACATCTCTACCATCAACCCCTGCTTAGTTGGTACCATATCTCTGTTTTTTATACAAACTCACTTATTTTGTACAAACTTGTGGTTCCAGCAGAGTTTGTGAGCTTTGGTGAGACACTGGAACACAGCCACTGAGCCCAAAACAATAATTCCTTCAGAAGCTGGAGTAGTTCTCAGCAGTCATATTGATTTGGGCTACCATCTTCTGTAGTACTTCAGTCATTATTCAAAGTACAGGAGGGATGTCTGAATGTTACAGACTTGAGGAAAGTGAATGGGAGTGAAATTAAATAATCTAGACTGCCTGAGAGTACTAGGAATCACTTAGGTAAAACAAGAGAAAGGTAATTATCTTCCCCAGAAACTTTTTGACTTGCTTATAGAAAAAAATGCAACAAATTGCACAGAGAAAATGTGGAAACAACAAGAAAATATACATAAAATTAATACAGTTTTTCACTTATAAATGACATTTTTTAGTGATCAAATTAAAACTAAAAAAAATATGTTATACAAAAATTATATATGGAAATTAATGCATTTTTCGAATGCAAGAAAACCCCTGATATTCACTTTGCTTAAGATGTGTTGTATGTGAATGCCATATACTTACTTTACCAAGATATAAATGCCCACATGAGCAAAAGGAAAATAAAAATCTGGTCAAAATACCTTGGGCAATGAGGTTATTGTTCTTTCTGCAGAAGACAAAAAAGCAGTTCTGGCTTGAGCTGTTGAAAACAGTCATGTAGCTTTCTACTATTTACTTTTCTAAAGGTTAATACAGCAGCCTGAAAAATCTTGTGTAATTACTTGTGAGAGTTGTGTATGCTAATGTCTTCTGACTCATTGACTCAGAGGCCAGTAATATTCCTTCTGGTTTTCTGGCTTCATTTTCCTGCTAAAGTATGGATAGCCTCCAAAATTACTGATTTATAGATTCATACACATAATGGGAAGGATTTTAGGTACTTTTATTCAAAGCAGGTAAAATTATTTCGTGTGCTGGCCCCTTGCTCTGCTTATTTTTCTGTGGGTATGTGCTTGATAAAAGGTGTCACAAAGTAAAGTTCACCTTTATATATTGCATGAGAAGATACCAAGTATTTTAGATAATTTGTGGTTTTCCAGATTTTAGCACATGGAAGAGAACATTTCTGACCTTGGGATTTTCAGTAAAGCCAACATGGATTTGGACATACAGCTGGAAAATATATTCCCCATGAAGGAATTAATTGTGTTGCATTTAAACAGCAATTGCTTCACTTCTGACATTAGATTTATAGGTTTTGAAACAAATAGGAGCTGTGGGACTCTCTGAGAGCTGGCAGAATAGTGCAGGTTCCTCCAGCAACCTTTCATGGCTCACCTTCAGAAGGCTTTCTTCAGAACCATGAACATAATGTGTAGTTTGTGCAAATCACTTTTCATCCCTGCATCTTAAATGCCAAAAGAAAGATGACAACTAGCATCAAGTCATTTAAGTGGACATCAAGTTAAAATTATATATATATATGTATATATATATATATGTATATATATATATGTGTGTGTGTGTGTCTTTTATATATATATATATATATATATATATATATATATATATATAGTTTTAAATTGCTTTAAAATTGAAACTGATGTTCTGGAACATGTTTAGCAGTTTCAAATCTAAGAGAAATCTTGGGAGTTTTTCCTGTACACATCCATGGTGCAGAGAGTCCTAAATATATACATACAGACTGAATTTGCTCTGTCTGTGCCATAATTGTCCTGTGCTCTGCTCTGAGATGTTGCACAGAGCCACCATGAGACTCAAGGAACAGACCAGCAAGGAACACTTGCCCAGAAAGCATTTTCAGGTCAGGATATTCCCCCAGCTGCCTTGCAAATGCTGAAAATGTTTCTTGAATTTACAGCTATGGATGTCTCTTGTGAAATTAATAACTTTGCTTCAGTGATCAAGGAGCATAGATAGTGTTGTTTAAACTCTCCTTTTGCCTGCTGAAAAACAAACAATATTTATCTTTGACAGCACCCACTGGACTGTTTTGCCTGCAGTAGAAAATTAAGTCACTTTACCTTTTTATCTGATGGCCAGCAAAAGGAAAACTGAGCTTGCACAGCTTTTTCCTCATAAAACATTAAAACCCAGAAGTCTCAAATATCTTTACATGCCTCAGAAATATTTTCATTAGTTTGGGTTTGTTTTTTTTTTTTTTGTTGGGGTTTTTTGGGTTTGTTTTGTGGTGGTTTTTTTTGTTGGGTTTTTTTTGGGTTTTTTTTGGTTTGGTTTGGTTTGGTTTTTTTTTATTTGTTTTTCATAGGTGATTTTTTTAGTATTTTTTCAGTTTTTCATGGTGTTTTCAGGTTTCAGCATTATCCCAGGTGTTTTAGGACATCTAGAGGAACCATTTCTAGATCTCCTAGTGGTTGCTAGGTTATTAGATTTTATTCTCTTATATCCTTAACATACAAGCACAAGAAAGGAGAATTTTGAAGCAGGAGGGGAACACACAGGTGTGAGGACAGAGCAAAATATTTACAACTTCTCATGAAGAGAATGAAACCTGAGGAAAGGTAAAAATATACCATTTTGGCTAAAATCACAACTAACTGAGAAAGTACAGGTGCTTAACAGCTGCAGAAGTTTGAAGTGAGCACACAGAAGTTGGATCCTGGGCCATAGTTCTGGATGGTTTTTATTTCTGGGATTTGCTGCTTGCTCTGCCATGGAACAGCAGGGAATGGCTCTGTGTCCCTCCCTGAGCTGCAAACACATTTTTTATCCTGAGAAAAACAAGAGAGAAAATAGTTTCTTACAAAATTTTATTTATAAAAAATTATTATTAAATAAATAATAAATAAAAGTTAGAATGCATAAAGAATTATAAAGAAGGAAATCAGCTGAAGTCCAAATATTGCTCCTGAATTCAGAGTGAGCAAGGAAAATCTGAGTTGTAGTCAAAGTGCTATTTATAGCTTTTATGTTCAGAGTTTATAGAAGAAACGAGTTTATAATGGAAAGTATGTCAGGTTATGAGTGTGCCAGTACCTTTTTTCCAACAAAATCTAATTTGGGACATTTAAACAGAGGTGTTTGGAGTGGAAGACTAGCACTGAAAGCTTTTTTTTTAATCTTTTCTCATGACCAGTGTGAAATCCTTCATAAAATACGTGTGCCAGTCCTTTTATAGTAATAATGAAGGGAATTTCTGAGTTTTTAAATAGGATCTGACTTTAGAGCCCTTGAAATAGAGGGCACCCACTAACTCAGACAGTAACTGTGAGGGAAGGAGCACAGCTAGAGCACATTCTCAGTTCCTCCTCTGATTTGGGTTTCCCTTTTTTGCTCTCACTCTGCTCTCAGGGGATGGGATCTCTTGCAGCCACCCTCTGCTTTAATCTTTATTTATGTGGGTTTGAATGGAGACCTGGCTCAGCCTCCAGCCCTCTTCCCTAACTTGTTCCATCAGGGAGCCTGCAGTTGTGCTTTTTTACCCTCGCTGCCAAAATCTAGACTAGAGCCTGCCTCACTCAGTGTGGGATTTGTGCATTTGGAGCTGTGTGATGGCTGAGGAGGAGCTGTCTTCCCTTGGATAATCCATAGTGAGAACTGAGGTCCCAGTCAGACGTTCAAAAATTGTTCTTCCTCATTTCCCCCCCACCAGCTCCTCACCCACATTCTTGGAGTAGAAAAAAAAACCAACCTTGTTTTGTTGCCACAATCACCGTCCCCTTCCCATAGAAGAGAAGGTATCACATTTCTTTAATTGATTTTCCCTGCAGCACATCTGAGACACTGTGACTCCCTGAGACTGAAATGCCTCTGGTATCTAAAGGCAGGGATTGTTCCACCCTGACACCAGTAAAGATCAAAGACAAATGCCTCAAGTTAGTCTGGAAGCACAAGGGAAATGGTCCTCACTCCACTTTTATACAAAACAGATCCACGGCTGCACCTCAAAAGATTTGTCCTATAAATTTGAGATTAAAACAGCAGGGTTCAAAGGCATTAATTCTATGTAGTGTAATCTTTTAGTGGCACATTGGAGGTGAGAAATTTATCTTCATTAGAAGCAGGGTTTATATGCATGCTCTTATGTCTGTGTCAGATCTAATTAGAGCAATGACCTGATTTTTTGAGGAAGAGATTTGTACTGTCTACAGCCTTTCCAGTGAGTCTAGGTTATTAAAAAGTTCATCGATTATGTTTATACTTCTCAGATTATTTTGTTTTGATGCTATGAAAGTGCTTTTAAAATAGTATCCATTCCTCAAATTGGCCAGAAGACAGGGATATTTTCTATGATTTCCTTCAATCATATCAGTTAATGGAACCATATTTTCTAATCTTCCGTTGTCAATGACATTTTCCTTACTACTTTTTGCTGTCGTTAGCAGCTATGGGCCCTAAGAAGAGAAGCTTTTCTCTCTTGGATGTGCAGTTCCTATGAGAATGTTAAAATAGCTGTTCTACATGAATAACCCACTTTAGGAACAGATTAACCATCACACAAGTTTGAACATGGGATGGGCATGGAGTTTGCATCTGGAGTCTGCTCATGCCCATCCTGTAAGATTCCAGTCCCAGAGAACAGAGAGTCAATAGTTTGTAAATAAGTATTCATTTTCTGCCTGGGACCCACAGAAACTGCATGAGTAGTCATTATTTCTTCAGAGTGGATAACAACATGTCTTGATGCTTCAAGAGTGAAAAACAGAGGTAAATTATTTTATTGCAAGATTTTGTTCAGTAATTTCCCTCCTTGTCCCAGGTAGGCATCTCTAGATAGAGGATGAACAAATTCCTGAGCACTGATTATTCTAACCAGCTTTTCCTGGTGCAGCGATGTCAGTCAAAAACATGTCTTGCTTTATCAACAACCAAAGATGGCATGGCCATCCATAGACATGTAATATACAGATAAACACATACTTTCTTCAATGAGAATTCATTTTGCTCACCAACAGCAATCAATTCAGCTCCTGGGGGTTTTCCCCCCTTACAGCTATGCCTACACCAGGACTGACCTGTCAGCATCTCCCTACCTATCTAGCTAAATCAACAAACCCTCTCTAGTGTAGATTAAACTTAATTAGGGATTAGCACAGCTCCAGTTCTGTTAGGCAGCCCTCAGGCTGGGAGGTGGAGCTGTCATAGGATTGGTTTATGGAGGTCTTCACGGGGATAGGTTTGGGAATTTGGGGCTCTTTTTTTTTTTTAACCTCTGCTATTAGACTCTTTAAAAACCTTTCCCTGGCAAAACAGCATTTAGAGTGCAAACCCTGACATTTGGATGTAAGGGAATCTGTGCCTTTGGCCCCTGAGGAAGAAATGAAACTGAGCTGACCCCACAAGTTTTAAACTCCTGGTAAGTGAGAGATCCTAGAAGAGGGTCCCATGCCCCATATGCTCTGCAGTTTTTTTAGCTTGAGAAATTTATATATGTCACCGAGATGAAAGCTGGCCTAAGCAGAAGTCAGTATCTCAGTTAATTTATTTGATAATTTATGGTCCTGGTAGAAAATCACAACCCCAACTTCTAAAAGCAATAAGGGAACGATAAGCCTTGATGATGTACAGATCCCTCATGGTCTGACAAATACCTGAGGTAAGTGATGCTGCATGGGGTGTGGAGAAAAATTACAAATTTTCCATAGTACTAACTGTGGAGCATTTAAGTAGAAAGGAGCAGAAATACCAGATTTTCAGGGAAAAACTCAGTAGATCCTCCTGTTCTCCCCTCTTCCCTGTTGGACAACAGAGCCTAGTGGCAGCAACCCCTGCCATTAGCACACCAAAGAGAAAACCAATCCTTTTTCCAAAAGCAGCACTTTGGGGCAGGGATTCTCCTTTCAGGCAGTTTTGGAGATGCATTGTTTCTTCTGCATCTCACCCCAGGCCACGATTTTAAGAGCACTGTTTGCAGTGAGTGGAGCTCAGTATGGAAATTTTCCCTTTGTCTCTGGGGCAGGTATTCGGTAAAAGCTCAGTGAAGCTTTGGTAACTAAAAAAAAAAAAAAAAAAAAAAAAAAAGAGAGAGAGAGAGGATGGTTATAACCCATCAATGCAAAATTCCAGTGATCACCTGTAATTGCTTAAGGAAAGAATATGTGTTTCAAAAAGAATGGGCAGGAGGAGTGCAGACCTCCTGTCTTGTGTATTTTTGTGAGAGGCCTGTGTTTGTTGTAGGCATGTCACCCTACACAGTGCGACAATCCCTGCCCCAGGAGCACAGCTTCCCCTCAGGGGTGAGGACTTGGATTGGAGGCTGCTTAAAGCCCTGTCAGGATGCTTTTTGGAGAGCCAGGAATAATGTCTGTGAAGCTGTAAAACATCCTGCACAGTCCTGAGGACATGAAAGCCCAGACAAAAGCCTGGCATTTATTCTGGATGACTGTAGAATTGCTGATCCTTGTAATTAACTAAGTTTGGAGGAACTTGCAGAAAAAGTAAGTGAATCCTATCCATTTGTCATTAATTTAAAGCTGCATCTTTGAAACACAAATAATTTTCAGCCTACTAGTGGGTATTCTTGTTGACTAAGCAAGCATATGGCCTTGTCCGCCTTAAACCAAATCAATACCATTTCCTTGTTAATTGCTTTTCCCACTTCAGAGATTGTCAAGAAAACCTGCTGCTGGGTTAATGTTTTGGTTTGGCTTGTTTTGGTTTTTTTTTCTGAAATCTGCACAGGTTTATTTTATCTTAACAACTGACCACAAGCCAGCAGATATTGCTGGCAGACAAAAATAAATCTCAAGCCAATTCATTTACCAATTACATCAATGTTTTTTAAAATGTCTTCTGTTTCATGTCACAACTCTACAAATTAAAACCCGACCTTGGACTTTGATTCTCTCAATCTCTGTATACTAAACACAATTCTCTCCTGTTTGTGGATTTCCACATATTACTTTTCCCTAATATATGTCACTTTTCCACTTCAGAATGTGTTTCCCAGGCATAGACTTTTCAGTCATTTCTTCCTACTTCTGAATATATCTGTACCTAAAATAGGATGTACTTCTGTAATCATACAAGGTGCACTAAACTGCCTGCTCTGCAAGCCCTTATGCTTACACAGCTAAAGAGGTTTTTATTTGCCATGATACGTTCTGCATCATGATTTTATCAAGCAGTTGCAAATTGTCCAGTTAATCCTCTGCTTTGCATTTTCTGAAATTTGCTCAGACCATTGTGGTTTTCCGTTATGAGGATGTCAAACCAGGGTGATTTGTTTGGGGGAGTTCCTGCTTTTTTTTTTTTTTTGAGCTACATCTTTGATTTACAAGCATGTGCTGAAATTATCTTTATTTTCACAACTTAAAACCCTGAGTCACCCTTAGTGGTCCAGAGTGGAAACAGAACTGCCATTTTCCTTTCTTTCTGCCACACCTCTGGGATGTGAGGGCTGTCTCCTTCACATTTTGCACAAAACCACTGCAGCAGGCAGGGAGAAAACTCCTGCCCAACCAAGCATTTCAGCAGCCAAGCCATTGAAGCCAGCCACAAGTGCCTCCACTTCATTTGCAAATGTTTAATGATCCTTATCAGGGGGAACAGCTTAGAGAAAAGAGTCCAGTTAGGAAATTACTGGAGTCAGACACCGTGAGAGAAGTCCCAGTGATGAGAAAGGTGCTTTGGTGGCAGCGCTGAGAGTTACTAGGAACAGGTTTGTGGCTCTGTGTGGATCAATAGGAAGCTCCATCTGAATGTGTTGGATTGTGTCATTAATAGCATCAGCCAGGAGAGTTTAGGCCTGTCTGAGGGGGAAGAAAAAAATTCTGCTTGAAATAGGAATCGATTGCCATATTTATATTGAGGTTTTTGCCAAAACTCAGGTGTACAAGAACAAATAAAAGGGATCCCCTGTGTCATAACCTAGTCCTCTCCTACCCACATTCCCCTTCATCCCAGACAGTTATTCATAGAGCACACAAGTTCTGATTTAAAACTAGCTGTGTTTCTTTCCTCCACACTAAAATGTGTTTATGAAGGCCATGAAGATTTTCTACTGCTTAAAATTAAATCATTTCCAGCTTAAACTTATTTATGGCCCCACTAGTTCTGTTCCCAAGTCTTAGCTGAAATATTCTTTAGTGTCTCTGGCATTTACTCTCTGATATATTTATAGAGAAAATTATATCCTTACTGAGGTGTGTTTTGCCAGAATAACCAAGACAAGCTCTTTTGGCCTCCTTTTATAAAGGGGACTTCCTTTCCTCTGGCTGCCCCAATAAACTCTTGCCTGAATGTGTCCCGTTCTAAGCCACCTCCTCCCCATCCCAGGGAACAGGATCATAGGCAGAGTGCCTGAGGGCAGTGCCAGTGGCTGTGAGAGGGAGGAGGCATTGCCAAGGTGATGGTGAAATGCAGTGCCCACTCCAGCTCTTTGATGCTCCAGGCCAGCCCTGTTGCCAAAAATTCCATCTTCTCTCTCAGCACTTCTGGAAGCCAGGCAGCCAACCACCCACTAATTCTGGTGCCACATTGCTGATCTCCTTCTCTGGGCTCCTCTGGTGAGCTCTGAGGCAAATTTCTGAGGTTTAGCACAGCTGTATCACCTACTGTTTTACAATTCATTGCCTTCTTAAACCCTGTCTTTTCCTTCTCTATCCTAAGCGATAATTCTCCATGCTGAGTCACAGCCAATGCTCTGATGCTTTCCTTTTCAAGCCCTTATCTAGATACAGAATTTATTTTAATTTTCTGGTGTGATCTACCTCTAGTGAAGCTTTTCTCCACTGCTGGTGCATTTACTGTTCATGTGTTATGAACAACCATTCCCTCACAGAGGCATTTCTGCAGCATTGTCAGGTTGCAGCTTCAGTTTTCAAATTATTGGCCTTTCCTCTTGAGTCCAATAAATCCTTTTCCTATTTCTTTCTAATGTTGCTGTTAAATTGTTTAGTTCAAAGTGCAGAATTGCAGTCTCTCTAAGTCAACGGCAGGTATAAAGACTCAGGACCTGTGAAAAAATACTAATTTCTGTCATCTTTCTCATGCCTGACTGGCCAAGGATGACTGTGTAACTCTCTGTTATCATTGCTGTAAACCAGCAAAGAACAATTTTTTTTATATCTATAAATGAGTAATGTGTTTTTGGCTCAAAATAAAAAGTGGTTTTCAGACCACAGTTTGAATTTGTTGTATTCTTGCTATTGTTGATTCTTTTGTAAACCAAGGCAAAAAAAAAAAAAAAAAAAAAAAAAAAGGTGTGTGCATAATACTGAAGTGACACTGTTAACTTTCATTAAAGTTTGAAAGGGTTGTTTTTATCTGGAAAGATTTCCTACCGACATCCACAGTCTTACAAGTGTTTATCATTTGTTTTCATTTGCGTTTAGCTAACAAGACTTTAACTAAACAATCATATGACTCATGTGTTTTTCCAGTGTTCTCAGGCCTAGGATACTGCAATGAAAAGATACTTAAGAAAAGCAGGGAGGGGGGGTAAATGGTACAAGTGGACATCTGAATGTTCTCCTGGTGTAAACATATGGTCAGCTGTCACACAGGGCCTCAGCATGTGGAAATATGTGGTGTTTTTCAGTGAAGAAGTCCAAATCTGTCGAGCTCCTTCTAACTCCAAAAATATTAATTTCCACAATATTAATGGCAGGAAAAAATGCCATCATGATGTCACCAAAAGGGAGGTTAGAAACAGAAAACTAATACTCCCCACCACTTCCACCTTCGCCCCAAGGTCCCACACAGAGGGTAGAGAGGATGGGGTTGAACTTGTGTCCCCCCAAAGCCTGAACTCATGGCCTGACCCCTAGACCTTCCCCCTCTTTAGAGCAACTGATCTCAGTAGAAAGTATGTTTTGCCATGGATTGCAGATTAATTCAATTTAAAAAAAAATTGTTGAAAGAGTTGTGCTTTCACAAGTGATCCCCATATGGCTTTGATCTGGCTGTACCCGCAGCCAATTCCTCACCACTAAATATCCAAAGAAAACTCACGTATATTTGCAGTAAGGAGCAGATGTTTGATGAAAACAGTGCTGTTGTAAAATTAAAGTGTTTACCTTCTCAGAAGCAATGATTCAATGGGGAGACTTGCACTGGCAACATGGAACAGCAATTTGAATATATTCAGGGCATTATATCCTTGGTATTATTCCTTTATGAAAGTGAGAGGCTTCTTAAAGTTGTTCTCAATGACATTGAGAGTGCAGACAGTGCAGATTCTCAGACCACAAGACAAAAAAAAAATAGAGGGAGCACAGGACTGGGTTCTCATGGTTGGCTGGACAAGGAGTCCTGTTTTATGCTTTGCACCAGGATCCACGACAAAAATGTTTTACTGCAGGTAATTCCTTACAGCAGGCTGGCACCGGCTCTTGCTCAGGAAGTCTGGCAGTGCATCTGTTCTCTCACAGAGTGGTATCCTTGAAGGATGTGAAAGCTGTGTTAATGTTTTTAATTATAATTTTTATATTGCCAGTACCATCAGCTTGGCTGGGGGAAAAGGAATGGGGACCCCACCAAATTAAATGTGGGACAGTCAAAAAGGAGAAAACAGAGATCATGTGGCCTATTTCCAGATCTCAAAGTATTATCATTGCATGGACAGTTCCCTAACATTCCTATGACTTTTACAATATTTCTTAAGCAAAAATTCTAAGACTAAATTTTAAGTGATGTTCAGATCACTTGGGTTTGAGTGATCAAAAAGTTTGAATGAGTTTGGAAACCAGCTGCCTGCAGGAATTTATACAAGGAGTATCAGGAGGTGGTTTTCCTTTCTTCTCTTGAACTCATTCCTTTTTGCCATATTTCCAGAGAAGAAACTTTTCTTTGTCCTTGTAGGGGGCTTGAGGATTGCTGGTGTTTGAGGCTCATTTTGTTTTCCACGTGCAGTAACAGTTTATCCACCAAGAATATGCACATATTTGGTGGGAACTGGAGAAGGTTTGGATTGCGTAGATTCACCTTCTAGGTCTGCTTCAAAGCCCCATCATAATTTCAGTGGCTGGGGGGAGACGTGGCATGGGTTGTAGGAAGGATCTGCAACCACTCACCACAGAGGGGACTATAAGTAAGAAAAACCCATACTTTGTCATCCTGGGTTCTGTGCCTGGCAGATTTTAGACAGTGGTGAAATTCTTTGCCTTTTCACTGCACACAAAAATTTCAAAAATCCTGTCTGACTGATTAGAAAAGGTGGGTGGACTGGATTAATTATTCAATTTAAAGCATGAAATCCAGCACAACTATTTCAGGTACAGAAAGGCAGTTCAAGCTCCCAAAGACAGCAATTATAATGATAATAGTTAATATAATCACACTGTAAACAAGTTAAAAGAACAGCTTGTAAGAAACTGTCTAATGTTACTTGATATATGAGATTTTTTATTATTATTATTATCTAAAGAAGACAGGCACTCAGCTTTTATTCACCTTTGGCAGGGGGATAGAGAACTAGAAATTTATTACATTAATGACCCTGTAGAACTCCAAGAATGTAGGAAAGAACAGGCAGAACCAGAAACATCAAAACCCTAGCAGAACTTCCCAAGGTGAGAGGCTTCCCAGGGCAGTGGGATATATACCTGGCACCAAGAAATTACCTTGAAGAAGAGGTGTGAGTAATTGTACTTGACCTGAGGAGCAGAAAAGCCCTGATGAAAAGCTAATTTTGTAAATATGACCAAAAGGCAAAGAAAATGAAGAGGAGGGAGATCAAGTTTTCTACTGATTCCCAGTGACTTCCAGGCTTGCATGCTCAAGAAGACCTTTTTGATTAAGAAGATGCCAGAATACAAACATAATCTGTCTGGAGAGACAGCTCTCAATTTTTTGAAGACCACTGACAGGTGGAGATTTCAGTAAAAGCTTTCTCTAAAGAAAGGGACTGCAAAAAAATATGCTTAAATGTATAAAGCAAAAAGCAGATTTGCCTTTCTGTGTTGTCAGTGGACATCCCACTGCCATACTTCAAACAAAAGCATCCAAATTCCTGAACTAAAAACATGCTTATTCAGATCATTATTATAGTAAAATTAAAAACAAACAAACAAACAAACAAAACCAAAAACAAACAAAAACCCGAACACCCTACCAACCAACCAACCAACCAACCAAATCAACAAACAAACGAACCCCAATGACCAAAGAGAAAAACTCCAAGAAAACTCAAGAAGTAAAATTACTGGAGGTACTGAGTGATCAACATTTCTTCCAGGGTAAATTTTAAAGCACATTTGCTTTAACCCTGGTTGTGTTAAACCTGGAGTACCAAATTTTCTAGACCACATGACCTTGGCTCTAGCTGACAAATAATGACAGAAGTGCTGCTACCCTGTGTTTCTGGAATAAATTCTGTGTCTAAGGCAAGGCATGTGCTTCAAAGACCATAAAGACATTTTCTTTCTCTCTGCAAGCAATTTATCAGCATTCCTCCTGGGGAATTATTGGGTTGCAGGGCATTCCAGATGTCTTTGGGGTGTCATGCTGCTTTTGCACTGAGCTGTTCTGCCCAGGGCTGGAGAGCCACGATAACAACCTGTTCTCCAGACAGAGACTGTCTGCCACCTTAGATGACCCCAAATCTCACACAAATTGCCTTAAATACTGAAGTACCATGGAGGAAGGAAGCCTTGGAATAAGACCTTTAAGCCATCCTAATAGAAAACGTAAACATTCTCAGTCCTATGCCACCAATTGTTCTTTCTTTTTACCACAGAACCAGCAATTTTTATTTTGTAAGAACAATTTAGCTTGGGGACAGTCTGCTGAGTCTGTCCTGCCTTAATTCCATCATCCTGGGGGACTTTTTCAAGGAGAAAAACTTGTCTTCTTAGCAAAATAAGTGAAAAGCAGAATCCAGAGTAGGTGTTGTAAGGGTAATCATGGCAAGAAGTGAATTTTCATCAGATTTCCTGAACTGAGGTCTCAAGTCCATAGCTGGAAATGAGTGTTTTACTTTTGTCTTTGGAGAATGGAAGATTTCTAGAGGAGATGGAGATTATTCAAAAACAAAAATGAATGGGCAAAAGGCATTCTAAGTCAATCAAAGACACACCTCCCTTCCACTGACCACGCTGAGCAGGTACAAACTGACTGTGACAATACTCTAGGCTTCTGAGTGGGATGTAAACATTTTGCACACAGACACCATAGGTCAGGTGTCCACAGTCTGGAGCTGAATTCCATTCTTGTGGTTTGACTCAGCTGCCAAAACCCAGGGGTTTACTCATGAGATTTGATGAGATTTGATCTTTAGGAGCCTTGGGACAGAGCAGAAATCTGTTTAATCAGCTGGATTGAAGTGTTCTGCTCCAGCTCCCCAGCTTTAAGAAAAGCTGCTGAAGGGAGTGTGTGAGTACTGCTTGGACTGGTCTTCTTATTTTATTACCCTCCAGAGGTGTCTAAAGATGAGAGACCCTCATTACTGCTGCTGGCATCGTCTCCCTGAAAATACAAATATTTTGCTCTTTTAATAGATATTTTTCTCTGCTTAACACTAGCTCCCAGATGGGTCTGAGCTCCACAAAGAGGAGCCTGTAAAGGCTCTTATTATACAGTAGGTTTGTGCATGTGTGTGAGTAGTCCACAGATTTGGGGGTTATTTCAACCCCAGATTATCAAGACTGATTTTATTGATTCTGTTGCCCATTTTAGATGCCACTGATTTCTCTACTTGTTGAGCCTCACTGTACTAGATTTAGAATACTCCACAGAAAGGCAGAAAGCTTTATTAGGAAGCCCCCTGTTTCTGCCCAAGGAGTTTGGATTTCTCTTGTGCCATTTTGAGTTCAAGCTTACACAGCTCTTCCAACTCAGGGAAAAAAGAATTTGATGTAAGACATCATCACCTCTTCACATAAGACAAAAATTCACACAAAGTCACAAAAGACTCAACAAAAAGCTTTCCACAGGCTTTTAACTACTGCCAGAGAGATAATATTGAGGTAGCAGGACCTTGTCTTCATGCAGTGGATGTTTGCATGTTCTGTAGCTAGACAGCCATTGCAAAAGTAAATAAGAAATATGCTATTCTATTTAAAACAGACATTGGTAGGTGATGCTGTTTTTCAGTGCTCTGCCCTTCAGAGAGATGCTTGTCACTTATGCAGCCTAAATGCTTGAAAGCATTCTGTAAACTGTCAGAATATTATGTTAAAATACAAAAATCAGTGCTTTTCAGCCTTTTAGGTATGCCAGTAGTAGATGAATTAAGGCCATGTAAGTATTAAGAAATGGTGATTAGTGTCAGAACTTAAAATTGTGTCTGAGAATGAACAGTTCTTGAGAATTTAAACTCTGACTGTACAGTGACCTTGAGCACTTCCCTGAGCCTTGAGGTTCTCCCTTTAAAACTGCTTCCCAGATTCCTTGTGTGCCTGTCCAGGGAGACAGCAGATTCATAATCTGCAGTAATTGAAACCAGTGTGAATTTCTTGAGTATGACTAATCTTTACCATTTCTTACAAAAAAAAAAAAAATCACCTACTCCCAGCCAAGATTTTATTAATTTTAATATGAAAACATCCACACCTATCATGTCTCCCCTGAGGTCTCCCCAGACTGCTGCAGAAATGGAGTCTGACTTCTATTGCTTTGGCTGGAGGCTGAGGACATGAATTCCTCTGGCTAATTGCTTTTTTGGATAACCTACAAAGCACCAGGGGTCAGATTCTTGGCCCGATAACATTGTCTTGGCTCAGTGCCCCTGTTCCCATCGTGGGGAATCCCAGGAGGAGAGTGGCACCAGGTTGTTCCTCACTTCAGGTACACATTTCCTCAGCTGCTGCTACATGTGGCACAATCTCTTCCTTTTAGCAAATCTATGCCATCTTGGGTAAATCCTCCCCAAAAACTGTGATGATCTGTAGCCAAAGGGTTACCACGACTGTGGCATGTGGGATTTTTCAGCTGAACACTGAGGAAAAGGAATATCAGGCTTCCAAGTCATCACTGGTCTGTCTCTCACTCTGCTTACATGATGCTATCACACAAACTCTCTAGAGTTTTACCTGTAAAACCTGTAAAACTATCTCTAGATATTTGTCTGTACCTCCAGGTAAATATGATCTTTCATATTTGCCTGGACTTGCAGGTAAATATCCCTAAAAGTTATATCCTGCACCCTGAAATTATTAGTTCTGGAAATCATCACCCAATGGTGCTGCATGGAGGAATTTCCCACCGTCATTTTAGGGAGAGAGACAAGGAAAGGGAGTCATGTGTGGAGTTACCAGAAGGTGAATCTTCCTCACTCCTCAGCAGAGCCTCACCCCCTGTGCACACAGTGCTTGGTACAGATGGGGTTGCTGTCCCCAAGAAAGACCTTGTGACTGTTTCTTGTCACTACTGCCATGGAAATGGGCAGATTTGTGGCAAAAAGTAAAGTCAAAGTACTAAGGCACTAGCAGGGTGGATCTGTAGAGCCCCTGTGGGCTTTTCCCTTGCCCACAGAGCCCAGAGGTTTTGCCTCCAGCATAGGCTCCGATACTCCCACAGACCTTGCCTTCCAAATCAAGCTCCTCTGTTAAAGAGGCTACGTCTAAATCAATAAAAATCATTTGTAAAAAACAATTGTCAGATGTTATCCAAAAGCAAAAAAAACCAAAAAACAACAACAACAAAAAAAAAACCCCAAAAAACCAAACAACAAAAAAAACCATCACAGACCCCAAACTACAGTATTTTTCACTCTGAGAGGAAACACTGGGTGTGGGGTTTGTAGGGGACAGGGCAGTGCGGTGTCACTCCAGTGTGCCCTGCTGTCCCAGGCAGCCAGGCCAGCAGTGCCAGCTGCCCTGGAGTGACCTTCCCTGAGCCCAGGCTCAGGCTGATGTGCTCTAGAGGGAGCCACATCTGTCCTTGCTCTCTCAGATGGAGGTCACCAGCCTCCCAAGCTTTCCAGGAAAGAGGGAGTGGCCGCAGAGGCTTGAGTTACTGAGCGTGGACCACCTGGGTAAGAGAGTGCAGCCAGCACTTGTCCTACCTCAAGGCACTCCACAGGAAGGATTCAGGGATGCTGAATTGGCTTTGAGCTCCCACCCAAGCTGGCTTTGAAGAAATGGAAGGGCAGGCAAGTAATGTGCATGTTCTGATACGGAAAAATGGCAGTGGCATTTCTGCATTTCGGTCTGCAGCAGAGGTTGGTTCAGGTTACAGTATTTAGATCCAGGCTTGAAGCATTTCAAGGTTTGTGTCTGTTTGGGGGTAGGAGACTGCTTTCAAAGCTCACACCTTGACCCAGGTTTTAACTGAGTACTCTGAAAATTTTATGTGTTTCTAGCTCTGATAAAGAAAAAAAAAGGTGGAAAGAATTATCTCATTATTGTGTTAATAATGCCGCCACTATTTGATGATGGTGGGGGGAAAAATTCTGCTCTCTTGAAAGGCAAAGTTGGGAAATAGCTTCTTCTTATTTCAAGGAATCAGATTCATAAAAATTACAGCCATAAAACACAACAGCAGCCCAAACCCTCCACATAAAAAGCCTTGTATTTTATGCCTCCTTTTCTATTTCAGGTCCTCATTTGCCTAATTACTTCTCAGAGGCTGGCAGAGATTTTCCCTGCAGCGCTGAGCTCTGCTGACTGCAGAGACCCTACCTGGCACACTCAGTTAGTGCGTCAGCATTCTGGGTGGAAATGAATGAAAAATCAATCAGGGCAGCTGCAGTGGTAGCATATTCAACTCTAACCCACTTTGTGCATGGTTTCAAACATTTCATTGTGTGTTTAGGTGCCTTTTAAAATGGTAAGTGGATCTGAAGTAAAATTGATCTTCCTAGTCAGCCTAATAAATGTTTTGTCATCTTTACTGCTTAGCTCAAGCAAATTTGCCACCTTGACTGCTGACTTGATTGAAATGCCAAAACCTACAAGAAGATTGTTTTAATCTTGTAAACCTTTCACCAGCAGATTGCATCATGCAGTGGATATGGATACAGTGATAGAACTTTGATTGTTTTAATTGTATTTGCAGACCAGATCCAGTGTAGGTCTGGAAAATCAAAAGTACACCAGCACCTCTTTTGAAACACAGGTACTGCTTACTTGTGGTCTTGCAGGGAGTTTGGCTTAGGAATATCTGTCTGTGCACCTTTTAATTTTCTTTTTTCTTGTTGTATTTCTGCATAGGCAGAGTTAAATATGAATTGCCAGTTTCACTTAGTTAAAGTCCGTGATAAAATGGTCCAATATTCATGCCTAAAAAATTAACAGCTGTTGTAACTTCTGTCAGCTGAGTGGATTCAATACATTAAAAATCCCTCATAAGATCACTGCTCTAACAAGTTGTGCAGTACAACACTGTAAAAGGTTTCCAAAAATTCACAGTCCTCTTCGTATGTGATGCCCTTACAGTGAAGAAGATTCTTTTGGCTATAAAGATGAAGAGTCTACTTTTTCTGGTGCTGATCTCTGTCTGTTGGGCTGAACCTCACCCTGCCAACTCAAGTCTGGAGCATGAAAGAATTGTTCATATTCAAGGTAAGGATATAAGTGAGAAAATGCCAATATCTTCATATTGCTGAGGGAAACAGAATACTGTGCTTAGTGATCCTTAATTTTTTTTTAATGTTGTCACACTGTTTTTTAAATACTTGTATTACTGGTGACCAAATGTTTTGTTTTCTGATTCTGTTGCATTATTATTGCTCCTAAGGAAAGAAAAAAAAAAAAAAAAAAGAAAAAAAGAAAGTTGCACTGTTTAATTGCACTTAGTCACAACCTTGTAAAGGTTAGCGAATAAAATACATGATTTAAGGCAAAGAGAAAAAGCATGCATCCTAAAGTAATAAAAACTGCAGTGGGTTGAAATACTTCATTTCATTGTAGAATAGATTTGATTTTAAGAGGTCTTTCATACATAGTTCTCCACAGCACAGAAATCCATTGCTGTGTTTTATTTAAAAAGGCTCAGCACATCAGAGATCACAATCGGGCAATGTAAACCAGGGGAAAAGAAAAGTAACTTACCCCAAAAGAAATGTGCGTTTCCTCATACCTTTAATTCACACTAAATATTATCCTGGCCTTCTGCATAATCCTGTTTGGTTCATGTTTGAGTCCCAGGGATTATGGCTGTGGCAGGATTTGAGCCTGCAGCACAATGCAGCTGTTTTTTCAGTCCCAGCTTCAGTCATTGAGGGTTATCCTCACAAGAAGAATCAGGGGGTTTATGCAGTAACAGGCAGAATGAGCAGGGATTTTCCTGCTTTCACTCCTACCTTCCTTGAACCTGGCTGAAATTAATTTTGCAAAATTAAGAAATGCAGGATTACTCTCCCCTCCCTTTCTCTCTCTCTCTCTTTTTAAAGTTTGATTTCTCTCTCTCAACAGACAGCAAATTGTGCTGTTTGAGTGTCTGTGTAAATATGAATTGCCAAGCTACAGCAGGGTACCAGGGAAGGCTGAACGTTTGGGAGTTCACAGGAAAGTCACACAAGTTAAAGGCACCCTGCACCTACTAAAACAGGGATTGTCAAGGTCAGACAAGGAGTAACAGAGAGCTGCTCTCCCTCTGAGGAGGCTCACAGGATGAAGGTCAAATGAATGTGTTATGTCAAAATGAAGACCTATCACTGCTCTGAGGTGATGAGCACTTGTTTCCCAGGGTAAATTTCAAATCACACATCCATGTCTAGTAAACATATATTTTGCCTTTCCTTGTACAATGCAGGTTTTTTTTTTCCTCTGAGCTTTACCTTTCTGGAAAATTAAATTAGTGGATTAGTCAGCACTTTAGTGCAATTCACGAATCATAAATATCAATTATTACCAACCTAAATAATTCAAAGCTGATTTGAGTTTTGAGGTGAACCATTCTCGCTCCCCATGAAAACTCACCTGTACCTCAAGAGTTTATTCCTTGAAGGGAAGCTCCATAAAGATTTAGATTTGAGCTCTGCCACGAGCTCTGTACACCAGCTAGTTCAGGCTCTGAAATGCCCAGGCAGACCACAAGTCAAAGAGACTGAAACTGCTTGGAACTTGGAATTTTTGCTTCTGATTTTTGCCACTCCTCTCTGCATTGTGGGATCCCAGCCCTGGTGAGATCCCTCTCTGCCCAATGCTGCATAAACAGATAAAAAAATTCTACACCTGGAGATGGGATGGAGGTCGAGAAACACTGTGGAACTCCTGTGTTGTAGCTTCATACAAAAGGTGTTTTTTTATCACATTAACAAATCCAGTGTCCCTCTCCACAGCTGAAATGCAAGAGATGTGTAGGTAAACTCCTCCAGGGTTGCATGCCTGGGATTGTCTTGGAAATACAAAAGGTTTGTGAATGTTGTGTATTTAAGTAGTTACATAGAGGTGAAAGTGATTTTTCTGAGGCAGAGAAGGAAACTGTGTTATATTCCCCATTCTGTACATCTTGTATATCTCCTGTAGGCTGAGTTAATTTTTTTAAAAAGCTGGGTTTCAGATCTCCTTACTGCAAAGAGTTCTGCACCCCACCTTTCTGATATGGAAAACACCCTTCTAATTCTCCATGTTTACTTTATGGTCTCATTCTTCTTCTGCTGTTATTCTTTGGCTTCCAATAACATTTTTTCTTCTTTGAGGTTCACTTTAAAACATTAATGAGATAACACCATATCCCCACAGCTATCATTTGAAGGTACTTTTTCAAAGTCTTCTCTAAGTGTATAACCTCCTGATTACTGAACTAATTGGATACTGTAACCTGGTAATATCAGGAATTCATTTTTACAATGGTTCTCATCTGAATTTTTACTCCTTGAGTGCACCCAGCCAGGACTTTATTCCAGATAAAATCCTCATTTGGCCTTAGAATTTCTGTTTTCCAGTTAACAGTGCTTTGTTCTTCAGATCTTGGATCAAATTTGGTGTTCCCAGCTGTGCTGCAGTGCTGATCAATAGTCTGTGGTGATAGACAGTATTTAGCAGTCAGTCTCCCTCACTGCCACTTGAAATTAACAACTACAAGCTTTATGTCAATAATTCTTCCTACTAGACCTCAAAAAGCTGGGTTGTGCATTCAGCATTAAATGTTATCCTACTTTTCCTACCCTTCTTTGTTCAAATATTTAAAATATCCACTCTCCTCCCTTCAGTGCTGCTTAATAAACCATGTGAAAATTTTATTAATCCAAAAGCCACAAGTAATGTAGAAGGTAATATTAGTGGAAATATTACAGAAATTGTACTGGAGGCAGTTCACTGGCCTTTTTCCTGTATTTTTCCATATCACTCAATTCCCTAAGCCCCAAGCAAATGACACATCACATTCCTCAGCCTTATACATTTATTTTTATTATATACCTGATATCAGATTACTCTGACTTTCTTTGGTGAATATCTGCTTCATCCTATCCCTGTTTCTAGTACTGGCTCTATACCTGTTGTTCAACAATTTTCCTTCAAAATTTGTCCTAAAGTCCTGTGTGCTGCTGAGGTCAGACTAATTAGCTGGTTAATGGTTGAATTGCTTCCTTTACATGTATTATTATTTTGCTGCTGTCCAGAAACACCTGATACTGTCCTAAAGTGACAGGTGAGGTCACACCTTGACCATCAGGTTTGCCACACCCAGTGCCAGTAGGTCTGGAGACCCAAATTTGCTGCCCCTCCATCATTGTAAAATCTCCTGTAAATCTCCTGTAAAATCTCCTCTCTCAAACTCAGTATTTCTCAACCAGAACAAACAATGTTTCATACATTTTTTATTGTTCTACAATTATACTTTGCTTTTGTGGACACAGAGCTCTGCCTTTCAAATGTCCACTCTCTGGAAAAAAGAGGGGTTTTTTATTTTTACTGAACACTTTGCCAATCTCTAACACTGCTGTAGACGACTTAGTTCTATGTCTATATTCTCTTTTAAATATCTGAGTTTTTCTCTAGAAATTATTTTCTGGTTTCATCAACAGCTCTGTTCCCACTGATAGTGTCAGTTCTGGCTCCTGGTTCTCTCCTTCTTGGTTAATACAGACAATTAGGACTTGACCAAAATTTCTCATCTGTGAGACAGTTTTACCTCCCTACTTTTCACAGTGTTTTCAGCTTATTTCCTCTGGCCCAATTGATTGTTTAATGTTTTTTTTCTCCTTTGGTTTTATTCTAGTATCAATAAACAAAATTTATAAAATATTTAAAGCTGCATTTTATGTCTTCTGTGGCTTTTGTTTTCTTTGCTGGATCCTGTGGTAGATTTCATGGTTTTGGTCAGGCTGCTCTCTTATCCCAGACTACTTGACCCCATCCTGTTCCCCTGGTAGTTTGTCATTCCAGTCTCACTTTTGGGGATAAAAAAATAAAAAGAGACAACTGTGTTTGAAGAAGATGTGTTGTCCCCCTCGCCCCACACTCCAGAAAAACTCTGGGTGCCTCAGGGAGACATCAGATTCACTCTTCAGAAAAAGCCGCAATCAGAAATGAAAGAATCTGGTGAGTGCAAAAATGGGACTAAAGTCTCCCCATGCCACATGAATGCCTTCAGCAAGAAAACAACATTGCTCCCATCACATCAATGTAATTAGAGACTTTTTTTTCCTGAAGATCTGCAAAACCTCTCTGACCCACGAGAGAGGATGTCTCCTTTCAGTGCTCACTTTGTCCATCTCTCTGCTCTGCTCATGGTGCTGCTTGCAGACCAATTATCCAAAAAAAGCAATGCACCCCTCAGAGATAAGGGCACTCCCTTGGGTGTAGCTACTCTGCAAAACAAGCAGAGTTGGCTAAGCCACCACAGCAATTGCTGAGTTAATTACCTAAGGGGAGCCAGAACCTTTAACACAATTCCAATTTGTTCAGGTTGTAGAAACACAAGGAAAGGCAGCAATGGGAACACAGAGTTTGATTCATGGAGGATCAAATTTAACATTTTAGCTTTCCTCTGAATGAAAGAAATTTACATTATGCAGCTTTCCATTGTGTTTGAGGTGCAAGAATGCATCCCTTTGCCCATCAGCATCTCTGCACAGATTTATTTATGCATATCAAAAAATACTTTATCATGGAATGGACAGAAAACTTTTTAATGCTACCCAATTGAAACAAACAAATAAACAACAACAAAAGCCCCCTAAGCACACACAAATAATTTAAATCAATTGACCAATAACAAAAGCAGAGGAAATCTTTGACCAACTTGTTCTCCAGTATAATGAGTTTCATTTGCAGTCCACTTCCTTCAAATCAACCAGTACCAACAGAGAGCAAGAATCTCTACAGAGTTTCTGGATCAGCCAAAAATGTGATGAGATTAAATGCACTGCTCATCTGACCTCTCACACTAATTCTTGTCTTCTCAATATAATCTTGATTATCTTCATGTTTTTGTACTTCACTTTTGACTTCTTTTCTTCTTCCCACCTTTCTACATTTTTCCATTTTCCATGATGCTACCTGTTATTTCTTTCTATTTTCTTGCCTTTGTGTTTTGTACTTTATTGCTGGTTTTTGTTTTTGGGGTTTTTTTTTTTGTCTTGCCTTTTTTTGCCATTCAGAACAATTTCAATGATGCCACGATGCATTTTGCTGTTTCTTGCTGTAATTGAGCTGTTTCTTTGATTTCCACACAACCTGCTTTCCTCTTCAGATCATGGCCAGTTGCAACAGCAGGGGATAGAAATGTCAGCAGAGAGCAGCAACCCCACCTTCTGCTGGATTTTGCTCTCAGAAAGGCATCCTGGCCTTCATATTTTGGAGCAGACCATAGGTGGTAGGTGCCAGGATAGCTGGGTTGTAAAAAAAAAGAAATTATTACAGAAACACAAGGTTTCACATGAAACACAAATTTAAGTCATTAATTTGCCTTTGCCGGTTACATTAGTTGAATTCCATATTTATATATAGCATTTAGGGGTGATTAAGGGACTGGAAGGGCTCCTCGCAATTTCTATGTAATATTTTGGTTTTGTCAAACAGTCCTACTGCCACCCACAAAGATTTGCCTCTTGTGAGGAAGGAGTGCAGAGAAATTGCCTTGATTTCTGTTCTGCTCTGCTCTGTGACACCTTATCTGCATTAAATTTATCTATACTCAAGCAAAACACACTTAAAAGTTATTTAAGGCAATAATTCAGAAGAGATGAAGTTTGTTATTTCCCTGATGGTTTTATATGCTCTTAGGTCTCCTAGAAACCTAAACCTGAGTTATTGTGTCCTCTTTTAACAATTCCCCCCTAACATGTTATTCAAGTGGAGGAGATGGAATCAGCTGAAAAATGTTTTATCTCAGCCTTGTAATGTCTTTGTTACAAAGACACATTCCTTCTCTGCCATATATTAAACAGGTATTTTTAGCTGTACTATTGTTTGGAAACTGGAGCTTTGAACTAAGATTTATCTAGCATTTCTCTTACCAATTTTATATCAAAACTTAAGAGAAATATTTTGGGGGTGTTCTATCCTCTCTGTTCAGAGGCAGAAACATGGGAGTTGGAACCTTGCCTTTCCTTTCTCATGACACAGCAAAACTGTATTAGTGCTGGAGCCAAAAAAGATCATCTTTCGCCAGTCTTACAGGTGATATATGAAAGATTTTAGATTTTTTGTCCAGAAACAGAAGTGAGCAGGTAGTTAGTTAAAACACAGATATTAAAAATGTGCACTATGTGGAAAAAGTGTTTGCAATTCTCCCTCATGTTTTTCCTCAGGATTCTTTGAGTAATACACTCATATATTAGTACAACAATAATTCACTTATCTACATATTACAGCAAATGGGGACAATTATTGTCACAGAAATTATTAATGAATTTTAAGTAAATATTTTAGATAATAAAAAAAGAGAAATTGAGGACTACAAAACTTGCCACTGCTGTGGGAAGAGTAAGGATATTTTAGCACGAACTCAAGTGACACTACATGAGCTCCTGGTAACACTACAGGAAAGTCAGAAACAACTCTGTTTATTTAAAGTAGGATAGCATAGGGTGTAATTAAGCTAGGGGTTTGCTAACAGTGTGGAACATTAAGGCAATACATGAATTTATCTGACAAAACATTTCTGTGATGCCATCCCTGGCTTACGATTTTTTTTTCTGTCTGTAAAAATGGCCTTTTTTTCCTCTACTGTAACTTTGTAAACCAGCCCGTGAAAATGCTGGAATAATCAATTTTTGTGGCCAGCTCAGCATAAGATTGTGGATACTCCTGGTGGATGAAGCAGATAAAGCTGTTTGCCAAGGGGTTTGATGTGACTCATTCTCTCTGCCCCACACTGTGTTCTTGACCCTCCAAACCTGGCTTGCCAGCATTCTGGTGTGCAGAGCTCAGTTAAGGGAGAAAAAGTAAAAAAAGGAAACCAGAAGAAAACCCCACCACAAAAATAAAATAGAAAGCAAACAAACAAACAAACAAATTTTAAAAACCCACAAAACCAAAAAACACCAAAAAAAAGGAAAAAAAACACAGTCCAAAAAAAACCAAAAAAAAACTACCCACAACCCAAAAATCAACCCACAACTAAAAAGACAAAGGTGTCCAGCAGTAAAATTTGGAGCTACATCAATAAGGCAGCAGGTGAGACTGAAGTGAGAGCTCCAACAGAGCAAGCCCACCTTACTGTCCTTGAAATGGGCATCACACTGACCAACACCAAGGTCAGAGAAGGACAAAGCACTGACCACCAGAGCAGAGGGCTCATTGTGCAGGTCTCAGGCTGGGGAGGCAGAGAGGAGGAGCAGGAAAAAGAGCTGCTCAGCTTGCTGCTGCCTGTGCCTTATTGTTTAAGGTGGCAAAATATCCTTTCCCCTGCAGTTTATACCAGATTTGGCACCATTGAGATACAGCAAAGCCAGCCCAAAAAGCAAGATTTTATGTAAGTTTTCATTTTAATGAGGCAGCGTTTGCCTACAGCTTGGGGAAAGCAGCTCCCAGAGTCGTGTGTTATCCTGCACAGCTGGACCACTTCTGCATCTGGACAAACTCTGTTTCAGCTAGCCTGGCTGTTCCTGCGTGGTGCTGCCTCTGTCATCCATCTAACTGCACCAAGAGGACTGACAAAAAGCCACAATCTGTCAGAATCAATAGCAGGGAAGAAGGAGTGGAAAAAATACGGCAAATTAGTCACCAGTGGGGCCTGGTTGTGTGCTAACAGCTTGGCTGCTGCCTGCCTGACCATGCAAAATGTGCCTGCAAGGGTGAAAAGCCCCACCTGGGAAATGTTTCTCATCCCAATTCTGCCCTTGGAGCTGACACCAGAGCCAGGCACCAGGGTGTTGCCACCTCTGTCCCCAACAGAAGGAGCAGCTGGAAGTTGCCCAGCACTGCTCATCCACCATCTGAGGCTCAAGAGTGGCACCTGTGACCTGCCTTGTCCCCAGCAAGGATCCAAACTGTCCTGCTTGTCAGGACAACTCCTAAATGAGCCTTAAACCCTCTTTAATCTTTCAGAGGTTACCATTGTCTGGCCGTTCACCTCACAAATTCTCTGGTGGTACTTCTGAAGGAACTTCTGGGGAACAAGAAGTTTTATCCTCCCCAAGTGACACCCTGGGCTCAGTGACCATACTTGAGTGTCCCATCCTTTTCCTTCTTGCAGTCACCTCTCAGATATTCCTGCCATTTAGAGACAAAAATATTTTTTTTCAGAAGGATTATCTTTGTCAGAATGCCCATGAAGGAAGCAGCCAGGGAGCTCCTCTGACCACCCTTCAAAGCGTTTCCTCCATCTCCCATGACCAGATCACTGTTTCACAACAGATCAGTCCTTGTTTCACTAAGACAACCCAGGAAGCAGAATTCATTGCTCCTTTGAGCTGAGTTTCACAGCAGCAAGACCAGTGACAATTACATATTGTAAATGAAGGGTTTCTGGTTTGCTCTGTGTTTGGTTTCTTGTGGGTTTGGGTTTTTATTTTTAATTCATTAGCTCCAGGAAGACCAAGATCATTCATTCCACCATGCTCCCAAAAATGTGCAGTTTAGGTAGATTTGATCCTGGCTCTCACTGGCTACTGGATAATAAAGACCTCTAGGCCTCTTGCCAAACCCCTGTCATCTCATTTTGAATCCCGAGTCCCTGCTGCCTTCATGTCTTCTAACCCAAATTGTGCCTCATCCCCCAGTCTGACATCTGCTTTTCCTCGAAGGCCAGAGATCCTTCCTCCTCCCCCAGATCCCAGAGAAGCAGCAGCAGCAATGTCAATTTCTGCCTCACTGTCTTTCCAGTGAGAAGGTCACACCATACTATTTTCTGTAAAAAAGAGCTGTCTTTTATCTTTTGCATAACTTGAAGGTGCAGGCACATTTCAAGTGTCGCATCTCCCTTGGAACCTCCAGGGACAAAGGAGACACTCCAGGGTGACAAAAGCCATGTTTTCCTTTTCCTTTCCCAGGTTCCATCCCCTCTGCTCTTTACAGCTACTGAGACTCAGGTAATGGCTGCTGCAGAGGGCCAGAGGAGGTGGGAGGCAGCCAGCAGGGAGGAACATCCCCAAATTAGGATGGAGTCAGAGGTGACAGTGCTCTGGGCAGGCCTCCAGGCCTTGCTGGCACAGGCACAGTTGTTAGAAAGAGTGAGCATTAACAGCCTGACTCAGACTCTCCCTCCTGCCCCAGTCCTTTCTGCTAATATTTATTAACTTGACTATTTCAGTACTAAAAACCCAACATAGCTGAGCTCTGAATCAGATTTCTTGGTAATAACCACCCCAAAGCATAACACTCCTCCTCCCAAAGTGGACAGAGGACTGTGGAACGTCTTTGTCCCCAAAGGAAACAGGAAAATTTGCAGAAAAACTGTGCTGGCTGTCTTTGCTTTCTTCCTTCTCCTCCTCCTCCTCCTCGTGTGGAAACTGCTGGTAGCGCTTTCCATGGTGCCTTGCCTCAGATCACCTCTCTCCTTGGATGCTCTCCTCTGAAATGGGGAAGATGGATTTTTGGAGCACCCCCAAGTCTCTGGAAGAAAAGGCACTGAAAGAGAGCGCCAGTTAAAAGGGGCTGTAGGTGATCTGCTCTGCAGCTTGGGTTTTTCACCATCAGGAGGGTCTCTCATCCTGGCAAAACACCAAGCAGCTCATTCTTGATGAAGTTGGAGGACTGTCTTGTACAGGGAACAGCAATACTCTGGACACAGCCCCTTCTGACAAAGAGCTGTACCTTTGTCATACCTGTTTTCCTCAAGCAGATGCACATTTACACTCAGCAATCTTGTCTTTGCAATTACCACCACCAGACGTGTTTGCATAACCACAAAATGTTGCATCCCCTGGAGTCTAGCTTGTTGCAGAAGTGGACGAAGAAGGAAATCCTGCTGAGGCTGCTGTTTAGGCAGATATTTCATTTAAACACAGATCTGTCAACATGGCTCAGAAGCCTGGGACTGTCTGGAGGCACTTATGATCCAAACGTCTCCCTGCACAGCCCTCATGGCTGTGGACACACCACAGATTCCTGAAGTGCTGTGGACAGACAACTGGAGGGGTGGGATAGGCACTCCATGAAGAGCTCATCACCTAAACCTCATCTGTCAGCCCATATCCATCCCCATCCTTCCCTGCTTCAGCCACCCACATCTGCCTGGCTGATGACATTTTTGCATCAGTTTTGTCTGAACTAACCCAGATTCATCCCCAGCAGAAAATTGCTGCTTGCCTTCATGGGGCCATGCTCTCAGCAGCCTCGGTTTTTGGGAGCTTACCAACAGCTTTTGCTGGATTTAGGGAGAGCCAGACCCAGCCTCAGAGTGGGGAATCCTATTTCTGGGCAGCCACATAGACTTGCTGAACATGCAGAGGGGATTGCAAAGTCTTTCTTCACAGCCTGTGAATGCAGAGTGAGGGTGGTGACGCTTTCCCAGCTAGCTGGTGATTTATTGGGAGTTTTGGTCACTGTCTCAGTGGTCAAGGGCAGTAAGCCCAACAGGAATGCTGAGCTTGCCCAATCAGTTTGCAAACTTTGCATGAGATGCCCAGCAAGAGATACTGAAAAGAGGGAAAATTCTCACTTTTGGGTACATCTGCTGACTACCACAAGAAATCTGCATTTTCCAGGGTTTACCCAAGGCAGCACAGCCTGTAAAAGCCCCAGAGGCTCAGGGTTGGAGGAGAGCACCTGCTCCAGCTCACTGTCCTAAGCAAAATGATTTCACAAAGCAATATCTGCTGTGGTGACCTACTAGAGAGAAGGAAACCAGGAAATCTGGGGTGAGGAGGAGAGGAGCCAGACAGTCACATACAGGCTTGCATGAAAAACGAGATCAAAATATAAAAGATAAAATAGTGACAAGTTTTAAGGAGATCTGAAAAAAAAAATTAGGAAAAGCCACAGCGGAATGACGAAGAGAGTGGGCAGCAGAGGGTCACATTTTATGTTTGAAGATCAGCTGGACTTTCTTACTCTGGTCAGAAGAGGAACTCATACTCAAAAGTTAGAATAAAATACAAATGTGCCTAAAATATATATTTTAAAATTTTGCTGACACTTTTCATGTCAGTATAAATAATGCTGTTTGATACATAAATGGTTTTTCTGCTTTGTGGGCAGGATTCTCTGCATCCCAGACTGTGAGGAGCTTTGTGTGCTGCTGCCTGAATAAGCTGAATCTCTCCAGAAAAACTGAATTATGAAAATGAAAAATAAAACATTGATAGATAACTCTTGAACGAGGAAGATATGTGATGTGTTTTGGAGCTTTTTATGGGTGATGACATCCATTCATCAGCTATGCAATTCTGCAAATCTATTTACACAACTCCCTCTTCCTGAATAGAGGATGGTCTCTCCCTATGTGTGGGGCACTGAGGTACTCTCAGCTGACCAAATAATTATTTATAACGGGCTTATAAATCTTATTACTGCACAGGTCTAAAATTATTGCAGGGCAATATTGCAGATGTAGCTGGTTGTTACAGCATTGACCACACCCATTTTGTAAAAGGAAGACAAAACTAATTCTTCGGTGGTGTTTTTTTATGTTTTTCTCCTTAAATCCTGCAGAAAACGGGCCCCGTCTCCTCGTGGTAGCAGAGCAAGCCAAGATCTTCTCCCACCGTGGCGGCAACGTGACACTGCCATGCAAATTCTACCACGAGCACACATCCACGGCCGGCTCAGGAACCCACAAAATCCGTGTCAAGTGGACCAAACTCACCTACGATTACCTCAAGGAGGTGGACGTGTTCGTGGCCATGGGGCACCACAGGAAGAGCTACGGGACCTACCAGGGCCGGGTGTCCCTGCGGGAGAGCAGTGAGAACGATGCCTCGCTCGTCATCACCAACATCATGCTGGAGGACTACGGCAGGTACAAGTGCGAGGTGATCGAAGGGCTGGAGGATGACACGGCAGTGGTGACCCTCAATCTGGAAGGTAGGTGACACTTAAGTCACACTTTCAATCAGATTTATGTGGTGTTAAGGAAAACCTGCTTTTTTTTCCTTCTTAGTACTACCAACATTCTGTTATCTGTGATTTTGCATTATCAGTACTTTTGCATTATCAGAGATTTTGTGTTACCAGTGATATTGTGTTATCACTGATATTATGTTATCAGTGATAACAGCAAGCTGACAAAGCAGAATTCATTGTGGTCTGGGAAATCTCAGCCTCTCAGCCCATGACAACAATCATGAATTACAAGAACATTAGGGCTACTATAACTTATGCTGGCCAACGATGCATCCAACTTCCAGTCAGACCTGGTGTGAGAGGAGCCGAGGAATGATGAGAAAACACAATATTGAGAGCTCCACATGTTTCTAATTTGCTCCTGTCATTTTGCAGAAGCCCCTGCATCTTTTTACCCAGGTGAAATTATATTAAATTCCCCCCAATCGTAATTTTGCTAAACTTTGGGATATTTTAGATTATCAAGAAAATACAAGTCTTCTTGTAAAGATGAAAAATGTTACAGTAGTTATCCGAAACAGTGGGTTTGGGTTTTTCCAGCCTTAAAATTAGATAAATTTGACCTTTATATTGCATGCCAGGACAACTCCTACAGGTAGTGTCTAGCCACTTTCTTCAGCATTATTCTTGAAAACAGTAGAGTGAAAAAGTAGTGAAACAGGTTTAGAGAAGACAAAATTTAAGCTTTTCTCACTGTTCATGCAATTCAGATATTTTTATGAGTTTCAAGGCATGTAAAAGAGAGTTTGACCTTTTTTTTTTCCCAAAGCACTGCACTGAACACAGAGGTGAACTAAAAGTTTAATGAAGACATGCCACATACTCTTACACTTCCCAGCAAGTGTACACCAGAGGATCCTGAGAGGGGAAGAGAAAAAGGGAAAAGGGAAAAGGAAAAAGAAAAAAGGGGGAAGAAAAGGGCAAAAGGGAAAAAGGGGAAAAAAGGAGGAAAGGAGAAAAGGAGAAAAGGAGAAAAGGAGAAAAGGAGAAAAGGAAAAAAGGAGAAAAGGAAAGGATCTGTCACGTCAGTTACCAGATGAATTGTATGACTCTTCCACTGACAATTCCTGTACATTATGATGTTTATACACAGTTACCCTGCACAATAAGACTGACTGAGTGGTTCTTGGAACAAAACAGACATCATGGACTTAGTTTACTTCTTTACATGTATTCTTCCACTCCTAGCTGGAGGCACAGAATCTTCCCATTTTGAAGTGCAAAAGACCCTGCCCAGTTTCCATGCCAGCAGGGTAGAACATTTAGGCTGTTGCACGCCTCATAATGCATCTTTAACAAGAATGTTCTTTTCAAATATATGAGATAAAGAAAACTGGACATTTACATGTTTAGTTTAAGTTCTCTAAAGCAGTTAAGAATGAAGAGAGAAATGAGCTAGGGGAGAAGACTCTTTATTCTTCTCTTCTGGCCAAAAGCTTTCATGTTCAGCCTCCCCTCCACTGAGGCAGGCTCTGCAGGAACTTCTCAGCCACTGAAGGGAGAACAATTCCTCTTGGCAGGCTCTGCTTCACCTGAGTGAAACAAGGCTCTCCTCACCTGCCCAGGCTTTTGCTTCCCCTGCAGCAAAAGTTCATTATTTTTCTGCTGTTAAAAGCAATGGGGTTCTGCTGTGAATGCTTTCTGCTGTGCCTGGGAAGGGGAGATGCTGATGGATGTGGAAGCAGAGCAGGTTTGGCTGAAACTTGGTACAAAGTGCACATGAAGAGATCCACACCTGAAATTTATTATTTGATTGATACTGCAGTGAGAAAGCAATGAGAAATCTTGTCTTTACTGCATGAAGTAACACAACTAAAAAGAAAGGGAGATTTTCTACCTTTTTACTGTTACTGTTTTGTAATATAGCACCAGCCTTGGCTAAAGGTCAGGGTCCTTCCTCCAAAATAAGGAAATTAATAAGTAGAGGAGGAATCATATTTTTTCAGCCAAGTATGTTCCAATGTGTGCTCAAAGGAAAGTTTCTATATTTTAACCAGTGTCTGGCTAACATGAGGAATAATATCTTTTCAATTATTTTTGTCACATGTGGGACAGGTGTAAGGATGCTCATTTCTGATATTGTGAAGTGCTGTTTCTTAAACTGGCAGGAACATTTCCTTTGCAAAACTCCTGACAAAATGTAACCTTTCAAGTGAAATAAGATTGGTGAGAGTGTCAGTGTCAGCCCTGCTTGTGTGGACTAAATCCAGTGATCCTGGGTCTATGGTATGCTGAAGTTTCCTAATGAAAAGATAAGTATTAAAATATACTGATATTACAGTGGAGATATATAGCTGATAGAATATATTCCTCTGTTTGCACGGCCCTGTGCTTATTTTTTCAACTCACTTGCAACTTTATGTATTTGCCATTTAATGTATTTGAACAAAGCAGAACAGATCAAGGGAAAAGAAAAAAAAAAACAAAACCACAATATCTGGACAAAAATTAAAATATATCAGCCCATTCTAACATTCTATGCCTGGTGTAAATAATCAGGTTAATCTCACAGTGGGAATGATTTGCATCAGTAGCCTGATGTCCTGACAGGGTGGCCTTAAGGATGTTAACTGACAGCAGGACAAAGCCATTTACACCCAGAAGCAGTGCAAAGCAGCTGATGGCTCCCGTGTTGGCTCCCTGTGCAAAACCCATGGCTGTGTAACAATATCAAAATTATTGACCTCCAACTCGATGGACCTTTGTTCTTCTCCTACTGTGGTGGTATTTTATCCTTACTAGACTTAAAGGCCTCCTGGGATTGCCATGAAATTAACCACTTGTAATAACAGGGCACTTTTAGCTTTGAAAAAAGCCCACTGAAATTCAGTCTTTATTTGTTACATACTTCACATTTTTGTGATATGTTTTCTTCATTTTATTTAATTCAGAGCCACAGCATTTTATTTAATTCAGAACCACATTTTTGCCCTAGACTAGAGAGACTGTGCACCAAGCTAAAGCTCAGAACTGGAATTCATTGCAGTTTTCCACAACCATCACTTTTAGCATCTATTCACTCATGTCATGATTTTCATCCTGTTTATAGCCTGAAGTACCAGGACTGGTCTAAGGGCTCTTGAGGGCTGCTCTGGGCACAGCAGCTCCAAGAAGTGTCAAGTCTTGAGGAAATCAGGACACTATGGTGAATCAACCTCATAACCAAAGCCATTTTCTCCCTGGACTGGGCCCACTCTCCTCCTGCACATTAAATATGGATCATGAGTTTTACACTCTTTGTTCAGTGTTCTGAAAGTCAAAAGCCTGATATATTAAAAGGTCTCTGACAGCAGGCAGATATTGTTGTCCGAGTCGCAAGCAAAGAAAGAGTTCTTAGCTTACATTAAATTTTATTTATGGCAACTTTTTACAGCCCTACACTAAATTTTCTTTATGTTTGTGCTTTCCTAGTTTATTTCCTCATGAATACCTGGTGCTGTAATGAATCTCACTGTGCCAGGTTTGTGAGTTTGACCTCCCAGGCATGTGAAGGCTCCAGCCCTCAGGTGATGCTAAGGCACAGGTTTTGTGTGCCCTTCCTTCAGAAGAACCGTAGCAGAGGTGACAGAGAAAGTGGGGCAATGCTGAACAGCCAAAGGCAGGTTTTTACTCTATCAAAATTCTTTTTTATAGTGTGTCTCTTCAAAGGGAGGTGAGAGCTGAACATACCAAATTTGTGATTCAGGCTATGAAATAATTACTTTTTACATCCAGCACTGCTGGGAATTTGAAGATCTGGATAAAACCATTAAAAACCTCTGTGGAAAGCATCTTCTAGATAGCAGCTAACTCTTTATGTGGCTCCCCAAGAACCAGAAACCACCAGCAATTGTATTCTTGCTTTGAGGTATGTTGGCCTTTAGGTCCAAGACAGAAAAAAAAAACAAACCAGGCATCCCTTTTAAAACCAGACTCTTTAATTCAAAATAGCTCAAATCCATAAGCTTCATATAAACAAATTTTTCCACATTGTCAAAACAATAATTTTTTAATCTGTTCATTTGGTCCTCAGCTGAATGTAAGCAATGGGGAATTCATAGCTGAAACCAATAGGCAATCAACTCCATGCTCTCAAAAGCAGGAAGAATCAGATTTAGCTTAATAATGTCATATTTATTTGTGTGTTGCTGTTACATTCATACACACACCAAAACAAAAAGCTGTTTGAGATATCATCTGTGTGATAATCTGTTCTACTCTCTGACGAAAAACTGGTTTTATAGGACACAGTTTTTGTGGGTCCCTAGAACAGAACAAAAAGTGTTTTAAAACTCAAGAGGGGGTTGTCAAGAGTAAGTTATAGCAGATCAACATAATTCCTTCTGTGGCAGGGCTTTGCAGACAGGGTTTTGCAGCTGTGTTTGCACATGCTCTGAGAAATGGCCCTTGAAAGATACAGGTGAAATAAAAATTTTAAAAATTATACAAAATCGATGACCCAAAAGAAAAGTGCTAAAAAATTTAGGAGTAATTGGGCAAAGAAGAGCAAAGAAAGGCAATAGCCTCCAATTTTTGAAAAAGGCTGTAGAAATACAGGGGAATAATCTGCCCTAGGCCAGAGCAGCCCAGTTTGTAGGTTTTTATTGGTTAGAAGTAAGCAACCCCACTGACAATGGTGGTTTTGGGATGCTAGAATGGCACTGCTTCAAGGTTCAGTTTCATTTTCAGGGAGATTGATACCTGCTGACAGCCAGTGGCTGGATGATCAGACATCTGACAGTCGTGACAGGCAGGAAAATGGTGATGGAGACACTGTGAAAATGAAGGACTTACCAGTTTTTATGGAATTTTAGGAATCCAGCATGGAAAATTTTGCCATCAAGTGTATGAACCTGCCAGCATAAAACTGTGCCCTACAGTACAGTAAATTGCAAACCCTACTGTTGTCCCATGTTTACATTGGCTGCAAGAAAACTTACTTTTCAGTTTTGGCTAAAACTCAAGAAAGCCTAATTCTTAACTCTGGCTGTGGAAAGACCTTTTTTTTTTTTTCCCCTCCATATGGATAAACAGAAATTTGTGTTATTTTGTTTCTATGTGTCAATACTCTTCAGGCTGCTAATTTTGTGTGGTGCTGTCTTAATTAACACCCACAAATCATTACAGGAGTTGAGCTTTCTGAGGTTATTTCCTCACTTTGTTATCTTGGATAAATGTTACAGCTCCTTGCACTGACAATGTGTGTGAAGTGACTAATTGCACTGAATTTTAGGGGTTACCTACACCTAAGACTCTGAAATACAAATAAGAAAAACACATTCCCAGAAAACCCCCAGCAAGTGGAGCAGAGATGTACATTTGCTCACTTGAATGAGAGATCCATAGAAATACAGGTGTTCCTGTGGGGAGGATATTTAATACATCGAGTTCTCATGTTCTGATTTGGTAGAAATCCCAATTTCCATTACAGGATTCATTCTCCAGACTGCAGTTTCTTGGTCACAGGTGCATACATCCCATCTTCTCTCACTAACAGATTCATTCTCTGCTGAGCTGATGTGTCTCAGGTTCTTCCTGTCTCTTTTGGGGGCAAGAAGGTCCTGCCCCGGGGGCAGAACCTATTCCAGAGAACCGTGGGTTTGGGAGAGCAGCCACATCATGAATACCATACTGGAAATTAGTATCCCTACTCAGGGTCCACAAAGGGCTTCCTCAGGGTAGGGAATGGAATCACAAAGGTCAAGCTAAGGCTCCTCAGCTCTGCCTTCATACAAAATAACTGGATTTTAACCTTCTGAGGCTGAGCGTTTTTATCTCCTCCATTTTTTGAACTGAATTTGTTAAGGTTTGGGAGCGGGTGCTTTGTCTAGTGGCAGAACACAGGGCTGGAGTCAGAAGCTGAGGCTCAGTCTGAGCTTTGGGAACAGCAAGGAGCCTCAGGACAGCTTTTGTGCATTCATGAACAGATGGGATGGATTATACTTTGACAGGTTTGTAAGGTCCAGGACTAGGGAAGACGCCCTATGATTAACGAAAGCTCAGTGCTGCTGAAGTGTAAGAAAAGAGAGATGAATAGCAAGATCTCACTATGAATTTCAGCATAGTTTGATAGGGAAATGAAGAAAAAAGAAATTTAGAAGTTGCAAGGTAAAGCAAAGCTGCACAAAGCACATACCCAGTCCACTTTCCTCAGCAAAATCACCCCTGGCCACCCCCAGCTTCAGGGTGAAATTAATGCTAATCAGTTGCAGGCTTGTACTGCAGTTGAACTCCAACAAAAAATCGGCTTCTATGCAGTCTGCTCAAATATAGCCCAAAGCTAATATTACAGTTTAGTGCATATTTATGTTATAAAAACATCATGTCCCAAACTGTCAAACTCAGACTTGTTACGCATTTACATACACAGTTAGCCCCTTTTCAAAAGTGACTTCGGAAACCTTAAGGAATCAAAATCTGTTTAAATAGTTACCAATTAGTTGTTGCTCAGTTTTTAGGAGTATGTAAGTGTTTATCTTGATCTTTCCTAATGGTAAGGTGTTTTTTTAATGTATATGCAAATCAGACACATGTAGTGGAAAAGGAGTCTGTTGTCTGGGGAAATGTAGTTCTGGAAAAAATAATAAGTATTAGATTTCGAATAAAGTAAAAAGGCTTGGACTCCTATTGCATTTGCTGAATTTTTGTTATACCCAGTGATATTTCTATCCACTAACACTGAGGAAGAACGGATTTTTTTTAACAAAGATACGATGAAGGAAGAACAGGGATCCAGAAAAATAGGAAACATATTCAGCATCTTGTTTATTAAGTTAAATTTAACACATGTGTTACATTACATTCATACTCTGCAGTTCAGAACATCACATAACAGAAAAGCCCTTTAACAAAGGATTTACAAAAGGAAAGAACTGAAGCGGACTCTCTAGTTAATTGATGAAGGAGAGCAAAACATTGTTTATTATTACCCTGCCAAGTTTACATTTGCATGCTTTATTTTTCTTGGTCCAAGTCACTGAGATTTAGTAATAGCAAAGATCTTGTTTAACAAAAATAACACTTGGACGACAGAAGAGTGAGGGAGAAAAAAGGAAGCAAGGGGACTTTAGGAAACTGATGGAATAGATACAGAAATGGATTAGAATGTACTGAAAGAAGAGTGGCCTCATCACACAGTGACTGCCTTGCTTGACCACTGGGTAATTTCTCTATCTTATGCTGCATTGCCCTGAGGATAATGAAAGTCTTATAGGCAAGAGAATCCAACATCAGGAAAAAAGTAAAAAGAAAGACGGTAATTTACACCAGAGCAAAGTTTTTGGCTCACCTCATGTGCTATCTTGTCTTCAGTCCCCCTGTGTCCTACAGCACTTAGTTCTACAGAGATGTCTGTGGATAAACATTCTGAGCTGGATTTCTCTAATACCATTTTATTTCAGCTTATTATGAGACTGGGCTAAAGCCAACTGCAAAATTTAGGTCTGGGTTAAGTTTCTAAGCCCTGCCAAAGATTAGGGTGGTCTGATCCAAACTTTTGTTTCAAGTCTCTCTTTTCTCTTTTATCAAAGCCACATGGGGAGGTGGTTCTTCAATTCTTTCTGAAATGTCTTTCATGCTCCAAGGAACAATGTTTAACTTCTGATCTTTTCCACAAAACAAGAAAAAAAATCTGTCAGGTAAGGGCAGTGACTGTGATTAGATATTGCTTTTGAAACCATTCTGGAGGTGTCCCCACGTTTCCCAGCCGCACTTGGACGTCCTTTGTCATGAGGTCTCTCTGCTGTAGCTGTCTGCAATGGCTGGGCAGTGATGAGTACCTTACAGAGCTTTGGGACAGGCTGTGTCCTGTACCCTGGGGGGAAAGGGAGCATTTGGCAGGGCCACACTCCTTGCACAGTGTCCCTCTCTCAGAGTGAGCCATCAGTGCTGCAGGGGCAGAGAGGGAAGGTGGTGTCACACATGATTTCCTACCAGGGCTGTGCCACCATCTGTGCCGGGGGAAGCCTGTCCTCTATGAGGAGCTCTTCCTTCCCGAGTGGTGGCAAATGGCCCAAATCCAGGTGGAAAGCAGCAGAAAAGTCTCCCACATGACTTCATCGATTTCATTTCCCCGTGGAGTTCCTGCTTTAAGGCCTCACAATGCTAAAATTGTGCCTCCAACCAGATCAACCTTGAAATGCTTTTGTTAAGGCAGACATTCCTGGGATAATGTGAAACAATAAAAAAAAAACAAAAACAAAGAAGCAAACAAAAAGCAACTATCTTGAACCTCTCAGGGCATCTTGTCAAGGGTTCATGAAAAGAACATAATGCTCTTTTATATCAATCGAAACATTTCATCCTAATGTCTACAAGTAAAAAGAAATAATTCATAGAAATTCAATCATTCATTCAACAACTTCTTCCTTCAAAATAACTGCCAGGAACTTCCCTACTCCAATTCCACTAAAAAGAAACCCACCAGACCAACCAATCAGCCAACAAACAAAACCACCAAAAAAGCCCACAAACAAACACCTAAACAAACAAAATTAAAATAAACAAAAAATAAACAAACAAACAACAAAAAATCCAAAATAGAGTTATGCTAGGGTTTAATTGGCTCTTTTTAAAATAAGAAATTAATCTTACAATGGATAAATGAGAGTTTTCTATGAAAATGAGAGTTTCATGAAAAACATGTAGTTGCAAAATTTCAGCAAGCTCTGCTCCTCTTTAAATACTGTGAGAGCAGGAGAGTGAGGCCACCATGGTGACAGCAAGGTGCAGGTGGCAGCAGTGGGCAGACCTGACAGGATTCCCATTAGGAAGGGGATGAGGCTATGGGGAGATGAGCCAGCTAGTTAAGGCAGCACAGTTATAGAATCACTGCAATTGATGAATGAATGGTTGGAAAAGACCTTTAAGATCATCTAGTCCAACCTATGACCCAACATCTCCTCATCAACTAAACCGTGGCACTGTATCCAAAGCTGTATCAAAACTTTTTTTAAACACTTCCAGGGACAGTGGCTCCACCACCTCCCTGGGCAGAAGATGCCAATGCCCAATCACTCTTTCAGTGAAGAATTCTTTCTACCATCTAACTTAAACTTTCCTTGGTACAGCTTAGGAAGTAAGGCAGCAGCCCTAAATTCTTCCCAAAACCAGTGCTGCTGTGCTGCTGACAGGGTATATTTCCCCAGAAATAAACCAACACTTCGCCACACTTCACAGAGCCAACTTACTTCCCCTTTATTCCTCCTTCTGGTGTCTGCCAAAGCAGTTTCCCTTTGTTCTGCTCTTTCAGTGTCTGGTAACTCTCCTCTCCCCACTCCAGGCGTGGTGTTCCCCTACTCCCCACGGCTGGGGCGGTACAACCTGAACTTCCACGAGGCGCAGCGGGCGTGCGCAGAGCAAGACTCGGTGATGGCCTCCTTTGACCAGCTCTACGACGCCTGGAGGTCGGGGCTGGACTGGTGCAACGCTGGTTGGCTCAGTGACGGCTCTGTGCAGTACCCCATCACCAAGCCCAGGGAGCCCTGCGGGGGCAGGGACACCGTGCCCGGCATCAGGAATTATGGGTTCTGGGACAAGGACAAGAGCCGCTACGACGTCTTCTGCTTCACGTCCAACTTCAATGGTGAGAGAGGTTGCTTTGCCCCCCTGCCTCATAAATAGTTGTGCTTAGGCAAGGAAATCCAAGGGTAGGGAGGGGTATTTGGTTTGCCAAATCTTGTGTCAGGCCTGGAAAATGCTAGGAATTAAATAATCAGAGAATTAAAATCATTGTGGAATTTGCAAGGGCAAACACACAAAGTTGCCTTCGCCACATGCTCATGTAGGTAGTTTTTACAACTCAGGACTTGTACTGGCAGGAGTTTCTAATATCTCCCCTTTCACCCCATTAAAATTTATATGTACCCTTTTAATGCTGGTGTGTAACCAATTTAATTCAGTTAAAGCGATGAAGGAACCTGTGGTTCATTAATTGGGGTTTCCTGTTGAATTCAATTATAATCGTGTTCATATTGCTTAAATATGTCACCAAAAACAAAATTCTGATCACCACTTCACCTATTCTGCAGTGTCAAGCAGCTTTTGCTCATGTAACATCTCTAATATGACTAATAGTTCCTCATCAGCAAACCTATTTCCAGCTTTATTCCTTAATAATTTAGATTTCTAATCTTAGTATGCTGCCAAGCCTCCGATCATTTTTGCTCTAAGGCTGAACTGCTGTAAACCTTACTTTAGCAACTGCAAGCTTTTTTTTGCTATTAATTCAATTTTTTAATGTAAGAAATGAAATAATCTCAGCTTGCTATCATTTCAGCTTTTATCTAGTGCCTGGAAAAGGTTTAGAAAGCATTGCTGTGAATGTCCAACCCTATATAGCACCCTGCTTGTAGATAATTCCTACACAACTTTGCACATGTTTGGCTTGCAGCCAACTCAGACAATGGAGCATGGCTGTTTTTTAATTTATGCACAGATTGTTTATCCACAGTGAAGCAGTTTCATCCTACAGCACCGCAAAAAATAAACATGAGCCTTGGTTTCAGAAGATGAGCTCAAAGTCCGCACCACTTTCCACAGAAAAAAAACCCCAGCAAAACCAAAAAAAACATACCAAATCAAATAAAAAAATCCCAAACCCTCCAAAAAACCAAAAAAGCCCACACTAAACAGAAGAAATACAAACAAAAAAAAAGACAAAAAGAAACACATACACACAAAAAAAAAAGAAAAAAAAAAAGCCTTACCAAAAAAAACCAAACAAACTCTCAAGCCAACAATACTACATTATATTCAAAATTATCTGAAACAAAATTTTGGCTGATTTTCTTATCATATTTCTTCATCCCATTAAATGCTGGCTCATTTTTCTTGCTTCATTTATCCAAGGTGGAATCCTGCATGAACTCATCTCTTCTACACAGATTTAACTCTGTGCTATAGAAACTTCGCCAAGGAATTAGATACTCAAACAAAAATAATTAAACATGATAGCTGCACATTTTATAATGTTTTCAGTGTAAAACCTTGTGGCTACTGCTCACTGATCACCACACTTTTACACACCAGAAGCTGAGCAGCACTTCTTAAGGAGCAAGAAGCTTAATTTCTGGGGGAAAGAAAATAATAAGTACTGACAGATAAATATTTTCTGTGCACTGATACAAGGAGAAATAAAGAAGGATAAGGAGAAAGGCAAGGTGAGGATAAGGTAGGAGACAAATCAAAGAAAAGCCATTGAGATGAATCTCAGCCTTGAAGAGTCTTGAAATTTGATATATAGATATAGATGACATAGATATAGATACATAGATATAGATAGATGATATAGATATAGATGTAGATATAGATAGACACAGATATAAATATATATTCCTCATGACTCAGTGTCAAATGTCTCTCAAGACATCAGCTAAAAATCCTGATTTCTGCTTCTCTCAGCTTCCATGTCCTTAACTCACTAGATTTCATTTTCCTCTCATGTCCCTGCTGTGTTCTGCACTATTCCTTGTCCTAAGCTCACCTTCACACCCACAATTAACCCAGCCACTCTGACAGCTCCCTGTTTTTAGCACAACATTTTGGATAAGCACGTGTAATGGCATATGTTAGCTCTCTCACTGCAGAGGGAAAAGGTCATAATGACCCGTTTTGCCACCAGGCTGGGATTTGCCAGTTGCCAAAGATAGTGGCTGCAGGCAAAAAAAAAAACAAAACAAAACAAAACAAAACAAAACAAAACAAAAAAAAAAAAAAAAAAAAGAAAAAAAAAAACCCATGCTATTTCTGCAAGACCCAATATTGATTCTCTCAGCTCAGGAACAGCCAAGGAAAATGAGAGGTGGTTAGGGCACCATGCCTTCCTAGTGGCTGCTGGAGTCTCCTGATAGTAGGAAACAGAGGAGCCTTCAACTTCATGTAATGCAGATGGAAAAATGCCAGGGGCCATGGGAGCAGGGAAGGATAACAAGAGCTCAAAAAAAAAAAAAAAAAAAAGTCAGTTGTGGGAGTTTCTATTAAAAAAAAGAGGTTGAACGAGGCTTAGATACTTTCTAAATGGGTTCACTACATGGAAAGAAATTCCCCAAACACATTAGGATGTCAGAGATCATTAAAAAAAATAAAGGGTTCAATTTCAAATTATACAGCAGTCAAACCAAAAAATCTTGGTCTGAAATATATGCAAAACTTGTCTTTTACCTGAAGAAGAAAGGTAGAAGCCATGGTATTTAGCCATTAAGGGGAAAAAAATGAAACTCTAATCATCAATGCAGTGAATTCAGATCCAGGTTCAGTGTTTTCATTCAGTAATTTTTGGATCCCATTTGTGATGACCTGGATACACAAAAAATAATCGTTAAAAATGAAAGGATTATTCCATTAGTAAAAAATTTTGCATGTTTTTCTGCTACCTGCACAAAGAAAGAGTTTGAGCAAAACTGCAATATCAAATAATCTTGCTGCTTTATGAAATTACCCTCCATGATGCCTTTTCTTAGATTAAGGCAAATACAATACATATACATTTTGTTCTGCCTTTGTAGCTGATTTATACTCAAATCTTTCTGTTGGTTCCTACAAGATTTGTTCATGTTTTGTGTCCAAGAACATGAAATCATTTCATACCATTTACATCTAATAGTACCAGCAAGTTACCAGTTTATAAGGATATATAGTGATGTGTTTTACAAAACAAAGACTAACACCAGCCTGATGCTATCTGTGAAATCCATCAAAATATTGTGAAATAACAAAATATTTTCTGCCTGCATTGGATGGCAATATGTTTCCCAATCTAGTTTTACATTCCTCGTGCTGATAAAGGTTATTGAAAATGAATGCACACAAGTGGGGAGTGTCTAACTTATATTTCGAAATTCCACATTGGAATTTCCAGGCATCAGAGGGCTTAGGTTTGCTCTCTCACAACCAATTTCTGCTTCACTAGTCCTGCCCAGTGTGAGCCACTTTAGTCCATGTCATCTCCAAAAAAGGTGAGGGTTCCTGCCCCGTGTGGTGGCACAATCTGATGTGATCCAAAGTTTTTCCAGGGCTGCAGATCACCCCAATTTCTCCCCTTGCCTTGTCCCAAGGAATGGGGATGCTCATCAACCATTCAATCCCTCCAGAAGGTCAATTTGAGGAAATTAATGCAGATTAATCCTTTTGTTACAGTCTTCCCCGCAAAGTCTAATAGGCATAGACTAAGGAATGTATAATGGAAGAGCTGAGTGGTTATTCATTATTTATTTTCAAAGGTCTTCTGAAGAACAGTACCTTCCTTTTTAAGGAAAATCCATGAGAATCTTTCACGCTGAGAAGTGCTAAAAGAGCTAAATGTAAATGTATTTACCAACTCCTCTAAAATTAAGCATTTTCAAAGAAACAAGGTACAAACACAGCTTGCATCACACTTTCTCCTCATTAACATGCATTTTGTTATATGCTTTGTCCACAGAACCTTAGTGCCTAATTGATCCTTCATCAGTTCTAAGAGAATCAAGTAAAAACCTCATGTTAACAAAGTTAAGAACACAAAAATAAATTTTAGAGACCATGTCAAAAGCACAGCTGTGAGCCACCTGTTTATTACAGCAATGCATGTGACAAGCCAACCACTTCTGCCATTTAAATGGGAGAAAGCTGCGGAAAGTCCTGTCTGAATAATGCTGACTGTTCATTTGACCATTTCAGAGTATTTTATCACTAGCAACATGTAGTAACTGTTCCAAAAAGTAGAAATAAACCCAAAATAAAATTACACGCCCTTTAGTAGGAGTGGCTGCTTCTGACTCACCAGAGTCATTACTGGTATTGATGTGTTTAAAAAAACTTTTTCCCACATATTTAATTCCAAATCAGCCATTTGAGATGATCATTGGATGTCAAAATATTTACCAGGTCTTAAACCTCTTTCTTTTTTTTTCATAAGAAAAACTTAGTAATAAAACTCTCATTTTAGCACTGAGCTTGAAGAAATCTCCAAGTCTGATTCATCCCTCAAACTCCCACAATCACAAGGGTGTGGGGTATTTAGGTCAATGGCTGGAGTTTTCCTCTTTAAGCTGTTACATCTGCAAAATCTTTAAGCAGCTGTTATGGACAGGGTTTGAGCAGGTTTGCACAAACCCTCTTCCCCATGTTTTGAGTGTGAGGAGTCAAATCCAGCAGGCTCATCCTCAGTAAGTGACCCAACTACCAGACACTAATGTCCTTCCACATCAATTAATAAATTCTGAGACTGAACAGTCAGGAACCCTTCCCACCTATTATCAGGGGGAAAATCTGCAAATCCGTATGGAGTTTATTAATGGAAGTTTACGTAATCAGACATTCTGGACACACATTGCACCCCTGTGGGGTTTACTATTGAATTTCTCTTGTTTGAGGAAGGAGCAGATTATAGGAGTTTTTACTATTGATGTCATATGTCAAAAGCCTGACCTTACTGCAAATCCCTAGGAAATTACATTCCATTGACATATGGTTTGATGAGGAACTCATAAATTAGGTGAAGTTTACACACTATCAGTCCAGACCCCTTATCCCCTAAATCAAAAACCCTATTTGCTTTGCAAAAACCTCTTAATAGTTTACCAGCAACAGGTTTCTATCTAATAAACATTTTATTCAGCAGCACATTGTAAATGCTCTCAACTTGCCAAAATGGAGTTTAAAAAAGTGTTTTACAAAGGAATGATTGTCTCATCGTTATAGTTTTCTGTGGAAATTCTGTAGATATTGTCTCTGATGGCAATGAAATTTTTTAAAACTTTCTTCTCCACCACAACTGCAATGTAAACGCCTTTTTTTAAAGTGTTCTTGTCTTGATATACAATTTCCAACCTTTAGACAGGGTTAATTCAATTACCTTTATATTGTCATCTGACCTGACATTCCTTCATTTAGGAAAAAAAAAAAAGTTTGATTTTTGCAGGAATCTGAAGCTGACATAACTCTTAGCTTCCTCACCACTTTTTCTTCATCAAGAAAGTAATCTCATACTAAGCAGAGTTCTGTGTATTTACCTGGTTTTTATGAGGCAGAAAATGGATACTGTCCTAGAGTACATTCTTAATTAGCAGTAGAGTGTGCCCTGGGATTAGAAGATGCCCACAAGAATGAAGTCCTTCCTTTTTTTCAGCTAACTTTCCTCTTCAGGTACAGGCAGATTGGAAAGTTGTGAATTTATTTGGAAATTATGATCTCGTCAAAGAAACTGTATCTTTCTGCAGTCTACTCGGCTGTCAAATCAGTAATGATAAATAACCCCAAGTATAATGAATGAAATGCTTACAATGAATGTTTATTGCCTTGATAAATGGAATCAATATCAATATTATTGCTGCCTATGGATTAGTAGGGGAGATTTTGCTTTTTGGGCTTTATTTTCTGGCATGTATTTTCATTACCTTGAGACAGGGCACATTTTTCTTAGCAGTACTATCAGTTCAACCCCGTGTTGTGGTGAGGATGTACCCTTTGAAGCCTAAAGAGAAACAGAGCTGCAGAACTGCTGGTGAAGGCTTACAACAGGCATAATTTTGCTCTACCACAGGCTCAAACTCTCCTCCTGAGAAGCTGCTTGATACCTTGGTTTTCCCATAAAAAATTTTGTTTTGCTTGTATTTAATCAGAAACAAGGTCATCACCTTGTCAAAGAGCAAAAGGGCATGTGTTACCTCCAGCTGCCCTCCCCTAAATGTAATCACTGAGCATAAATTCATTTGGGAATGCCATACTTTGATATTAGCAGAAATAAATATAGCATTATCTTTTTATGTTTTTATTCAAGTAGACTGTTTTCTGAACCTGGGTTGTTTTTCGGCTTCTTTTTTCCTCCTGATATTTATCAACTCACTACACCAAAAAATCACAAAACTTTTAACAACACAACCTCCAGCAGGCACAGACCTAAATTAGCCAGTTTGATGTGATCCTTCAGTGGAGCATCTCCATTTCTCCTCAAAAGTCAGTGTTACAGTATTGTTATCTGAAATCAAGAGTGAAACTCCATGGTCATGTGCCATGGGCACACCTGGTGTTGAATTTCTACAATTTTTATAAGATTAGTTAATTAGGATATCTAACAGCTACATTCATCAGGAGACTCAGTTGACCCAGTAACCCACCTCTGTGTTGGTCCAAGGACTTCTATACCCCAATTCCTGTTCTATCTTCTTGTAGGTCCTCTACTTGAAAGTAAGACCAAAAAGTATTTCAGGAATGTGTTAGAAGGTCAACTTATTACTCTAAAATGTAAGAGAAAAGATAGGAAAAATACCAGGAGCTACATAACTAGTATACAGAGCTGTGGATGTATGAAAAGGATATAAAAAGTAAAATTCTTTAGGCAGCACTGTTGAGGTCATAGAATCACCTGGAAGGTGGTTGTAGTCAGGTGGGGGTTGGTCTCTTTTTCCAGGCAGCAACTGACAGAACAAGAGGGCACAGTCTTAAGCTGTGCAAAGAGAAATTTAGGCTGGGTGCTAGGAAAAAATTTTGTACTGAAAGTGACAAACTATAGGGAGATGGTGGAGTCAGCATCCCTGGATGTGTTTAAAAAAAAACTGGATGTGGCCCTCAGCACCGTGGTTTAGTTGAGGTAGTGTTGGGGCATAGATTGGACTCCATGATCTTGCAGGTCTCTTCCAACCCAGTGATTCTGTGATTCTGTGATCACAGCATTAAAGGCTGGAAAAGACCTCCAGGATGGTCGAGCCCAACCTTCCCACCGATAATGACTCCTCCTTCCCCCCTTTTCTCTCCTCCAGGCCGCTTCTACTACCTGATCCACCCCACCAAGCTGACCTATGAGGAGGCGGTGCAGGCATGCCTGAAGGACGGCTCGCAGATCGCCAAGGTGGGGCAGATCTTCGCAGCCTGGAAGCTGCTGGGCTACGACCGCTGTGATGCGGGCTGGCTGGCGGACGGCAGCGTGCGCTACCCCATCTCCAGGCCACGGAAGCGCTGCAGCCCCAGTGAGGCTGCTGTGCGCTTCGTGGGCTTCCCCGACAAGAAGCACAAGCTCTATGGCGTCTACTGCTTCAGGGCCTACAACTGAGAGGGTATACCTAGAGCATGAAAGGTTTTTTTTTAAAAAAAAAAAAGTTGTTGAGAATGTGTGAAAGGTTTCTTTTTTGGTTTTTTTCGGTATGAACTCATGCAAGCTACCAAAACTGTGATAAACCTCTTTTACTTACTGTAAAGAGTCATTTTCATAGGCACCCTCCTCCAACCCCAACCCATTGGTTTTTTTTTCAGTTTTAAGTTTTTGTTCTTTGGTTTTTGGTTTTTTTTAATGTTAGTTTTCTTTTCTTTCTTTTTTTTTTTTTTTTTTGTGAAAATATCATTCCATAGATATTTTAAATTAATATAATTTAATGAGAGCTCTAGGTAAGGAACTTTTAGATTCAAATTCTTTAAGCTATGTCATCCCAAAAAAAAAAATTATAATTTTCATGAATGGGGCATGCAATAGAGCTTGACAATTGCTAGGGCACAATTATGGAGTGTAAGGCTACTCAAAGCAGAAGCTTTTAAAAGCACAGATTTTACATATTTGTACCAGTTTGAGAAACACTGCAAATTGATTATAATAGGAATTTTAAAATAAAACAATCTTTTTGTTAAAGGGGATCAGTGAGGTTTCGCAAAGAAACCTCACAATATGTTAGCAAATAACTGTTTTCACTGGTTCACATGGGAACAAGAGAGTTTAATAAAAGCAGCTAAAACGGTCCACAAAAATAAGACTAGTTTTACAATTTCAAATCTTGCCTTTCTGAAAAATAAGCTCGTGGTCCCATGCATAGGAAGAAGCACAATTAGTTCTCCTGAACATTTCAATTGTGTTTTTGTTGTGTATAAATCATTGAGAGAATAATTAACTAACGAGAAGACTCTTGTTTTCTTCTTATCGCCAATTAAGGATGCCTGAGAAGTGTTGTATTACCTTTGAGTAGCTTTACTGAGCTATTTTTAAACTCTTAAAGGCCATTTGCTAAGCAGCATAATAGCATCTACTCAGGGCAGTTGTATAAATGAACTGCTGGACAGAGAAATTGTAAACTTTAGCAGCTTGATTTTACATTAGCCTTTGAAATGTTATTGTCTTAATTAAAGAACATTACAATATTTAATATTTCTTAGCTATTTACACATCACAAGAAATAAAAACTAGAAAAAAAAATTTAAAATGGTAAAGTCTTAAACAAATACTATTAGACAAAATCTGAAACCAGCCATTAAGTTTTAGAAGAGAAAAAGAAAAAAGTACTTCATTTCCTTACATCTTATTTGTATCTAAAAAGTACATCTGTTTTTTAAACTATCAATGAAATAATACAGTATCGCTAGCCCTGAATTATTTAGTTAGTCCTCCTTAGAGTTAACAGAAAATAAAGCTATTGAAATACTTCTTTTCATTAAATCTGCAGTGGTCTAGGCAGAAGATGTTTACCTATATATGCCAGTGTCAGAGAAAAACATGCACTGTGCATGGTGCCTAGGATTTTCAGAGCTGCCTAAAGCACTAGGTCCTCCCTAAGTACCAGTCTGAGGGAATTTGGGATTTCTAATGCAAACTCACTTTGGATGCAGCAATTCTTGGTGCTCATCTTCAGATACCTTAATGCAACCATTTTTTCGGAAAGCAGGTGCTCAAGGCTTTCTGAAAATTTACTCCACTTACGGTGTCTCAAGCTGGATATCTGAAAAAAAACCAAAATGGCAGAGAGGCCATTCATTAAAAATATCGTGGTCTCGGGTTATCTCTTCAGCAGTTTTTGACGTTCTCTATCCAGTGTTGGTTCTACCACTTAGAAATGGAGAACTCTTTTTCCTACTCTATGCTTGCTGACTGTGAAGATCTCAGAGGACCAATGTTTGTATTTATGCGAAGTTTTATAGCTGCCCACTGTTTCCATAGTTTAAATGAGGCGTAGGGGTATTTATCCGAGCTAGGATACAACCTGTATGCTGTCATGAATGGTTTGGTGTAGCTATTTTTCCATGGACGTGAGTAAATAAATCTCTTTCCCAGAGTGGTTGTGGTCCTGTTTTAAGACTCTGCGAGTGAACTAGGAACAATATATGAACAGGGGCCATAGCGTAAGATGTATTTTATTGAAGTTCATTCCCATTGAACTCAGACGCAAATTTCTCTCCTTCTGGGGATATTTGCATCCTCTGTGGATATCTGTTCATATGTTACAGATGGAGCAATCTCAGTGCCAACCCCCCCCTCCCCCACCACCTTTTTTAATCCACTAGGAATTGGATTTTCTTGAAGCGGTATCTCTTAGCTATAAATAGAGACTTACTACAAGTCAAATCCCTAAAACCATGCAACCTTTTCTGAACAGCCATTTCTTAAATTGGTGCCCATTTCACACATTTTCTCAGGCCATTCAGAGCCTTCTTTGAAACTTTTGGAGAAAAAAATGAAATCAGAAATAGAAATGTTAAGTATCCAGCCAGGATAAGGATTGGAGTATGTAAGAGTGGACCATGATCAAGAGAAATATGTGTCGTTCCTCCATCCAACCTTCAGAAATTTTGAAAAATTGCAGACTATCCTACAGTTTTTCTTCTGAAGTTTGGACAGGGAGGATGTGGAACGGAAAAAGCTGTAGAGAATGTCCAAGTAATTACCACAGCTATATCCAGAGTTGCTGTAAAGAGGGGAGCCTTATGCAGCTGGCTCTACCCTCCCCTAAGATCTGCTATGTCTGGAGGAGGCTGCATGGTTTTCTTATTGCACAGAGGTGAAGAGACCCTCATTAATTTTTTTTGTACCTCTCCAAAGAAACCCCTCACAGGGTTTCACCCAGACACATCTTCCTTTTTTTTTTTAAGGTTTTTGTTTTTTGGTTTTTTTTGCAGGAATGGGGATTATATTTTGCCTGCATTAAAAAAAAAAAAATGTACACATCCAACCCACTCGTGGGGCTGGCTGAAGTGCCCTCACTGCTAGACCAAAGGCACTGCGGGAAAGGCAAGTTCAGCCTTTCACCAACTTTGCAACGCCCTGGAGATGGCTGGTCAGGTCCTAAATCACAGCAATCTCAGGCTTGCTCTAGTTTTTGCCTTCTGTGTCCACACCTTCCCCGGGCTGGCCACCGCCGCGGTCCGGGCGTAGCATCCCCCAACCCTCCCCTGCTTCCAGCATCCCCCAAATCCCAACAAACCCCGGGATGGTGGCTGAGCAGGCTCTGCACCACTTACCCAGGGGACTCCCCCCAGGCTTGGCAGCACGAGGAGGGCAGCCAGGGGTCAGCGTGTCCAGAGAGATGCCGGGCTGGCACGTGACAGCGGATAGCCGAATTTTACCGCTCGGTTTTGTCGCCTGTAAAGTTCGCATTGGAGATGTTGCTTGCTAGGGGTCATAATTTCATGTATGGAGTCACAGGGGTGTGGGCTCTCACCCTCCATGTTGCTCACAAGGAGCTCAGTAGTCAAATTTGGGATCAGGCTGGATTTATGTCTGTGTATTGATATACGACATTATGTGCTAATATAACAGTTAATTGGATAGTCAGGTGAAAATACATTTGTATGGGGAAAAAAGTGTGTAAAAAATAATTAGTTCTAATGTAAACAGGTATAAAAACCATAAAAAATGTGTATGATTACCTGAGAAGTGGGCACAAATAGACAAAAAGACACGAATTATATTTATTTTTACAGCAAATGACTCCATTTCCTTTTGTAATGTCAAATGTCAGGATGTTTTCTTATTTTCAACTAAGCTAGCTAGGTGCTTGAATAAAAACTTCAAAAAGCAGCTTAATAACTGGATTAAAGCCTGTGCTGTTTTCTGTTCATGAGAGAATATTGTAAGCGTCATGTTCTCTATCATTATCTTCCATTTCACAATGTATCAGAATTTTAATGCCCATGAATTAACAATTAAATCATGTTGTTCTTTCCAATATGATGACTTCTCCTTATTGACTGACCATTTTTCTACTTCTGTCCCAGAAAACACAAACAAGGAAAGGAATAACTCAAAATATGAAAATACTGACTTTGCCATTGTAAACAACACGATTACAAAACTAAAAGGTGGGAGGGGAAAGACTACTCTGTGAATATGATTCACAAAGAAAACAAAGAGAACTGTATTCTAAATCCTTTGTTTTATGCTTCTTTGAAGCATTTTTAAAGTTGAAATGCAAGTACAAATTTCTTCTTTATGTTTTCTGCCATCTTCTAAAATAAAATAAACCATAAATAAGGAAAGTGCCTTCTAAATTATTTTTATAGTTACAGTTGATATTACAGTGCACATCCATCTCTAGAAATTGGATGCAGAACAGTGTTTCATGTATGAGAGAATTTATTAAATTATTTATATAATCCTCCATCCTTAGAAATTAAAACCCAACAAAAATCTCTCTTTGTAAAGTGAAACAAGAAAAATTTTCAGTGCCAAGCAAGAATTAATTATTCAAAGCACTTGGCCAGCTTTTCAGCTTCTGCAATCACACTATTTCTGCATTCTCTTATTGATGTGTGCCAGAAAGTTAACCCTGAAAACTGCCTGCACTGCACCACTTTGCTGGGAAATAATAATATTCCAGAAGGTTTCAGTACATTGGCCATGTTTAGAAACAGGAGAAAAAGAGCTTTGGAAAATTTGTCACTCAGAATACGGGAAATCTGTGTTACCATTGATACACGGTTGAGACAAATTTCCTTTATTTTCTAACAATTTGGTTTAAAAAATTCAAAACTTGTAACATTTTCACTTCGCAACATTATTAAAACTGTGTTTTGTAGAAACAGTCACTTAGTAATAAGGATTTTAATTAATGCAATGACAATGACATCTTGCTGTTCAAAATAGAGTCACTATCTTCATGCTTAGAAGCGGCTGGATTTAAGACTTGATGAACTACCTCAAAACCAGAAATGTGTAGATTTTCACCCAAACTCTCAGAAAATGAAGGAGAAGACTGCCATGGTGTTTAGCCATTCTCTCATTTACTCAGGAATGATACCAGCAGCTTTCTGTTCAGCAGCCAGTTGTCCTTCTGGAAGATTTCAAGAAGAGGAATTTTACACATTTTTAGCCATTTTCTCCCTTTTTCAGAAGAACTTACAACAAATTAACAAATATGTCATGGAGCAGAAAAATTCCAATGCCAGATAAGTTATTATATAAAGAGACAAAATTTCTCTGGCTTTCAAATTTAAAAAAATAAAAAAAGTATTTAAAAAAAACCAAAACAACGCACCCACCACTGCTGAAAATTATTTAATGATAATTACTGAAAAAGAATTTCTCCTCTTCCCGTGCCATGAACAGGGATGGTTCCTTTAAAACGTGCATGTCCTGGAAGCCTTTTGAAGAAGAAAAGCGAGAGACAAAGCAATCATTTAGTTCCTGATCTTTCACACAGAGTATGTTATATTTTGCCAAATAATTATTAGGTCATATGTTTAACCATATAATTTTAAAAAACCCAACCAGATCAATAGTAAATCAATAATTTGGAAGGGATTTCTTTGGAATCTTTTTTTTTTGTTTTCTTTTTTTCTTTTTTTTTCTTTTTTTCTTTTTTCTTTTTTTTTTTTTCTTTTTTTTCTTTTTTTTTCTTTTTTTTTTGGCAGGGAGGGGTCTAAGAATGTCTCAATCCATAAAGCCACAACGGGGTAAATTGTAAAGCCCATCTATTTCTTCAATATTTTGCCGGAGGCAAGCACTTGTTTGACAAATGACAAGAGTCCTAATGGAGGCCTCAGCTAATGAATTATTCACTGGTATATTTTCCAGTGCACCCAGTGGGTATTTAATGGTTTAATTTTATTAAATGCCAGCAAACAAACCCAAAAATTGTATTTCTTGATACTGAATAAGGACAGTTTGGGGTTTGTTCTTTGCTTAAAAGATGCATTGTGAGGCATTTCAGCTCCTTATTTCCTACACAGATTTCACTGTACTTTTATATATGATGCTGTTTGCTTGCTATTTAATTTCATCCTGGTTACTTTTAATAACTGGAAGAAAATTAAGTTCCTTTTTTTCTTTTATGTTGAAAAAGGTCATATTTAAATTTTTTTGTGTTCCAGCCCAAACACAAGACAGAAAAATTGAGAAGCCTTCTTTGCAGCAGAACTGGGTCTTTAGTCAGTGCCTGCTTCGTACAATTACTTTTAAAAAATCCACACAATTAAATGAATTTACATACTAGTAATTTACATATTAGTTGTGTTAGCGAACATGAACCATCAGTGACTATACACTTTCTTCAGTTTCAAGGATGTTTTTCATGAGGTTTTAGCTCTTTGTTAGCGCTCCTGGTATGGAATCTTTCATTTTCACCAGGAACAAGAAAACCACACCTCAAAAAACCACACCGTGAAAAACCACACCTTGAAAAACCTCACTCAAAAACCAGAGGGAAGGGTTGACAGGAACAAGCCAACAGCACTTCTGTCGTGTTGACTATCACATTTATGTTATTAATGGTCTTTAGTGGAAGAAGTACTTAAACTGATCACTTGACCCTGCTTAGCCCTTCCTTGAATTTAAACATCTGCTAGCTAAGTATTTTTAAATTTTTTATCACAACAAAAATAACAGTGTTTTCTCTAGTTAGCTGACTATTAAAATGCTGTGCACACAGGTTAAAGGCAGATGCATATGTGCATTTTTAAAAATCAGTGCAATTAATTGAGGCCAGCAATGTGGTTTTGAAGTGTAGTTCCCAATGACCTCCACTTTTTGCCCTCTGCCTTGTTTTATACAGTTTTTGTGCATGTGATTTAGGTTCCCTTTGGAGGAAACTAAATCTGAAGCTCAGGATGAGGAGGAACATCAAATGCATCTCATCCATAAGGGGAATACAGGGGCCTGAACCAATCCTTGAGCCCTGGGACATCTTCAAAACACATCTACAGTATGGATTTTTGTTTCTAGGCCTGAACTAAAATGCCAGGTGATGAAAAAACCCTAAAACTCCACACAGTGCAGATGCACACATGGCTGGCTGTGGTCAGTGCTGAAGCTCCAGTTGCTCCAATTTGGAGAGCAATCACAAGACCATTCCCCTGAGCTTGCTCTTCCTTTCCAAACTCTCCTGTGGAGTGAGATTGGGGTAGGGGTTGGGGCTGGGATGGGATGGCACTGCCAGGGCCAGTCTTGGACATTGAGTGCACGTCAAACTAGCCAAGAACCAGGGCTCCCAAACAAAATTACTGTTTAAAACTGAGGGGGTTTTGGCACAGCCTGCCAAAACAACAATACAAGAAAAACCCAAGTTTTGAGAGTGGCTTTTGGGTTCCTCCAACTGTGTCACAAGCTGGCAGTACTAAACTGCAATCATAGTACTTTCATCAAGCCTCCAGATCCTAATCAGCTCCAAAAGATCCAGGTAATCTGGTTTCTGTCCATCCTTTATGGGAAACCAACAAAACATTTCTTTGTTTAGAGATCCATGCAGCACAGTGTGATTAGCATGCACTCAGCATTGCTTTTGTGCAAAGCCAGTTTAAATAAGATTTTATGCTGTTACTGACTGCAATCAAGTGTAGCTCAGCTTTACTGCATCAGCTTGTCTCGGGGGAGTTTCTTGGGATATTTAGCTCTGGAAAATAGAGTGCTCAGCACGAAACGAACATTTGGGGTATTTTTAACCCCTTTTTTTCATTTCTCTGCTTCTCAGTTCTACAGTAACACTTTCACCTTTATTACCCCAAAAAGTGGCATCTGAAGACACAAAAATATCCTCAAAACACAGAGCCATGAAAAAGGTCTTCAATTCTCACAGCTGCTGCAAACATTTCTCAAATTATCTCAAAGATAGTTATCATAAAAGGGCTGCGTCAAGGATGGCACCAGGAAAAGCTGCCTTTCCCATTTTTAAAACATGACCTTCAAGGCTGAATACTTCCAGAAAAGTTGATACCTACACTTACAAATTTCTAAAGATAGCATAGAAGTCTCATTCTTCTCAGTGAAAAGGAAAATCAATTGTACATTAAAAATTTTTAAAAAGAAAAAAATACCCTGTGAAATAAGTACACTCATAGCATTTCTTCATGATAATTCTTAATCACAATTAACATTATGCATAGAGATGTCCATCTTTCCAAAGCATTTCTCAAGGCTGAAGTTTCCATGCTGATCCACAGATGCAGATGAATTTGATAATTTTCAGCCAATCCTGTGACAAATTCCTTAAAAAAGCTTTTCTTGGGTATGTCTTAGCTGCAGTAGCAATGCAGTAATTATTCAAGCAAGGTTAATTGTACATGGAATTCAGCAGGATTTTAAGGGGGAAATTTTTATTTCTCACAGACTAGGAGATTTTTATTTTATCTATATTTTATTTCACTTAGATTTACTATTACCTATATAGTAGCAGTAATTTCAGCAGCAAGGGGATCAATATAATTACTAACATGAATTTGCAGTTGAATTGTCTTCACTTTTAAAACAATTAGGGCTCAAAAGAATTAAAACCTGAGAAATTTGTCATGGAGAGTCACATGGGAACTAGGACACTTCTGCTGCCCCAGGTGGAGCAGTAACCAAAAAAAAATCTTATATAACCGTATGTGTTAGTTTGGCTGCAGGTAGAGATTTTGCTTAAAATATAATTCAAGCAAAAAGAGTTGCAATGAGCAATGTGGATGAAGTATTTCCCCATCTTAATTTTTTTTCAAAGCTTGATGGCCACTGGAGGTTAAATTTTAAAAACCTTCTGTGGAAGAGTTATCTAGGCAGTCAGCCCAGCCAACAGCTCCATCACCTGATTTGGTGCTAAGAGGGAACTTAGTTTTCTATCTTTTTTCCCTAAAGATCCTCTGGAAAGTGGGAGCAAAGGGTGAGTGGAAGTCACTCCATGCTAAGAGGATGAGGATGGAGATTCTAGGAATGCTAGGGCTCTCTGCCCAGCCATTGGAGCTGGGCAAAGGGCCCTGTTAAGATTTGATGGAACTACCTCAAAACCAGAAATGTGCAGATTTTCACCCAAGCTCTCAGAAAATTCAGAACACTGCTGTGGTGTTTAGCCATTCTCTCATTTACTCAGGAATGATTCCAGCAACTTTCTGTTCAACAACAGCCAGTTGTCCTTCTTGGAGGTTTCAAGTAGATTAATTTCACCCATTAATTTTTAGCCATTTTCTCCCTTTTTCAGATGGACTTACAACAGCTGCAACTTCTCCAAGGTCTTAAGTCAGGGCTCTGTGGCTGCCCCTGGATCCCTAGCAGTGTCCAAGGCCAGGTTGGACACTGGGGCTTGGAGCAGCCTGGGATAGTGGAAGGTGTCCCTGCCATGGCAGGGGGTGGACTAGATAAAGGTTCCTCCCAAGCCAAACTCCTCTGTGATTTCAAGAAAAATATAAAGAAGATTTTGGGGTCACAGCTGGACTTGCCAAGCTTCACCCACTGCATGCAAGAGCTGTACAGGACATTCCTCAGTCTTGGTGGGGCAGCCCCATTCTCCTGTGTGCAGCCACACACACACACTCCAGTCTCCTGTCTGCACATGGCCTGAAAAGACCCCTGCTCAGAGGGCTGTTTCAGCAAAAATTGTGAGAACCTGCACTCCACAATCACCACAAAACTGTGATTTGTGTGCACGTAAGAGCCCCTCGTGTGACAAAATTTATGCCTGTCAGTGGGAGGACGAGGCTGTGACCAATCAGCAATTCATATCTACTCTTGCATAGCTTTTTAAACTTAATTTCCATTACAAATTAGGCAGTCATTTCAATCCAGCTTTGACACAGAAGTCCATCTAGAGCCATATCCCAAAACATGAACACTTTTATCAAAGTATTTTCCTGAACCTTATTTAGCAGACTATAAATGATATCCAGGAAATGTGAATTAGATTTGTGAAGGAGAACTCTGAGATCAAGTATCTGAACAGCACTTCAGAATATTTCCATTGTGGCAGGGATTAAAAGTCCACATAAATAAATCCATCACATTTCCCAAAGGCAAAGCAATGGTTTATTAATCAGAACTCTTTAGTAAAAATGTGCTGCAATGATTTGTCTTAAAGTTTTAACTTTTGGTCTGCTGTTTAAGGATTCCCTGTCCATTTGGGAAATGCCTGTTTATAACCATTAAAAATGCAGAACAGTGTGTATATTTAGTTGTTTTTCCAGTTTTTTTCCCTGTGACTGACCTAACTCACTGAGTGAAAGACAATAAACTCAAAGACAAGGACTCTGAAGTATCTCTGCCCATGAAACTATTCCTGCACAAATTCCTTGCACCTTTAGCACCATTGCAGTCAAGGCAGTGCTCACCCAGGCTGGAGAAAATCTTCAAATGAAGTTAAGAGACACTGCAAGGGTCACATTTCACAGCCCGGTTGTTTAGCAACAGCCCCAGAGCTACACTTTTGTCCCCAGTTACTCCCACTGGAGGCTTCTTACAGGTCCTGGATGCATCATTGAGTTTTTCAGCCAGAAAATTAAGTATTCAAGGTTTAAGTCCTCAAAAAGTAATTTTAATGAGCTGTGTATGGTTCTTGAATGAACCCAAGTAGCCTCCTAACACCACTTCCAGGCTAACATTGCATTTCATCCTATTTCCAGTAGCCCTGACGAGGGATTCTGTGGGATAATGGCCGTGCACATCCACAATCAGCACAGAGCAGCTGAACGCAAACCTCCAGATAAAATAAAAGGTGTTGACTCCTTTTGGGACAGCATTATGAACATCCAAGAGCTGTTGCAGCTTACAGACAGCCCAGATAGGGAGAGATGTTTTTGGGCTCACTGTCAGCTGCTAATTGGCTAATTACACAGAGCAATTTAGGGCTGGCTGGTAGCAGATAGGCTGAACTGTGGGATCCTAAGAGGAAGAGATAACCTCAAAGTGATGCTTCCCTACAGATGAGCACATGCAGGGAATTCAGAGAGGCACTGGTGCTGCCTAATCATCTCCACTCATCAAAACCAGCCCACTAAGGAGAAATGTCCCAGACTGCTGGAAACAAACACTTCTTGTCTCAGACAGCTGTGGGCTTTGTTAAAACTTTTCCCTGCAGAGTTGCTGTAATTATATAAAGCATTAAAATCCTTGGCATTGTGCTAAATATACAAAATTGTTACGACCTAGAATTACGGATTTTTCTGCCAAACTCTTCTGTGACTTATGTCCACCTTACAGGGCCACCATCAGAATATCAACCTGGGCTGTGATGGTGATGTCAGGATGAGAAGTGATGCCTTCATTCCTCTACTCCTCACCTTCTCAGGTGTTTAACTAGGGGTAGAGGTCCACTGGTAAGGCAGTGTGCATGCATGGTGGGAATACAGGGAAAAACAAGAGCTCCCTTGCAGACCAAAGCCAAAATTTACTGGTTTTAAAGGATGTCTCTCTCCTCTTTCAGATAAAGATGCATTAGATTTGTGTCATCAGTTTTAAGCTAGGACAATGTCAATTTAAGGAGGTAGCCAAGCAGTCGATTGCCATAGTTTAAAAATGAAACTGGAAGGGCTGTACAGGACAACCCTTTTTGTTGTTCAACAAAAAAGGACATCTCTTTTTTGCAAAAAATATATTTCTTCTTGGCTTTCTCTATTTGTGGCAGAGGGAACCACATGAAGGAGACTTAAGGGGAGTCATCCCTGTTATGGTGACATTTGCCCCAGTAGATTAATAATTATGAAGTGCTTGGAGATCCCTCAATATAATAACCATCATGAAAAAAAATCAGAAAATTGCCATTGCTGAAAATGTGGTCTTCCTGAACACTTCCTCCACATCAACAGTACCATATTGAAAAAAAAAAAGTGTTCTAAAATTTGGCTTAATGTAAGAATTAATTAGCTCTCAAAATCAATTGAACACTTGGTGGCACGTTCCTGGTTTTTTTTCCCTTTTGCTGGGTTAGGAGGGGACAGAACGGCAGGAAATGGGCAATCTGCAGCAAATCCAAACCTTCAGTTCTCTTACAAAATACCCTTTTATTTTTACAAGTACTCGTCCTATGATCCCTTATATATCCCCTTTGTGTCTGGGATGCTGTGCAATTTTTTCCCCCTTGGATAGGGTATCCTTTCACTATTCTTCTGCTTTTCAGTGAGGAGGTAGTCAAGGACAGCAGGCTTATTTAAAGTGTTCTCCCAAGGCAGTACAGCATTTCCTCCTCTCCTTTTCCAGTGGTTGGTGAGTAACAGAGACAGTTTGTGAAGATGTAGTCAAAAAAAACCTCAGGGTTTTCTGTAGGGCCGTTTGTTTGACTCAAAACCCACAGCATGTGCCAAGCCCACGACATCATGCTCAGAGCCAGAAATTTAATGGAAATTGTTTCAAGTTTTTATTTCCTGCCACAGGCTTTCTGAAGCGCTCTCAGAATTTTCCTTTCAGGTTGAGCTAGAGCTGTTCTGTATAAATATTTATGCTAGGGTGTGAAGGGGGAATCACCTTCCGTGCTCCACCCAACAAAAATGTTGGAAAAAATGATGCATTTTTGGTAGCCCATTTCAAACATGTGGACAAGGGCAGTCTTTGAGTGTATTTTACTTACTTGCTGGCTGGCATACACTGCAGTCTTTGCCAAAATCAAAAAATACAGAAAATATTACATTTTTTAGAAGCTAAGGGAGAAAATATTTTGCCTGACCCCCAGACTCCTCTTTCTTTTTTTTCTAAGTTTAAATGAACAGCATTCTGTAAAAGTATGTCCTCTGCTCAGGAAGTCAGATCTAGACATGAGGAAAACACTTCCCCAATCAATTGAAAGAAAAATGCCTTTCAATGATGTTTCCACGCCGGAAATATAAAATGGGTTGACTCTGTAACGTGCTTTAGCAGTCTGAGATTCCTTTTTGCCTGTTTTTCTCTGATTTCTCGGAACACGGGGAGGAAGGACTCATCCTTAGGGGTTGCAGGGCCAAGCAGATATATTTTCTGGTAAGGGAGAAGAAACCAGAGGCCAGTTTTGCACAGTTTTTGAGCTTGAGGTCTGGGGAGTCTGAGATCCTGATATTTCTGTCTCCATACTTGACTCTTAACCTGTTTCACCTCTTACTTTCTTTAGGTTGAAAGCATCACATTGCTTTCACTTCACCTGGCACTTCTTCACCCAACCAGAAAAAAGATTTTGGGTCACAGGAGTTCTCACTAGATAAACACAATCATGGAACCACAGAATGGTTTGGGTTGGAAGGGACCACGAATCTCATCTTGTTCCACCCCCTGCCATGAACAGGGACACCTTCCACTGTCCCAGGCTGCCCCAAGCCCCATCCAACCTGGCCTTGGACACTGCCAGGGATCCAGGGGCAGCCACAGCTGCTCTGGGCACCCTTCAAAGCCAGGTCACTACAGACCCCAGCACCAATGTCCCCTCCAAAGTGGCCTTGAAATTGCTTCCTTTTATCTGTAGAAAGGGAATTTGGGAAGAAAACTGATAATTGTGATTGCCAGATGACACCCCCCGGGTGGCTTTGAAGCCCTGTGCTTACTGTTACCACATTTACCCTGCACAGGGTGAGTTTGAGTTACTGATGTCCAGAATCTGTCACTGAAACGTAAACTTGGTGAGACACAGGGCCTGACACAGTCAGATTCTGACTGTCCACTGAACAGAGCTGTGATTTAGTCCTGTGACCTTCCTGAAGAACAGCAGACTCAAAATTGCTGCTCTGATTTCTCCTACCAGACTTGTCCAACAATTTTCCCTCACAGAGAGAGGGAAAAGCACTGCACTGAAGCTAATGAGCAAAAGAATGAATCAAAACTGAGTCAGGATGTGCCATTTAATTCCCACACTTCATTTATTGACCTGATTTATTTTTTAACTTACTTACAGATAAAACTTTATGCCAGTGCATGCTCATAATGAGTTTAGATCAGTATTTAAGAACTCACTTTGGACATATTAGAAACTCCTGTTATGTTACATTTATATTGAATTAGTGACCAACTGGCAACATAAAAAGTAATTGTAATGAAAACCTGGCAGTGCAACACCACAGTTTCCAGGCAAGATTTTACAAAAGAGGCCATTCATTCTTCCCTAACTTATCCATGAATACAAATATTAGGTAAAAAAATTCTGAAGTATTGTTTCAATGAGGTTGAAACCGATGAGTTTGATGGAGTTTGTCATTTGTGGAAGTCCTCCATCAGTTTCAATTAATTTCCTACCCTTTAAATAAAGACCAGATGACTTCTTAACAAACAGTACTTAACAGATAATTGGGATAGAACTGAAAGCCACTGGGTGAAATTTACAGTTTTGTGGAGTCCAAATTCCACATGAAAGGTAATGGAAATTGTCCATTATGAATTGCAATGAGCCTTGTACCCTTAATGAAATTTATGAAGGCCCCAGACATTTCTCAGCTGGCGTTTTTCTGACCAGCTCTGGGGATTTTCAGCCCTATCAGGTATTCACAGGGAAAGGGAAAAATACATTGGAAATCTGTCAGAACTGGGACAAAAGAAAGGACCTCAATGACAAGTGAGGTCTGCAGGGAACATTAGCCTCATTAGAACAGACAATGTAACTGCTTTACTGCCCTAAAAGTTCCAACATAAAAGCTTAAGTCATTCAATCTGGATTCATGTTGCCATACCTAGTACAGGCAGATGGAGAATAAGTATTTCTTTGCAATGACTTTTTTTTCCTACCTGCTTGACTTTTTTTCCTACCTGCTTCATGTGTCCTGCAGCTCAGAGAAAACCTGAGCTGGCACAGTCTGAAAGGGAAAAAAGAGAGACCAAGTAGGGGTGGGGGTTAAGGTTCATGAGTCAGATAGTTTTATGAAAAACAAAACAAAACAAAACAAAAAAATACCCCAAAAACCCCAAAAAGGTTACAAAGCTATTCTTGTTTCCAGGGCCAACTGAACTTTCCAAACTCCAAATTTCTCACTCCCCTCCTACCCATTTAGGGAATTCATCCTAAGGGGGAGAAAGACTGGCCATGACCCATTTTCAGTCCATTTAGAAGGGTACATGTTTACTACAAACTCATCTGTTTAGTGGTGTCTCCAGATTTGTTGTGCTGCCTCTTACAGGGTCTCAGGATGTGTGCACGTCCTTATCTCTCCTGGGCTGCAGATGATTTCCCTCACTGCCTGCTCCTGCAGAGCTTTGTGCTCCAGACAGCGTCAGGAGTTGAGCAATCCCCAGCCTTGTGCCAAGAAAAAGAGGGAGGAGTGAAGGGGCAGCATTTCGCATCACATTTTACAGGGGCCATCTCTCACAGGCTGGTTCTTACGTCTGATTTCACAGTTTTACCTGGAATCAGAAGCAAATGCAGACAAATATTTCCACGTGGCTATTGAGGGGTGAATTTTCCTGCACCATGGGCCTGTTTTTGTGAAGAAATAGCCTTGTGAAGCAGCACAAGCTCCTGCTAGAGAGAGAAAGGAGGGCTTGTCGGCTGTAATGAAGCATGTTGCTAATTAAGCAGATCCCAAAATGAGCTGTGTCTGTGGCTCTAAGGGCCCACCACCCCACTCTCTCCCAGACACCTTGCACAAAAAAAAAAAAAATGTTGCAGGGTACAGCCAGGCTTTGGCATCTCTGCTGATGTGCATCAGCCTGTCTGGCCTCTCCTTTCTCCAGGCACAGTGAAGAAAACAAACACAAAACCTAAACTAAACAGTTCTGGATAAGCTGTCAGCAGTCTGCATAATGACAACATCCTTAAAGGCAAATTCAGCACAGTAAAGCAGAGTTTTCTTCATCTGATGCATCCATGCCACAAACTTCATTTTCCTTTTGAATGAATAGAAGTTCTTCCCTGTTTCTGTTCCTGACTGGAATTGGGTCCTCTGCCATAGTTTGGGGATGCACCTTCTGCATCCCATATCCCTTCCTGAGTGCCTGAACCCTCAAGCCCAGTTACCTTAAGCACTCCAGGGCTGCATCATCCCTCTTCTGGCACCTCAAAGCCTCACAGGAGGCACCTGATTGTATTTTAACCTGTCTCTATTTCCAGGGTAGACTTGTGAAGGCTCCAACCACATACAGCAGGCTCAGGCTATGAAACCAGCATCCAAACCTGTGTTAGTTTGGGTTTACCTCGTGCAGAGCAGTGAGAGCCTTCTAAATATTTTAATTTAGACATTGAGGGTGACATGTATCCCTGTCAGATATCTGACACAGAGTGTGGGGACCCCTGAGCACAATCAACAGCAAAACATGTCACTGTGTGGGACAGCCACATGTGTGCCAAGGTCTCAGCTGAGCCCCTAATGATTCATTACACTGAATGTGTGACTCGGTTTTTGTTGGCACCTGTGCCTGGCTCAATAATATTTTGGCTCTGTAGATTGTTTCATGAAAAAGAACAGTGGCAAGTCACCTCATGGACTGGTTGAGATGAAGAAAATGAGGAGGAAAGCCAAGGAGTGCAACACTTTTCACATCTTTTGGTTAAAAGCCATGGAGATCTTGATTCTGAAGGAACAGCTGCTGAGATGCCACCCACAAAAATAAATGTGCCAACTTTCAGGAATGGGGCATCAATCCAAGGAAGATAGCAAAGGCCACCCATTGCTGCAAGAAAACTTGGAAAGACAGCAAATTCCTATTATTCACACCATCAAATTAGGTGCCTGCAGGTATCTTATCTCGGACCAAGTGACTGCAGGATAAAATAAAGAAATCAATGTTCTCCTGATCAACACAGCACCAAGGGTTTGGGAGATAAAGCAGCTACCATCACAGCAAGGGTAGAATCTGTTTTTAAATGTTACTGCTTTATGCTGTGTTAGCACTGGATAAATTTACTTCAGCAAACTAAATTCAAGACCTCTGAGGTAGAATGTGGCATTTGTTTTGTACAAATCTCCTGTCAGTCACACCTTCAGGTTTCACCTGCTCTTTTTCCACAGTAACAATACCAAATTGGATGTGTGCAACTGGTCCAGCCAGTGACGTGCAGCACAGAGGACAAGGGACACCAGGTTCCTGCCACATCCCCTAGGTTTGTCCTGGTGGGCAAAAACAAGATCTTTTTTTTTTTTTTTGCCTAAAGTTCTTTAAACTCTTTAGGAGCCACAACTCAGAGTTTCCAGCAAAGTTGCTGTGTATGTTAATTACAAATATCCCCAAGATTCAATGGCGTTTGGCCAAGGACTTTCTGAAAGCCACACAGTCCCAAGTCTGTTTGGTGCTTTATGGCCATGGATTTTATAGGACTCTAGGTCCTGCCCTAGTCAGACACTTCACCTCACCCATGGGGAAGACACAGAGACCCAGAAAGGCTCATCATAAAATCCCCCGGCATCACACAGAATTTACCGAGAGAATATTTTCCCTGCCTTGACCTGAAACATTGCATTCAAAACTCAGGAGAAAGGCCTCTTTAGGAAGCTGAGAGATGTCTCAAACACTGCACACACTCTAGCTCTGCAATGGATCCCTTTCCCCCCTACCAAAAACATTAGGCTCCATTTCTCAGCTGCCAAATATTTACATGTTAGCTCACAGCATCGAGCTCCAATCTGCACAAAGATAGTGGAAGAAATAATAAGGACCAATGTGTAACAAAAACACAGAAAATACCCCCAAAATACATCACACTTCCCACTGCCAAATTTCAAACACTGCCAATTTCTCTCAAGCTTTGAACATTCTGAAGAAACCTGTCAGGAAGATGACAAGAAATAAATTTCTTTTGAAGCCACCGAATGAGTACTTCATTTTAGATCGATTTTTTTGTGATTGCCTCTCACTCAATGAGCAAATCTTCCTCCCTCTTGCAATGAGGTCTCTCCTAGGATGCAGAAAAGGGATTATTGAAGGTTGGATTCTGTACAGGCTGGGTTCAGGCATTTCACTCATCACAAAATGCTGTGGCACCTTACACAGCTCATTTCTGTGACTTTGGTGTGTGTCACATTAAATGGAGATAACTTTGCCTTGCTCCATGTGGGCTGTTATCAGACATATAATAATCCACAGCCACTCTCCTCTGCTAACATCTATGGGGATAGGATGGAAGGGGGTGGCAGTCACAAAATATCCACTAGGAATCTTGGAGACTGTTTTTTTTTTCACTTGAGTGTGAAGGAGAAACTTCGGGAAGGCCCTTTGGATCTCAGATTTCAGAGGGAGGATCAGGGGCCATTTGGAAACCAGCAGGAACTCATAAATCAGACAGGAGAGGACTTTGGGCCCACAGAGGGGAGAAAAGAGAGATCACTAACCCCTTCATCTTAAATGTTGACTTAGCCTCATTGACTAGACACCTCAAGATAAACTGCCAGGCATCTTTTTGAAGAGACAGTCCTGCTGCTTGCTGCTTCTTGCCAAGAAATTGGCGAGTTTTGTCTGCATCTCAGCTGGAGTTCACTTCTGTGGCCACAGGAGTCACAGAAATGTCTTATCCAAATTCTTGTCTCATAATTTAGCACTTTGTGCAAAGCTTGTTGGTCCCCTTTGCTGCCGAGCCTCTGCAGCTACAGCTCCCGTGCCTTACAGCATTGCCATGCAGCGTCCAGGATAACCTTCCAGCAAATTCTCTGCTTGTTCAACCCTTTGACCCCACAATGCTTTTCAAATTGTGCTTTACTGCCTGGTGGGACTGGAAGCAGCCATGGTTCACAGCACTTTTGCTGTGGTCACAGCAGGATTTTGAGATCTGCCACTTGGGGTCTGGGGAAACACCACTGACCCTTAGGAGCAGCTGGGTTCTTCCAGGGTGAACCCTAAGAGGTCTTGGAAATTGTCTGGCAGTCTGTGTTGTGATCCGAGCTCTCCTAATTGATGGTGGGAGCTGCTGTTTCCAACTTAGAAAAAGGGCCAGGTCTGTGAGGCTCAGGACACTGCCAGGGAGAGAAACACCCCTCATTACTGCTCTCCCCCACTTTTTCATGAGAAATATCCAATGCTCCTCATTATTTTGGTTTTCTTTTACATGTACCTGCACAATAATGCACCTCTTTGATATTTGAGCCCCGCTGAAGTTTGTCTGCTTCACCCACCAGTTCCAGGACTGAATAAGAAATTGAGCTTGTATTAATGAAATTACAAAAGAAAACACAAACAGCCAGCAATGGACACGCACACAAACATACAAAAAAAAAAATGCAAGAATCTAATGAAAATAGCTTCCAGACATTTCACAGTAAACAAAGTTTAGATAAACAAATTTCACTCTGGAGGAGATTTCAGCTAGAAAAGTGACCTCTGTCTCCAGGAAACTGATGCATTTGGCATGCCCAGATGTTGGGTTTGATCCTCAGCCCTATTACAACCCTTCAGTCAATGAAAAGTAGATGCAAACCTGATTTGGATCATGCTAAACACATTCCTCTTGCAGGCAATGTACAAATAATTGTACATTTCCCACTCTTTTTCTATTTGAATGGAGATTACGAGGATGCTGAGCTGTGGAAATGCAGCACAGATTCACAACTTCATTTCTCTTGCAAGACAAAACTCCAAAAAGCCAGTTATAACAGCAGCCCTATATTAAGGGAAGAACCATGAACAACCTTGCACAGAAATTCTTTGTTCTACACAAGTGCTGCTTTTGGAGATTTTTTTGGAGACGTGTTTTTAGAAGAAATAAGAACCCATGTGAAAGTTGCAGAGGTCTGTGTCACTGACAGAAGAAACTGTACAGATTGTTGATAATTTTTTTCTCTAAGCAGCCTGCATGCCACTTTACTTGGGTAAAATATTGCAGTAATTCTAAAAATAGGGTTTGTGTCCAGCTTGGCTGGTTTGGTGTTGTATTAACCAAAAAAGTCAGTATCAAGGTTTTAACAAAGTCTGGGGCAAAGATGGGGGACGAGTGTGTGAAGAAGAAAAAGACATGAGCAAAACAGGAAAGCAAAAATACATCTTCTAAACAAAAAGATATTTTAATGCATGATTAAATGTCAAGAAAAATAATTTAAAGATAACAGTGGAAAAGAGGAAGAAGATAAAAGAATTGGTTTTTTTTTAATGTTAGGTAATTTTCTGTTATGGATTAAAAATGGGTTGCATTCAGGGTCAAATGAGGTTTCAAGCATGTGACCAGACAATTCACCAAACCAATTAGAGCACTCCATTTTCGGTTTTGTTTGGTTTTTGGGGTTTTTTCTTCGTTTTTTTGTAAATTCTAGATACACGGAAAAAACTTTTGCTTAAACAAATAAATAAGAAGATTAATTTTATTTCTTCAGCTTAAGATGGAAAAAACGAAGCACAACCAAGCCATTATTATCACTGAGAGTTAGATTCGCTAAGTTAGATTTGATGGGGCTCCAAACTGATCCTCAGGTGATCCCGCACGGATGCGGCCACTTGTGCACAAACATAAACACCCAAAACTAATGGGAGCTCTGGCCAGCTGTCAGCAGCCCATGAAAAGGCTGTTTCTCTCCTCCCTCAGCAATGGTCCCTCAATCCATGACCGTGCTCGGATTCTTATTGGGACCACAAGAAAAACAGCCCTGCCCTGGCTGGCATTTGCCCTTGGCCACCACATCCACCAGCTCTGCAGGACCCTTTGCTCCAGAAGGAAAGATGCTCATCCTCAGCTGCCTCAGGAGCAGCAACTCAGGACACCAGCTCAGCCTAAAAGCAGTATTTGGGTGAGGAATAACTGGTAAATCCTGCAGAAAGTTGTGAGAAGCCAAATGGACCCTTTGCCCCAAGGGCATTGTCCAGCAACTGTAGAGCACTGTTTGTATATGAGTTGTTTCATTGTTTTATGTCTACTTGAATCAAATCCATTTAAAATTCCACTAAATTTACTAAAATTAATGAATTAGTGATTTAACTAAAAAAAGGTAATGTTCAGGTTGCTCAAAACACCTCAAATCTTGGCAGATCACAGAAGAAGGCATCACCAGAGTACAGCTCTAAAAAAATCAGACCTTCTAAAAAGGATCACTTAGTTACAGACCAAATAGAAATGTTCTTCTGCTTCCATTGATCCATCCTGGGCTCTAACACTGCCCTTTCATGCTGACAGCTTTATTTCACTCCATACAGTGCACAATTCCCAGGCGCTGGTATCATCACACGCTGGCCATGAATTATTTATTTGATTAAAAGGTTGACATTACTTGCCAGATAAATACATCTGCAGGGCACTCAGGCAAAAGACATCACTGCCTGCCCCTTCCACAACACATCATAACTTAGGAATGGCCTTTGTAATGCCTGGTCACTGCGTCCTGGAGTAAAGGAAGAGCCCAGCTCCTCTCAGTGATACTCAGTAATGGGAGAGAAAGCAATGGGCACAAACTCAGCACAAGAAAAAACTATTAAATTGTGAGGGCAGTCAAACACTGGGACAAGATGTCCAGAGAGGTTATAAAGCCTCAATAAATGGAAATAATCAAAACCACCGGTCATATTGCTCTGGATGACCCATCCTGAAGCAAGAAGTGTTTGCACAGGGTGACTGCAGAGGTGCCTTCCATCCCCAGCTGTTCTGTGATTTCAGCTAAATGAAGGTGTAACACTGTCACATTTTCAATGAGACATTGCAATAATGTCACATAAAGTTTGAATACAAACTGCTCTGTTTTGCTTTTTTTCCTTGCATGTTTTTCTTTGAGTAATGAAACCTCACTATCTGCAAGGCTATCTCCTTCTTCCCCCAGCAACCAACTAATTGTAAAAAATCATGATAATTTAAGGCTTCCAGTCACCATTTTCTACATAATTCTCAACCATATGATGTTATCTGGGAGATGAATGTGAAGCCAGCCCTGGTAGAAACTGGCATTCTGCTGCCATGGGACATCCAAGCTTCATGAGGTACCACTCACTCCAGCCCAGTATTTCTGCTTCAGAAACATGTCCAGCCTTATCTTGATAATAATAAGTCACAGAAAGACCAAAAGTTCCCACTGGTAATTGTAGAGACAATGGAAAACTTTTTCTCTCCATTCTTTGTTTTATTCCAGCACTGGTTGTTGGCCATTCCTTCTCACAGTGACCAATCCAGAATACCTGAAATGTTTTTTTCCCCTTCCTGGCTTATTTCACTGTTTCCAAAAATGTCGTAAACTTGCATTTTTCACGTGCTGACCCCAGACGTGGGCTGGGGAGAGTGGCAGGTAAAGAAGAACACAGGCTACTGCAGAGGTCTGAGAAACCAAATGAATAAGTTTTAGTTCCCTGGAGGAAACCATGAAGATTTCAGAAGCCTGAAAATGGAGGGGTGTTGCTGACTCCACACCATAGGGTATTTTCTCTTACACTTTCAAGTTAACACACTTTCACCAGCAAATGTATGTTGTTTCAATCTTCCACACCACAAATCTATCTTTCTGTTGACAATTGAAGCAGCAAAGTATACAGAATTAAAGTTAGAGGCTCTGTGTTCCAGGCATCAATTAATAATTTAAAAGGATTACCTAGTAATAAAAGCAACCAGACTGCAAATGAAACTGTAGTGAGCACTGGGCAACTGTGGTGGTTTTAACAGAAATAAGTGACTCTGTTGATAGACACAATAAGACACTCCTGTACCCCTGCCCCAGAGTCTCCAAGATGAAATAATGAAAGGATTGCAAATATGATTTGCAGAATTCTGCACAGTTTGGGGAAAATTTGAGGCTCCAACTTTAAAGCTCAGACTTTAACTAATAAAATTACTTAACTTTACAACCAGGAAAAGAAAACTTATTTAAAGTGCCAAAATTTCACTATTCTAGTCCATGCATAAGCCTAAAAACTGAGGATACTAATGAAAACATGAACTATCTGAAATTAGTCAGTAAACACTCTGTGTGCAGAGGACATTTGTTTTTTATCTGAAGCATCTAGTGTAGATTTTACTTCATTTGAATTTCCCACATTGTCATTGCAATTGCAGCAAGAGCTGGAATTTCTACATCAGCTTCCACCAACAATCTCCAGTATCTGAAAACACAACTTTAAGGAATATTCACCTTCAAATGGCAGTCTGACATCTTCAAGAGACATTAAGCAAGCCTTAATTAGAACAGAGTCATGCTGAAGTCTAGAGGTCTGGAGACAAAGAGCCCAGACCTCAGCTGTTGATCCTGTGACAGGAGTAAGGGATTATTTTCTCCTTTGGATAACTCACGGAATGCATCAGTTTTATTTTTTGTAGCAGCCAATGTTCATGGGTCTGCTGGTCTATCACGAGTTAACCCTCAGCTGAAAGAAGTGAAAATAAAGTAAAACAGAAAAAATAAAAATAAAGCCTTTTCTTTCAGACTGCTTCCCTGTGCAATAACCCTTCTGTGTGTGACATCTAGCGTTGGCTTGCTCACAGGACAAGGCTTAGTGAGCCCTGTGCCTGCTGCTGGGCAGCTCTGCAGAAAAGAGGAGGCAAGAGGGTACATCTGGGGTGAGGAGGTGATGATGGCACTGCTGTCCCCCATCGATGTCACCCCATGGGTGCTGAGGGGATTGATCTTGCCACACTCCCTAAAGGAAAGAAAAGGAAAGAACCTGGAGTTTCAGGGATCATCCAGATCTTCCCAGCCACTCATTCATGCCACAGGGTGGGGGTGGGGGTGGGGGGGTGGGGGATGGGGTGGATGGGGGGGGAATGCATTATAATTGTTATTATTATTATTATGCAATTATTTGATAACAGGTATGAAACTGCTTTATCCGGTCTAGCAAGACTATTACTAGTAATGAACCTGAAACAAATTAACCAAGTTTATTTCATTTAAAGAGTGAATAAAAGGGAGTTTCACAGGTGCTCTCTGAGTAGTACGCGAGGTCGGTTCATCACCACAAATCAGGTAAGGAAAGAAACTTCGCTGAGCAAGCTTTAGTGCTCTAATTTCCATACAAATTGCAAGGAATGCCTGAGTTGTATTTCAGATCCTTAATTGGACACCAGTGTAATGACCACTGTTATGTGAAAGAGTCGTTGACATTTGCAATTGCAGTCCTTGTCAGTGTACCAGGTCCAATAAATAAAGTGCAGAGGAGAGATTTTTTCAGAGGATCCTAAAATGATTATAAGTAAGAAAAGCTGAATAGAAAGCAAACAATTCTTGTGTTTCTCAATCCTCTGGATACCGTTGTAGACCTACCCTCAGCTCTGCACTTTCTTTGGAATCCCACCTTTATCAGTTATTGCCAGGGGAAAATACAAAATCCTCAGGAGCCTTTCTGGTTGACTGGCTGATAGGAAGAAGAAATATGCTTTTAAGCATGTGGTTTTTAGTTTCCATTTGAAACGGTATTTCTGGCTTAAGATTAAATTTGCTATTTTAGCCAAGGCCGTCTAGAGATATTAAAAAAAAGGGAAAGGTTATAGGAAGGTAGAGGATGTTTTATTCCTTTAACTGATCTAGTTTAGAAAAAGACATTTTTACAGGGCAGGGGAAAATGAAACCCTTCAATCCTCTGTTTCAACAGAAAAACTGAGAAAGAGCTGCTGGAAGTGGAGTCCTTGCTTTTTTTCCCCCTCAATGCAGAAAATATTTAGGTCAAACTTCAAAGCTCTGACTTGAATCTGCATATCATCAAATTTTTGTGGCCCATCCACACACAAAGAGTAACTTGTAGCCCACTATGGCTGCATGTAAGGTCCATGGATACTCCTCATCCAAGCAGGACAAACCACATGGCACATTCTCCTCACAAAAAAAGCAGAAAATACCATGAATTCACAGGCCACATGAGGTCACTTTTTCTCATGAGCTGGAAACATCAACAGATGGAGTGCTTGAGACTTTGGTTTGGCCTGTCACTGCCAGAAGCCAAATCAGATTCTGTGCGAGATACCTCATATTGCAGGGGACTGTAACTAATCACAGAGCTAATAAAATAACTCTGCCCATACTCAGCTACTAATGGGAACTAAAACTCCAGAGGAGCATCAGATGCCTGGGAAACTAATTTAGAAAGTCTTGGCTTATAAAACACTGATATTTAACTCAAAACACCTATCAGGGTCCTTAGTTGGTTGCATAGGATTAAAAAAAAAGCTAACTTAATAACCTCAAAGTCTGTGGACACTAATCCTTTGGTAGAATCTATTAAATTGCAAACCCCTGTCAATCTCTCTCAGTTGAAACATCACAGAAACTTATTTTTCCTTCTTTTCCCTTAATTCACCTGCAGAAATCATTCACCACATCTACATTTTTATACCTGAAGGGGAACAGTTTTGTGTGATTTCTCTGTATGCTTCAGCTTGACCAAATGGTCCTCAAATGGACCTCATGTTACTCCAGCAAAATACACAGAGAGGAAGGAAAAATAACCTGACGTTTCAGGATTATTGTTGTGTGAAGACAGAGAGCTGAGAGCTGAAACCTCTACATGCAGCTGCTGAAGAGAAGGCAAATGTTCCACCCTCCTGCTTCAAGGTTAAATCTGAAAATTGGTCCTGACCTGGTCAGAAAGGCCAATTTTCTCTTGAGGTAACAAACGTATGAAGAGGACAAAAACCTAGCCAGCATTTTCTCTGGAAACACACTTTTTAACACTCTCATCAGCATTAATAAAAGATACATTATCTGCTTTATCTGCTTTAATAAAAGATACACAGTGCCACCATGAAGACTCAAATGGTGCAGGCAAAGTAAATATTTTTTCCTTACAGTTCCAGAAACTTTAACAGGAATCACAATGAAAAATATATGAAAAAGCACTGGAATTTCCCAAGTCAGTTAAAAATAAAATTATTAATAAAATTCACACAGTAGTTGTTGTGCAAACCTTTATGTCTCAACATTGATTTTTGAATGTGTCTGTGTCTGCCTATCACCAGAGAAGCTCTTTTTTCCAGTGCACTATGTAGGCATCAGATCCAACTCTTACACCACAGGCCCTGTAATATTTTGGGGGGCTTTATTGATTTCCCAAATCACTCAGCTATGCAGACTTCATCAAAAAGCAGAAATGTTCTGCCTAGTAGTTTCCTAGCAAAACAAAACACCAAAAAAAATTCATTAAAGATCGGTAACATTTCAGCATTTCCTGTTACAGATTAAAGGGGTGGTTACCACCATGAGAGGAGAATTGGTAAAAGCCTGACTTGCAGCCATGGAGGGAGGAAGAGGGGATTTGAGATGCTCCTGGCACTGGTGGGGGCTGAAAGACAAGGATGGGCTCGGGAACCCCAAGGCCAATTCTAGAGACTTATAAGCAAGCTTTAAAAACTAAAAATTGGTCTGTGCTCATGGCAAACAGAGTTTCCACATGATATTTTCTGTCTGAGTGTTTGATCTTGCTGATAATTGTGTTTACAGCTTCAACCCTGCCATTCTGGACTTGCTCCTGAACACACAAGGAAGAAAGTCATGGATGTCTCATCATTTGTTTTTGACTCTATATTGGTAAACATTGCCTCTGGGCCTAATGTTAATCACGCTGCAAAATCAGATACTGTATGACAGCAATGAATATTGGAGCAAAGCCTGAAATCTCAGGTGCACTGAATCATTTTGTGTTGGAAATTTGCTTGCACAAGCCCAAATCTAAATGAAGAACAAGGTGTGTGGTGGTTTAAAATCTTGTAAGACCAAATTCATTATGCTTATGCATTTCCTCAGGATCCTTGGATGCAGGCATTTACCTGCAGGATGATACTATAAAAAATATGGGAATTTGGCATTGCTTGTGAACCGATTAGCAATTAGTACAGTAATTCTTTAATCTGTGGTAGTTTTTTCTTCCTGGCCCTTGTTCATGTCAGATCAGATCACATAAAACTGGTAATGTTATAAAGCTGGCATTCTAGCCACCCAAACCAATCCTTTCAATAGCTGAACAGCAATATTAATTATCAGAGGACAAAAATATATGCTGCAGATTTGTGGGACATCTTAAAATTCAACCTTATCTTGATAACCTCCCAGGAATTAAAAGTCTCTGAGTCACTTGGGAATCTATCATCAACAAGAATAATTTTTAAGGTAGTGCATTTTCCCTAAAGATATCAAATATCTCCTCTGTACAGGTATTTTTCTTCCTCTTCAGATTTTGGGGGAAAAATCCTGATTAGTTTACCTTATTTCCCTGAGTTTTTCATCTGACTTTTGAACTTTCAGTAAGTGATTTTACTTTATAAATAAATAATAGAGGGAAGCAAATAAAGATTTTTCACCTCCAACTCCCTGAGTGATGGTATCTTAGATGTTAGGCAGCTGCAGGAAGGGTACAAAACATAGTGATACAGCCCCTTAAAATGCAAAAAATTTGCATTCTGCTACAGTCATCCCACTGGTTGTTTCACCCTGGGATGTTTTGCCCTTGAGCATAACTATATAGGTTTAATTTTTCTACATGTGTGAGGTTGAAGATGCAATTTTGAATAAAATCCATGTCGTTCAATCCTTTCTGGAGTTTATCTCATTCTTGAGTGTGCAGAGGCTGATCTTGGAAGGATACTTACTAACATCCACCAAAACAACCCCAGACCATGAGTTTTTCATAATATATCACTAGTTTCCAGGTTTTCCTCCTCACCTACTCATTAATCAGATATATAATATAGAAATATATTTGTATAATCTGTTTCTAAGGTTTGTGCTAAATTTGATGCTTTTCCTAATTTTTGAGGAGAGGCTGCATAAAACACCTCCTTGTGCTTGAATTCTATAATTTCACAGAATAGATTCCACAGAATCACTGAGGCTGGAAAACTCTCCAAGTGCATCGAGTCCAAGCTGTGCCTGATCCCCACCTTGTCCCCAGCCCAGAGCTCTGAGTGCCACCTCCAGCCCTTCCTTGGACACCTCCAGGGATGGGGACTCCAAACCTCCCTGGGCAGCCCCTGCCAAGGCCTGACCACCCTTTCCATGGGGAAATTCCTGCTGATGTCCACCCTGAGCCTCCCCTGGCCCAGCCTGAGGCCGTTCCCTCTCCTCCTCTCCCTGTTCCCTGGGAGCAGAGCCCGACCCCCCCGGCTGTCCCCTCCTGTCAGGGAGTTGTGCAGAGCCACAAGGTCCCCCCTGAGCCTCCTTTGCTCCAGGCTCAGCCCTTTCCCAGCTCCCTCAGCCACTCCTGGGGTTCCAGACCCTTCCCCAGCTCTGTTCCCTTCCCTGTACACGCTCCAGCCCCTGAATTCCTTGTCATGAGGGGCCCAGAAGGGAACACAGCACTCGAGGTGTGGCCTCTTCAGTGCCAGCCCAGGGACGGTCCCTGCCCTGCTCCTGCTGCCACCCCATGGCTGGAACAGCCCAGGGGCCATTGGCCTTCTTGGCCACCTGGGCACCCCTGGACTCGTGTCCAGCTGCTGTCACAGCACCCCCAGGGCCTCTCCCACCTTTCCAGCCCCTCTGCCCCAGCTGGAGCTGCAGGGGCTGGTGTGTTAAAAAATCCTTCCAGCGAAGAAATTGTTCCTAATATTCCATGTAAGCCTTCTCTGAGTGGTGTAGGGGAGCAGACAGAAATGAGTTTTCCTCACCACGAAACGTCAGCAGTGGGTTTGGAAGTGGGAAAGAGGGTGCAGTTTTGCATTAGACCTCGATGCTGGTGTGCCCCAAGGTTAATGAACACAGGAATAGCTCCCATGGTGACCCCAAAACACCCAACATGCTGTGCAGGTAGGTCAGGCTCTTAGCTGCACTTGCCATAACACAGCTCAGAGGTGTGAAACCGGGCATTTCACATCCAAATTCAAGTGGGTATCTGTTCCTTGGTTTGGGACCAATCTAGTTAGCTAGTATCCAGAATATTGCTAATCTCAGAAGACTTTTGTCGTCTGACCCCCACATTTTTCCTCAACTTTCACATCTGGAATCTCTTTTTTAGGAAGAATCTTCCTCTCCACTCTCAAGAGCAGCATTAACTGATGTTGGATATCCAAAGCTCTTATCTTTAGATGTCATTTGGCTCCAGAAATATGTTAATGTCCCTTCAACTTGAAAAATCCCTGTGTCCACACAGCCTGTCATTTTAAACTGAAATGTTTGGATTTACCAGTGCAAACAGCTGTTCCTAACAGTTTTCAAGGACTAGAGAATAACAGGAAGTGTAGCCCGCTTGTGCAAACATGGGCTAAAAGGTCTTGTCTTAAAAAAAAAAAGGTCCTGAAGGATTGAAGCATCTTTTTTTTAAAAACAAACCACCTGTCCCTATGGAGTGCAAACAAAAACTACCACCAGAGCACACACATATTTAGGCCAGTTTATCAAAAACTAAAATAATGTATGTTTTTATCATATAGCTGCTCTACTGATGTGCATTTCCTGGAGAAGTCACTGTCTGGTTGGTCTAAATTCATTGGTATGAATTCAAATTCCTTTTTAATACAAAGCTAGGCCAGATTGATTTTCCATTTTCAGATCAATACCCAAGATCTTTTCTTCCCATCACCATTCCTGCTTTTTCACCTCTGCCATCAGAACTCCCTTTCACAAAAATTTTATTTTCTGATGAATTTCACCCTTCTAACTCTGAAAATGCCAGCCTGGAAAGCTTTTCCACAGGGGGTGAGCCAGGCTGAGGGCACAGGAAGGATGTGAGGGAGAAGGGGTCAAAACATCACTATTCCAAACCACATTTTTCCCTTAAAGCCTCATGCACTGATCTGTGGTTTATGGCACAGTGCTTCAGATCCTCTTTCAGGGATAAGGGAGATCTGTTCTGCCAGGTTTAAGGAAGTGTGATGTCCTTGGGACCATAAATGCCTGTGTCCTAAGTCGAGGATTCTCTTCATAACCTGAGATGATGGAAACCAGCAAGACCTGGTCAGGCTGCTGAGAGGAAAACTTCTTTATTTCCCCCAAAAGCAAAGGGGATCTGGCATTTCAGCCTTTTACCATCAGCTGTTTTCAAGCTGCAAATAGTAGCCAGGCTGCAGCATGGCTTGAAATACACCAAAATACACAGGTTTTGTTAACAGAGCATACATTCCCCTGGAAATGCACTTTTGGGAGACACAGGGGATGTTACTCTGCCATATATTAAAAATCTATATATTTTGAAATTTTTGATCCTTGGTAAGAATTTTTCCTCTTGGTAATCCAACATCCTTTTAACTCCTGGATTTTGGATCCTTGCTAAGGATTTGAGCACGTGTGGAATCTGCCATGGTTTAAGCAGAGGTGGAAGAAGTTCCCTTCAGGGGGAACCAAAGGGACCCCTCATTCAGCAAGCAAACAGCACCATCAGCAATATCTGGTGCTTCTTCCTCCTTTCCCAAGCTTATTAAGAATATTTATTTTGACAAAGACATGGTACTTGGGTGAGCCCAACATTTGTTCTAACACTGAAAAGAACAAACTTGCATCCTGCTGCCTTTTGCAATTAAATCTTCCATCACCTGCTTAGAAGAGTCAATTTTTCCCTTTTTCCTCTCTCTATTTTTTCAAACCTGTGAAAGAACAGGGCCTTTAGTGAGCACTCAGGTCTGATGCAGGTCTTTTTGTGTGACCCTGTGCCAAACCTCTACTTTGCTCTTTTTCCCTACCAAGTAGGAACATCATGTGCAATTACCACGCCAAAGACTGTGAGAAATACAGGACCCAAATTCCTGCTGTTCTCCTGCTACAGGAGACAACCACACCATTTATGTCCTTCCCTAAACTGATTGCTCTCCTGTCTCAAAAAGGATTTTTACTGCCACGGGGCTGCCCACCACTGCATGATGTAACTTCCAGAGCTTAATCCCAGTAGCCTGGTAATTGCTCCTTAAACTGCTGCATCCATGCAGGACCACCTACAGTGTTTGCCTTCCTTTTACTTTCTCCTCCAACCACTATGGAAGCCAGCGGCTGGGACATTTTCAGTTTTGTTTCATTTCTCCCACCTTTTTGCATCTGGAAATCCGGAGGTATTCTGGTATTGTCATGAATCTGTTCCTGCAATAAATTCTTCACTAGCAGAACTCAAGGTTCTGCTTCTCTGTAGTATCAGCATTTGCACAGTGGCTGAGCCTCTACAGCACTAACAGCTGGTGGCTTCCCCACTTGGAAATATTTATTTGCTATGGAAAACAAAATTTGCCATCAAATTGCACTGTGCAAGCTCTTAAGCTGCCTTCCAGGTCTCCTGCTGAAGGACTGAAATTAAACACCTTTTTCTGAATGATGTTTCTTTCTTCTTGTCTCTGCTGTGCTAGCAACTTTGTGTGGCCTTCAAGCTTTTGTCCATGTCTCGCCCAAGGATTGTTTGTATCTTTTTCATCATTCACCAGGAAAAACAATGCACTTATAGGGTCCTGCACACATCACACATCACTGCTTGAAATCAGTAACACAAGGAATGTGTTTTCTCTGGAAAAGAATGGATTTGCCTTTTTGCACCAGCTGTTTCAATTCCCATGGCCCAGAGATGGTCTCTGCTCATGCTTAGAGCAGAGAAGTCGCCTACAGAAAGGAAGAATTTTCTCTTAAAATAGGTATCACGGACACAGACCTTAACCATCCACACATGCTGAACTTCAAATGCTCCTCTAGATACTGCCCTGGCAAAGTAATTTCTGATGTCAAACCCCTCTTAGCAGCAAATCCTTTCCACTGGCTGCCCCTTGCCAGCCTGCCTGCACCCTGCTGCTCCAATTCCAGGGACTTGTGTTTTTCCCACAGGGTTCCTCCCATCCTCAGTCTCTGACAGAAATGTCTCAGGCAGGTGATCCCATTAAAACAAAGAAGTTCTGCCATCATGGAGCTGCCTCCATCTAATTTCATCAAGTCGTGCATTTATTAGGGTGTATCTGGAAAATAGGAATGTGTGCTCCAGCCAGCACCTTCTCTACTTCTTTGAGCAGCTCTCCCAGGAGCTGGCTTGGCAGATGTCTGCCCTGAGTGGTGTCAGCCTCTGGGGTGCCCTCCAGGAATTCAAAGGCTGTCGGTATCTGAAGGGACAGGAGGATGTGCAGAGCAGCAGTGAGTACTCTGCAGAGATTGTTGTGGGCACAAAAAACACAACATCTGTGTTCAGGTCATAGAACCATAGAATGTTTTGGGTTGAAAAAGGCCTTAAAGCCCATCCTGCTCCACCCTGCTCCATTGGGGTTGTTCCAAGCCCCAGTGTCCAGCCTGGCCTTGGACACTGCCAGGGATCCAGGGGCGGCCAGAGCTTCTCTGGGCACCCTGTGCCAGGGCCTCCCCACCCTCCCAGGGAACAATTCCTTCCCTATATCCCATCTAACCCTGTTCTCTCTCAGTTTGAAGCCATCCCCCCTTTTCCTGGCACTCCAGGCCCTTGTGACATCTCTGGTTTTGTCTTCTACCCCTGCACTCCGGCCCCAACCTTGTTCCACAGACTGGAGTTCAGAGATGCTCCAGGTGAAGGTATTATGCCATTTTTAGCACCCTGGTTTCACAGCAGAGCCAGCCCTGTGACATGAGTGTGTGCATTTTGCAACGTGTTGGTACAGAAACATTTCACTGTTTACATCACTATTAGAAAAATTCTCCTGAGCAGAATAACTTTGCATTTCCTGTCTAAATAAACAAGCATGGGTGACAGGTTTTTTTAGGGTTTTTTTTGTTGGCTTTTTTTTTTAATAAGGAATGTTGTCAGTCCTATTTTATTATGCGTAATAGAAGGCGGTGAAAAAAAAATCAATATAAGCACTGCGTCTAACCTAATTAAAACTACAATCACAATGTTATCTGAATGTCTTACAACATTGTTTAAATCCAACAAGTAGACAAGAAAACAACAAATCTATGCAGGGTTTTTTATACATATGGTGAGAAAGTTTGCAAAGTGTTAAAATATATTTTCTGTTCTGTGTGTTTCTGGTACAAGGAAGTGATGTGTAGATTAGTGTATATTTATGAACAGAACCTTGACTTTTACAAGCAATAATCAACTTCAAAACATACAATGTATATCTTAAAATATCCCCTAAAGCTGCTCATAGAAAGTCAAATCGAGCACCTACTAAAGTTCAGCCAGCTGATTCTTTGACTCCAGTGGGCACTTGAACAAGCCCATGGTAACTGTGAAGTACCTGACAGTCTAGTTGTATTCATATGAAAAAAATCACATTGCATAGATTCAAACAGGAAGACATGCAATAACAAGACAAGTCACAGTATAGCAAAACCTTGTTTCTTTGGTGAAACAGAAGCAGATATAAAAGTTACAAAGATTTTAGACTTTCATTCACAAAAAAAAAAAAACCAAAAAAAAAAAAAAAAAACCAAAAACAAAACAAAACAAAACAAAAACCCAGACATTCACATTATACACTATACAAGATAATAATATAAATAGAGAAAAGTATTATGTGCATTGTTTGGGGGCAAGGGATGGGGAAGAGACCCGCCACAAGGGAGCAGCCTCTGCCATTCCTCAAGGTCAGCGGATGTTGTTTGGAGCTCTGGTTTTGAGCTGTGGCAAGGTCACTCCACGGGCAGCTCTGCCCTGTTGGCTGGGTTTCAATTCTTCTCCTCTCCCCCACAGTTCTTTTTCCCATCATAACCCCACAAGAACACAAAGGTGTAAACCTTGCACCTGTGTGTGTTTCTCACTGTTACTTTTAAAGGTACATCCTAAAGAACTTACTTTATTTCACTTTTTAAAATTTTTTTTCTCTTTTTTTTATTTATTTTTTTGACTTTTAAAAATTTTTTTGTCCTGTGCCCAAAGGTGTGCAAGGCACTTTGCAGGAATAACAACAGTCCTGTCCGTGGAGAGGCCGTTTCAAATGTCACCTCCCACACTCACTGTACACATCGAGGTCAGTGGTGGCACTGACCAGGGCAAGAAATCGTAACAGGAAACTTCTACATACACACTGCACCAAACTAAAACCTAGAACCAATCTTTGCACACACTTCTTTAGAGAAAGCCAAGATCCTGATTCTTCTGTAGGTCACGCACAGTTCTTACCCATCTAAATGATCCTGTTTAGCAGGAATTTTTGTCCTCCAAGGAAAAAGAGCAAGCTGAACTGAAAGATGGTTCCAAAAGTGGAGCTCAGGGGCTAATACTGCACTGGTGAGCTCCTTGAGTCTTCTTTGTATGGGTAAAATAACATCCAATAAATTAAATCAGTATGGCTTACTTCATTTATTTATGTACGCTTCACAGCTGCAGCATTCATACACAAACATTCATTACTTTATAAAAAGATTAAAAAATGGTTATATATACAAAATTATTTACTTTTTTGATTTTTGTTTGTTTTTTACAAAAAAAAAATCCCCCAAACACCAGGTCTACTTCCATTTTAGAATGCAGAGACCTGTAATATAGACCTTGTGGTTAATATTGTGAAAGTAATTTTTTTCCATTTTTCCTCTTTTTTTTTCTCTTCTCGAAAAAAAAAAGTGGCCCTGGTTGATAAAGTTAATGTATTAGCACTTGGAATTTTACAGGCTCTCCTTGTCATACGCAACTCCTCCACATAGTCCTTTCTCATGTGTGCTGAAGCTGGAATGGAGAGCAGAAATGTTCCATATTGCAGTCCCTAGTTCATGCTTTGTGCCACTTTTATGTGCTCTGTCTAAACTTTTCATCTCATGAGACACAAACTGTACCTTTGGTGGGATTTGGCACAGTTCCCAGTTAAAAAAAAAAAAAAAAAAAAAAAAAAGTCATGTCACTTGTGTGTTTATCTTCACCTGATAATTGCAAATTTCAGTCAGTGAAGTCATAATTTCAACCATTTCCAGCCTAGGTAAACAACACAGAAACAACATCATAAATGACTGAAGACCTCTGAGGCCGTTCTAACCATAAATATGCCTGAAATTAGTGTGACTTTTCATTTTATATACAGGATTTTAAAAACAACACACAGTCAAACAACATTAAAATCATCTTATTTACATTTTCATTGGTGCTAAAATTGAGCCGTTTAAATATTGCAGAAGGCTGGTACATATCATAAAATGGTCCACACCGATGGCATATAGAAAACAAATAATCTTTATAGGCTGGAAATGGTTTCCTTTTATCCCCATAAACACTTCTCCTCTTTTTTATTTATTTATTTCTTTCTTAAATTTTTTGATAAACACCGTAATTTTTATTTTTTCCTTTTTTTTTTTTGCAAAACGCATTGCCGTGAATACTGCAGTCCGTAGTTTCAAAAATGATTCAATAATACTCCTATAAGTGATAGAAAAAGGCACAGAAAGTTATGACTTTGGCTGAAATGGTGGAAAATCCCCAATTCACCATTTAGCTCTCAGCGCCTCGAGTCCTGCCACGTCCTGATCCAGCGGTGGTAGTGCTTGGACGAGTTTAACGATGTCCCCTTGCCTGATGAGGAGTGTTTGTAGTAGTATTTCTTGGAGTAAGTCCTTTGGTATGTGGAGGCTGCAGAGAAAAGAGAGGAGAAGAAAAAAAGTGGGAAATTTGTTTAAAATTGAAGTGCGAATGGGCTGGCTACATTTCACATCACAGTTGCATTTGCTCTTGGCTAATTAGAGTTAATTAACTAAATAATTAATTGGAGCTGTGGCAGTGTTACAGGCATACACACAGTTGGAGAAAGAATCATTAGCATTTTTAGGAACTTGTTGATTCCACGATTTTCTTCCAGTGTTGCTGCTTACTTTAGAATAATCTTAACGCCTTCTGTAGAAACAGAAGAGGAAAATTTCAATTGGTTTTGGAGGCTTGGTGGTTTTTCCCACCATAATCTGTCCTACCAGATTTGCTCCTCTCTTAAAATACACATTCGTTACTTATTTATCTTAAATCAGCCCGCCATTTCTGATTTGCCACTGGTTTGCCTTCAGAGAACTCACGATTCATGCAAGTAATTTTGGGCATGTCCCATCGTCCATTCCCTTGGCAGCGGATGGTGGGGATGTGGCGCTGGATGAACCCGTCCTTGCAGTGGTATCTGATCAGGGAGTTGATCTCGTAACGAGGCTTCATCTTCCCGAAGGTCTTTGCGTTCTCAACCACAGGAGGCTGGCCACAAGCCACTGGAAGCAAGATACAGCATTACCCAAAACTTCAGTTTGAGAACCCTGGGACTGACCTCTGAGCCCTGGCTGAGGGAAGGTGACAAGGGACCTCAGGTGGACTCCCAAGAGGAACATCCAGACAAGGACAGGGGGATCAGTCTGCCCTGTAGATTTCCAGTCTTGTAGACCAAAACAAATAGTGATAGAAATTGGAAAATGGCAGATATTGTGGTCAATATTGTCTTTTTGGTTTAAATTCTAATGTAAATTCAAGCCAAAAAGTTGGCATACTCACACAAAGAAGTGTTTTTTCAAAAAACCTGAAAACTAGTGAAACTACAAGCATTTAAAGAAAAAGTCCCTTTTCCAGGACTCTTCATGTCATTCTCAATGATAGGCTGTTCCAAAGGACTTAAAACTGATGGATCCATCAAGGTCCAGAGAACATGGTAAGAAGTATGGAATGACAATTTAGGAAATTATAGTTTTCTCACTGCTAAGTTTGTACCTGTTCCTTTCTTGCAGGTATAAGTAAGGTGATAATTGCATGGGACATCATTCCACTGCCCGTTCTCATGCCAGATTATAACAACACAATCTTCTCCAGCAGAAAAGAAGCTGTCTGGCTGGTTTGGTCTCCAGTTCTCATATTGCTGCAGAAAAGAGAAGTAAAACCATCATTCCCAGTACTGGGGAATATTTACATTAAAAAAAGAGCACATGATATCACCTGTGGTGAAGAGCAATCTCAACTGTTTGATTCAGGCTGCTAAGCATGGGCTAAATAAAAGTAGATTTATAATATTTTCTCACTCTATTATAGACTGTCTCAAGGGGAAAAATATTCTGGTCTAATTTCTCATTTACTGTATACTGATACCAGGTGAACAAAACAAAGAGACACAAGGAAAACTGGATCCTAACTGTGTCAAAAACACTCTTTCCTACGTAAAAGTCATGCAATTTAATGCAAGAAAATAGAATAAATAGCCCATAACCCTCATCAATCCAAATCTAATAAGTGGAAAATTACAGACTAACTTCCCAGACTTAGATTATTTAAGAGATTGGATGACTTCATTCAGTTACTGAAGTCATTCCATAGGATGATATGCAGAATTAGGTGCAACATAAGTGAAAGAGTCAGAATGTGGCTCCCAAAACTACTAGAGATTGGTGTTTCCACTGAAAATGCTAGGTGGCAGACTGACTCCAGACAGCAGCCTCTTAGCTTTAGAAATGGTGATTCAAATTCTGCCCTCTGTGGAAAAACCAGCCCCAGACATCTATGAAAATATATGAATAAAAGCAGAAAGTGTTTCTTCAAAACACTATTTTTAGAAGTAGAAATCTGGGTTTTGATATGTAAAAAACAAACAAACTTCAAATGGCTGTGAAATACCAGCACGATGTCCTTTTTGGATGAAAATTTGGGAGGATTTAGTCTGTTTTTACAATCAATCAGCAGGAAAAGTAGCAACACTTTTGTCAGACTGAAACTTGTGCAGTAGTTCTTGTCAGGTGACATACAGCCTCCTGTCCTGGCAGCCAGAAGAAGTGGGATAATCCCTCACCTTGTTCCACAACAAAGCACAGGAATCTGAGATTTGCATAATGTTATGTCAAGAAAAGTGAGAGACTATTTAGGAACCACTCCTAGTGATTTTTGGTGGGATTTCTCTTCTGTCACTCAGAGAAATATTTAAGGAAGGATAAAAATAGATATCTGTAAGAACTGAAATTCAGATAAATGCCAGACATTAACTAGGCAGCTAGACCCTTGTATGGACAAAACGACACAGTTTCCACACTGCTTGTATTTTCCTCAGTGCTTACATCTTTCTGACTAGAGCTGGTCCATATAAATGTCATAAAAGTTCAGCTTTCTATTTTCTTAACTTTGTGAAATAACCCCTATTCACTGCCTGGGTGAACACATTTTAGAAATAATGTTAACATACCCCACACAAGTAGTATTTACCTTACAATGAATCAAACTATGAAGGGAAAATGAGTTAAATACTTAACCTTTTCCTAGCACGTGTCATCTTACCAATCATAGGTTTTAATTTTCCAGGCAATTTAAGCAGCACAGTCTGAATACATTTGTTCTGCACTGGATTTATTGCCTCTAATAAAACACCCACCTTTTCATCTGAAACTAAATTAACTCCATCTCAACTTTTCAGTGTTTAATAGTCCTAAAATTACAATGCACACCAACTCATTTACTCAAGTCCAGAATCCACTCTCTTTCAAGAACTTGTGCATAGACACACACAAAAATTGAAGAAAACTGTGAGGTTAATGGCAGAAAATTTTATCAATAATGTCCTGAGAGCCAAGGAAAGATTTCAACAAGCCTTGCAGCTGTTTCTTGTAGAAATGATACTGGAGAGCTGCTTGCTTCCATAGGGATGAGAGTGTGGGAATGATGGATATTAAGTGGCTATTGAGGGAGTGTGAGCTGGAGGTGCTCAGCAGCCTGCCAGCTCCCACCCTCAGCACACAGACTCCATATGCTCTTACTTGCCTTGCCAAAATGACTCTAAAATTTGTGTTTGCTTAGCTGGCAGGGCTGCAGTGTAGTGGCAAAGGATTACATCTAGGCCCTGTGGTTTGTGCAAGAATGTCTGATATCCTCCAGCATGACTTGCTGTTACCTCACATCTGATATCATCATTGCAGAGATTTATTTTGGCTGAGGAGCTCTGATTTTGCCTGGGTCTGGTGCCAGAATTGCTTAGCAGAGGAAGTTCCAGACTGCTGATTAGGTCTCCACCCAGCCCCTCTGTAGTTTTTCAATTCCTTATTTAGACACTGATAATGGGACAATGATACAAGGAGATTCTCACAGTTTGAGTGGACTAGGCTGCTAGACAAATAAATGGATCTTTTGTTTTTCTCTTATGGATTAGATCTTTGCATGACCGTAAGAATGACTCTGATTTTCACTAGTGTAGATCTGGGGTGACTGCACCATCTCCAGTACACCCGTAAAAGCAAAAGCTGTATCATTCATAAGACAAAAGCTAAATATAATCAAATACTTAGTGAATACATGGAAGAAAAGTTGCCCTAAGATTTGTAGTCCTTATCAGAAATATTGACACTGGGTAATTGCATTCCTAAAAACCGTTACTACTCTGGTTTTTAAGAAGCCATAACAGAAGTGAAATTTTTCTCTGTATTAAAATACACTTCCAGACTGTTTATTTCTGGACATATAATCTTAATAATGTACAAGACTCAAAATGTACTTCAGAGGAGGTTTGGCTAACCACACTTCTCCTCCAGCATGTTTCACTGAGGTGGCTGTGGAGAGGGAGGATCCAGAGCAATCACAGAATGTCAGAATGGTTTGGGTTGAAAGGAACCCTTACAATCATCCAGTCCTACCCCCTGCCATGGGCAGGGACACCTCCCACTAGACCAGGTTGCTCCAAGTTCCTTCCCAACTGACACCAAAGCTGGTTGAAATTTTTTATTCTCTATTTTATTTATCACAACTTGTCCTTGATCAAGCACAGACCTCGGGCTCAGGCAGACACCACTGTACCACCCACTCTTCAGAGCTCTCAACACCCCCAGTGTTGGGTGGTTGGGACTTTTCTTACAAAACCTGAGGTTTCTGTGTAATCAGATGACTGTAGGACCTTGCCCAAGGGACAGGAGTTTGGTCCTTGTACCTTCATTTGGTCCTTGGGGAGCCATCAGTCTGCCTGACCATCATTTCAGGATGAAAACTGTAGTTTATCATCTTTATGCCTTTAATTATACTGTTGTAATTAGTTAATCTTACTTGTGCTTTTTAGGTTTTATTGTTGAAATCAAAGCCTTCTCTGTCATATTGGATTTATTCTGGCTTTCTCTGTTAAAAGGCCCTGAAAATGTTCCTGCAGAGTGTGGATGGTCCATGTCTTGGAGCTGGAGCTGAGCTGGGGATGCAGCTCTTCAGGCTTCCAACATGGCACTAGACAATGCATTTGGCTGTCCATTCCCAGCCCATAAAAGAGGGAAAATGTGATTCTCTTACCTCACAGGAGGAGTTTGGATATGACGGTTTCAAACATTTTACTAAGTTCCACATTTTTGGGGAGGATTTCCTTATATGGTACTGCACAAACTCACAGAGATGTTGGGTGGCAGATTGACTTGTCACATAAAACAAGCTAAAAAAGCCAGGACTATAGCAAGAGCGGTAAAGCAAAAAACTTTCTTAGCCAGTCGCTACCTATTCTCATTCAGATGGCTGCTAATTAAACAGAGGGAGCATAATCTTCCCATCATGGACAAGATCCCACCTTGTGGGAGATTTGTTATTTAAATTCTCAGATAAGCAGCCTTTCTTGATGGGCTCATTTCCTTACTAATGGGTAATCCACTCAGCTCTTTCAGGTGCTTGTACTGCCCAGGTGAATCCAGGAGTGTCTCAGCTTTGAGACACTCCTTTGGAAATTTCAGCCATCCCTTGATCTCCAAAAGGCTCATCAAGTGCCTGAGGTCAATCACTCAGATTTTGCACTCCAATAGTCAACAAGCACTGTGTTTAACGAAGCACAATAAAAGAAACCACTGATGCCAACAAAACTTTACTGCTTGACCTTGGTATTGTGTAAAGGCCAGTAATCTTCTGCACACGACAGAAGCTAGGAAATAATTTGTTTGAAATACATCCATTTAGATTTACGGGTTAAGGCTTTTCCTTCTGGGGAAAGGAAGCATGTTTTCAGCATGCTTAAATAAGCTTAAAGTACAAATCTGTCTTGGCACTTTTTGGACCTTACAGTTGTGATTTTTATATTCTTTTGTTCTGGCTACTTCCCTATCTGATTCCTCCTTAATGCAAGACTAATGAGGCAAATTAAGGGAAAAACAACAATGCAAGATGTGAGTACTGGCTGACTGGATACTTTCTGTGCCATCTCATCTCAAAGTGAAGCAACATTTCCTGCCTGGTATTTATCACTAAACTGAAACCACCACTGCAAACCTTATTGGTTATCACCCTTTTCTTCTCCTACCATAGCTCTGATAAGAACAGGAATACACTGGTTTTTTCTTTTTTTCAATACAATAGCGAACAAAGTCTTAGAAATCTCTATCAGGAAAGGCTCTGAATTAGTCCCTCGCTGTGGAAGTTGTTAGAGTTGGACAGCTTAAGTAAAAATTACATGTCACTTTCGGTGAGTCCCGGGAATTACTGCATGGCTGAACTACAACAAGATCAGCACGAGGTTACAGTGAGCACACGGATCAGACCAGGAAACCCTCATTTGTGACTCATGCTGCTGTATAGCACAGATGCCAGTATAGGAGACATTTGGAAAGTTTGAACGGGAGTGCATTTATTTTTCATAGGGGAAAAAATCAACTAGATTTCTGTAAAGATTTGGCAATGTCTGAAATACTTCCATTAAGGTCACCTAGTAATTACATGCATTTTTACATGGGAAAGACAATAAACTACCTCATGGTGCAGGCGCTGTTTCACTACTGTTCCCTCCAGTCCTGCAAATGATTTCTCTGTTTAATTTTATGAACAGGAGCAGTTTGACAGAACTCACTAAAAGCATTTTTGAGATTAAAAACTCCATTCAGTGAGTGCCTAAGCACATACCCTGATTTAAAGGTATGGGTCATGCCTTAAGGGGGAAGATCACAGAGAAGATCACATGCAGGATTCAGACAGATGCTAAAATATTTGCCTGAAGGAGAGACCAAATGTGAACATAAATCTTTGCTGGAAAAAACTCAAACCAATTTGAAGACAGCTCCTATATTTAAACCTATCTACAAGTGCACACAAAAATCACATGTCGTGATCCTGATGTTCTTTTAGGTCATAGTTGAATGCCTTCCCTTTTGCTCCTAATCTGAGTTTTATTTGCATAGGATTTGGGAAACTGGCAGGGTTTGGACCAGGCAGGAGACCAACACTCCCCATGACCGAGTCACACTGTGAGCAAGACAATCTCCCAGGGGGGAGCTTGTTAAGGACTTCTGCGAAAGATTTCGCTTGCAGGAGTTGGGCTTTTTGGTAACAGAGAGCTGGAATGTATCAAAAAACCTTTTGAGTCCTGTGCAGCAGCTTGCAAACAAGAAAGGGACCCTGAAAAACATATGCTTGTGTCTTTATGGACATCCACGAGAAGTGATTGCAGACTGAATAAGCAGGAAGAGCTCTGCAAAAAAAAATAAGTAATTTGGGAGAGAAATCTAATTAATGGAAATTTAACCAGTGGGGAAAAAGGCTACCTGGAGCAATGAAAATATAAAAGCACTCTCAATCCTATAGTTTTGTAAAGATTGTATGGTGGAGCAGATGACCAGCTCTGGGATTTTTTTTAAAACGATTCTGTGAGTGACGATTTTTCCGTGAGAAGATGAAAATGGTGAGTGTGGCAGTGAAACACCACTAGGTGACGCTGTCTACTCGCTGCAAAGCCCGCTCCAAAATTATTCAGAAAAGACACTCATTAACTCTTTCAGAGCTAAATGAAGCCGTCGACGTTTACCTACTCTTTACCATGTTTTGTTTTCAGAATAATAGCTTTCACCACACACTGTATAGTTCCATTGTGAGGGTATGCTGTGTGTGCTGGGCTCTCAGAAGACACTTTAACAGCTGAGAAATCGTGTTAAAAATGAGTGGCAAAGAAAGCAGGGTGGTGAGTGTTGGTTTAGTGCAATTCATGTTCTTTTTGGAGCCACACTGACATGAATATATATATATATATATATATATATTAGCAGTGTGATGCAAATTGTGTGGGGTGTGACTTAATCTTTTTGTGCACATCTACCAGGAGAGCCACTGGAGGAAAAAAAAAAAAAAAAGAAAAAAAAATGGAAAATCCTGCACTTTGTCAACAATTACTGCAGGTTTGAAACTGTCCAAGAATTTTAGCCCGGAGTAATTTCAGCCCAGCACTAACAAGTCTCTGAAGTGACTGCCGACCCCCCTGGTAAAAACAAGACAAAACCCCACTTTGTCCAAGAGGCCCTCGTTACTATATCCTGAACCAAAAATATACCTGTCATTAATAACTTTATATAGTTCTCCCCCATTTAAATGTGGGTCAAATGAGCATCTTAAAAAGGGGCCATAATGACTGACTGCAGCACAGAACCAAAACATTTGGTAGGTTTAAAATCTCCTTCTCCAAGGATCCTGTGGGACGTGGGCACAATGAGCTTTTTGTTTGCAGCTGACTACAGCACTTTTTTAGTTTGTTTGCTTTACTTAACCCTCAGAGGCAGGCTCCTTCCCTACAATACTCCATCCCTTTTGAAGGGGTTTTTTTTTTGAGGGGGGTGTGTGTGTTCAATGAAGTTACTCTTTCTGAGAGGGGTGCAGTTACAGATTTGCTGAAGTTAAAGCCTTCTGATTCACCGACCAATAAAGGAAGGAAAAGAGAAGGCTTTGTTTTTACCAGAATTAAGTTTCTGGTTTGTTTTTCTTCCTTTAAAAAAAATTTTTTTTTAATGTAGCTAACTAACACTGACAATCTGAGGAACCAGCTTTGCAGAACACAAAGCATAAATGCTCCTGTGCTGAAAAACCAAGGCAGGGTCTCTGGACAGCATTAAAAGTGGCAATATGCCCCATCCCTTTCCTGGCTGGCAGCATTCTCCCAGTGACAGACAATCTGGCCACAGAGCTGGCCAGCTCCTTATTACAGCACTAATCTTATGTAATAGCAGTGAGCTCACCGCCCTACAAAGCACTAATTATCAACAGCGTTTTCCAGGGGATGTGAATAACCCCCCTCGTGGGGCAGGGGGGCCCTGGGCACAGCCCCAAGTTGCTGTATGTGCTTAATCCATAACATGAATAGCTCCAAAGGGCTCCTTCTCTGCTGTGCCTGCTCACAAGGGTCCTTAGCAAACACAAAACAGGAGCTGCCAAAAGCAACACCAGATTTTTTTTTTTTTTTTTCTTTTTCTTTCTTTTTCTTTGTTTTTTTTTCTGTTGGAATGGGTGTGCTTTACAGCTGTAAAAGTTACCATTCATGGAGCTAAGGGAATTATTATATAAATTTGATTTTGCTGGTGTATTTTGAAAAGCCCCGTTGTGTCCACTCTCCCTGTAATCTATTATTAAATGCCTCCACTGAAAATGTAGTTTTATTGTTCTGTAGTTTGAATTGCATCACGTTTAAAGTATAAAAAGATCCAAGTAGGCAAATTCCTCTGCTCACCCAGTTGTGTGAGTGTTTGGGCCTTCTTTCCTTCTCCTGCATTGCTGTGATTTTTCCCAAGTGTGTTTGTTTTTACTGCTTAGAGCTTTGTATCATAATTGTGGGATGAAGAGCGTCCTTGATACGTACTTAAAAGAGTTGTTAGAGAAATGCTGGGAGAAAAGTCTACAGTAAAGTGCAAGAACAATTTAGATTCTGTAATTTTCTAAATGTAAACAAAGACTACATATAGCCATTTTCATTCCACTGTAGAATGTAAATCAGAGGGAAAATAATGTTCTCCCACACCAAAGCCAACAGAAGAGCCCTATAACTACCCTGAACAGAAGAAAAGCAGAGCTAGCAAAACATGCTCTGAAAAACATTGTATTACTGTCTGCTGCCTCTTGAATCTATCCATGTAATCATACCTGAAACATCTTGAGCAGAAATTGGCTTGATTTTCAAGAAATAATGAATAACAAAGCTCTGAAAGAGCTGGGGTGCTGCGAGTTCTCTGAGTACACCTCAGGGCCTGCTCTCACCACCTCCACCTTTGAGACAAATCATCTGAAATCAGGGACCAGGCAGATTTGCCAAAGTTTGCAGTTTCCTGCTCGTCCACACAACCTCAGTTGCTGCTCCCAATCCCAGCCCAGGCTCGTGGCAGTGGCCCCTCATCTCCAGCTCTCACTGAACTTGCCCCACATGTGAGGATCTGAATTTCCTGAAAGGACACCCACTTTTTGTGCTGCACTAACACGGCTGTCAACAACTCATTGCCCTTCAAATAAAAAAAGGAAAGGATTGGTAAACCAAAAAATTCATTTGTTGTGTGACTCATCAGCTCCAAAACACAAATCCTCATCTCCCAACCAACAGAACCACTGAAAAGCTCTTTCTTTCAAAAACAGAAAAATAAATAAATAATAAATAGAATAATAAAAAAGAGAGAGCAGAGACATGATACAGGTGAGAAAAGATTGCTTACTGACACCCAGATACAGCACAGCAAATCAGAACAAATCAGACACATGTGAGCAGCCAATGGATCCCACAGATTATTGTAATAATAGCCTATTTTATTCTGCTTAGTGGACAATGTGCCCTAAGCTTAGCCAAGGAGCACTTTGAAGATAAATTCTGGCCTTAGCCAAGAAGATCCTAATTTGTTTTTAAAGAAACTTCCAAAAAAAAAAAAAATACAAATATAAGCAAATTGGCCTGGCCAAAAAAAATCCAGTAATGATATATCAGTTACCTGAAAACCATTTTCTCTATGGGAGGTGTCACCTAAGCTGACAAGCTTTAGAGCATGAGAGGTAGGACACAACTAATTTATTCAAGTAATTTTGTTCTTCTCAAGCCCAGTCTGTGTTTGGGTTGCAGTGGGTACAACAAGCTGAAAATGTGTGTTTTACCAGCAGATGGTGAGGCTTTATCTTCACAGCTCAGCCCCTGGCCCAAGATTGTGCCATTTTGCCTCAAAGGCAGGAAACTGCTAGTTTTGAATTAAAAAGCACTTTACAGTCAAGAAATAAACTTGCCAAACCCCCCTGAAATCTCACAGATAACGATGCATCAGACATTTCAGTGAGGTAGATCAAAAAGCCTCCTCAAGTTCTCTATTCAGGAGCAGAACCTGCAATATTGTGATTTAGGAGTGGACCTGTCTCTATTTTATTAGGATAATTTTTCATGTCCTAAAAATTTGCATTTTTTTAAATGGAACACAGGCAGACTCAATGCAAATACGGACAAAAGTCATGTGGGCCAAGAAGATTTAAATACTATTTCTTGCTTTCTCACTGAGTTTGATTGTACTCGCTTCATTATTCAAGACACCAACATTTTCTACCAGGAATTCTGTGAGTCAGAGCATGTATTTACAAGATCACTCTTCATCTTTTTCAAAACTTGCTTACTGGCATTATTTTTCCAAGTTCAACATGAATTCCAGTTGAAGCACAAAAATGTGCACAGGAATACAGGGGTTTTTTGGTTTTTTCGGTTTGATTTTTTTTGTTTGGTTGGGGTTTTTTGGTGGGTTTTTGTTTGTTTGTTTGTTTGTTTGTTTGTTTTGACTGCTGTTGCTGGTTTTGATGAGTTGCTAACAGACAGTATTTTCTGTAGGGGTGAAAAAGAAAGAATTCCAAAGTATCAAAAGTGACTGACTATACTTAGTCCACTATTAGGCACCTAAGCAGTCTTTTTCAGAAGGTCTGAGAGCCTGTCAAGACTACTTTAGATTCAGGGTAGGTTTCCCAGTAAGAACTTTAATTCTGTACTCTCATGTACATGCTTTGCCCAAATATCATGTTTAATGGTGGCTGGCTCTTGGCCTCAGCTTAAAAAAGCCTGGAAAACACAACTTGTCAGGGGCTGAAAATGTCAAAAAATTACTGATTTCCTTCCATTGAACGTATTGGTTGGAAAACATTCTAGGTGCAAAAACAGAAAGAAAGCAAAAAGAAAGGAATTTGATCCCTTTTCCCAAAATTGCCAATAAAATGCCATGTGGCAAAAGAGTTGCAGTCTGTGTGCTGATTATTTCTGTTGGTTTCCTTATGCTGGTGGGAAATGAGTGCCAAAGTAATATAAACCTTGCTCTCTATCTCCAGTAGTGGCGCCTGTGTTTCAAGAATCCCCAATTCCCAATTCTAGAGGCTTGTTTTGGTTCAGAAAGAAAATTGATATAAAGGAGAAAATTGTCACCCACAACACGTCTTGTTGCTGTTGTTGTTCTTAATTTGCTTTTTCTTTTAACTCTACAAAACATCAGAACTGTTTTTAAACCTTAATACCTCATAAAGTCATGAAAGCATGATTTCTTGGATTGAACCAAGCTGTTATTGGAGAAAATTCAAAGAAGTATCAAGATAAAGATGAATGTGCACCACTTGTAGCTGTACAATCATTTTTGCGATAGTATCTCAGAGAAAACTGATATCAGGGGGATCCCCAGCAGGCCTGACAAATTTTCACCCATGCCAGAAGTGTTGAATAGAATTGTGGGCAGATAATACTTTTTGGAGAGTGCATAGAGTTGGGAAACAAATTTAGAAACAGCTGAATACAGATGCATCCTGATACATAAAACACATGAAGGCTATTTTAATTTTGGCTATAGGCAAGAGACACCTCTTAATTCAGAAATCCAAGTTAGAACCTGGGTGTTGGTGTAATAATGCTAATTTTTATGATCACAAATTATGCTAATGCATTTAAAGCCATCATGAATTCTGCTCACTTGCACATACATAAAAGACAAATTTTCTACCTGCACAGTATTTAAATACACTCCAATTTTAGGACATCATCAGGGAAATAGATTTGCTGCATATATTTAATTATGTCATCATTCCAATTAATTACTAGAGAAGTAATAAATCACTGTAACCACAAGAGTGGTTACAAAGTATGAGAAATGGGTTAAAAGCCAGGGAAAAAAGGAACAAATGAGGCAGCTGCTCAGAACCATGGGATCCAGAAACCAGATGGAATAAGTTATGAGGAAAATCTATTGAAGCAATGAACATAAATGATTTCAAGAGACACCTAAATTGTTTCCGAAGGAAGAGACAGAAGGAAGTTGTTAAAAAATGAAAGAAAAATAAGGTGGAAAAAAGATCAATCAAAACAGAATCTGTTGGACAGATGGTACCACTCCATTCCTAGAATATCCTAATTTCTTAAAATTGAAAATTACAGTAAAAATATAATGCCCTATTCAGTTGGTAGCTTGAATTTAAAAAATAGGATCTCAGCTCCAATTTTAATTTCTCAAATTCATGAAATCATAAAATGGTTTGGATTGGGAGGGACCTTAAAGATCACATCATTCCAATTCTCTGCCATGAGTAGAGGGGACACCTTCTACAAGACCAGAGTGATTCATCAGTAGCACAACAAATCTGTCTTTGGAATATATAAGCATTTATCTTATTTACACTGCAGACCACATGGTCTGCAGCAAAAACAGGTGTGCCCAGATGCTCTCTGATTTAAGAGTTCAAAACTGGAAGGGAAAATTATAACCAGTCTGGGCTTTTTCTTAACGTAATATTCTTCAGTGGGTGCTCAACAGCAAATAAATTACCCATCCCTCCTACAGACGGGATTATTTTGAATGGGGAAGAGTTTGATCATTTCCTTTGAAATGGTCTTGGATTTAGGTTTGTTGATGGTGAGTGAAGATGTTTTCCCTCTCCTTCTGTTGATTTTCCTTTGTTTTTTAAAGTCAGCAAGAGATACCAACAGCATCTTAAAATTTTAAGAGTGAGTTGTGGGCTACAGGCCTCCTGAACCAGCTAAGAATGGCTGCTGCGGAGCTGCCACACAGAGCAGGCTCCAGAAATACTTGTGCGGCTCCTCTGTGCACCCCAGAGACCCAGCAAAGGCAAGAGCTTGAATGCCAGATCATCACCCAAAAATGCATCCTGGTGAGTGAGGAGAATTGCCACACATGGCCTTGTGCAAGAAAAGAGCACAAACCAGCTCCAGCAGAGACCCTTAAATTACCACAGTCTCAGATTTTTGAGTGTTTCTGTTTGAAAGCTCTGAGACTTCCCACACATACAATAACAGAAACTAAGAACAAGACCTTAGAGCTAAACCACAAAATATTAGGTGTCCCAAAATGAATTTACTCTCTGCTTTCTTGGGTCCATATTTAGTGAGAGGGGGGTTTTTTTGGTTGGATTTTTTTTTCATGCAGCTTCCCTCATCGCTGGTGGGAATTTGATAAGCCACCACAAAAAGAAATAAGTAAGTGATTTCAGCTCAAAGGCATCTTACCAGTGGGCTACCATCAGTCCAGCGGAAATCACGCTCAAACATCTTGTCATTGAGTCCAATCCATTGGTAGTCATGGCCAATACCTAGGGAACCAGAACGGTATTTTTATTAACCTTCCCATAAATGGAAGAGATTTCACCAAAGAAAATAATTTTATACAGAATGAATCAGACATCCTGTTCTTAAGATTCTTCTGCTCTTTGTGCTAATGACTGGTTTAGAGGCTCTTTTTCAGCTTCTTGATTTTAATTTTGGATGTGTATAAAAATGCAGATTCTCATCAAACAGGTTTAAAAGACCCTGTCTCTTCACTCCCAGTGATGTCTACCAAGGCAGACAGAACTAATTTCCTATCTGAGAACATAGGAGGAAAAGAAAAGAAAAAAAATTAAAATCACATATTTTAATCTACATTTTTCAAGGTTTGGTTAGGCTGTGACCAGTGTTGTCTAAATTTTACAATACAGCCAGTAGCTATTTCTTTATCCCTAACATGATGCATGGTGGCATTGGCTTGATGTCATATGCACAAAAAAGCTTAAGTTTCCAGTAAAATGTTTCAAAAACTTTCAATGCCAAGACAAAAGTTCTTGTTTTCATCCCCCTCCCAAAAATGTGTTTGCTACTTAATAAATAATAATTTCATAGTGATAGAGAACTTGTATTAACTGCAGAAGTAAACATTTATAACACAAAATGTGCCTTTTAAACATTCTAAAAGTACGTTTTAAGTTGGTGATGTAAAAGCTGAGTGGTGAGGAGGGGATCTCACCAGCTCTGAACCCTCAGCGACCCCTCTTGCTTAGAGACAGAATACCCTGAGCTGGATGGGACCCACAAGGATCACCCAGTCCAGCTCCTGGCCCTGAATCCAAACAATCCCACCCTGGGCATCCCTGGAAACGACGTCCAAATGCTCCTGGAGCTCTGGCAGCCTCAGGGCCGTGCCCATTCCCTGGGGAGACTGGACAGTGCCCAGCACCCTCTGAAGAATCTTTCCCTAAAATTCAACCTAAACCAGCCCTGACACAACTTCAGGGGTCCATTTCCTGGGGTCCTGTCCCTATCCTGGGGACCAGAGATCAGAGATGCCCCTCAGGAGGAAGTTGGAAACCACAATGACTTCAGTCTCCTCTTCTCCAACTGACCAGCCCAAGGAGCCCTCGGCTCCTGTCTAGACCCTTCCCCACCTCCATGCCCCTCCTTTGTCCACTCCCCGACACCTTCAGATCCCTCTGGTGTCGTGACACCCAAGACGTGGGGCAGAGGGGCCCCATGGGTACGCACGGTTGACAAAGATCTGCTCCTCATGGGACAGGATGCTGGTGAGGTGTGCTCCCTGCAGGCGGCACTCCCGCTCCGCCGTGTCCCACGTGCGCCGGTGCGCGAAGTACTTGTAACACTGCCCCTGGAACTTGTGCCAGCCGTAGTCACAGGTCTCCGTGTCTGCAGCAAACACACAAAGAACATCCTGGTCAACACACCAAAACCAGGCATATTTGGTCAATGCACCAAAACCAGGCGCATCTCGTCTATACCGATGGATTTTCTGTGGGACAAAGCTTCAAGAAAAGAAACTTCTGTTAAGGCATGCAAAAGCAAACACTCGTCGCTGAGACTTCATTTTCAGGCAGTTTCACTTACCCAGTTTCAGCACAAACTGCAAGAATAGTGCCTATCTAAGGAGTTTTATTGCAATTTGAAAATTTGTAGGTTTCTGGTGATCAAATTAGGCTGAACCTGGGCAATTTCAGGAGGACACCTTCATCCATAACCCTGGATGGATGGAACGCCTGGATGTTGGACTGCAGTGAACCTACATTTCATCAGTTTTCCGAGCCTATTCATGGGGATGGGAATTTTTACTTGCAAGGACAAATGGTTCTTCAAGTGACTTGACTAACTTCGGAAGAAACTGACAACTGAAAATCATGTGAAGGGAAATTATTGTGATTTTTCAGCCTGCAGAAGCAAAGCTGCAATATTATCTTTCTGAACTCCCACCTCCAAATCCTCCCCCAAAACCCATCTTCCTTGACGAAGTCAATTTCAGGTGTCAATTTGTTAGGAAGTTTGCAAAGCTGAAATACAAAGTAATGAAGTTGCGAGTTGTCTGTGCTTTCATGAGGCACGGTGCTGATAAAAATGCATCACAGAGAGAGTTCACACCAGCCACTATATCCTTTCAAAGAGAAATAAACACAAGACTTGGAACAGGAACAACCCATGGATGTGATACTAATTATTTTGTCAAGATTAGACAACCGTAAACAAAATGGATGGCAAAAAACAACAGGAGTTTCAGTTCCAAGTTTGCTTCTTCAGGAATGAATCACAGGAAAAATTCAGCATTAATAAGATGGGCAAAACAAATGTGATGTCTGAATGTCTCTGGGCTGTGCTTGAGGATGGGAAGGACTTGCAAGTGATAAGAGGGAGTTTTGGGGAGGAGTGGGAGAAACAACAGGGGAAATACAAAGAGTTTCGAGCCATGACAGATGCAATGGTATCACAAAGGACATTTCAGATTGAGATTACAGTGTGTTCCCGCCACAGCAATCTCAGCACAGGGTGGCTCACCTTAAGGAACAGAAACACAAGGCCTGGCCTCCCCCACCCCACCCACCCACCCAACAGGAATCGGCCTCTTCCCACCAATTTTTATCAATCCCCCAAGCAAAACTGTGCCTGGAGCAAACTGTTCTGGCCTTTTCAGAGCTGGGGAGATGTTCTGGGCTGAATACCGGATTTCTCATTTTCAATAAGCCAATGCAGCCACTGATCAATAACATGCTTTGGCCAAAAGGGCTTTTATTTGCATCAGTACAGAAACAGCCAAATATTGCAGAATATGACAAGGGCAGATGGCTGCAAATACCTTAACTAAGGAATTACTTAGGTTTGAACTGCTACCCCCTAAAATACAGCTGTGAAATAGTTTCTCACAGAACAGAGCTGATTCTTAATTCACAACAGGAAGAGGCCATTTACACCCTGACACACCAAATAGTCTATTTTTTTTTAAAAAAGGGTTTAAATCCTCCATGACACAAACTAGATTTTGCATGTACATAAACAGATTTCAAAGGGCAAACATATCACGTCAGAGGCTTATCAGAATTTCTCTGACATTAATAGTGTAGTCATTGTCTTAGGAGTCTAATATCAAAATAATTTCCCAAAAGTCATCAGTATTGACATAAATGTACCAGATGCAAAGGCATAAAATAAAATAAATAAAGCTTACACTGATTATCTCCCTTCTATTTCCAGGAAATTGAACTGTAGAAAACTGTTTGTGCCTTGAGTCATCCCAGCTATGAAAAAAGGAATGTAATCTATATAACCAAATTGTTAGGTTTTTTATCTTTTCCCTCTTTGTATTCTGTGCGAGGTGCAGGCTGCAGACACAGCTTTAATCTCTGGTATCTAGGTAATTTTTAAAGTTTAGTCTGCCTTGGGCTTTCTAGAACATTTGTTTAACCACACGAGGCTGACTAACAGACCTATGTTCTTTGTGAAGGCACTTAAGATTTTATTATTTATCTTGTTCAGGGACTCCTTTGTCCCACAGGAAACAAGTCAGATAATAACAAGGAGCTGAGAAAAACGTGGCCAGAGAGGATTTCCAGGCTATTCTAATCAAGCCTTCCCTGGCTTTTACTAGGGGAGAAGTGAAGAATTTGAGAGACGATCTGCTGAAAGGCACATTGGAGAGGCAAAGAGGCTTGAAAATACAGAACTGAGAGGACTGTGTTTACAGAATGAGATATAACGGCCTGAGCATGAATCATAAATAACACAATTTCTCTTCTTAGGTTAAAAGGTGCCAAAAAATGTCAAAGAGAAAAGTCAGGTAACTTCTGCACCTCTGTGTATCCCAAAACTAAAAAATAGAACCAAAAAGAAAAAAAGACAGGAATGATGGCTATAAAATACATGATGTTTTCAGATGGGGGAAAAGAGGATTTTTTTGTTTGGGGTTGGGGGAGCAGTTGGGAATTCTGGGGTTTGTTTTTTGGGGTATTTTGCTTTTGGTGTTTGTTGTTGTTGGCATTTTTGGGGGTTGGTCGTGTTTTCCTTAGAGGAGAGGTTGATGAGAAGAGGAAAAAAATGAATGGGAAAAGGAATATTCAAGGTGGTAGAGGATGAAAAATGCAAAGTAATGCAAGTAAAAATGTCAGGACAATTTCATTTCTAGTGCTGTGTCCTCACTGTGAATCCCTCACTCAATGAACAAAGCTAAAAGGGCAACAAAAAGGTAAAAGGGTTCCATAAGGGTATAATTTTTAGTGCCTTTACTGAACCAGGAGACGTTAACTGCAGCTGGCTGTAAATTTTCTGACCCAACCACAGTGAGCAGAGTAGGTGCAAGCACTCATTGAATGTAATATTCCACATTCATTGTGTATCCAATCACAGACTTCTGTAACCTTATCCCAGCACGTGATGGAAAGACTGAAACACTGCTCACCATACTTGTGGTGTTTTAAAACTTGTCTAGGATTTATGACAATTGACAGGGGTTTTCAGTGGTATATGCAAGGAGTTACTCGCACAGCTTCTCTTCTCTGTAACTGCAATTGAATGTGTGTAACAACATCCCTAAACACTGTATTAAAAATATATTTCTCTGCAGGTTTGATACATAAATAGGTACTGCTTTTTCAGTAGCTGCTGACAATAGATCCATTGTCTTTAAAGAAATTCCAGAAGAGGCTTAAAGGAAATAAATACTGACACAGGTACCAGAACATAATGGGAGTCTTACTCGCTGTGAATTTTATCAGTGACTCTGCCTTCAGCTAATGAGGAAATGCTGGAGGCCAGTTAGGCCACACATCTCGAGGAGAAACCCATTTCTATAGTAAATATCCAAAATAATCCCTTTTCAGCTGATAGACATCAGTAAGAGACCATCTGTTTTCAGAAAGTATCTTTTCCCTGAGCCCTACTCAATTGCTTCAACCCCAACCAACCAAGCCCTGGGAACAAAGTGAATTAGATGAGACTGGAGTAATCACATTGAAACAATGAACTTGGGTTATAAGAACACACGATTCCTGATAGGGTGGTTAAAAACCACAGTTGTTTTGTTTTGAGAACCTGGAAGGGAGCAGCTGGTTGAATTATCCCGAGGAGGCACATCCTGTTACAAACACACATGTGCCATTTTTGCACTCATATCCAGCTGCAAGGAAGCCAAACCTTAAGCTTAAAATATTCCTTGACAGCAGGTAGACACCAGCTAGAGCAGCAAGTGGAGAAAATGAAAAGGAAACTCTAGCCAGCCAAGGAAGGAAGGGGAAAATCCACAGAGGTGCTTATCCAGTTCTCATAAAGAGAACTCACTCTTAAAATTCAGGTTCAAATTGCAAGTCTCTACCATTTCCTGAGAGTTGTCATAGGGGCTTTTCACAGAGGGATGACAATGGAAAGACTGATGGCTCTCCCAGAATAAAACTCACACCAAGATTTACTGTAGTCTCCTGTCACACTCTGAAAAAGTGTTTTGGGGATATTTATGAATTTTAAGAGGTGACGTTCAAATGTCAGCAAGTAACAAGCAGAATATGCATCTTTACTTTGAAAAGATGCAGATGGTAGGCAATAGAGGATATTATCCCTTTTAATCTCACCTGCACCAGAAGTGATGCTGTCTTAATTGAGCTAACAATCTAGCTTAAAGGCAACTTTTTAAGGAACTTTCAGCTGCACTATTTCTAATATCAGACAAATTCAGCTCTCTTCAGGAAGATGTTCCCAGGCTCAGATTGCTGAACTCTTTCCACCTGGCAAGAGGAAGGGCTGTCAAGGAGCCAGTTCCATCTCTCTGGCTCTCAGGACTGATTTGCCTTAGCCTGGATTAGATCACCCAGAAGGTTCCTTTGACTTCAACACCTGCCAGAGGTCCCTGATGTGCAGCTGTGCTGTCCCCTGGTCACAGCCCCTCCAAATGCTGACATCAACATGATACCCCTGTAAAAGATCCCTTAGTCCAGAGCAGTCACAGAGGGGCATTTGGGTAAAATTCTGAGCTCTGCATTTAATTCTGCACCAGTGTAGTGGGTGCAGATGTGGTGATCTCCTATTTGAGCTTCATTTCCAAAGGCAGTGGATGCTTCCTGCTCCCATTCCCTCCCACAGCATTTTGAATGCTCAGCACTGTGCCTGAGAAATCCCTTCAGCCTGGTTTTTTTTTTTTTTTGAAGCTTTCTAAAATGAATTGTATATTTGAAATTTAAAAAAAAAGAAAAGAGTAATGAAATACAATCTTGGTGTGCAGAGCTCCACCTTTCCTGTGGCACTGAGGTGCACATTCTGTCGTCCTGGCTGGTCTTTAAATCTAGTGAGGTCAGGACTGATGCCTTGAAATAAAGCCTGCTTGCCAGACAACCATGTCTGAATCGCCAACACAGTTTTATTTTGTCTGATGGAGTGGAAATTTGGCACTAAAACCTTTTCCCAAGTCCCAAACCACTGCAGGACTTTAAGTGGAGGAAATTTAAATTCCAAAGCTGAGAGAGCACAGCTCTGGTTCTGATTGACAAACTAGGAAATGTTCCCATTAACCACCTAAAATGCACTCTCAGGTTGGTCATAAAAAGCAGCTTAAAGCTACCATGGCACTCAGAGCCACTCACTACCATGGATTTGCTGGAATGAAGGGAGGAGGAAGGGAGTGAGAACATTTATTTCTTTTGGTGTGGAAACACCATCAATTTTTAATTTAGGAGACAAGATTCAGAAAGCCTTCTCAAGTTACAAGGTTAACCACACTGCTGAAAAGGTTAAACAGTGAAAATGATGGAGCTGATCAGCTCTGAGATTTTTCATCCCTAACCAACAAATCCCTACAGGTTGAGCTGGAAGAGTTTGCAAACTGTTCTTCACTGAAACTGAGAAACAAACATGAAAATACACAAACATAAAATTTGTTTAATATTAATTAAACAAATCCAAAGGTTTAGTTCAGTCATATGTGACCAAAATCATTCAGCTGAAGAAAAAGGAAAAAAATAGTTTCGTAAGTTTAGCTAGCACATTTTAATATACCATTTCTTTTTCCCACGGAAATGCCTTCATTAATTTTATTGACAGAACAAACCAAAGCAATTCAAAGTTGCTACCCTATTCCTCCTCCCACATACTGAGTAAGCATCTTGCACTGTAGATGTGTCCTGTAAATGCAGTGGGTTTCTTGCAGGGAATTTTCTAACAACTACAGGCACTTGGCTATTCAATCTTTTTTCAGTTGTCCAGCTTAGAAAGCCTTTTTCAATCTCCTTGTAATGATAACCCTGTGCCTACTTTTCCTAGAATAATTCCTCAACAAATAATTCCGAAAATTGTGGGATGAAGCTGTGAAAACTGTGGTCCCCAGAGGATGACTATATAATCAGTCTTAGTCACTAAACTATTCCTACGTCTCACTGATGTGTTTTGGAGGTGGTGGATTCTCATATGTCTTCCGCACTACATGTAATTTTTTAAGAGAGAAACATCCAGAAAGTAACTCTGCTCCCCCTCATCAAACATCACTACAGTAATGAGAGAGCCTCATTGTATCTTCCCAGCAGGCTCGGAGTTTTCCACTTGGAAAACTGTTGCTAAAAAGCAATACCTGAGAGCTGTTGTTTTTACACAGAAATTGCCCAATATATCAGTTTATATTTGGTACATAGCAACACGGTTTCCACTCAGGTTAGCACGTGGATAGGGCTTATGCAGAATGAGGGGTGGGAAAAACCCTGAACCACAAGTCAGGGAAGCCTAACAAAAACTAGGAGCTCCCCTCACCACAGGTGATTTCCCGCAGATTTTTGTTGGTTTCTTCCACCTTCTCATTTTTGGGAGGCTTTGCCCCGTTACTCCAGGAGAGTGTTGGGGTGGAAATGGGTGTCCAGCAGCACAGGTTAGGGCACACCTCTTACCTTGCTCACAGAGAGCCCCAATGTAGCTGGGCAGGCACAGACAGGTGAAGGTGTTGAGGCCGTCTATGCACGTGGCTCCGTTCCTGCACGGGTTGGACTGGCACTCATCGATATCTGCAGCAGAAAAAAAAAGTAGTTTCATCACCCACCCAACTCCCAGGAGGGAAATGTTCTGCAGCCTGAGTCATGCTGGTGACTGGGACCAGTTCAGGGCAGAAGTATTGCAAAAGATACCAGGGGTCATGTGTGGATGAGAAAGAGGAATGCCATGCAGTATTCTCCTGGTGGAAAATCTGACTTGTGTGTGTGACCCTGGCACAACAAAAATTCCCATTAACCACCAGGGACCTCGAATATCTTCATGAAACTCAAATATTGGAACTCTTATCATGTAGCATTAAACAGACTGACAATTTCAGTCTGCAGAGCAGCAGGCTTTGGCATCTTATTGGTTTGCATTTCTCATTTCTTTTTTGTCTAATCTTAAAAGGATTAGATAAGGACAAAACATCATAGCACTCATGGTCTTACACAGTAAACAAATATCATATCTGTCCCTGCCTCCTCTAGCTGCTAAAATACCCATTCTTCACCTTTTAAATTGGAACACAAGTTCATTTTATATAATTATTTTCAGCAAAGGTTGCTTTTGCACAGGTTATAAGTTAGTGTCTCTTCATAAAGATCATATGACGTTTCCTAATGATTGTTTCTCAGCTTAAACTTCACAGCTTAAACTTCAATGCAGATTTTGCAAACATCTCCATGCAAAAATGAACCGCTGGTAGTGGTTCACTCATTAAAATATAAGAGACAATATCTACAAGGACATATCTAAAAACTAACAAACAACTAGGAATAATTACTGCATCATGTGGAAGGCTTTGAAAAATTATTTTTATTTTAAAATATGGTCTGGTCAAATTTTATGCAGGGTCTTACTTGTTCCAGTCATTTTATCATATTTTGGCTGGCTTTCTGAATGGAAGATTGGTTATTCTGAATCATACAGGGGAGTCCCTTGAAATCTGAAGTCACAGGATGTGCAAAGATGTCACAGGCAACTGGTAGAGGTTCCTCAGCTAGAATTGTTATCAAAATACTCATTTGTACCAAAGATGCATATGATTATGATAATATTTAAAATTTCCTGCAAAAAATTTCAAGTTTCTCTTCAGTGCTCAGCTTCCCAGTTGCATTTAGGATTAGTTTGTACTACCAGTCTTTCAAATAACTATGGGAAGCTTTTAAGGAAGTATCCTAAATATTAATGTCTATTTTGTTTTATTTGGTGTGTTTTTTAATTCAATGCTGTGAATTCCAGTTCCTGCAGTTCATTTACAGCTCTTTTAACTCCTGTGTGTGTGCATGTATCTGTGCACTTTAAGGGGAGAGGGAAAAGGGGAGAAAAGATGGAGAACCCTCCATTAAATTGTCCTGAATTAAGGCCTCAGTGCAGAATTTTTCAAATGTCCATGCAGCCTTCAATTTCAAAGCACACCTGATCTCATGTACAAGAGCTTTAAACTCAAGTTCATCAGCACCCAGATGGCACCACTTTACCTAATTCACACTGCTCCCCGTTGAAACCTGGCAGACAGGTACAGATGTAGAAGGAACCTCGTGGGTAGCAGGTACCACCATTGAGGCAGGGGTTGCTCTTGCATGGATCTTGGCCTGTTAAACAAGGAGAAAAAGGAATTTGACTCCCTAGTTTCAAGGAAACAGTGTATTTTTGATTTTTGGGAGAAAAAAAAAAACTTTCTTCATTGCTGCATTGATGGTGCAGGCTTTACTGTAGTTACAGAAACTCTATTATCATACTCAACTACTCAAATTAATGTTTATAAAACAGTGAAGCTGGTCTTCAGGCATCTCTATTTTCAACTTTAACAACAATATGGCATTTACTACGAACCAATGTAAATTACTCTTGGAATTACATTTTTTTCACAGCAATTTGTACTATATTTGGCAGTCATGATACTCTGTTGAGGATTTAGTTTGCATGACATGACAATTAATTACAGCTGAAAACAGTTAAACATATGCAAAATGAATGGAAAATGCTTTTTTCTTGAACAGGGTTAGTTTATGCAGAATGACAGGGTACACAGAACATACTGACTGGTTGCTTGTATTTAATCAGTCAATGCCCACAAAGTCTTATTTCTTTCCTCACATTTGTATTTCCCACCTGCCTTTCTTAAAAATACATTTAAAGAATACAAACAAAGGCATTGAATACATTTATAACTGGACTAAACATTAAGATAAAAACTTACCTGCTGTGAAATCCTCAGTTGTTACTGGTATTAGCTTTTAAATGCCATTTCCTTGAAGAGCTTTATGCCTTCCAGTGATGTTTATTTCCACTGAGTTTAGATACCTGGGTATTTGCATTTGATTTCATGCCTAGGAACATTCACCCACACAAGCCAGTACACACTAAACCATTTCTAAGAGTTAGTTTCTCAAAGAGAGACGGAAATCCTGAGAATAGTTCTTCTGGTATGCAAAAATAAAGCCCTGGCTTTGAAAACTTACAGAATAGGTAAGAGAGTTCTGCAATCAGAAGCATAGAAAAATTCAGATTTTTTGATCGTGTTTTTCCAAAACAATCTGACTAAATTTTATGTGGGGGAAAAAAAAACCAACAACAAAAGTAAGAACATCTATTTTACCCTTGCAAATCAGACATTCAAAGTCTTCTTATAGTACCAAGTTCACTGTCTAGGTATGGGAGTGCAGAAGGTCCAGCTGAAAGCCTCCTGAAGAAAATCCTACGTGCATGGGTTTAGGATTGTAATTAAGTAATTAAGGATTTCACCTTGGATCTGATCCCATCCATTCAATAGGGTGCTTGTTTTAGGACTGCTTCACTGAAAGTCACAAATGTACAGTTCTGTTAAGCACCTTAATGGTGTTTTTTGGGTGTCTGCTGTCTATTTGTCCTTCTACAGACTGGATATTTCCACAATAAACATTTCCAAATTGACAGCTACTTGGATTATTTGAGGAAAAATAATAGAAAATCCTACATAATCAGGCCAGCCCAGTTCTTTTCTCAGCTGCATCTGGACAAAATATGAATTGAAGTGACACTACTGTCATCACCCATGTATTTGATGAAATGGTGCCCAGGTACTATCATGGAAAACAAAATACTATGGCAAATGATGTCTAATAAAAAGTTCTGTAGTTTTTAAGAGACAGACACTGTATCAACCAATTAAAGCTGAAAACAAGGTCTTGGTTTTCTCTTGTGTGGAAAGTTATCTTGTAGGTCAAGAGAAGTTCATTTTTATAGAAAATTCTGTTCCTAAAAGGTGCACTGTTTCTTTCTAAGTCAACAGCAAAAAAGGTTAAAAACAACCCTACATAGAAACCAATTGTGCAAGAACTATCACCATACCCACGAGAAAAGCCATCAGATAAAATCATCTGTTGGAAACTGGCAAATTAAATCTTTCCAGCTGAATTCCCTGCCACAACTGTTACCTTCCTGCCTTTTAGAACTGGCTGGTTACCTCCAGTCTGATGCAGAGCTCCATGATGCAGACACTGATGGAAAGTCACTGGACTTGGGTTTTTTGGGACCCCCCATCCTCCTCCACTTTGTAGGGGTCACAGCTAGGCTGATTTCTCAGCTGGAGGGTGACGAGGTCCGTTGTCACTTCATGCAGAGCTCTGATTGTCACACCTCTTACCAGAGCCCACACAACACTTCCACAAGTACCACAACACACATAACATGACCATTATGGGATCATATTTGGGAAGTTACCTGGAATTTGCACTGCTGTGCCTTCAACTGAACCCACACTGGTGCCAATCACGAAATCTGATCCGTTAGTGACTTCCGGAAGGGAAAATGACGAAGTCACAGCTTCCACAGTATTTGGCTCCTCAGAGCTCAGAGTTGATGGCTCGTTTTGGTAGGGGCTGTTTCCAGGGGCAATGCTGTTTGTAGCAATGTTAGAAGAGATGGTTGTGATCTCCCCCTGACCAAACAAAGCTGACTGTGTTTCTGTGCCTCCATCCAAAAGCTGGGAAGGTGAGGTTAACATTGTGACTGCTTCCTGGCCAGGTTTGAATCCTTCACTTTCGATGCTGTTGGGTGAGTCTGAAACAGTTGTAGACACAAGCCAGGGGTTCTGTCTCTCAGTACTCCTGTCTTCCTCTTGGCCAGGATTATTCACTCTCGCCGAAGAAGCTTCAACTTTTGTTGTGCTGACTTTTGGAACATCTGTGCTCGCTCTTTCTCCAAAATTCAGGAAAGCAGTAGGCAAGAGACGTATTGATGGAGAATCTCCAGAAACAGCAGTTTCTTCCTCACCAGCTAAATCAGTTACAGGGGTTTCTGTCTCCTCTGGCCCGCCTGTTAGAAGCCTACCAAAATGAGGAGTGCTTTCCATGGCTGTGCTGTCTGAAACAGGCTCGGGAGAAAGCTCCAGCAGAGAAGACGCTGTTGTGTCAAGAAGCTCAGTAGTGGGTGGTTTATAGGTTGCTGTAATATCAGAACTAACCTCTTTGAAGATTCCTCCTGATGAATGATTGGACTGATGTGAATCCCTTGATAATGATGATGATGATGTGCTCGTCATGATTACCTCAGGGTACTCAGATACTCCGTTGACTAAATGAACAGTTACTGAGGATTTAGGAGTTTGAGGAACAGAATAAAAACTCACTGGATCTGTTTCCTCGTACTCTGCTGATGCTGATTTTGTGTTCATGTACACCGTGGGACGATTCCCTGCACTCTCAGTAGGTGACATGGTTGTCAGTTGGGATGTAGGCTGAGTGGTAACAACACTTAACTCAAGTTTGCCAGTTGTCAAAGCCTTTTCTGGCTCAGCAGTTACAACCGGTGTAAGAGAAGGAACCACGGGCTGATTATCAGCCAGTTCTTCTTGGCCCATCCCAGAAAAACCAGAGATTGTTTCACTTTGATCTGCTATTACTTGGTTGTTTGCTGAAGTACTTGGCTCAAAGGTGTCTTCTGTGGGGCTGGTTACAACAGGTTGAGACTCATGAGGCACCTGAGGGATTGACAGAGATGGCACTGTAGGAAGGAAAATGCCCAGTTCAGAGAGCTCAGTGGTGGTGAGAGTTTCTGTTGCAAAATCCATGTCATACCCTGAACCCAAATCTGTGTCATCTGAGGTTGGTCTGTGCCCAAAAGTCACCAGTTCTCTACCTGCTGGACTGGAAGTAGTCAGAGGAAGATTATCACGAGATCCAAGTGTCTTTTCTTTGGCTATGGAAAACTTGGGAGTGGAATAATGTTTCTCCTCTTCAGCTGTCATGCTATCATCATAGTTGTATGTCGACTGTGTAACAGGATTTGGCATAGTCTGCACACTTATGATATCCTCAGGCATTGTTTTTGAGTGATCCATGTCTATAATTGTTGCTTCTTCTGGTGGGGTTTGCAATCGTTCTTCAATCAGGGTAATATCACCGTAAACAGAAACGTTCAATATAATACTTCTTCTGTCATCAGTCATGGGAATAATTTTTTCATATAACCCAGTGTCACTTGTTAGTTCTTCTGATGAAGCTGATTTTGGATGAACAGCAGATGGATTTGCCACAAGCTCTGTTTCTTCTGTAAAAAGGGAGGCTAGTCCTGTGATTGCAGTCTGTGATCCATCGCTCGGTGCCTCTGTGGTCATAACTTTGGAATAAACACGTCCAGGAACACTAGATGAAATATTTAGTTCTACTTTGGATACAGTGGGTATTGAGAAATGAGTAAACATATCAGGGGAAGATGAATCTGAAATACCAACCCAGCCAGATCCTTCGCCAGAGCTCTCAGGTAATACTCTGCCTAGTGCTTTTGTTGTTGATGTTACAAGAGATTCCTCTGTTTCAGGATTGGGAGTTCCACTCAGTATAACAGATACAGGAGTTGTGCCATCTTTAATCAGAAAATGTGAATTTTCCTCTTGAGAAATAGCCTTAGAAGTGGGTGTTGTCATATCTGTTTCATTTTCTCCACTCCTATAGTCAGCTTCCTTTTCCTGAGGTTCTTCATTTGCAACAAAATAATGTGTGGTGTCTTCAGTCTCTTTAGAGATGAAGCTCTTGGAGCTGTCTTCTGCTGTAGCTGGGGAACTGGGGAACGTGGAGGTGGGGAATGGGTCTCCAGTTTCTGGCAGCAGCTCAGCTACAGCACTTGTGACTTCTTCATTAAGTTCAACATTTGCTGGAGTGTTTCCTCTTTCAAAGTCTTCTGTCTTGTCAGTGGTGAGCCCAGGTCCCATGTTTGCAGGGTGAGAGGTTTGAGGGCTTGAGGTACTCTTGATTTCCTCAACAATAAATGGCACTACAGAAGGAAGAACAGCAAGGTCATCTCCTGACCCCTGTCCTGAAAACAGTGGATCACCAATGAGCTCGTTATTTGGCAGTTTTTCTTCCTGAGGTGTCAGGAATGTTCTGGGAATATCTTTTGTTGGGAAAATGTTTTGCACCAGCTCCTCCTCTTGCTCTGTAACTGTTTCTGGAGAGCTTATGTATTTCCTTTCAATTGTTACAGGCTCAGTTACTCTGTCATCATTAAATGGCAAAAGTATTTTTTGAATAGGTTCAGTTTCTAATTCCTTTTCTTCCAGATGTGGACTAAGAGTTGGAACATTTAAAAATCTCAGATGTTCATGGTTAGTCTGTGTACTTTGAAAGAATGGGTCTTTCGTTGTTTCTTCGAAAGATTCAGTAGATTTTGGTGAAATTTCGCTTGGCCTCTCTTCCCCAGAATGTATCTCTTCCATTAAAGGAATCTTCGTAGAAAAAGTTCTCACTGTCAGCTCATCAACACTTTTCTCTTCCATTCTCATGTCTCCTGCAGTTCCCATGGAGGTTACCTCATGTTCAGAACTTGTGACCTGCTCATCAGGATCTGCAGTGAAGGCAACATCCAGAGGTGATGTGCTGACAACTTGTCTGTCATCCTCCTCCCATGTGTAAGGTCTCCCACTAGGGGCAGCTGCTGTTTTTGTAAATGACCCAGTGGATGTGTCTGGTTCTCCAGATCCCTGGTCAGTAATTGAGAAATGACCTCCAAATATTTCTTCCATAGGTCCATTAGACATAAGTTTTGTGGTGCTGCTGTCATCTTTGAATTCTTCTCCAGAGCCATGCTCAATCAGGAAAATCTTGCCTAATGAGACAGTTGAAGAACCAACTTTTGTATCTTTGCTTTCTGTAGATTCATCTACTGCTTTTATACTGCCAGTACCATGTGTCACCAAGTCCTCATGAGGGTTGTTACTGACCACTGATCCTGGAGATGGTGTGGCCTCACGCATTCCTAAATCTCCAGTTTCAATTCCTGGTGCAATGTGAGATGTTATCTCTTTTATAGAACCAGATTTTATGTCAGAAGGAGCTGTGTATGTTGGTTCTGTTTCCATGTTTGGTTCTCCTGGGTTTTTTGTACTAAACATATCCAAGGACATCTGACTTTCTACTCCAGACCCCTCTGTGAAGCTCTCTGACCCAGTCGTTGAAACTGTTACAGCAGATGCATCTGTTCTTTCATGTTTTTCATATTCTGTTGTTGCATCCCTTGGTGAAGTATCATCTGTGCTGTAAACTTTTCCTTCATACCATTTTGTTTGTGTTTCAGTGACAGGCCTTAATGGAACCGAGGTCAAGGTAGCAGACTGAATGATAAAATCTGTGTCTCCAGAACCTGGATCAATAAATGGGGAGCCAATACTTACCACTTTGCTTGTGGGACCCCCTGAAAATATGTCTGCTGGCTCTTCTGCTGATCCTTCATTTACAAAAAGCTTCTTCTCCCTCAAGAGAGGTATGGTGGTGACCTTTTTGATTTCAGAACTTAAGGTACCTGGTATTGTTTTTTTGAGTGGCTCTTGACTTACAGTTCTGACTTCATTTGTAGTGCTCCCAAGCTCATTCAAATCCACATTTTCCTCTGCAGCAGTAGCTGAATTTTGGTGACCTGTATAAACAGTGGTCTGTATTTCTTTTTCATCATCAATACTCTTTTCAGTTACAAGAGAGCTGGCAAACACTTTTTCCGTAATAAGCTCAGACACAGAGTTGGTGGCAACAGTTACTTCAGGACTTTGATCAAAAGCAGAATAAGGAGTACTTATAGCTCTGGGAAAAGCAGAGGTGATTCCTGAATCAGTTACAGAAAATTCTGTCAGTAGTGCTGTGCCGGAGCCCAAAGAAATGTCTTGCATTGGAAGTGTTTCTGTTACTGCTATTTCCTCTGTCACAGCTGAAGTTACAGTGATGCTATCTTTTGCATCTCCAGAACCTTCCAGAACCATAAAAGAAGCAGCACTCATCTCAGGCTTTGCTGTATGACTTGTTTCCAGAATATTTTCAATGGGGGAATTTGCATTAAGTTTAATAGTTGTTTTATAATGGTCTCTTGGAGCGGGGGTTGCCTCTTCTGGAATAAGTTCAGTTACGCCTTTGTCTACCGTAGCAGGAATAAAAACTGCCTCCAGAGAAGCAGTTACAGCAGAACTTCCCACAGGAAATGCATCAGGAGAAGATGTTATACCAGAATTTTGTTCATCATCTTCCTTTCTTGACCCTGTCATGACTTCTAAGACTGAAGTGGACAGATCAGATTCAGTGGAGCCATCTCCAGAGGATTCACTAGAAATCAAAAGCAGGTTTTTGCTATCTTTAGTAGAGCTCTCCTCAGTTCCCTGCCATGTTATGGCCTCTCCATTGCTCTGCAGAGACTGCTCATGTGAAGAAGTGGTGGCTATTGATTTATCTGTTGTAGCAACCTCAGACTCCCCACTATAGACAGCTTCTAACATTGCAGCCCCTGAAGTTGGTTGTGTAACCTCAAACGCCCCTATTACTTCTCCAGTTTTACTTGGTTGCATAGTACCAGAAGCTTCAGATTCATTTATGATAAATGTGTTTGTTTCATTGATTTGAGAAAAGCTTATGTTTTTGGAATGTGCAACACTTTCAATTTGGTCACTCCTGGCTTCCTCAGCTTTTGTGCTCTTAGGTGCACTCGTAACTTGTTGCTTCCCATTGATGAACTGCAAAGCTGGAGGAGTTGTAACATCAGTAGTATTTTCACAGTCTTCATCTTCTTCAAACTCTGCATAGTTTGGAAAGAAAGGATCCAGTATGATAAATTCAGACGAATCCTGCACAGAGTCTGAAGTACAGGGTTCAGTCTGAGATGACTCTGCATCAATGTGGGTTTCATCTATTGCATGAGGAAGCATGTGGCGATTGAACAGATCCAAAAATTCATTCACCGGGTGATCTGCAAGAAAAAGAGAGCTTTTGATAATCCCTAAGTGAGAGTAGACACACAAAGCACAAGCAATCCATTGGAGAAAAAAAAACAAACACCAAAACCAAAAAAACCTGAACTTCAACAATTTATTGTAAATTCTATGTGTTGTTCTGTTGACACAAAGTTAAACTCTGCCATGGTGTGTGACTTTCTAGTTGGAGCCTCTCTGCATATTGAACACATTGATTATTCAGTACTGTTGATGGCCACCTGCCTTTGATTCAAACCCACACCTGAGTTTCCTTCTACACTTTTCTGCAAAGATGAGGAATGGGCAAGATGAAAACCATTTTTCAGACCAACCTGTTGCAACTGCTTCCACAGATTTAGACACTAACTAACCTCTACCAATAACTGAACTTAGACAAAGCTAAGCAAAGCAAAGTCTAAAATAAAATAAGACCTATAAAAACTCCCTCTTCACATCCATTTTTCTTTAATGTAGAATAATTTAAATTACTAGGGACACCATAACATCTACATCAATCACTCTTGTCACTAGACTTGGACCCTAGGTCAGTGAATAAAGTCTTGATTTACAAAGTTGTTGCTATTTGGAATTTTAAAACATTATGCAGTGAATAAGAAAAAATATCACAGATTTGAAAGTCAACTCCCACTCAGACAGTAACATCACTAAAGTCCAGTAATTTTCTTCTGTTTACTACTCACTCTGAATTATTTACACACTCCCATAGGTTGCAAACCTCTCAGAGTTTTTTTTCTAGGTGACCAGGCAGACAAAGAGGAGAAAAGATCTAAGAAGGAAAGACTTTAGCTGCAGAAAGCATCATGAATTCCCCAAGATTTATGATCCCAAATTCCATAGACACTTTTTAAACTTGCCCTTTCAGCACCAACGATACTTCAAACCTTCTGTTCCAGACAATAGAAGCTATCCTAATTAAAAGAAAATTTAAGAAAAAAAAAAAAAAAAAAGGGGACACAACAGGAAAAAAAGCCATATTTCAAGCTTGGCCAATTGACTTGAAATTGGAAACCTTGTGCTGAAATCCTATTGCATGAGTGTTTCTTTCTTCTGGACCTATGCTTGTAACCATTTTGCCCTGAGAGGATTACTTTCTTGCTGGTACAAACTGGTACAGCCAGTGGAGCTTTGCCCACATCTGCCATGAGAGGATCTGAACCAATTTACAGGACTCCTGCCTTACAGCACTGTCAGCAACCATTGCTTCCTGAAAAATATCTGCAGTACGTGACACAGCTCAATTTTTCAAGCAAATCTTCCTCAATAAAACTATCTACAAGTCATAAAACAATGAGAACCTGAGGTAAAGCACTTCATCAATTTGAAGTAATTCCCCTGCCTATAAAGATCATTTAACCTCTGTGACTACTGAATCCTCTGAGACAGAGTCATCAGGTGATCATTCTGGAAAAGAATGTATTCAATCAAATTAAACTGACACAGAGCACTACAAAAGATTTGTGACTCTTTGGCCTGGGCTGGCTTGTGTGTGCAAATTGACTTCAATTTGGTTTTGAAAAGGTCATTAATTCCATTGAGAATTAATGTTCTAATATCTCACACCGTGTTTACAGCTAAACTCATGAAGTATTACTGGATCCCAGCTTTGCTAAAGCTACAGTTGAAGAATACAGTGAATAAATCACCTTCAGCATTGTTTATTTCAACTACAATGTCAAGTTTGTACAGCACGAAGCTCAGTGCTCCCAGTGCAACAAAAAAAGTTGGTTTTAGCCTCATTTCTGCTTGGCTGTTGTACATTGCCCAGAGAAGCCTGGTGCTTGCTTTGTGCTACGACAGCTCTATTAGATGACTGCAGAACTGAGATTTCTCTCTCCCTCATGTATGCTTGTTGGGAGTTATTTAATGCAATGCTTGTAAAGAATTAATATTTTTCTCCAGTAAATTAGAAATATTTACAAAGGCTGCCCAATGCCACAGAAGAATAAATTTTCTGCAGCCATTTATTTGAGCTTTCCCAGATCTCCCTTTCAAATTTTGTGAAAAGCAGGAATTTGGTAATCTTTCCAAGACTGGTAGTACGACTTTGAGGAGCATGTCTAATAACAACCCTTTCAGAATCCATTAATTTCAGCAAAAGGCCACCCTGGACATAGTGAGAAACCACATCTTCATAAAAGCAGAAGCTTCAATTGAGACAGAATTTCACACCTTCCTTTCAAATCTGTGCATGCAAAAATCCGTGGAAATTCAGTCAGTGAGAGAGGAAAGGCTAGACAGAGCTGATAGGGAGCCCTGAGACTTTCTGATTTTTGGTGAATTGACTATAAAATAGCTGCACTCACACATGGAACCAGAGAATCACACACAGAAATGTGCATGGCCAGGAAAGATACCTCATGCTGTGTGAACAGCTGAAGGAGGGATGTGCATAAACAGCCTGGTGTATAGACTGGTGTGCCATAAAGATTAATTGTGATTTTGCACCCAGTAATTAAGACTATGCGACAGAGTGCAGCTTTGCACAGAAATGTACATTAAAAAAAAATAAATTACAAAGCCTGGATGGGACTGGATGGGCTGTAATTTGTAGGAGGGCACCATGACTAACAAGTTCTTACCAACAATTCAATATTTTTGCAGCAGTGCACACCTGGGAGTCTCTCAAATTAGTAGCTCACACTAAGTCATTTATGGTAGGCAATAAATTTAGTGAATAACATCTGTTCTAAATTCAGCTAGAAGACAAATACAAATTCTTACACATGCAGAGATGTCTATCAGACCCTACTTTTACTTTGTTAGCTTTTTCAAGATCTCACATGCCACAGCAATCCACATAAAAGAACCTTAGCAAGAGGCATGATATTCTGATAATAAACTTTCAAGAGGCTCTTTAATCAAATAATAAGTATCTTTGGGGTTTTTTTGGGGGGTATTTTTGTATGTTTTGTTTTTTGCAAAGAAAAAATAACAAGCTTTTCAGAAGACAGTAAAGAATATAATTGATTGATTTTTTAATTTTTTTTTAAAGGAGAGATTCTTTTCCTTCCTACAGGTTTGATTATTCAGTGTTAGCATTCAGGTTGCTCAGGGTTAAGAGCTATGAAAAATGCTCTTAAACTCCTGAGATGGCAAATATTTTACATAATGATGTGGTTCATACATCATTGTATGAATTGGGTATAAGACACTGGGATGAAAACCTACCATAAAATATGAATATAGAAGAAAAAGAGTCTTTATTTGTTGAACTGGGTTGTTAGACCCTGAGAGCAGAAACACAAATACTTGAATTAGTTTTAAACTGTCCAGATGCCACTGACTTATGCTGCCCCTATTTATTTCACACCCATTCCTTCTGCAGGTAAACACATAGAGACCACAGAGTACTAAAGAGATGGAACCAGGCCTTTAAAGGGAACGAGTTTGGCTATCAAATATGCTTACCAATAGCTCCTGGAAAACAAGCCAAAAGGAGCCCTTTTTCAAAGAGGTGCTTTGTTGTTCTGGCTCCAGGAGAAGGAAAGTGAAAACAAGTAGCTGAAAAGGAGCAAAGCCAAGGGTTGTCAGCTCAAAGTGCCAACCCAAACAAGTCCTGGGAGAGATTTATCAGCAAAACCTCTTTTGGAGGGAAGTGATGAGGTAAGCACTGAAATGGAGAAGGAAAGGATAGATGGATGGGTGTATATCCAGCCTAGAGTGTTCCTTAATCCATTTAATAAATCTGGATGTTCTAAATAACCTGCAAGGAAAAAGCATCTATCTGAGTACCAGCTCTTATAGGTAAGAAATGGAAATCCCTCTGGCTACAGGGTGATTTTAGCCTGCTACTGCACATAACAACAAAGCCATGGCCCAAGGTGTCATTAATTTTTGTTACAACCCTTCCAATCCATCATAACTGGTTCCAAACCCACATCAGTTTTTCAGTGGATCAAACAGAAAAGTTGCCTCCTTGTTGCTGGTGAACGAGATAACATCTGCACACATCCAAAAATGTGCAACGTGCAGCAATATTTCTTTTCTTGAGAATACTGAATATTCTACAAAGAGCTTTTCCAAGACCATCTTTGAGGGGGCAGGCAGCACAAAGTATTTCTCCCTCAAAAACCATGAGATAAGCATCTGAAGAAGAATAGGGAATTCAATAGAAAACATATTATGATGTTTTCCAAGCTTTCAAAACACAAACTATTTCATTCAGAAGACTTATGGTTTTGTGAAGGCCCTTTCAAAATGAGCCTCTTAACATCTAATCTGGCATCCTGCAGACAAAGGAATTTACACTCCTGCAATTTGTCCACTTATTGCTTCAGAGTCACATGCTGAGTTATTTATGAGCAGTAGTACAGTTCAGTCTTTTTTAGGACTAGAGGTCTGATAAAGCCATGAAATTCACGTTAAATGTTCTGTGGATTTTAAATCAGGCCCCATATTTTGACAAGAATACAGTGAGATAGGGAAAAAAAAAAAAAAGAGATATTTTAAATAGAAAACTAAAACCATTTTGGACTCTGTTTTGAAAGCACTTTCATTGCATAACGTGACAATACCACAAAATCCTTAATGTTCACCATCAAGAACCCATAACGATGAGATAGGTTTGCATGAAAAATCAAAAGTGTTTGCATTAGTCAAATTATTTCCTGTGCTTGATAATCAGAATATTTTGGGTTTGGCTTCAAGAGAGTTATATCAAGATTAAAATGTTATTAGTTATTGTTGGAGTGAGCACAGAGGAGGCCATAGTTGATCAGAGGGATGGAGCAGCTCTGCTGGGAGGAAAGGCTGGCAGAGCTGGCATTGTTCACATGCAGAGGAGAAGCTTTGGCGTGACCTCACTGTGGCCTTGCAGGGCCTGAAGGGGCTGCAGGAAAGATGGAGAGAGACAATTGCCAAGGGCTGGAGGGACAGGACACAGGGAATGGCTCCCAGTGCCAGAGGGCAGGGATGGATGGGATGTTGGGAAGGAATTGTTCCCTGGGAGGGTGGGGAGGCCCTGGCACAGGGTGCCCAGAGAAGCTGTGGCTGCCCCTGGATCCCTGGCAGTGTCCAAGGCCAGGCTGGACACTGGGGCTTGGAGCAGCCAAGCTCCAAGGTGTCCCTGCCATGGCAGGGGATGGCGCTGGATGGGCTTTAAGGTCAGTCCCAACCCACAACCACTTCATGATTATATGTTTCTATGAAGATGTTGATAAAACACATGTATAGATGTAAATGGTTTTAATGTGCTGTTTCAAAATCCCTGCACACTTTTGGCATGACCATGGCGTGATCACAAAGGTTACCCACCATGGAGAGCCTATGGACAGCTAAAATCCAGACTCCACTTCACCTGGAAAACAATGAGGAATCCTCAAAGCAGAAGAGAGTGAAGATGGTTCAAATCCTCTGAAAAACCAGTGAAGTCTCACACCCAGGCTTGGGAGAGGATCTAGAGTGAGGAAAGGCTTAACCACCTTTATGTCATGCACTGACTCCCTTGAACCTCAGCTCTGCTAAGAACCAAATCTGCAGTCTGGCTGGATTTGAGCAGCTTTATGACTGTGGCTTGTTGAAACTCTTAAAGCAAGAAAAAAAATCCAAAACCTCAACCAATTCCACAGGAATGTGTCAGTTTCGTTGAATATATGTTTTAAAAGCATACTGAGGAAACAAAAAAGGGCTTCGACAAGCTGTCCCCAATAAAAAAAGAAATCAAAACTTTTCTATTAAGTAGGGGGTTCGTTCCCCTTAAGATATTACATTCAAATTGGAACAAACCCATTCAAATTCACAGAAACAAATCGGTCTGCTAACATCTTTTGGGCTGTTTTGTTTCACAGAAAAGGGATTTTTCAATATATCATTCTTTTCACTTAATTTTAAAAAAAGAAATATTTTGAAATACAGATATTTCCTGCTGAACCAAAATTCCAAGTGTCAGCCTTCAGTAAATACAATTCCTCTAACTTGTGCCATCTTGTAATTATTATGCTACCTAAGCACGGTCAAAGTGCAACACTGCTCCAGGCATACCCCTTCTCCTCTTCAGGAAAAAATGGGAATACTGCCAAGGAGCTTGTCTAAGGTGTTAAAGAACCATAGCTACTATTATACACACCTAAATTTTAAAAAAAAAGAATCCAGAAATAATTAAATTTTTCATGCTTTTAATCCTTCTGCCTCACATTAACATGACTACTATAAATGATGAGATCTAGTAAAATCCAGTCCTTGATTACTGTTCACTCTAAATAAACAAAAGGTTTTATTTAGTTCACTTTAAAATGTTTCCCAGCTGGATATATATTTCTAAAATTTTGTTAACTTTGGCTCCCTTTAAAAATCCTTAAGGATGTAGGGCAGGTTTTAATAATTTGAGGTTTGGTTTTTTTTTTTTACCTTCTAAATTTTATCAAAATGTATGTTTTGTTATCCCTCCGAGAGTAAAAAGAGATGATTACATTATGCACACATATATGTATAAAAATTTACCTTACATAAAAGTCTCAATGACTCAAGTAAACACCTAAAAGAAAGTAATTGTAAGGAGTGACTTACAGCACAACTGGCTGGGTAGGAGTTGAAAGTAATTCAAGGTGGGTGGTCAGTCTTGCCTACTGAAATTGACTTATCCAGCCCATCCGCTTTACCACATTTGGGTGTTTTTGTGTAAAATCCATGAGTATCAATTTCTGGCACATTCCTGCCCTTCAGCCTTTTTACAGCCATGCCAGGCCCCCAGGCTGGAGCTGTTGGCTAAGTCCAGAGGCACCTGTGGAAAGTGGATGTCACTTGGGTGGACATCTGCTCTGCACAGGGCTCTGGGCTCGCTCATCCCTTCCAAACTCCAGAGCAACAGACAGGATGATACAGAAACCATGTCAGAAAGAAAGGAACTGTTTCATTACAAAAGAATATCGTGGAGCCCTCTGGCAATCGCCAGCATTTCCTGTGTTCGTCTCCCCCACCCGACCATAAATCTGTTAAAATGAAGCAGACTGAGTGAAATGTCAAGTTGTTAAAAATGGCAGCTTTGCCGTGTCAAGGCTGAGCCCCAGCACGGGCAGGATGCAGCTCCCTGGGTAATGCCTGGATATTTGTCATGCAGCATTCTGAGGGCAGTCATTCCCACTTCCTTTCTGCTCCAGTATGTCACTAACAAAACACGACTCCAGCCCATGGTGCCTCCTCCTGAGCAGCCCTGGATGCGAGCATCCTTCCAATGACAACATTTCACTTACTGCCCACGGGAAAGACAATTCTAAAGCTCTGCAGGGCTAAACAACCCAAACTCAAACAACTGCTGTGCAATAAATCATTTTCCGCCAGATGGAATCCAAAACAAAACAAGGAGTCAGACCATATCTGACTTAGCTGGTGTGTTGGGGTGCGTGTAGAGGGGAGTCCAACTCTGCAGGAAGAGCTGGTTGGGAAAGAGCAACTGCTCACCAAAATGACTTCATCCTTTATTTCATGTGTGATATTCCACAACTGAGGTGGAAACACTGAGATATTAATGAATTTTGGGCTTTCCTTCACCACCATCCCTTCATTACAATAGCATCCTGCTAACTGGGAGAACTGCAGATGTTTCTGCCATGACACAGATGGCACAGGAAAGAACCAGTTCTGGCCCTACCAATATGGGGAGGCAGTGTTCCCTCCAAGAAGAATCAAAAATGGACTTACCACAACATATGTTTGGGAAAAATTCAGAATACTACACTTAGAACCTCAAAGCATATGCCCACCCTTTGACTGCTCCTGTGGCTGTTCAGGACTGTAAGGAATATTCCTTCCCCTCTCTCTTTTTCGAGGAATACCAAAAACACTTGGCTTTCGGAAAAAACTTACACTCTACTCCTTAATGTGGCAGTTTGGGGAAAAAAAACAGGCTGACATCATATTATTTTAGGAGTAATAAAGGTTGGTTTACATACTAGGCATGTACTAAATTTTACTTTCTTTATTTGTTTCATGAGAGGAATTTTATGTGGGAAAAATAAAGCCAGATAATATTTTGCAGCTCTAGCTCTAAAACAGACAGCAGCATTTGTATAGGTGACTGTAAGCTTATGAGAGGAGAAAGAAAGAAAAAGAGGAAAACAGTGAGAAAGGGAGACAGAGGAAAACCGTGAGAAAGGGAGACAGAGGAAAAGAGGAAGGAAGGGAGGGAGATAGAAAAGGAAGAAGGCAGAAAGGAAGAGGAAAAGAGGGAGGGAGGGAATTCTGGAATTCTGGAAGGAATTCTGGAAGGAATTCTGGAAGGAAGGAATTCTGGAAGGAAGGAATTCTGGAAGGAAGGAATTCTGGAAGGAATTCTGAAGGAAGGAATTCTGGAAGGAATTCTGGAAGGAAGGAATTTGGAAGGAAGGAATTCTGGAAGGAATTCTGGAAGGAATTCTGGAAGGAAGGAAGGAATTCTGGAAGGAATTCTGGAAGGAATTCTGGAAGGAATTCTGGAAGGAATTCTGGAAGGAATTCTGGAAGGAATTCTGGAAGGAATTCTGGAAGGAAGGAAGGAAGGAAGGAAGGAAGGAAGGAAGGAAGGAAGGAAGGAAGGAAGGAAGGAAGGAAAAGAGAAACATGCATACAAAATGTCTTTTTCTTCTAAGAACTGAAGCTGTGATGACACCCCACCTGCTCTACCCCAAAATGTTCTCTTTACAGGTATCAGGAGAAATTTATTCCACTTATCATGATGATTTTCTGGCATTTTATCTCCTATTATTTCTCAAGCATTCTTTCAAGCCCCTCATAAGCACACTTTTAACAAGCCCCCTGGTCATGCAGCCAGCATCCAAAATCACATTCTTTGGCTGCAGTCTCTGCTCTTCTGGGGCATTATTTTGAGCTATTAGTCATGTGGCAACACACAATCATTATCTCATGGCAATTTTTTTTTAGGTTTCCTTTTTCTTCATTTAAATATGACTAAAACATTGTTTGGGGCAAATCAGTCTGATCCTGGACCCTTCTGCATGTGCAAAATTAATTGAGTTACTACAGAAGTGGCAGTGATAACTCAAGTTACTGCAGTATCTTCATAACTTCTTAAATGTAAATGAGTTTTAGAATAAATAACTAGAGCGATTACATAGATAAATATTGTCATACGTGACACAAGGATTTTTGCACAAAGATCTGAGTCTTGTGCTTTGCAAATATTACTCAAAAGACACAGAGTGGATTCTGCAATTGCAACTTTAATGGATTATTCTCAGTATCATCCCTTGTTTCTGAAAAAAAAAAAAACAAAACTAATTTTTAAAAAAAATTATCTGCAAGGGTTAATAAAATTGTTTTGGCTATAAAACACCCAAAGGAGCCTAGGGATAAACAAACAGAGATTCTCAGTTAAATCAGCTTAAGTCTGTAAAGACCCCACTGCTGCAGCTGGAGTGACACAAATGTATCTCTCTATCAGATATAATTTCAAATAGTTCATACAGAACATGAGTGCACGTTTAACCATAGAATCACATAATTTTTCTGTCAAGAACTTTTTCCATCTCAGCTTTCTTTTCTGCTTTGTTTTGTTTTTCCCTGGCAAAACTGGAACATTTGTTCTGGAAAAATATTAATTTGATTTTAGGAACACTTGGGGTTTTTTTGAAAAAGACATTTCTGTTGGGCAGTACTTGAGAACAAAGGTTTTAAACCAACTACAGCTAAAAATAGATGCCTTGTTGTGGTAATCTTACTGCACCACTAAAATCAGCAGAGGGAGACATATTTTTGACTATAAACTGCTGTCACAAACTCCATCCTGTGCTAACATGGTAATACGGCTGCAGAATTAGTTCACACCTGACAGGCTCTGTATGTGATCAGAATAAACTAAAAAAAATTATATATATATAGGTCAAGAAGTCAAACAATTCAATTAAGGTCATAACAAATACATGTCTGAAGAACTTTTTTGGTTACTCCTTGGTCCTGTCTTGGTCCACAGCATTTCCCAAGAACTCATGAATTTTGCTTCTAATGTTCATTATTTAACTAGACATGTGACTGGAAACTCACTACAAGCCAGAAGAGTGAATATATAAGTAACCCCACAATCATTTTACTCACCACTTTCAAGAAGAGAAAAGTAATGCTTTAGGAAAAAATCCCAGTATGAAATACAATCAAAAATCTCAGTGCTACTCTGTACATATAGACACATTCTTTGCTACTATTTTGGCAAAAAACCCCAAAAAAATTTACATCAAATATGTGAAAATTCTTTTTCTAATGCCAAAAAACCTCCCACTGAAACTATGGGACTCCTGCTTGATGAGGTGCTACATGTAAAATCCAAGAGTATGGTTTAAAGTTAAAAATTAATGTTTCTTGTGCACTCTTTGAGCTAATGGTGGGTATCAAAGAGGTAATGAAGTGTAGCAGAGGTAATACGAAGGCAGGCAGGGACTACTGGAAGACACTCCTGACTAGGAATAAAGTTCCAACTGCTTTTCTCCTCCTCAGGAAGCAGAAAGTTTTCATACTGAATTCTCCTCATTTTAGGAAAGCAGTAATAGAAGACCTATCAGAAAAGTCCTTATTCACTGAGTAGCAAGGAAAAAAAAAGTATTCCATAAAGAAAGATTGATAACTTCAGCAACATGTTCCCAAAGACAACACAAAATATGCAGCAGCTGCTCTGCACACATCCTCACTTGTGGCAGGAAAATATTCTGAAAGACACTAGTGAGTATTTTGTATGTTATTGATAAAATTTATCACCTTACCACTTCAAAAAAAAAAAAAAGAGGAAGATTTTAAAAGACTGACTGGATTAGCAAGGATTAATCCAGTCATTAAACTAAAAATGTGCAAAAATAACTGGCCACTGAAAACTCCATACTAAGAAATTTACAATCTGGACACATTCAGAAAACTTTGGTACAGAAAACCACTTTCCTCAAAAAAATTAAGTCATATTGCATCATCATGTAAAAGACAGCTCATCTTTTCTGCATTAAGATTTCTTAAGGCTTTCTCCACACATAAACAAAACCTCTAAAAGGATTCCTGTTCTTCACAACAGAAGTATGAAAAACTACTTTGTACATATGAATAAAATTCCTTCATTTCACTCTAATGAATAAACAAAGAGCTATAAGAAAGCTGAAAATGTGTAATCCCTATATCTAGATCTGAGACGTCTCCTTGGAGACAATGCAAAAACAGCAGGGAATGTGTAGGCATCCTCTGAACAGTATTTAATGTGAGGGCACTGTTCCTTGTATCTACGGAAGTCTAGAAAGGAATGTGGAAAAAGAAATTATTGTTCTATAATAAGTCTTTCTTCAGGAAGAGCCAGCTACAGTGGCCTAAAGACCACTTGTTAATTCAGTTTTAGCTTCTTGTGAAACTTTTTAAGTATCAAGTTTCAGCTCTGATGGATATGGGTCTGGAAGGGTTGTTTTCTTCTTTCTTTTCCTTTGTTTTGAGAAAAGGAGAAGTGCACAAAAACACTTGAATTTATTAAAATTACTCTGTAATTTTTTGCTTTCATACCGGGGATCACTGCTGCTCCATTTTAAATACAATTTATATGGGATGGTGTACAACCTATTTTAAAAATCCCTCCACATCACCAGTAAAGAATAATGAGTATTCCAATACAAAAAGCCCAAACTGGTTTAGTTAAACAACAGAACTAAGTTTGTGTTGAACTCAAATGTGTTCTGAAGAAAAATAGTCACCTAATTATACAATGACCCAGAAGCTGCAAACTGTTACGAAGACATTGTGATGCCTACTATTCCCACATCCCCACCACAGTTCTGCTCACAATCACCTCATTGGAATTACTGTGGTGTAATTACTCTGGGGAAGATGATATCAGAATCTGGCCACATTACTCAGCGTTTAACACTTCAGTTACTCCAGGTACAGGAAGAACGTGGCTGTCTCTACACCAGATTTTATGAATAATGGAGATTTTGGTCCTTCAGGACACGAGAATTACTTCAGTCAGACCTGCTTCCCTGGGAAATGAACTTTAGAATATTACAGTTAATAAGGAGACAAGCCTAGCCCACCATTAAAAAAAAAAAAGAGATTTTGCATTTAATAAGGAGGGAAATTGGTCTTGCCCATGTGAGGCTACTTTAGCTGTTGCTTCAAGATCCCACCAGAAATGAATTCAGGTCAGCCTGGCTACAAGACAGCAACTTTCCTTACAGTAAACCTTGGTTTGAAATAGGTCCTATAAAGAAACCATAGCTTTCAGCAGCATATACCCTTCATTTGGGTAAAAACAATTTTTTGGGGGGAGTGATTTCAGCTCACAAAAGACAAAGCCTCTTCTCCTTCAGCAGAAGTCTCTCTAACAGGATAATTGGCACATGCACTTTTTGAAAGGTACACAAAAAATTACACCTAGCATGCATGTGTATACTACAAATAATGGTGTCCAGAGAGATTATTTGCCAATGGGCATAAATAAAACAAATTAAAATGTGGGTACAGATGAAGAGAAATGCAAGCCTGGGTACTGTAAGCTTTTAGGCTATCCCTTTCAAGTGAGGTGCTGCCTGGAAGAGGCAATGTGAGGCTTGCTGCTCCTGTCTCTGCTCTGCTCTGGTCATCCCAACCCTCCCAGCCCCTGGGGCAGAGCCAGCATCTTCCCTCCCTGCACATTCCCACTCTCCCACGCACACACCACCCACCCCCCCACCCCCCCACCCCCCCCCACCAGGAGTCTCCAAAACCAGGGCTGAAAAAGGGGACATGGTCATTCTCCGTGGCTGAGCAGAGAAATAAAAGTATCAGGGGATAAGTGTCAGGAAGAAAAAAGACCTATTCAAGCTAAAGACAATGCTGGCAAGAATAAACATGGGTGTAAACTGGCCAAGGAACAATTCAGGCTAGATATTAGAATCAGACTTAAAGAGAGCCATGACGATCTTTGACAGCCCTCCAGAAGGATCTTGTGAAGACAACAGGATTAAATGAATTTTAAGGCAAGGCCTAAGATCGACCTGAAAAGACTCTATTCTGCCTCCTTTGTTAAGGTTTATGACTATGACTCATTACCATTCTGCATTTCATTCAAATTTTGCATGCCCTCTCACACTGCTAAGACAGAAATATGCATGTCAGAGAATTACATGTTGAAACACAAAGGTTTGTAACCTCTTTCCATAAAATTCCACATCTACAAAGCACAAGTTCCTGCAATTTTGTTCTCTTCAAAGCTGGAGGGGACAAGAAACTAGACAGAACTGGTGTGAGTCCCAGGGTCCAACAAGCACTTTGAAACATATTCACTAAATAAAGACTTTTAAATGCCTCCAAAAAACGCAGGTGTGCAAATTACTCCTGATTCAGACAGGAGTTGTGTTTCCAGCATCCCCTCAACCACTGTTAAACAACACCCCCACAAGCATTTTTCAGCTCATAAAAGCTTTATGAGCTGAAAAGTTCCTTCAGGTTTGGTTTTTTTCTTTCTCAGCTGCTACTCCATGACCTTCCAGCTCCAGCAGCAGCCTTCACCATCACGAAATCTCAGAGCTGTGAGGACGCAACAGGGCACAAGGTGGCTAATTCTGCATACTCACAGCGAAAGACAAAATTCCATCTGATGCCCTGAGTAGCTGTGCATGTGGTAACACGTCCCAATGCAGGGGGATTTTGGCTTTCTCACTCTCATGATTCCAAGGGAGAAGTTCCTGGTTCCACTTCAGTGAAGGAAGGTCCCAGGCCCCTTCCATTCTGAAACATGTACATGGTCCTTTTCGTAGCATAAAAAGGGATGTTTCCTCATGTGCAAGGATATTCTCCTCATTAATTGAAACATCTCCCCTAGATCTGCCCATGTGCCATGGGCTGTCAGAACAAACAGGTCTCATTACCCTGATTAATTTGTGCACCTGCCTCACATTTGCCCACATGTGTGCATTATTTGTACATTTTGTCAATGAAAACTGCTGTATTCCTACACAAATAAACAGCTTTATCTGTTCAGCCTCTGTGTTCTTTCTTATCAGCCCTAGGACACGTCCTCCAGAATTTAAATTGGGCTCGACCTTCCACCAGGCCTCCAAAATACTTCTGTTTCCATGCCTTGATTTGTTTTTTTCTTTTAATCTAAAAGTAACTGAAACTTCCTTCATGAAAGTTTTCATTCATTGCAAGCATGCATTTTAAAAGCTATGAGTAAAGCTATTTACCTCTAGGACAAGAAAGAAGTCCTCTAGGAGAAACTTTTTCTGGTCTATTAAATGTAAGGTCTTAGAAATTATAATACTTAATAGCAACTCCAAGTTATATATATTGAACTAGTTCATATTAAGGGGGATGCGTGTATGAGACAGAGTAATATCCTTGCTACTATATTCAGTTTAATTTAACCCAACACCTTTCAAGTGCAGCTTCAACCTGTACTAATAATGAAGAATAATATCAATAATATCCCCTCAAATTCCATACATCCATAATACATTCCATATATCAACAGCACATTCCAGCCCAAGGACCTCAAAGCTCTTCAGAGAAGTTGGTGCCAGTCTGGTGAGGGTTTGAGAAGGAGGAGAAAGGCACAAAGAATCCTTCCTACCTCTCCTTCCACCTGTGCTTGGCTACAGTTGAGCTCACCTAAGCGAGGGCTGCTCCCTCCACCACAGGCTCTCTGTCCTGCCTGATGGAAACTGCTAAAAATACTCAAGAATTCACCCATTTATCATGGCCTTTCTCTTCCATGTAGAATGTAAAACACTGCTCCTGTCTAACAGAGCCTAATGGCACCTCCATGGAGCACTTAAATATTATTGTGTCCATGCAGTGGATGGCAAATGGAGCTGCAGGGAGCAATATTCAGCTGTGTAATAGCAAGGTTTTTATTGTAATTGAGTGATAGGAAACAAAACATGGTGCTGAATTTCTGCTGAGCCCTGACTCTCTGTTAAACTGTTGCTTCTGGCAAAAGCTGAATAAGAAGGAGGTGAAGAATGAGGGGGAAAGAATAATCTCATAAATAGTTCCAGCACTTCTGCAAACACCAAAAGGAAAATATATTCATTTATAGACAATACCATCTATATATAACCTCTCATTACTATTCCTATTTGAAACAGCTATTTCTTGAAGGGCTTTGCTAAGCAAGCTGTCCTTTCTTAGGAGGCACTTTGGGACTCTTGACTTGAAAATCAGTGAAGGCCTTTGTTTATAACCCCCACAGATTAACTTTACCTAAAAATGCTAAGCTGTATTACCTTGAAAATATGCCAAAGGAAGAAAAACCTTTGTTTTATCAGAGATGTAAGATGAAAACTGTATTTATAGTTTCTGATCAGCTGATAATAAAAAGCCAGAATTACAGTTTATGTAGTTCTTTATGATTGTGAATCAATTCTCAAATAAGGAGTGATAGAATAAGAATTTAAACTACATCCCAGTGAAAGGCATATGTTGGTAATATTTGCCAAATTCATTCTTCTTCATTACTCCCTATACACATTTTCCTCACCACAAAGAAAAGTTTGTGGACTATGGAACAATGAAGGGAAACTGGGCCTGACAGGATTTTTCAGATGCTGTCTTTCATTTCTGAAGCAATGAAAGAAATCAGTCCAAACCCTCAGAGAGAATAAATCTTTGGCAGTTCTAACTGAATTTGGGGTAAGCAGGTAGAGGGTGCCTTAGGATAGCAAAGTGGAGGAATTCCCACTGCCAGGGCCTGAAAACAGAAAAATAAAGAAAATTCCTTTTTAACCTTGCACTAGACACATGATGAGAGGCTCTGTGTTTAAAGAGAATACAGATAATGCCATATTGACAATTTAATAATATTTCAAGAAAATAAACTTTTTTCCTCTCCTCACAGACTAAATAAGTCTTAAAGGCAGATTTTTAAGGATGTATAACTTTGAGTCTTCTTATAAAGACCCCAACACATATGCACATCCATACCTGGGAAATGCATGCACAGCTTTGAAAGTTTTTGAAGGTGAAGAAAATAAATCCTGAAGAAAGTTTGTCCTAAAGACCTGATCACCCAAAGTGGAGCAAAAGCAGCTATGAAGAGCATCTGCATATTGATCCACTGTCCTTCACAGAATCCACTTTGAACCAAATCCTAATGAATCACAGAAACCACACTATTCAGAAAAAAATAGGTGTAAAATAAAGTGCTTCTTGATGTATATGCAGAGAAATCCTAAATCCTGACCCTTCCAAACCATCCTACTTCTTTCCACCACCTCAAACACGCAGCTGGCCAGCACAACCCACACTTCTGTATGCAATAAACTGTAGCATAACTCAAAAATCTAATAGGAAAAACAAGTTCACTACTACCTAGTCCAGCTGCTCATTATTAAGTCAAATAAAGTGAATTTCCACAGGTACAAAAGGACTTAATATATGGGTTAAATCTTATCTTCAGAAATTACCCTTCTGGTCTGACTTACTGGACTTGAATCATTTAATGGAGACTCTCAAGACACTCGTAACATATAAAGATGAAATAATGATAATATACCACAGTAACAAAAGTTTCAGAACTATCATTTTCTGAAAGGCTACACTACTATTGATAGAATTTGTGCAGATTTGCATCCTGTAAGTATAAACTAGGATAATAAGCATAATGTGAAAAAAAGATACCAAGCCAAGGTATGAAATGTCCAACCAGAATATGGCACATCTCAAGGAAAAAAACCCTAATGGCTTTTGATTTTTGAATGGAATTCTACCAAGCACAAACCTGACAAAACCATCCAAAAGACTCCCATAAATTATGAATTCTTCTGGATGAGATCTTCAGAGGCATGGAGGTTACGGCCGAGAACCAAAGAGAAAACAGTTTCTGACACAACCATTCAAAAGTCATGCATGTAGTTAAGGTATGTAAGACAAAAAAATGTCCATTTTTTACTGTGTTCCTTCAAAAAATTAAAATAATTATTTTACAACCATAAGATAATTAAAGACAATAAAACATTTAACCTAACAGAAATTCTGTGCTTCATACTGCTTGTCAGATCCTTTTCATTTAAAAATATAATGTTTTACCATGACATCTTAAATAACAGATAGGCTTCTTTAATGTAAAACTGCACACCCCTCAGTATTTGCATTATGGAGACATATTCAACATCAACCCCAACAGTTCATTGCTACTTTAGAAGTTTCTGTTCTGAATACCCATGGAATTGAAGCTACATACACATGTACAGAACCATCAGCTAAAAAATGTGGCAGAATTAAAAAATGTGTCAATTTGCACCACATTTTATCTAAAATGGATTTTAAAAATGCTATGATATGCTACAAAAACATAAAAATACCCCATTCCTCCAAATCACAGGAGGCAGTAGAGTGCTTTGACCATTTTTTAGCTGACTACACTGTACATGACACTGTTAATTGCTACAGACCAATGGAATGTTAAAATAATCTAGTGCTTCGTTTAGGACTAGTAATGCATGGAATGGAAGCTGTGAAATTAAAATGCTTGTTTCACAGACAGCTGGAGTTAAATTGGTGACTTGACAACATTAAAAAAGAAAACTGGACTGTAGCCATCATGACTTTTAAAAAGAAATAAATCAGTTTCATATTCATTCTTACATAGAAATTATTCTTACCACACAGCATATATAAAATACATTTCTGAGGGGCTTTTAACGGACAGGAAAATAGACCTACCAATATTCAGTAAGTTGCTGTCTAGACAAAAGTGGCACTTTGCATCCTTCAGTGATCCAAGAAACATCTCCAGCACATTCTAAAGCACACCTGTTTGTCATGATAAACCGTCCACTCTGATGGACTGCGGGTCTAAAAGGCAAAATCTTACCTGTGTCATTGCCTGTGATTTGAATAACATACAATCTTATGTCATTATCAGGGTGTGAAGTAGAAGGAGACACCTCCTGAGGTTGCAAGGCCTCTGTGGCCTCCTTCACTTGGGATGGAGCAGTAGGTTGTGCCACTGCTGTGGCAGTTGATGCTGTGAAATATTCCTTATCAATTTCTGGCTCTAACATCCTTCCTGGCAGATCATCCTCAGTGGTGGCTTTGCTGGGAGACACAGACTCATCAATTATGATGATGTCATGGCTTGTTACCTCCTCTTCTTCCTCGGGAATGATGCGTGGGGATTTTTGAGTGACAAAAGGCTTGGTTGCAGATGTAGGTTGGGTTTTGTCTGCAGCACCAATGGAAGGTGTTGTTACACGGCTGAGAATCGTTGCCTTATCTGTTGCAGTAGCTGCAAATACAGCTGGCCTGGTTTCCTCAGGTTCTGAAGTCACTCCTGAACCTTCTGTAGCCTGACTTGGAGACGCTCCCAGAGTCAGGTGAGTAATGCTTTCCACAGTGGAATGTCCTGCTGGCATCATATGGGAGGGTGGCACAGAATCCCAACTCTCATCACTGTCTTCCTCCCTGGTGGGGGTTCCTGGGCTCTCCTGTGTCTTTGCTTCAGTTCCAGCAGTTATGGGCATCACCTCAGTGACCTCCTCATCCTGCTCAGGAGCAGTTTCAGCTGTCGGAGTCACCATGAGGTGCAGCCAGGTGCTGGTTTCCTCAGGTCCCAGAGCTCCTCCATGGTCTGTGAACGTAAGTACAGGCACAGGTATCTCTGTTGCTGGGTATGTCTCACCATAAGCTGAGCCTGTCTCATCCTGTGTCTTCTGAATCACTGTTAGAGGTGGTTCAGATCCTGGTGACATCTCTGGTTCATGTGTGTGGGCAGATGTCACCAAAAGTGTGGGCTCTGTGGCAGTTCTTGGTTCCACATCTTGGTCCTTTGTGGAGAGTTCCTCTGGGAACACCTTGCTATGCTTTTCAGTTGTTTCTGTTGCTTCTGTATGAAAGATATCATCAAAAGGAGTCTGATCAGTAATTGGCATATCTCTAGTGACCTCACTCTCTACAGTAACTGGAACTAGGGAAGCATCATACTCCTTCTGAGGAGCTGCAGTATCTACCTTTGTTACATCTGTACATTTAATAGTTCCCTTTGTCCCTGATGGCTCATCTCCTTCATGCACAGTTACGCCCACAGCTGTGGGCACAGCACTTGGCAATACAGTAACACTGGAGGAGCTAAAAAACCCTATGGTTGCACTACTTTCTTCCACTGGTATTTTGGATACTGTGGTCTTTTCCAAATCCAGAGAGCTGCTTGTGTGGGAGACACTTGTAGTGTCTCTACTCTGACCAAAATCAGCTGATATCAATTCTTCATCGCTTGTGGTCTCCACTGGCTCCCTGCTCATCTCAGTTTCATCTGTAGCTGCTGAAATTGGAGCTCCTGGATGCACTGTGGATTCTGCAATGTGCCCTGGGGATGATGTAGGCTCCATTCCAGAGAAGCCATCCTCTGTAGCAAACTCAATCACTCTTCCAGTGTAAGACGGCTCTTGTGTCATATACCCCTCCTCTTTACCTGTTGGCAGCCATGTGCCAGAACCTGGAGGGGCCTGTGTGATCTTCTCCCATGCAGAACACCCCTCAGACTCTGCTGTAACACAAGGAGGAATGATTGGTGTAGAATGAGGGACCTTCACACCCCTTGTCCTCGTTTCTGGCTGCTTTGTTTTCTCCTGCTCCTCTAAGCCAGCTGATGCTTCTGTCTGCTGAGATGAGGGGATAAGAGACGTGGTGCCTTCTCCAAAGCTTGTCAGGGAATCGGTGCTTCCTGAGATGGCCTCAGATTCTGTTTGGTCAGCAGCTGACACAGAAAAGGATACAGGTGCTCCAGGTGCCACAGTGGGCTGCACATCTCTCAGGTCCTCTCTGCTCCCTTGAGCTGAGGTCTCGCTGTCAAACACTGTCGCAGAACTAAATTTAACCCATGGCGTTGATTCTTTCACTCCAGAAAACTGTCCAGTGGTTACTGTGTGCTCATCTAGCAGTAGTGGCTTTGATGCAGCAGGCACTTCTGATCCCAGGGCACGACCAGCAGCCACCCCAAAATCTGTGCCAGGCCCAGCTGTGTGCATGCTCTCACTGCCCTCCCCCTCTGCAGCAAGGCCAGACTCATCAGTGAGCAAAGCTTTAGGGATTACAACAGTTGTAAGTTTCTCATCAGATTTTGCCTCCATTGATTGTTTTGTGGGTGCATTTGTGAGGTGGGCACCATGGGACAAACTCTCTTTTGTTAATGAATCTGAAGTCCCTGTCCTGGCAGCCTCTCTCCGAGAAGTCTGTAAGAAGCTACCTGTAGCTGTCCTCAGAGGACCCACTTCTATTTGCTCAGTCTGATTATCAGCATCGTGCTTTTGTGCATCTCCTGTTTCAGCATCTTCCCAAAAACCAGTGGAACTCTTAGCTATGGCTGTGCTATCCTGAAAAATTACAGAGGTCAAGAAAGCGTCCTCAGTGCTTTCAGACCTACCTTGTTCCTCGGGCAACTCTGTTTCAGAATAAGTGTGATCCAGTTCCAGAGCTGGGGACGTGGTGTCTGTTAGCCTGGGTGAGACATCATATTCAGTCCTTCCCAGGGTATCATAAGTGAATATTTCGCCATCGGTGACAGTCTGAGGTAGAAGGGTGGTCAACGGAATGTTCTCCATAAGCACCTCCATCTCCCTTTTCTCCTCAACCACTTCAGTAGTCATTTCTGTGTCTTCTTCAGACTCTGGGGTCGTTTCCTCCAAAGAAACTGGTTGGGTGGCAGGCACTTCAGTGAGCAGAGTCTCAGAGATGGGAGGTTCGGGACGAACTCCAGCGGGTGATGATTTTACACTGTCAGTTCTCAGGGATGTCACAGGCTCAACAGTTGTAGGCTCTGTTGTGACTTTTTTAGCTTAAAAAAAGAAAAAAAAAAAAAGTGCAGTTAGTACACAAGTTATTTTAATTCATTACTTTGAATGTTCCCAACAAAAACTAAACACCATGCTGAAAAATAAGGGCAAAGTTCAAAGGCTTTAGGTAGTTCTTTAGAGCATTGACTGGCATGCAATAACACACTGTAAAGCTGCAGAACACCTAACCTGAAGTCAGATGAAGTGAAAAAAGTAGCAATATTCTTCATATTTATCCTTTGAATAATTACCCCTAGAAGTCCTTGTGTTACATGAGTGACCATCAGCCAGCCAGGCACTGATTTGGGGACATAAAAGCTTATTTGAAGATGTCACAAATGAGTAGAACTGCAAACTTGTGATTTTTCTTCAAAGCTTGACGGAGCATCCAACTCAGATGTATAAAGGGAATGAAATGCTGCTTCAGTTTATTTTCAGAACATAATTACAAACTGCAAAAAGGAACCCTCACTGCAGTGAGAGTGTGCTTAAGCAGCAGGATCAAGCATGCCACCAGAAAATACTGCTGCTGCCCTGACTTTAAATTATGCTGGGAGAAATTTATTGTGGGGAAAGGTGAGAATGTTGAACCATAAGATCATAAACTCAATACCATTAAAATGATGTTGATCTTTGGAAAACACTTCAAAGATGCATGTTTGAGACTCCTCCACACACAGAAATGCTTCTAGGGGAGTGTTGAACATGCAAAGGCAAAGTGTTGAGCCCTCCAGATGATGGGAAAGGTAAACGAGCTGCTCTCCAGGATGAACAGGAGGTACAAAGAAATGTCCTTCCAGTGATCTAAACTGTGATGTTTTAAACAACCTGGTGGCCTTGCTCCTTGTCCACTCCTTTTAGCCCGTAATTCCATGCCACCTGAGGAGGAACTCTATGCCAACACTGCAAGGTCTGTTGGCAGATTTTAAATTCCTGCAGAAGGTGACTGCTCAGAAAAGAGGTTTTCCTCAGGAAAGGCCCAGGCTGGAACCATCTTCCCTTCTGCCAGTTCTTCCAGGTCAGTAATTTTTAGAACGGCAATGGGAGCAGGTGGGTGGAAGATGTGAATGCCTTAAGCCAGTGGTGTTAACTAAGTGACTGAGACTGAAAAGCCTTATAAGGATGCAAATAAAGAGGAAAATACAGCTTTTAAATCACATTGAGTATATGAAGGATGCATTAAACAGTTTGTGCTTATTAGGACTCACTGTTTACTAGACAGACACGACTACATCTAGAACTTCTTGCAAAATAAATCTAGTCTAGCTTGTAATAGATCAAATAAGTCTCTTCCCCTCACACACAGAAATCAAAAGTTACATTATTTTACAGTTTATACTCAAGCATAAGCAGTATGCATGCACAAATCAGGTCTTTTTCACACACCCATGGCTGATTAGGTGCCCCTTTGATAGCTGCAGATATGAATTCCACATGTGCAAGTCAGGGTCAAACAAATATTTGTTCAGTTTCACACACTCAGCTTTGGAAGTGCCACCTTTGCAAAAGACCCATTTGCTTCACTCTGGAGCAGGAAGGGCTGGTCAGAGGATGACTGCTCAAGATTTCTAGAAGGACAGGTAGAATTATAGAGTAGGCAAATGAGGTTAAAGGGTTGATATTTCAACTTTCCTGAATCAGAAGTGAAAGTGAAAAGGAAATTGTGAGGGCAAGAAAATATGACATCACTGTGTTTAGAAGTGGTGGTGTTCTTTGCCAGCAGAAAAAAAAAAGGAGCAGATTCTTTTCCCTACCACGTATTAAAACTTTTTGTGGTTTTACAAAGAAGATGTAGCTATACATACATATATATATTTATTTGTTTGTTTGTTTATTTGAAGTTAAAACATTCAGGTGAGCAAGAAGGAGGAAAGTTCTTGAAATCTCACTAAGCAAAGCACAGCCTGAACACAAGAGGTTTTTGTGTTTGGGGTTCCACAGACTAGAGTGGGTGTTGATTTTTTCAGTCTATGAGACAGTGCTCACACAACCAAGAATCGGTGAATTCCTGCCATTTTTCCTCCCCTCTCTGCTTGTATGGGGCTAGTTTAAACCACATGAGTTTTGCTTCACAGCTTGGGAAATGAAGGGTGCACACAAGTGGTGTGTGCTGCTGAGTGGTAGCTGTTAAATCTCTACCAAAGAATTCACCAATTTTCCTCAACAGCTTTCTTTTTTTTTTTTTTTTAATGGCAAAATGGAAAGGAAGCAGCAAAGGCTCAATCTCCTCCTAATCACAGGATCAGTTCCCTTAATGTGGATGGAATTGGCTTTGCAGCCAACATTATCACTCACTCAGGCCCCACCTTGAGTGACCATCAGGATCACCCTCTGAATGAACATGAAAATGTAATACCCTGTAACAGAGATAGACAAAAATGAGGGCAGTGTGGGTAAACTTTTAAAATCTGTGGAAAAAAAAGGTAACTTTATTTCATCACTGCTGGGAAATTGTGTACACTTACTCACTACCACTTACACAGCTTCCAAATTTCCAAGAAATGCTTGGAAGTCCCAAGAGTTCACATATTTATGCCTGGGATGCAGATATTTACTGTTCATGACTTATTATCTGCTAATGACTTGACAGAATAGGTACACATTTATTATGCCAACCTGAAAAAACACCAAGCATATTTGGTTTGCTTATATTAATAACTGAATCAATAAATATTACCTTTATAGAGTGTTGCAAGCAGAGCCCATATTTTTAAAGAGTTTATCAATAAACAGCCAGGTTTTCTCCCATGGAAACTGTGTGCAGTTCAGCTCTGGTTAAAATCAACTAGAGGGCCTCTAAAGTCACTTTGTCAGAACAATTATATAAAAGTTTTTTCTCTCAGATAATTCAGGATTGCAAACTTAAATTTGAGTGGGTAAAAAAACCCGACAGGGCTTCTTCAATGAGAAATCTATGCATGTTACATTTTTTTTTCTGTGTGAAAATAAAGAAAAAATAAAGGGAAGGTTGCTTTTTCAATAGACAACACCAGTTTGAGCTGTCCTCCACTCCACCCAGATGTTTTGCATTACTGTACTCCTTGCATCATGCGTGCAATATGCTATCTCCTTTGTCCTCCTTCTGGTTCAAGACATGAGGCAGATTTTCCTAATAAAATTCATGAACATATTAGCAGCAAGAAAGCAAATTATCTCACCAACATCTGCTCATATCAAAGCCTACCTTTTTTTTTAATCTATTCCTTCTACATTGAACAACATGCATGAAGTTGATTTTGGAAGGACTGTGTGACTTTGCAGAGATATTATACTTTTTCACTCTCTATTTATTTTATGCTTTTGCTGTACAGCATTTTCTTCTTTTCCACCATGGTTTAAACAAGGATTCCAAATTATGGAGCAATATTGAAACTTACAGTTTTTTCAAGGAAATCAAACCGCACAACTTCAGACATAGTTTAACTTTGCAATTACCAGGTAAGGAATTTAGTACGTTCTGTGCTGTTTAACAATAATTTTGGGATTAGTGTTAGTGTACTTTATGGAGGAGAAATGTTTATTTTAAAAAAATTATATATATTAAAATATGCTTTCTCAACATTACCAGATCTACCCATGTAGCTAACTTGAACCACTTGAGCAGTTTTTCTGAACTCAGAAATGTTGTTTACCTGTTTGCATTTAGGTATCTACCTAAGAACTTGAAAGGACATAGACCCTATAGACAGAGATTGTTTTGAGTCACTGCTAACAGCCAAAACAATAGAAAATTGCTTTAAGTTGGAACAAAAGGTGGAAATAGTGAATTCTTTCTGTGAATCACAGCCAAAATAAATTATTACAAAATATAAGTAATGTTGAGACACTAAAAATTAATCTTTGAAATCTTCAAACTCAATTTTAGCACTATGTCTATGCAGGGAGCTGCTTTGCTTAATTTTAACATATTTTTATATGTTAATTTGTTAAGTTGATTCTTGTTGCCTGTTCCTTCCCTGCTACCAACCCTGGCAGAGAGGACAGCCTTGAATGTTCCCCTGAGTCCAACAGTTTTGCCAGCTGGAGTTTAAATTACTGGCAGAACCTTCCAAGCTGAACAAGTCTAAGATTAAGAACAGATTAAAAGAAAAAAAAAAGGAAAAAAAAATCGGTGCTCTGAGTTACAGACTGAGCAAGAAACCTCTGATCATGGCACTGATCCAGTACCTGCTCATTCACGCCTTTCCAGAAGCTGTGGTGCACAGGGGATGTGGGGTTTTGTTCATAAATAATGAGACTTTTGGTAGCAGAATTCAAAATCTGACACTGCAGCTGTAAGAATTTCTCTGTAACTCCAGGTGTACATTTCCACTCACCTACACTCTGTTTTGACATCGAAATCAAAAGCCAAATATAATGAGAAAAATATGAAAATCTAAATGCTGTATCTGTTCCTGCTTACAAAGCATGTGCCATATCTCAGAAAACCAATGGGAATCTTTAAAAAACAGAAATTTGAAACCCTTCAGTCTGTCTTTTTTGCTAGAGAAACCTATAATGAAAATTTTGCATCCTCTTCATGCCACTGCCCAAGGTCTTTTCTTCCAGCTAACAAAACAGCAGAGGCAGCAGCGTTTTTAGCTCTGTGAACACAAACACTCTTAAGTAAAGCCACTTGCTATTTCATAACTTCTGAAGTCAGATGGTTGAAGGGGGAAAGATATGCTATCTCCTGGTTTCCCCACATGCAAGTGTAATTCTGTGCACAAATTATAACCTGCCAATCTATCCACAAAAGAACAATAGCAAAAAGCATTTCTCTTTCCACATTATTTATTATGAAACTGCCAAAGAGGACAAAAAAAAAATCAGCAACCCTCTTTAGTCAGCTCTTCCTAATTAAATTTGTAACCCAGCACCAAATAAAAGCAATAATCCTTGTGCTTGTGACCGCAAAAAAACAATTGAAGAACAAAAAGGGCCAGGACTGTCACTTGGGTAAGAACTGACAGCAGAATTCTTGGTGCTTTGCTCCTCCCACCTGGTATGAAAGGAGGGAAATCACCACTGTGTGCCATGGTTGATACCCAGACCCCACAGCAGTAATGGAGCAAAGGTGACAAAGAGCAAAATCAATTCATCTTTTCTGCACTTGAACATTTAAAGGGGTGGACCTTCCACTTCTTCACATTGTTGGTCCTGCTCCTATCCTTGTTACCTGATCCATCCAGTGTTCTGAGGCAATGGGAAGAAAATGCCTCCAGCTGTGTCTTCTTCTCTTTTCTCTCACTCTGGCCACGATGTTTGCACTTAGAGGTTGTTCTTAAAGCACCCAGATTTGAATCCCTCAGGTAAATGCAAGTTCACTTCCTCTGACAAAAGAAGCATCTCCTCCACAGGCTTCATGTCTTGGTGCTCCAAAGAGATACATCAGTCAAGTTGATAAATCAGGTTCTCTCTGTTCCTACTTAAGGCAGCATTTAAAATGTTGAGCTGCACCCAGCCAACATGTTGTCCCCCTCCTTCTCAGGGCGAGGTACTGCTGAGATGTACAGCACAGGCTACTTTGGAGTGGATTGAGACTTTCTTGCAGTTTTCAGCATGGTCTGAGTTCCCAAGGCCCTGAGGCAGAGTGGGGTGAGGAAGGTGCAGGGAGCCTCTGTGTGTGCGCTGGTCACCATGAGCCCAGCAGAGAGAGGCAGGGATTGATCATGGCAACAGCTGGTCCAAGAAATTAGTGGGGATCTCTGCAGCTGTGCAGGTCTTGATAAACTGCATATCTGAGAGAAGCACAGAAATCTACCTTCCTAGGAAAATAATAAAAGGCTGGAAAATCGTTATCTGGGGGTAATCTCTTTGCACAGCTTCACCTTCACAGAAAGACAGCCTGAGCAGAGCCAGCAGCTCTGCACACCCTGCAGTCAATGCCCTGACCTAGGGATCCTCGCCTGCCCAAAGGCATTTGCCCATTCTGATACTGTGAAATGTTGGAGCATGCTGTCTTTATTATGCCCGGAGCTGTACTGTTCTTCTGAGATAAATTTCTTTTTGGTTTTTTCTTTCCCTTCAGATTGGCAATTTTGCTCCTCGTGCATCGCCACACCCGATGTCTTCATTATTCTGTGTCCGTTCCCAAACTGATCAGAAATCCGCAGATCTCCCGTAACACAGCCCCTGACATCAGGCTGGAAATAATTCCCTCATCCAGGAAATAGCTGGGACAAGCAGCTACCGACGGTTGCTGTGGAGAAGGACAGAGCTGCCCAGCTATCCAAGGTTTTCCAGGCTAAGTCACACGCAGCAGAAGGGGATGACAGCATTCCTCCTGCCAGCTTTTGAGCCGTGCCTAAAACTCTTTATCCTTCCTGCTGCTGGGCAAGAGGAGCATTGTGGATGTTTCCTGAGCCTGCCATCATGGTGGCTCATGTGGTAGGACGCCTCAAAACGCTGTGAATGTCACAATTTCCTATATTTCTTCCATGAAATCGTGCTCTGATTTTGAGCTTTAGATGGATGAAGCAAGAGGCCCTCAGCCCTAAAACAGTGGCAGATTTGGATCTGCTCTGGATAGGGCTGTATTGAAACTATCAAAGCAGTGTGGACTCCGTTCCCAAAGAACGCACATGGCAACGCCATCCCAGAACTGGAATTTTCCAATCTCCAGCTAAAATTAAATTGCCATGCCAAACCAAAGTGGTATAACGAAAGAGAAGCAATAAAGGTGCACAAAAGAAAGTCAAAATGAGAGATGAAAATGGGAAAGAGAACGGACAAAGCCAGAGAGAAACGATCAACACGTGTTTTGAGTCAAGTAAAAAATGTTTTGCTGAAAGATTCGCCAAAACCAATACAGGTCTATGAAAGAATTCAGCTTTAATAAATCAATGTTTCTCGGCAAAAAGGGAGTTTGTGTTTCAAAAATTCAATCACCTCTGTGTACAAAGCTCATCAAGTTCAGATTTGTTGCAGGTATGTAAGGTAAAAACTGCATGCATTTTGATTGGTGCATTTCTGGAGTGCAATTTGTTCTACAGATGCTGTGGGATAAAAAGGCCCATCCAAAGTCCGCTGAAATCTGTGACAATATTTCTACAAAATCCAGTGAATTAGGCCTGGAGAGACTGGGATGCTGAATTACAGGATTAAATAAATCCCCTATAGCTCTCTGCCAGAACTAATTATTAAATATGTATCTATTAAAATTATATTTTTAAATTATAAAATGTTTTAATCTCTTATAAATTATCCTAAGTGCTCAGCAACAGCTGTTCTATTTTTTTTTTTAATTTAAACATGTTAATATTAGTCCCATATGTTACCTCTTGTAAAACTTTCCCTCTGATGGTGACCTCCTAGGAGCTGCAAGTACTTAATCATGTGTCTAACCTGAAATCTTTTCAGGCCCCATCAGACACATGATTAGGCATCTGTCAGAGAAAAAATAAAAAGAAAGAAAAGGTCTGGCAAAAGCCTTGGAGGCATGAAATGAAACACACAGATAATGTTTCAGAAACTTAGATCCATGTGGTTTTTGAAGAGTGAAAAGCTCTTGTGATCAAAGGGGAGAAAGTTTCAGGGGTTTTTAACAAGACTTTTTGATTTTAAATTATGTATTATTAGTCTGGGCCACTCTTATTTTCATAAAGTCAAGACACTTCATACAATGTAATTTTGTACCCAGAACACTACTGAAGTTAAAATCCTGAACTTAACTGTACTTTAAAAGTTGTCCAGGTTGGCTGCTTTACTGAAACTAGCGAATATCATTTTTAAATTGAATTTACTCGGTGTGTTTCTCATGTATTTCAATAAATATGATTCCTCTTTAAAACCAAGTGAAATGCTCAAGATATGGATTGAGGTTTCCTTAAACCGCAAATTAAAATGAATGTTTTGAGATTTTCCACCAGAGAGACTCGTAATCACAAAATAGGAGTGAGGAGCCTAAGCAGGGATGAAGAATGAGAAACCCCCTTTCTTAAATGCACAATTTGTCTTTGTGATGACTGAAACAGCTGTCTGGTTTGGCACAGATGTGCTGTGGTATGCCTGCATGTCCAGGTGAGGAGGGAGACACACTAATGAGACACACAGTGAGAGCTGTGAGCAGGGGCTGGGGTTACACCCAGAGCCCAGGTCTTGGGCAGGACACTTTTGCTGTCAGGCACAGTGGGAATTGCTGAGTGGAAGCCTCATATCAAACCCAAAGCAGGCAGAGCTGCGGGACAGTGGATTTTGTGATAGGCCAAAACTCTGAAACTGAGATAATGGGAAATTTCAGAAGAAACTTCCAGTGATTTGAAACAAAGGGCTTAAATTCAAGCCTTCTGCTCTCATGCAGAGCCATTTTTTTTATCCTCTCCCTTTTTTTGCCCCAAAGAAGAGACTGGCTCCAAGGCCCCAGTGGGAGAGAGTGACTCACTCTAAAGCCACTGCACCAGGCAGCTGCTTGAGATGTGGAGGACCAAGATGCTGGGCAGGGAGTCTCATTACTCACCACTTGCATAAATCTTTTAGCAAAAGCAGTGAGGAGTCACAGCTGGTTCCTATGAGATCCCAAGCACCTTCTGAGAGGGAAAGAGAGCTTCCAGTAACTTCTGAAGTGTGCAGCAGACAGGCACCCTGAAGGAGGGTACAGCATGACACCCCTGGATTTCCCTACACAAAGCCAGATGTATCTGGCAAAACCTGAGCCCTCTAGCCAGCAGTGTTTAATTAATCCTGATATTCTGTTGTTTGTAATTAAAAGTGGTAGAGAGCTGCTGAGTCTCTACCAAATTGTTTTGGTTCTGTTTAGTCTTATTTTCTCTTGTAAAAGGTTTGATAGTCCTGAACTGTCTATTCCTGGGCTGCAAAGTGATGAAATATTTATTCTTTATATACCAAGGGCAAGAATTTGCAGGAAAAGCCTTTATATAAAAGGCAGCAACTCAATACCCATCAAGGTCAGTTTCAGAACAAATGGTGTGTTACCACAAATCGTGCTAACTAAAACTTCTGGAAAGAACATTGTAAAGGCACATCTTGCTTGAAAGCAGTGAACTTCACAAAAACAAACAGCAGGTTGGAATTTGTCCTAACTAAAGACTAGATTACAGGCAAAATGTTCGGTTCTTACCCCAGTCTTTTAGAGGGACTTATGAAATACACCCTCATTAAAGTATTTTTTATCCACAACACTTTAAACAGGGCATAAACAATTTGGAGTAGGAACAGAAGGAGTGATATGACAAAATGCTGCTCTGCAGATTAGAGCACAGACTCCTGAACTTAAGTCCTTTTTTCTGTAAGCAGTTCCATTAGGACTATTTCCACATGCAAAGTTTTGGAACATCATACCCACAAACTATAAAGGAAAATTAAAACAACAAACCAACAGTGTCTGAGAACAGCCAGACCATAATGTTGCAGCAGATGTCAGGATTTGTTCTCAAAGAGCAAGATTTGCTCATAAATGGGTCTTCAGTGCCTGAGCTGGAAAGATCTGCAGCTGCAGTAGGTTCATCATCCCACAAAAACGGGGACAGTACAAACTGCACATTTCAAGTAGTTCTGAGTTACAGTCACTGGACTGAGTCCAAAAAACCTAAATATTCATAGTTAATGACCAAGTTCAGAACTTTTAACTCAACACAACGTTAGTGTCAGTTGTGCTATTTGCAACAAGGAACTTCCTTGGACAGTGAGGCCTGCAGAGAAATAGCCGAGCTGTCCAACCCCTCTGTGCTGTTGAGGAGGATACACGTCTCAGGGAAGCAGGATATTCAGCTGCGAAGCTGGTGAACCTTTTGGGACAGCAGGAACCTATGCAAGGAGAGGCTGCACCATAGTAGCAGAGCCAGGAGGCTGGCACTGAAGACAGATGAGTTTACAGGGCAATATTTGACCCCAAAAGAAAGTTGACAGGTGTGGAGGACATCTGGTTTAGATTGGTGTAGTCTACCATGAGAATGTGGCAAGTACTTGAAGTGCCTGTGAAAATACCAGGAGGAAAACAAGCAGCAATAAGAAAGGCAATTTAGACAACCCACTGGGCCATGAAACACTGAGTGAGAAAGAATGTGATGGGACAACATGCTTGGATCTAGAGATAAGCTCCAAATTACTGGAACCTCAGCGATTTGAAAGTGGGCAGCCTTATACACAGCCTGTGAATAGCTTCTCCTGCTGCCACCACCGGAGACAGAATATCCATTGTTCACCTTTAGGACATTTCTTCTGTTCTTATCACAGAACCACAGAATAGATGTGCTTTGAAATGACCTCCGGAGATCTAGTCCAGCTCCCTGCCAAGGCAGAGTCACCTGGAGAAGGTGACATGTCCAGGTGGGATTTGAACATCTGTCTTCATTGACAAGATGCAAAGATACCAGGGTGCGCTCAGGCACCAATATATGGAGCACCCACAGACTCACAGTGACTGTGGGCCTGTAAAAACACTGCTCAGGCTGAAATCTTACCTTAAAACTCTGCCTGTCTTCACCTGCCAATGTTACTTTAAGGCATTTGTTTTATTTTCTAAAAACCTGCATGCACCACGAAAACCGAAATAAAATGCACAGTAAAGAAACCACTCCTTGCGGCACAGCATGCTGGAAATCACAACCAAAAAACCAAAGTAAAATGAATGCTTACGTTCATAGCAGTAGGCATCAAACTTGCTATCGGGGTAAGGGAAGCCTGTTTGGTTCTCATAGCGATACAGGGTTCTCACCCCAAGCAAGCCCCCGCCGCACTGGGGCCGCGCCACAGAGGCCGGGTACCGGACGCTGCCGTCCGCCAGCCACCCGTAGTCACACTGGTCAAAGCCATTCCTCCAGGCCACGTAGAGGTTCCCCACGGAAGCCAGGACGCCACCTCGCTCCTCACACAACTCCCTAGCTTCCTCAAAGGTGAACTTCTGGGGGGCAGAGACGTGGACCACTTCATCTGGAGGAGGAAACAAAAAAAAATAATAACAAAGGCTGAGTAGCATGTTCCACCATCAATCAACCCAGCTCAATTCCACTCCCTTCAGAGTCCTGGAAGGTTGGGGTTTTTTCCCAAAACGTTTTTCCTTAAAAAGGAAAATAATCAGACAGTTGCAAACCAAATGTTCCAGGCCTGAATCTGACAGTTAACCTGCCACAAAGCATGAGCATTTATAAGCAAACTTTATGCCATGAAGTACGCTGTGGCTGGACACTGAGTCCTTTCCTTGGTCTCTAGCAGAGGTAACAGCAGCCCTGAGGTTCCCCTGTGACCCCTGTTAAATTAGATCTTGCAGCTCAGCTGACCTAATTAAATCCAGCCCATCAGAATTTACTTTTTCCATTAAGCAAATCTTCTACTTCTACCTGGCCCTTCTAGGCATAGCTAGAATCTCACTTCAAACACCCAAAAAATAGGAAATATTCTTCACTGACTGCTCTAGTGCAGCTTCTAATGTCAGATTTCCATCAGCCTTCATCTTGCCCCATGTGGAAACAAAGGTGAGGAAATGCACAAGACACATTGCAGGCACAAAGCCCTCTTTGTGTGGAGAAGCTGATTTAGTCTAGAATGTTGATAGTATAGTTCAGCTTCCAAGGAATAACAGTTTGTAAGTAATAGCTATCCAGTTGGAAACTAAAACAAAGCAAACAGCACATCTAATATTTTCCTTCCAAGCTAAATCTCCACTGTGCAGTTCTCTTGGTTGCCTCATTCACCCAAACACTCTAAAGAAAAGTCAAGCCTCTTGTGTTCATTTCTTGGGAATGAAACAGTGAACTAACCCTTTTCTAGTTTTTGCTTAGACTTCAGACAAAACCTACCAGACCTAAAAATGAGCGTGTTCAAACCAGTAGTACAAATTCAAAATATTTGTTGCAAGACAGCCATTCCCTCCCTCAGCCACAGCAGGCCAGCAGACAACAGCCACTGCTGCAGGAAACCACTGCTTTTCCACACCGGCCATGCAATCTGTCTTTCCCCTGCACAGGTCTGAAGGGAGCACAGAAAAATGCAGACAGAAACTACATCACCCTGAGCAGTTTCATTCACATCAATATTACACTTGTTTGGGGACTGAAAGGAATGCAAGTGTGAAAGGAGGCAAGGTGCCAGCTTTCTTTTTCCTGCTAGGTAGAGGCTCTGATTTGTTATTACAGCTGTAGCACCAATAACATGGTGTAACTTGCATTATATACTTTGTGTGCAGCTTTCAGCTTGGAGATAGAGGGACAGAGCATGTCTATTGGAGAGGGACAGATAAGATAATGGAAGCAAAGAGCCATTCGTCCTCAGAATGATCCATTCAGCTCTTCAGACCACACAAATAAAGAGCATTTTTTGTTACATCCTTCTGCATCTGCCTGCCAGCCCTGATGCCATGTCCAGCACAGAGTGATGGAGGCAGTTATCCCACAATCCTGTCCCAAAAGAAACAGGGAAGCAAAGAAAGGACTCTCCAGAGCAGCCCCCTCTGCTCTGAGGTCTGCTCACTGATCTTCTCACAGCAGCCATGATACATATGAAAATTAGTTGTTAAAATGCAATTTAATTGCAATTATATAGCAAGTATCAGTCCAGTTAGGTAAGGAAGTGAGACAAGTGAAGAAGAACAATGAACTGTCATGATTTCTGGAAAGAAAAATCTAATTTCAGACAATCTCACAACACTCCTTTGGAGGGCAACTTATAGAATACACAGGAAAAAGGGTAAACAGTGCAAGATTACTAGAAAAGCAATTTTTCCATCAAGTGATTTGGATCACTGGCTCCAAATGGAGCTTGTACACAACGTCATTAAAGTTAGTGCTATTTATTCCTCTGAGCTGTCATCTGCACTCGCTTAAGGCAGAGAAACTTAGTGAGCGGTTATATCTTGGTGTAAGATTCCAAAATGCAGGGTTCTTCCTTAAGAGAGGTCACTTTGCAGAGGACTGACTTATCCAAGTTGCACTTTATATGCAGAATTTTGCCTCAGTTTTCCTTGAAGTACGCTTGTATCTGCAATATTGATAATCCTGCACTCTTAAAAGATGGGTGTCATACCTTTCTCTGTATTTAATATATTATACAGACCCCACTCAGGCTTATTTTGTTCATCTCTTAAAATCAGATGCTGTCTACAGACACCATCTTTGTCAAGGGTTATTTTACAAAAAAAACAAACCAAGCCAAACCAACACAATAAAAAAATAAAAATGAAAACTAAAACCCTCACATATGTAAGGAAAAACACATCCTAAACAAAACAATCCAAATAGTAAAATCTGAAGTATTTGACACCTAATTGGTATATTCAAGAATTTGTGACAATAACCTCTCAAAGAAGGCAAAAAGGCAGCAGTGCAATCAGCAAAATTCCACCGTATACCAAGTAAATGCACATTTATTTCAGGAATGCTGGTGATGAGATAAAGGGCAAAGATGTTAAAACATGTCATCTTGTAATTGCTCTCATTAGAGAACATTTTTTCTATGATTCCACAATTCCTATTTTTAAAGTAATTGACTAATGAGCAAAAGTTCTATTGCAAATAGCAGTAATTTATTCTAGGAGCTATGACGCCTCAATTTGTCTCTCCAGTTTGAAAATAGCTTAAAATTCTCTATGATTAAATGTGCACTTAATGTGCTTAATAATAGTTGAGATGAAATGTGAAAGACAGAGTTTAATAAAGGCCTTGCTTGCTATATAAACCCAGAAACATTTAAAAGTTTGTTCTGCAAGCTTCTTTTTCTAAGGTTTCTTGAGCCCATTCACTTCCAGCATGTAGCTGAAACATCCTGACTTCTTCAAAGTACCAAAGAGAAAAGGACTTCAGACTTGCACAAAAATTTCCTCTGAAAAGCAAGACAAGTAATTCGGAAGTTAATGAAATGTATTTAATCCATGCAGCCTCTACAATTTACTCCCATTTTTGAAAGCACAATGTTTTCCATATTTAACAGGAGGACTCATCCCACCACACTTACAGTATTTTTATTAAGATGACTGGAAGCACCTCAATTTCCCAGCCAAAACACTGAAAACAAGGAAATTAAGAGGGAGAACTCGTCTGCTCGACAAAAAAAAAATGACATTTACACCAACACCAGGCAGGGCAAATTCGGTTCTGTGTGTGTTAAACAGCCACGTGCAATGTTTTTTTAGCTGGAGCACACCCTGAGTAACTCAGAAATACTGTGCAGGCAAAGCCCAGGGCTTAGGCCAGCAGACGAAGAAAAACTGGTTCTGCAGTACCAGGGGGTGGGGTGGAGAACGTGACAGTGTTTAGGCTGCAAACAATAATGTAATGTGTGTTATTGCTGGCTCCTGTTCCAAACCAAGCCCCAGGCAGATGGAGCAGCCTCAGCAGTCACAGCACTCCAAGAATCCCCAGGATTTTCCTCTAACATGTGTTTATTTTGCATGGTCAAAAGAGACACCCGATAAAAGTAAGGATTTTTCCACCTTTTTCCAAAATATCAGGGTAGATGAAGAAGTCAGGTTTGTCTCTTGTAGACAAAAGCTGATTCACTTCAGGAAAAAGTTTAGGATCTACAAGACTTATCAGCTGATTTTTTAGCAAGTTTCATTGCTTTTATTCACTTTCTCTCCTCAGGAGATGTCCTGAGGAGAGGTGAGCTGAGCATGTTGGTAGGTGTGAATGTCTTGAATCACACACCTTAAAAGCAAGATGGGAAGAAGGGCAGGCTAGAACCAAAGCCAGGGGTCTACATACAACCTTATGTTGACTGGAGTAGTGGTGCTGGGTTGATGGTTGGACTTAAGGATCTCAAAAGTCTTCTTATCCAGCCTTAATGATTCTATGATTCTGTGATTATTACTGTCCCATCTGGAATTTGGTGCTCATGAGCTTTATTTTGCAGTTAGGTGCTCAGATTCTGCAACCTCCACTGTCATCTAAAGCCAGACATTAGAAAATGCAGAGGGATATTAATTACATGAAAAGCTAATCATTCCCATAGGAGGAAATGCTTAACTCTCACAATTAAAACAGAGCAAAACGAAAAACCAAAAAACAAAACTAAAACAAAAACTTTCCAATGCCTTTTCATTTTAGCTCCTTGGTGATGGTTTTGTTTGGGGAGAAGAAACACTACTTCCCATTAAGAATCTGGGAGCTTCCCTTTTTTTTTTTTTAGCATAATGTGCCTGTGGTGAACTCCAGACCTATTTGTTTTTTCTGAGAGATGGAGCCCACTAAGTTGATCAAGCAGAAATGTCCTTTGGGAGTGTTAGAGCTCCTGGGTTCTGTGACTATAGCTGCAGACCAAGGTGTCCTGGGTCAGAGACAAAAGCTGGCAAAATTCCCTCTTTTCTGATGTTCTATAGAGCTTTCTAAGGGCATTTTCTCACCTGCACCTGTAGTCACTTCCCCTCACAACAGGTTGGTCACAGCCACCTGGTTGGCAGGTCAAAGTCATGAGACACTGCCTCCATGACTTTCTTTTCCTCAGAAATGTGGAATCTGCTCAACACCTCATTCCTATGACATAGTCAAATGTGGAAATAAGAAGGAATGCCATCATCACTTTGAGGACTAAAGTCTTGTGTCTTCAGGACCAAGAACTTCCATGTCCCCCCTCCTCTCTTTCTCACTGCTGTTCAGGGCTGATTTTCTGACACACCAAGGCAATAAAGAGGTGTCCTTAACAAGGCCCTAATTACCACTCTGCAGGGCTGGAAAACCACAAACATCTAAGCAGTTTGGTTCAGCTTTAAAGCAGGAGGCTGCACAAGCTGAAGAAGTCTTTTTGTCTTGCACGTCAGAACAAGTCAGTTGACTCCTTTTGATGCTCAGCAGCAATGATTTAACTAAACTCTCCTGAATGCCTTGAGTCTCTTCTGTTCAAACCCACTGAGAACTTAACCCTGGATGATGTCACACAATCCAAGGCTGGATAAGAGTCCAGCGTAATGGAAAGGTTCATAATTCTATCACAGGCCCTGAACTAGAAAAAGTCACTTTCCTCAGTGTCCCAGTTTTGAAACTTAGTGTAGCTGTTGCTCCAGAGTCAGAAGAGATTCCAGAGATCTCCAGCTGCCCAGAACACAGTAGAAACTTCTCACCTGAGGACACATTTTAGACCATGACTCCTTTAATTATAACCATCATTCTCACAGAAATTTCCATGACAACAGCAAAACCGCATGAGAGTAGGTGGAAAGTATTCAAAGGACATCTGGTTTTGGTTTTTATCCTTCTTCCCTGTGCTCACTGTGGGGGGGAGATGGTGCATGGAAGGGAGGCTGCACAATATTCCCCACAGGCACCCCAAAAATAACTCTGCTAGCGTGAGTGCCCCATCTGCACATGACAGAGGCTTGGGTTCTGAGGAGGTCTGGCCAGGAGACAATCTGGACGGGGGGGTTTGTGCTTTGGCTCAGCACAGGCCCTCACTCCACCAGTGGATTTTGGTAATGGTTTTATCTCTATCTCTGACACCACAGTGCTACCAAATCAACCACACGCTGCTTGTCTGAATAATTCAAACTCTTCCTCCCCCACCACCCACCTCCATCCCAGGAATTATTCCACAGGAGACACCCCTTTGGCTGGTGGTGTTAAGAGATCCTCACCCAAACCTTTGCAGCTCAGTCACTGTAAACTCTTGAATAGTAAATCATCTCCTGCAGTTAAATTATTCTAAATGTTTCTGTCAGTGCTTGGTACACTGAAATAAGTGATTAAATATGAGGAATGTAAAATAGTTTGTGATAAGAGACCATGCCCTGTACCTTTTCAATGATACTTTGACTCCAGGTTCTCATTTTTATCTCCAGGAGCTCAGAAATTTTCAATCCTTTTCAGTTACCCTTCTGACTGTAGCAGCAAAACTCATACTATTTAAATTAGAATTGTGCAGTCTTTAATCTCTCTGGCTTTCCTCAGAACAAGGAAATGGTAAGAGTTAGCTTAGATAACTGGTTTCAATTTAAGCTAATTGTTTGTGATTTAGGGAGAAATCCGTGTCTCTGGCTAACTTCCTGATTCTATATGGTCAAAAAGGAATAAAATCGAGATGGAGTTGCTCCTACAAATCCTCAGTGCAAAAACCCAAATTAGTACTGCAAATTCAATGCACATTTGTTTTAAAATGTATTGCAAGAATTCCCACCACCATTTATGGCTTTTTTGGGGTAATGCATCAACAGCAGCCAACAGACCAATAAGTGCTCAATGACTTCCATGGTGACATCCTCATTGTAGCCCAAATTTTGATATCATTAGTCAGGCACCAGCTTGTACCATGAATAGTTATTCCACTGACACAGACCCTCCAAATAAGGACCTCTTTAGTGCAAGCAAGTCTCATGGATTTGGCATTGAATCAGGGCAGGGTACACAGATATGAGCTTAAAAATTCACATGGAAAACCCTGGATTTAAGCACACCCTAAGTGCCATGGATTCATTTTGCTATGAACTAAGTTATGAGCTAAAGGTCACCCCTTGCAGGATCAACCTCTGGTGGACAGGGCCATCAGAAAATTGGCATAATCTTAACTCTTGAACTGCAAGTTTCCTACCAAAACTCTTGAACTGCAAGTTTCCTACCAAAACCAAAGGAACTACCAAGTTTCCAATAACTCCATTGACATTCTGTCTAAATTTCCATCTTCTGTGGGTGAGTTGTCCTGAAGTATAAATTCATAGTTGCTGTGAATCCTCTAACAAGCTCCTCCTCATTTGAAATTAACCTCTGTCCTAGCAGAAACTGCTCCTGTTACACAGAAAAAGCCACCTTGGCTCCTGAAAAAGGGAGTCTGGCTCAGAGGTGCAAGTTTCTGTGAAGACATTGAGGAATAATTTATGCTGCACTATACCACGATGTGGCACCATGTCTTCCTAATATGTGCCTGTTTCTCCTCATCCGAATAGAGTAATCTGATTTCTCTGCATGTCAGGAGAACCTACCCATACTGTTTCTATGCCCTATACCCATAAACTCCTCCTGGAAGTTATAGAAGTCGTTGTTACACTCCTGATCATTTGTAAACTTCTGAGAGAAAGAGAAAAAAATAAAATCTCTCTCACACACACACAAAAACCAACAAACAAACCAACCAACCAAACAAAAATACCCAAAACAAAATAAAACAAATGAAACAAACAAAAAAAACCACCCAACCTAACAAAACAAAACAAAACAAAACCAGCAACAACAAAAGGGAAAAAAAAAGTTGGGGATTGTCTTTGGCTAGCTACTATAATAATCTGGCATTAAACCTTTTCAATATAATGAATGCAATAGAATGAACCAAATCTCTACAATATTGTGTTTATATATTTGTTAAAAGCTGGATGTTTCATATGTAAGCAGACCACATCGCCACAGTTCAGCTGACAGTGCATATGTTTAATCAGATCATCACCCACAACAGTGCGACAGAAGTGTAGATGCCTCCAGGGAAGGAAAACAGGTCATAAATCTTGGCAAATTAAATTTTATAACAAAGAAGGACCAGTAAATGTCCATGAGAAACTGAGGACCTGTGCATTTTCACCTGTGAGGACTGCACAGTCACTCTTTGAACCACACAACAGCCTGGTTCCAGGTTGTTCCAAGCAGAGACCAACAGCCTCAGTGAAAAATGCCCCAGTTTTGACTTAAGTTTTATTTTTGAATGTTTAGTGAAAATATTTGACCCTGAGAAACTGCTGACTCACATGTACCCAGGACAAGCTTCTCTGTATTAGCTACACCTCTCTGTTCTTAAACAAGGAAAAGAACAAGGGATTGTTCTTCACCCAGGAATGATACAGATTAGGTTTTCGACAAAAACTTTTTTGTGAGCTAGGCAAGACACAAACTGAATTTCAAAGCCTTGATTAAGAGGTGATTCAGAATCCAATCCCATCAAGGACTGATGGAGGATCAAATGTCATGAATTGCAGATGTTCACAGATGCTGCTCATTGACAGAAATAAATGGGACATAACTAAAATTAAGGCAATGAAAAGCATTAACAAAATTCTATCACTTAATTTTCAAGGTCAAGTTTCAAGTTCTCAAGTATACATATTTTTAGGACGCTTTGCAACACCTGTGGTACTTGTATTGCATAAATCTCCAAGCTGTCTAGGACAGATCTTCAGCTACCAAAAATAAAACTCTTACTGATTTCAGTGACTAAAATCTTTTTAAGTCACCAGCAAGGGAAAAATTTGCATTACTTAATCTATGCCTTATCTAAGACATATTGCAAACAAACATTGAGCACCTACATTTTGCAAATGTTTTTTAAAAATATATGGACACCAAAAAAGTCAGGCTTGCTCAGAGCCAAGGCTGATTAATTGTTCTGCTGACTTTAAGAGCACTAAATTAAATGTGCAACAGCCAACAATCATCCGTGAAGATGTTTAGTTAGGAATTACCAGTTTTTTTAGAAGGGAACTGTGGAACTGCTGTAGAATAAAAACCTGTCAAACAGAAGCAGTGTGACACACCCAGTGCACTGTAGTAAATGGAAAATGTACCTCTGTCCTAGTTGCAAAGTATTTCTGTAATAATTTTACTAAACGAGATCCAGAAACTACAAAGATTTTTTTCTTGTTTGTTTCTTTCTGAATCTGAGATGACCCCTTATTAAAAAGATATTATTAAACATAGATGGCAATTCAATATCTGTCTAATTTTATCCCCTGGACATATAAAAAGAGTTAATTACGTACTTTATGAACTACAATACAGATAGCACACATAGTATATCTTCGTATATTCTTATATATAGCATATATAGTTTTCCAAACATTAAATGCATTTCTTTGAAAGTACTTTGACATAACATTCAAAAAGTAAGACTCTTCAACAGCAACTTTTGTGAGATCCACTGCACTAACTATAGGCAGCTTTAACCCTGACTGCCTCTTTGAAGACTCCACACTGGCCTTTAATTAGGACCTGCAAGACCACAAACTGTAGGCTCTCTCCATTTGGCAATCCCCTTCAGATCCAGGGCAGCCAAAACTAATTTTAAACGGAATTTCCTATTTCTCTGCCCTTTCCCAGCCATTTTTTAAGCCTTGCAGTGCTCTTTGCAGAGCCATCTCACCTTCCATGCGCTCCACGTAGCAATAAACATCATAAGTCTCATTGGGGAAGCGCCGCCCATATGTCCTGACTCCTTTCTTTCCCATCTTATCTCCAAAGCAGCCAACTCTTGGATGTCTAATTGGATACCTGGAAACACATCATGGAAAAATTTATTATTACAGAGAATCCACAGTTTAAGTCTAAGCAGTTTAATCAGCCTTGCACAGGCGAGGTACACAAATTTTGGGGAGAAGCATGAAATAGGGTTTAGCAAGCCTCACCTGACGGTCTGGTCAGACACCCAGCCAGCATCACACTGCTCAAACCCATCCTCGTAGGCTGCTTTCAGCTGCTCAGGGCTGGCCATGACAGCACCATTGTCCCGGCAGGTCTGGTGGGCCTGTGTGAAGTTCAGGGTGTACCTGCTCGTGGCAGCTCGGTAGTGAAACACAACACCTTGAGAAGGCAAAAAAATCCTGTTAGTGGCACACTTTGAGTTGTTCCTGCAGTCATCATCACTCTGTAACCCAAAAACCCCCAGTTAGTGGCACATTTTGAGTTGTTTCTGCAGCCATCACCTGGTTTGGTGGCATTTTAATTTATTTTTTTTTAGCTGTCCCCTCTGAAAGATGTGATAAGCTGAAACTGCCAAGTTTCTGTAGTTATAAAAAATCATAAAATTTAGGGTTAGGTTTAGGTCACACTGTGACCTTACCTATGTTTTGTCACAATGCTGAAAATAGATGGGTATGATAAAAAATAGTATAAAAAGATACTATGGTATAAATTATGTTCCCCCTCTAGTGGTTGCTTCCAGTAATGACAAAATACCTCCAAAATGGGCTTTTTGGCGCAGATTGTTAATCAGTCATGGTCCTAGTGTCTGTTCCTATGTATCAAAGATCACTAAAAATATATCATTTATAAATATAAGGATTTTGGTCAATTTTCCATAGCCATGTTCTCCTCCACGCATCACAAATTGTACAAACAAAAGAAAGAATGATTTTATTTGGGGTTTTTCCTGGTTGTGAAAAGGACCTTGACAATTTCAGCAGTTTCTGAAGCATGCCAGACCTTTGGAGAGGGAGGCCTGGAGTGAGGATGCTTTTGTTTAAAACAGGATCTGTCTAGAAGCCACATTCTGCTTTCTACACAGTTCCCACTGAATTTGACAACAGCTAAAACAACCCATAAAGGGCACTGAAGTGGTAGAAAACAGCCATTCCACCTTGCAAAATCATTTCCCCTTATTACCACTGTCTTTTACAGTTTAGCATCAAAGGCATGTCCCTTGCAATACCTCACTTATTGCACTCTAAAATCCTCAGAAGCATTTCAACACTATAAAACATCCACAGAATGGAAACAAAACAAAACAAAACAAGCCCCTAAACCATTAAATGTTCCTCTTCTCTGATGGTTTTACTGGAGTACTTCATGATGAGGAAACAACACACTGTAATATTTGGGAAAATGGTGATATTGTAGCAATAATTAATTTTACAATGAGTCTTTGCTGTTAGACCATTGTAAACAAATAGAAATACAGGTTGATGCAAGAATTTCCAACTTATTTAGAAATCTTTTTCTCATGCAGACAAATTCAATAAAATTTTGCGAGTCATCAAAAATCTAACATGGTCAATAAGTAGAAAGTACAAATTTTTCTTCTTGTTGTGATTCACTAAGAAATTATTCCAGAAAATATTATCTGGAAATTACTCAACCATCAGGCATCATTTTTTTATCAAAGCCACTTGCAGAGAAAAAGGAAATAAAAGAGGAAAGGCTGGGAATCCCCATATTTCATAATTTAGTAGGGAGTCACACACCAGCTGCAGCCTCTAACTGGAAGCTTGCAGACCACCAGCATCCCCATAAAATGTCTTTCAGGACTGACAAAACCCATCACAAACAGCTTTTTCCAAGGAACAGTGTAATTTCAGCTTCAACTGGATCCAAGTGTTGTTTGGCAACAGCAACAAGTAAAGAATACACCCCGGAAAATTAGGGCTGTGTTTGTATCATTACATTAAATTCTCCAAGTGCCTGAAATTTGGTCATTAAGGGTGCTAAATTGTTAGGTTTTTTCACTGCATTATTTGGCTCAGGCCCCACGACACCGTTCCAAACAATTTCTGGGCAGATTTCAAGAGCAAGAAGAGAACAGGGACAGCTTCCAAAGGGCATCTTCATCCTTTGCTGGGAGCCAAAGGAGCATTTCAGCATGGCTGGGACACCCAGCTCCACACAGCCTCACTGCTAAACCACCCCACTACACTGAGTTAGGCAACATTGGCATTTAAACCTTAAAATAACAAAAAATATTGCCTGGAGATTTATATTTTTTTAACATGTGTTATGCATAAAAATATTTATTTTTATATATTCGGAATTTAATAACAGTGGTTGACACTGTGAGCAAAACACCTGCTGGTATAAATGAGCATTGCTACATTAGTAGTACAGCAGTAAAAACTTGAGTTCAGGTGGTGTGCTTGGTGTTCTGGATCTAGAATTTAAAAATGGGCAACTTTTACAGAGCTCACAACAGAGGCAGATAAAATATTTACCCTGCTTCATAACTATAACATTCACAAACTGTGCATCTGGCTTTACTATGTGTTGTTTTTGAACATATACACACATTCTAAAACTTTTTTTGTAATATTGCTGTAATAATGTTTTTGTAATATTTCTGTAATACAGCATGTTTGATCCTGAGTCAGAAATGCCCAGGTATATGAAGCAATTTGTTAATTCAGTTTATTGTTTTAATCCTAATTAAAATGTATTTTGTGTGAATTTGGATTAACTGCCTCTTTTTGATAACTTTTTTCCAGGATTGCTGAAGTGATAGTTTATAACTTCAAACTGCGCACAAGAGTTTCTGCTTCTCAGTACAGGCACCAAAAGGTTTGTGGAGATGGTAACACATTTCTCTAAAGTTGTATTTTTTTTTAAAGCTTCCCTTTGGTTAAACATTTGACTGCATTTTCCACAACCAGCTATTCCACCCTTCACTCCTTCCATTTTTTTCCCCGTTGGAAGCACCGCTGCCCTTCCTCCCCTGGCAGAGCCTTGTGATACCTGAACAAGGCAGGCCTAAAGAGTTAAATATCCCAGCCAATTTAAACTCGGGGCAAAGAAGAGCCCTTTGGTCATTTGTAAATCCTGGAAAGGAACTCGGGGAATGCTTTGTTCTCCTTGCCCTGATCCACAAGGTAAACTTCACCTATTCTCCGAGCTGGAGGCTCCTCCGTTTCCAGAGAGGAGCTAATGGACATGAAAGAGCCTCCGAGATGAATGGGAAGGAGGACGTCACTATGCATAAGCCTGTGCAACAGCTGCAATAATTAGAAGCCCCCCTGGGGCTAAGAAGATTAAAGTGCAGGACTTTTCATTGTTTCAGTTAGACAGAGAGAGGGGCAAAACCCTTTTTCCCGGCCTTTGCACTTTGAAACATTTGTAAAGGATTTTTCCCCCCCCTCCTTTGTCTATTTCCTCCCCAAAAGAAAAGGCAAGAAAGGAGTTGTCCTAGGAACAAATAAAGCAACTGGAAAACAGACTACAGCGGTATAATGTTGTCACTGAACATCTGGCAAACAAAGTCAGTGTAATTACAGGAAGGAGTAGCAACAAGAAAGAGCACTCATAGGAAAGCAATTCGCAGCATCCAAAATTCACTCCTGTCAGAGCAAGGGTGAACGTCTTTTCGTCGTTTATGTCACGTCTTAGAGCAGAAAATAAAAATGTGAAGAGTTTAACTTTTAACAAACAAGGGTTTCCATGGGCAAGAGCTCAGTTGTGTGGTTACACCCCTTTGGGTTGCAGCTTTGCTGTGTATCATGCATCAAAACCCTGTGGAACTGCAGGGGAAGCTAGTTTATTAGCTCCTGGTATGGCTAATAAATTATAGTTCACTTTCACTAGTGAGCTCACGCTGCTGCCACACGCAGTGTTAGACATGGCAACAAAAGCCTGAATCTCAGAAGTTGCCTCACACAGCAAAAAATATCTAAAGAGAAAAGATCATGATGGCAGTGCTTGTTATCCTCTTAATTTTTGTCTTCAGACCTTAGACACTGTGATGCAGACCCCTGAAATAACACCCAGCCCAGTGCCAGAGCTACCACGCATCAGATCATAGTCCAGATCCTCCCTGCCCTTAACGAAGAAGGCAATTTACATTACAAACACATCCCAAAAATACAGGTTACAGGACTGAGCACTGTATGAAAGGAAGGAATAGGGCAGCATTTTCAGTTCTCTGCATGAATAATTCGTTTGTGTGTCTCTCTCACTCGGCTTTGCACCCATCTTCTGACCCCTGTGTTGTTGGGCTTTGGCAACCTGAGAAGGGCCTTGCCAAGTGCCTCAGGGACCTCAGGTGGGGAAGAAAAGTGCTTTTCCCCTGCCCTGCCCTGCCAGGGCTCTCCAGGGACCTGCACCTACACCCCAGCACCAGCTTACACTTTGTTCCCCTGTGCAGGATGTTTGTGTCCATCCTCAGAGTGCACAAGTGGAGGGGCACAGGAACTCCTCTGAACAGCTCCAGATCCTCCCAGGAGAGGGAGAGGGATCAATGCTGAGCTCCACCTGTGTTTTTATCCTTTACTACTCTCCCACCGCAGCTCCTGCATCCAGCCCGAGGCAGAACCACCCCAGCCTGACCATACAGAGGCTGTCATGCTCCCAAACTCTACAAGAGGTACACAGCTGCTTGGCCAGAACATTTCCTTCCCTCTTCCTGGCACACCTTGCACATAGACCCAGGGTCTTTATCACCCAGAAATAAATTTCCCCCTGCCACCCTTTGATGGCTGCCACCAATTGTGCTCTTCCCTTGCCAGGATGATTCCTTTCGACCCATTATGCAGGAGAGTAAAACACGAGCTGAAAAATGCAGCAGCCCATGATAATTTACAAGGAAGTTCAACATTAAGAGGTGGTAAAGTTTCAAGACAGCTAAATCTGAAAGATTAGGTAAAATCATCTCTTCAAATGCCTACTTAGGAGATAAGGAAGGGGATTTCTGCAGCAGAGAGAATAGATCAATTAGGTTGTCAGCACACAATCTCCCAGAGCTGACAGCATCACTGAGTGGCAGCGTTCCCACATCGGAGACAACTTTCATTTATTATCATTATAATGCCTGCAGGAGAGATGAGTTTGCATAAAAATGAAAATGTGAATTACCATCCATGCTGCTTCCCTAATTCTTGTTTCTTTCCATTAGCAAGATCAGTATCTTAAGCCTAGGATTGTCTTTGCAGGCTTTCAAAAGAAAACACCCAAAAAAATTTGGGGGTAAAAAGGAAGTCTTTAAGATTTGCAGCAGAATCAAACAGAAACTGAGAAAGTGAGGCCCATGAAAAGAGTGAACTCCCAAAATACCAGTTGGAAAAGAATAAAGTGTTCTCCCTTTTGGCAAAAAAATATTCACCAAGAAGTTATGACAAAAGAGTAAGAAAACTAGAAGGATCCCATTTGCCACTTTGATCCCTTTAAATTCAATCATCTCCAAGGAGGATAACAAAAAATCAGCTCAAATGAGTGGTTTGTTCAGACTTTTTAATTTTGAATATATTGGGTCATATATGTTCTTTTTAATTGCCCAATATCATAGCACCACAGAAAACAAGAATTTCATTAAATATTCAAAAATGTTCCAGAATGAAAAGTACTGTCTCATGTGACTTCTAGGTCAGACTTTTACAAGGTAGCTGAAATGTATTTTATAAAAGTGGACTTCATTACAACTAGAGAGAAGGAATAAAAGCAGGCACAGAAAGGTATAGCAACACTTTTTTATATAATCCTCTCTGGGATTCAACTCACCCAAGGTAGCTTCGCCTGAAGGTTACAAGTTGAGTCTAGAAGAGTCATCTGTAAATCTTCCTAACTGGTGACCAGGGATATTTAATGCAGAGAGCTCACCTCACCCAGAAACATCCTAAAGCTGAGAGGCCAAGGACTTCCAGTGTGAGCCAGTTTGAATTGTGGGCTTAATAACACCAAGAAAGGTTAACAAAAAAGCATGAAACACCACAGAGAGATGAAATTACAGAATCTGACAAAAGAAGAGTTGCTTCTGAGATAAAGGGAAAATTTTGGAGGAACATGCACAGAAGGCAGAGAGGAAAACATGTGGAAGTGAAAATGAGTATGAATGACCTGTGCTACAGATCCAGGAGTGGACTTGGATGATCCTCATGGGTCCCTTCCAACTCAAAATATTCTAAGGTTCTCCACTCCTTGTGAGAAGCTGAAGCATCTAACACAGTCATGCTGTTAGATCCATTTTGAACACAAAATGCCCCTGTCTGGGAGGTTAGTGTAATTATAGCAGCAACCAGGGTGTCAGGAAAGCATTTCCCATGATTAGTAATAGGAAAGGAGGTATCCAGTGTGAGGAAAGTGCCCCTCCAGTGATCCTGCAGAGCTGCCCGCCCCCAGGACACCCCTGCAGGCATGAATAATGAGTAAGGCAGGCACCTGGCTGCCCCAAACTTCCTGCGTGGGCTAAAATTAAGTGTTTCCCTGCTCCTGCTTATACCCTCATCAAGTGCAAAACACAAAATAGTAATGCTGATCTCGGGGGTGAAGTGTGGAGAGCATCTGGCCCCTGTGGATGAGTGTTTTCTTCTGGGTTTGGCTCATCACATAACGTGGAGATTTGCAATGCCAGAGAAAAACTGGATCAAGTAACCCAATGCGCCATCCTACTCCTACACTTTGCTGTGACTTTCCCAGATCCCCAGGGCTGTGCACACAGAGCCACCCTAGCCAAAACACAACCGCTCACACCCCTAGAATTAAACAAGACAATTCAGGTTTTTTGCTTTAAGATGGGACATTTTAACAGTGTTCAGATCAAAATATGTAATCTCTGTTTGGTGCACACACAACCAAGCACTGCTCAGCAGACAAAGGATCCCATGTGAGCTCAGAATCAAGAGATATTGATGTCTCTGAGATAGAATCATGAAACGATTTGGGATGGAAGGCACCTTAAAGATCATCTATTTCCAAACAAAAGCAGCTATTGATACCCAAGTAGCTGGCATTGTTAATTCCTGTAACCAAGGCAAAGGAAGGCCACAGAATTATGTCAATTTCCAAGATCCTGTCATTGTTTAGAAAACTTTTATCTGTCAAAAAAAGGATGTAGCAGAAATATGCACTGCAGAGACAAAGGCAATGTATGATGAAATGTGTTTTCCTTGTGAATGACAACTAAGACAACCAGTTGTGGTTAGGTGGGGCTTAACCAGGAGTCCACCCATGGACAATGAAAATCTACAGACATTCAAAAAACAAATGAAAAAAACCAAACCCATGTCTGTTCAGGATTGAATAACACAAAATCCGTGAGTGGGTAATTCCACAGGTGACAGGTCTCTGACAGCAATAGGGTAATATTTAAGTTTGCCCTTTGATATAATCTGTTTTCATTGGAACAGAACTCTGGGACAGCCAGATCTTTTGTCTGAACAGTTTGTTGTTAATAACATATGAATCTGACTTCAGAAGTTCATTTGGCATCTAAAACAGCAAATTAACTGGAAGTCTGCACACAAGTTATCAAATTTGTCAGTTGTGATAGCTAAACAGAAAAAAAATAGGTGCATAGTTACAACTTTTGTACAGTTTTGAGCTTGAGACCCAGGCAAAAAAATATTAGGTATTAGAAATTCTGCTTTCAATTATTAATACCCACTATTCAGCTAAACCTTGGAAAATCTGTATGCTACTGAGAAAATTATTCTTCCTCAGAAATCCCATTTTTCTTTCACAATACATTCCATCACTGGTAAAATACATTCATTTGATGCACAGTGTGTTCAACAACAGTTCTGTATTCCTAGCATACCTAAAGGAGAGAAATGGTAATTACAGTAATTTTATTTAAGTTAGTTCTCCCAGCTATCTACTGTGCTACTAGCAAAGGTTAATTTGGAAAACAAGCAGGCTGGTTGTCTAATCTTATCTTCCTGGCTTCATTGATGCTGCATTATGCTTTTAGTTTGAAAGTTTAAAATTAGGGAGTGTCCATAAAACAAATGGAGACCCTGAAAATATCTAGAACAGAAGTCCTCAATTGGTTTAAAAATACCCAAAGAAGCATAAAAAAAACCCAACATAAATTCATCATAACGGCAAAAGAGGAATTACACCTGGAGCACTCTGCTGATGAGTTTTGGTATCCCTAATTTGCGCATAAAATGAGCAGAATAAAAAAACTGGTGATAATTTTATCAAGATTTCAGTAGCCCCAGCTTCACCCAGGAGAGCTGACCAAAGCATAGTGCTGAACCAAGCTATCCCTCAGCTTTGGAATTACCTCAGTTAACATGGAAATACCTCCCTGCACCCCAGTCAGGACAGGAAGTGCAGAACGCACAAAGGGGGAGTACAGGGGATCATGTCTCTTCAACTTGTGTCTCTTTGGGGTGCAGGTTCAAAAACACAACACCATGCAGATAATTTGTATTCAGGACTAAAGGCTTTTTGGTTTATAAATAAAAGCTGAAATCATAAAAAACCATAAAGAATAGGGCAGAAGATTTGAGCAGCAACATTCATATGATGTTCTTATGAGTCTGATAAATGCCATTTGTTTATATAATGGAGAAAACTGAGAATGGAGGGCACAAATGACAGCCTAGCAAACCAATTTTCCATTTGGATCAAGACTTAGCTTTTTCCTCTCCTGAAATTCTGACATTAAAATAGTCACGGAAAAGAACAGCAGAAAGAAAATGGAGTGTGTGAAATTTTCATTGAGGTAAAATCATAAATCTAATCAGTTCAACATTTCACAGTGTTTTCGCAGGAGCAGCAACTACAAAAACTAAAGTATCACCATAAATCATCTGATATTTTATTGTCATAAACATCTGCTGCTCCTGGATATAGATATGTAGTCAAGGGAACACTTGAAAAGGAGTAAGGAATGCCAGGTAAACTCGTTATGAAAAGTAATGTTCAAACCAGGATTTCTTTTGCTTTTGTCATTAGGACCTAAAAGTTTATGAAGTTATGCAGACACTAATGGCTACACTGATTTATTGTATTTCCAGATTAAGGCCACACCTTCGAATCTTTTTGTAGAAACAATGCCAACAGACTGTTCACATTAGCTTAGGCATATTGGAAGAACAATACAGTATTAAGCTCACCAAAAAAGTCTTAGCCGAAGCCGAGATTTCCAGCAGCAGATATTAATGTTTCTTTTGGGATCCATTCATCTGAGTAAATACTGAACTTCCAAAAAACACCGAGCTGCAAAAGGTGTTCAAGGCAGGGCTCAAAGCAAGGCTCCTGCGAGGAGATCCATCCACACAGCTCAGTGTTGTTCTAAGCACAGTCAGAAAGCTGGGTCCAGAGCTTGCCTGCACATGGCACAGAGCCTGGGTTAATGCCCTGCCTTTCAGCACAGACTGTTAGCCCAGGCTCAGTGCCAGCCCTATGGGGCTCTGCAGCAGCCTGTGTGCTGTACTCACCACGCTCCATGAGCGGGCTCCGAGGGCAGAAACACCCATACATCACATGCTCCTTTGGCCACTCTCACTTTTGTCCTGCTTAACCCCATGGAACACTCCAGGCTTGGGCAGAGGGGCTGGAAAGTTGGGAAAGGCCCTGGGGTGACAGCAGCTGGACACAAGCCGAGGGATGTCCAGGTGGGCAAGAGGCAATGGCCCCTAGGCTGTCCCAGCCAGGGGGCAGTGATTGTCCCCTGTGCTGTCGCTGCTGAGGGACCACCTCAGATCCTGGGGGAAGTTCTGGGCCCCTCACGACAAGGAATTGAGGGGCTGGAGCCAGGGAAGGGAACGGAGCTGGGAAGGGTCTGGAGCCCCAGGAGCAGCTGAGGGAGCTGGGAAAGGGGCTCAGACTGGAGAAAAGGAGGCTCAGGGGGGACCTTGTGGCTCTGCACAACTCCCTGACAGGAGGGGGCAGCCAGGGGTGGGGTCAGGCTCTGCTCCCAGGGAACAGGGACAGGAGGAGAGGGAATGGCCTCAGGCTGGGCCAGGGGAGGCTCAGGGTGGACATCAGCAGGAAATAGAACTTAACTCAAAGGTTAAGTTCTCAAAGGGTGTCTCAAAGGGTGGTGAGATATTGCAATACACTTCCCAGGAAAGTGGGAGTGTCACCATCCCTGGGAGAGTTCCAAAAATGTTTGAATGTGGCATCTGGGGGCCTGATTTAGTAGTGAATATGGCAGTGCTGGGTTAATGCTTGGACTTGATAATCTTAGATGTCTTCTCCAACCCCAACAATTCCTAAAGTCCTGTCTCTTCTGTCTCTCAACACATAGACTTCTGCCTCTCAAAATTTTGGAGGTTATTTCCTTATAGAGATGGCAAGAAAACTTATCACTGCATGCCCCATTTAGCAAACACCTCCCCCTACTTGTTTTCCTGCAGCTTCTCCCAGGTGAGTTTTCCTTCTGCCTATCCAAAATTTATTACTGGGTGAAAAGAAACTCATAGTTTGTGTTTGATGCTCCTGTCCCAGAAAGACTGGCTCCCACTTTTGGTGGCAACATAGTTTGGTACATCAAGATAGGCGAATGACAGCTTCAGTGGCTTCTTTTTATCACAAGTTTTCATCCTTCTCATCGTAAGCTGCTTCTTTTGAAAGAAGTAAAGGGCAAAAAACTAAAGACACATGTTTAAATCCTCCTTAGTTCTGTGTTAATTACTAAGTTTTGCTGCTTTAACTGGAATCACTGTTGGCTACAAGTGAAATAGACAAATCCTTACCCTCAACAGCCAGAGAGACAATGCCCTGTGTGTCCTCCACTCCATACATGACATCGCAGCGATAGACCCCGGCATCACTGGCACGCAGCTTGGAAAAGGTCAGCGAGGCATCCCCAGTCTCCTCAGAGTGGCTCGGGACAGACACCCTGTCCTTGTAGCTTTGACCTATTTTGATGTTGCCATTTTGGGCCACCAGGACCGTGGTTTCCTTGGCGTCCTTCCCGCTTTTGTCCAGTTCCACCTTGGACCATTTGATCCGGAGGTACTCGGCGGCGTAGCTGGAGGATATGGTGGGTGTGGTTGAAAAGAAGCATGGCAGGACTGAAGTTCCAGACAGAGATCCCTTGACCAGGGTTTTTTTTTCTGCTTTAACTAGAAAAAGGGGGAAGATCGCGGAGGGAGAAAGGAGAAATCACATTAGTGTAACAGCAAAATTGGAAAGAGATATATTTAACAGTTAATTAATGATGCACTTGTGTAAAGCCTATGAACCTTAGCTGATGTGGAACAGGACTAGGGAGTATAAGCTAAAAAATAGTTTGTATCAATCTTGGTACATCTTAGGCTGATCAGGGAGCGCATTTCCCTTTGGGAAAATTTCATTCTGACTTATTTTCTCCATCTGTTATGGTCACCAAGTAATCAACCTTTGGAAACTGGTCTGAAATTTTAGGTGACAGATGAACTGTAAGAGCTGTTTCTTCAATTCACAGGAGGAAGAGTACTCTGAGTGAAAGATGATGAGTTACCTCACTGGCCAAAATCCTGAATGCAGGGGAGCTGCTGGAGTTCACACTTTGCCTCACCTCCCAGCAGCTGCTCCTGTCCTCAGAAGGAAACACAGCCCATGGCTTTGCACCCCTGTCACCCCTGACCCCACTGTTCTCTCAGGGGTTAATTCTTTTTATTGCACACGTGCTGAAACAAAAGCCTTTCCAGGGAGAGCCTCCCAAATAGCCACTCTTTCAAAGTTGTTTCCTCGTAGCCTCGGGGCCTTTGACACATTGGAGAAATGAAATATTTCAGGATGTAAAAGCAAAGGAGGAAGTAAAGCACACAGAAAGTCCCTACTTGGCTCAGACTTGACATGATCAGGACTTTTATCACTTTTTATGTCATCTCCAGCTGCAAACATTTCACAGTGAAATGGTTCCATCTGACAATATCCTGAGGCGGAAGTTGACTACTGTTCATCCAAGCTGCACACTGCAGCTGAAGAGAGGGTTTCTGATAGATTTACCTTTCTTCTGTGCTGTTATTTCATCATACATAATGGCTTAATGAAGATTAAAAGCTGATGCACAACAGTACTGATTTTACCTCTTTCACAGTCCTTCACTCTAACATTTTTAAGAGGTAGAACATGGTCATCATTAATTTGAAGGGAGTTAAGACTCAAAGTTTGGATAATGCACCAGCCTTCAATAGAGTGATACATGAAAGAGGAGACAGCAGCACATGAAAATTATCTGTTTATTTATGATAAAAAATATAATCTCTCCATAAAGAGTAGAAGGTTGAGGGATGGAATGAAAGGGTGGGCTGAGGGAGAGAATTAAAGAAAAGAAGAAAAGAAGGAAGAGAAAAAGAGGGGGAAAAGAAAAAAAGAAGAAAGAAAACAGAAAAAAGGTGAAAAAAAAAGAAAACAGAAAAAAAGGAAAATTGCTCATTAACCTGATTATTTTAAACAGAGAGAGATTATTTTCTACAGGAAAACGTATTAATGATATTATCTAAACAGGTTCAGTACAAGAGTTTGATACCCAAGCACTTCAATAATGAAGTACTAACCAGAAAAAGAGAAAAATGGATTGACAGGGAAGACACAGAATTGTGAATGGAAGTTCTCAGGTCCTTTCCATCCATGCTACCAAACTAGAATTCCTTGGCACACAATTCAGACAGAGTCAAGTTGATGGTATCAAAACTGACGAAACCAGAGACCTTTTATATCACCTTTATTTTGTTGCAACTTCATAGAGTTACAGCGGTTAGAGATAAAGAAACAGAATGAATTCTCACTTCTATCAGTTGTGATGGAATTACTGCCAAATTGCACAGGTGGGAGATTAAAATCAGCCTCAAAATATTTGGAATTTATTATGATCTCTTGTCATCTATACACCTTACAGGAACTTTCTTCTCAAATGAAGAATGACTTAATTATAATTATTCTGACTGACAGAATTTTAATAAACTTTTTAAGAACATTGTTTCTGACTATGAGTGATCTGGAATATCAGCGCTGAACCCTGAGGAAATTTCCAGTCTTTAAAATTCGTGTCTTCACATCAGCCAGCTGGAAGTCTTGGCAAACAACACATATCATCTTGATATGCAAACAGATCCAGCCTAAACTGTGATACGTCCCAAAACATGAGATCCTGTGTAGCTGCAGTTCTGTCCAACTTTAGAAAGAATTATAACACACTTTATAAAAAAGTATTTGTTGTGATGAAGGGAGGGAAGAAGGAGGAGACAAGAAGAACAAGGAGGAGGAGGAGGAGGAAGAGAAGGAGAAAGGAGGATGAGGAAGTTTTTCCCTACTGAAAAAAAATATTTGGCTGACATAATTTCTGAAATACAAAATTAAGTGATGTTCCTGCACAATTCCAAAAAGCTTGATTTCTTGCAGCAAGACCAAATTAGTTGGTCTAGCAGAATTTACTGACCAGTACAGAAGCTATCACTATCTTATATTAATCCATATAGCCCCTTTTTTCCCTTTTGCATTTTTGCTAAGCTTATATTCCATGTCAGCCCCTATCAATGGGATGTGATAAACCAATGACACACAGCTGGATATCTTCCTTTTGAGGTGAGGAAAGGAATTCTTGCTTGAGAACAAAGGCTTTCTCTAGAATGTGTACATTTGTTCTGTGGTAAACGTTACAAAATTCTTAAAGTAGGAGCCTAGCTAATTTTTTAAAAGGACAGAATTCTGCCCTTCTGTATCACATTAACTACAATGACCAGGCCAACAGGTCTGCAGTGGACAAGGAGTCTGAAGAAAAAAATTGCCCTGCATAGTGTGACTCTTCTTAGAGGAGTGAATTTGTCACATAACTTAGTGTAACTGAACAGAATGTTGCTACTGACTATGCAGATAAATCCCACATGCTTAAAGAATAAAATATTCTATTTATTTTTAGCTAAATTTATGAGGAAAAAAAAGAAAAAAGCTGCATCTCATTTTTCAGTTCATCAACAACCTGCTGGGACATATGGTATATTGCCCTGTCTAGCAGCAGAAATAGAAGGGATCAGTGAAATTATGTGTTTTGTCAATCCAGCTACTAGCACTGAGCCTAAGAGAAGCCTTTTCATTAACCACAAGTCTTTTAGTGACGATAATGAATTAAAATGAGCAAAACTTGTAGGAAACACTGACAGGTAATGGACTGAGACCCTCCCTGAGTCCTTTACCAAGTGGTTTGTGGTCTGAGCAAGCAGAATAAGAGAAGGAGATGCAGAGTGATGAAGAACTACTTTTACAGTCTGAAAGACACTCACAAGGAGCCAGGCAAATGTAAATCTCAGCTGCAGAACTCAACTAAACAGCCGCCCAAAACAGGTAGGAAAACCTCAAGCTTTGATTATAAACACAAGGTCCAGCTTGTAAACCACAACATCCTCACACCAGCTAGTTGTAAGTAAATGCCACACTAGCAGTAGGCATCAGCCTTGATTGTGAGCATTAATTATGTCATTAATCCTTCACATGCAGGGAGAAAACAGCCAAGGTGACCCATCAGGTCACACCTCATTTCCTGCTGCCTTCCTGACACACACCTGAGAATTCGGAGTCTTAGACAAGCTGTGCAGGGCCATTCTCAATCTGCCCTCAAAGGAAAAAGCACTTTTGTGGCTACATAAAAACTAACGGGCTCACCATGGTATTTATGAATGTGACCACTCATAAAGATGAGCATGGAAGAGAAAACAGAGACAGGAATAGTGATAAGTGTTTCATAAAAGATTTAAAGCCTTCAATTTTATATCTACATACAGGATTTAAAAAGAAAAGGTTGAAACTTGGGGTGTCTATCTCTCAGAATGCTGAGATATATTCAATTTTTAGAGTATTTTTAAATAAAAGCCATACTTATAAATATTACGTGTAGTCTTCTAACGCTCATCCTTGAAAATATTATTACATCAACTGACTTTTCTACAAAAGGTAAGGACATGAGTTGATCCCACAGATTCTTTGAGATCATGAATTAGATCAGTTCATGAAAAAGGAAAACTTTTTTGTCCTTGTCTTCCTCACCATGGCCATAGTTTGAACTTGGTTAAGACTCTGTAGGGCAAAAGAATGGCCCCCAATTTATGAAGCAAACCCCACAAAGTTCACGGTGTGTTCTAGGAACACCAGGGTCTTTCTGAATTTATTTGAAAAAATTTGGGCAAAGAAGGATGGGCAACAGCCTTGTCTACATTCCAAAGAATGGGATGTTCATAAAGAACTTGCTTAATTACCAAAAATTCTACTCTGGAAATAAGATGAGCCATTTAATATGTAATAAAAGGTGAAGAAGGTGAGGTGACATCTAAAGAGGCCATCCTGTGTTCTACAACTCCAAGGATCCATTTGACTCCTGCCTCTCAAGGGCAGTATAGTGTTACCCTCTCAATCCCTGTATCCCTGAATTTTGCATTTGTGCAAGGCAGTGAGGCAGGTCTGTGGTCTGATCCAGACCTTTCTTCCTTATAGCCAATCTAAACCTATTCTCCTATTTTTTAATTGGTTCCACTAAAGAACCAGTCCTTTTCTTTATCATTCAGGACTACCTAAAGACATTACTAGCAAGAGTGTTCAAGCTGGCTGGAAAAAAGAAAAGGCTAAAATCAGTTTGACGAGTTCCTGGAAAGAAGGGGGAAAGAAAATAAAGAAGAATCTTGCTTTGACACATGGGAAAGCTGCTTTCCTAATTTTGTGAGCCTACAGCAGCTATTGGGGTATTTTCCTTACTGAAGGCTTGACCCAAACTTTCAAATAACCATGGCAACCACACGGTTTTAGCATGCAATCACCAAGAGGTAGTAAAGGCTCCTTCTTTTCCACCCAAACCTGCAGCTGCCCTGACACATCCTTGCTCCAGACACAGCAGCCAAGGAACCTGCCCCAGCTTAGCTTATGGCAGGCCAGGCACAACATATATAAATCATCAAGGCTTTGAGGAGGACACAGAAACAAAATCAGTGACATGGTGCAGCACGGCAAAGGCAAAGAAAGCCAATTTCATGAGTTTGGGCTGTTTCCCCAGTCCTGTAAAATGCCCTACCAACTGCATCACTAAATTAATTTTAATGGATGGTTCTATGTACAGCAGACTTACCTTTAGGTAGCATATATGTTATAACTAACGTAGAGTACATCCATAAGATACTTTTTATACTTAACAACATCTTGACCTAGAAAAGAAGAACATAGGAGTAAGTAGTGTAAGGAGCAAGTAGAGGAAATGTGTCCTTAGCAAATGTAACTAAGCACACCAATATTTATCACTGGTATCAGGAGGAGTCCTTCCTGCTTTCAGGGCATCCTCATTTAACAATTTATGGTGGAGATTTGTTTTAGTGATTATGAATCTCCATGGAATACAGATTTATAATGGATTTCAGGTTGTTGAGCCCTGAGTGATTGTCAGACATGTCAGTTCCCTTTGGGTTAGGTTCTCACTTCCCTTTACAGGCTGCACCTTCCAACAGCTGGAAAGCTCTTCACATGTACCACATGTACACAATAATAAATTGCATGTTCACAGTAGTATTTCTCAATTTTCATTTCAGTTCATAGTTACACATGTTGAACCTGTAAATATCCCCAAATTTACAAAAGCATTGCAAGACACACAAACACCAATGATTACAAAGAGTTTATAAACAGTCCCTCATCCATATAATCACACACATGTACTATGAACATCCCAATACAAGAAATTACTTTCAGCAGCAGTTTGTCAAAACACTGACAGACTTTTATCATGACCTTGATTTTATCATGACCTGATATTGTTGCAAAATCTGCTACCTGGGCTCTTCACTTGGACAAGTAACCAAGCTGACAGTTTTTTCCTGTTCAAGAGAGATCACAGTTGAACTGCCTTAAGGATCAGTGAAGCAGAGATTTAATAGACCTGTCTGTGTTATAACTGTGGAATCTGCACTGCACGCAAGTACAGCTTAAAACTTCCACTTTTAAAAACTCCACAGGCTGCACTGAACATGACAGCAAAGACACACTGAGAGGCAACTTCAGAAAACTCCTGGTGACGTGTTCAACCTCAGGACAGCTCTCTCCACAGCTCACAGCTGCAGCCCAAACTCCACAGGAGTCTGTGTGAACTGGCACACATCCTGTAACGTCTGAGCAGCACGGGAAAGACGCAAAACATCTCCAACCAAGCCTTTCCAGTGAGGCAAGCTAAAAATTCCCACCCAACAGGGCTGAAAACCCCAGAGCCTTTCATTCGCTGTATATGGATGGCCAGAGCCAGCTGGTTGCACTGGGAAACATGTGCTACAACCTATTCCCTGGGCGTGGAGAGAGAAATGCAGCTGCTTTCCGCAGAGCAGGCTGCACGCTGCCAAGGACGCCCCTTCTCTGCTACAGCCATACAGGACAGCCAAGTATAGAGTGTGATATCACTTATTTTGCAGCATGAACCTCATGGAATTTGCACTTTTCATGACTAAGTCCTGAATGAGAACCGGGACTTCGTTCAGTTGAAGCCCTACATGCCATAAAACTTCTTCTGAAGACCCTAACACATACCCCCAACACCACCCAGCCAGACTTCTATCTCTTTCTACACTTACTTACACAAACCAAGCTGAATGTGAAGAAAACAAAAGTGACTATTTATTAGGTAATTTTAAAATCCTACACTGTGCCCTGATACACACTCCCTGTAGAAGGTTGTTATGAGTGAGGAGGTTGCACAAGATCAGAGCTGCAGACATCAAAGTCCCTTAAATGCAATGGACCAGCTCTGAAATAGTCACATGCTTGCTTAGATAAACACTTAAGTGATCCTCATTATTACACAACAATTAAAAGAAAAAGTGATGTCAGTCTGAGCCTACAGATGTGCAGAAAGACCTTCAAACAGCCCTTGTATCCCAAAAATGCTGGAAGCCTCAAGCACCAAAACCACTGCAGTGAAGTTCCTACAGTAACACAAGAGCTTTGATGAGAGCACGAAAAGAAGACAGAATTTTCCACCTTCCAAGGTGCTGAGTGAAGGACCTGCCTGCAAGACAAAGTTCTGGCCCCTGTGAGAGCTGAGTGGCTCCAGACCTTCTGAGATGTTCTGCCCATATGTGCTCCCATGCGTCACATGCTGGCCACATCCACAGCGAAGACGAGGTCCAGAACAGAATGTTCACAAGTTTAGCTCTCCATGTTTACCCATGAGTTTTATCTCCCTCCTTCCCCTGAAGGCAACCTTGCCTTTTGGGACCAGAATCAAGGGAATCAAAGAAACTGGACAAGAAAAAGAACAAAGTATTTTCTTTTTCCTGGCAATGGGGCGTTGCATCTAAACAGGGCTGGTTGCATTTTGCAAGCACCACCTTGCTCACTTCCCTGACTCTGACCTGGCGTACCTGGGTGCCTGGCATGTGCCAGTGGAAGCCTGTTGCCCTTGGAAGTTCATTGCAATTGCTGTCATAACACAACTGCTTCCATGTTTGGTAAGAACACAAACGCTGGTGCTACACTTCCAGTCACCAAACACAACGCACACACCCCCACAGTGACATGAAAACAAAAAGGCAACTGTGAAAGGGCAATTTTCAAAGTATCCATGGGAACAGAAGAGAACATTCGTGGCTGTGATGGCTCCTTAGCCTTTTACTGAGTAGGGCAGCAATTACACTTGCTGTACCAAAGGCTTGGATAGCTCCAAAAAATTGCATTGTTTGAGCACGAAGCTTAAAATGAGACATTTGCCAAAAATCCCTACTTGACTCTTGGAAAACCATCTCCTGACTTCTCATAAATCTTCTTTACCCTGAAATGCTCACACAAGCAATGAAAAACCCTGGAGAATGGTCTGACTTTCAGCCCTTAGGGTCAGAAGTGCTACTCCCACATAACCCTCTATGGTTGAGGGTTGGTTTTCATGCTCCAGGCCTTGGTGGCTTCCCATAAACACTCCTGGGTTGCCGAGTGCTGCTCCACTGCAGCTGCCAGAATTAAATGTGTAATTACCCCTGTCACCCTCTCCAAACACACAGACCATAACAGCAGCACCTTGCTCATGCCCCACAGGGCAGCCTGGCTTAGGAGGAAACAGAGCTCTGCAGACCTGGTGCCAAAAATCCTCCTCAGGACCCACAGGTAAGGCAGATGCTGCTGCTTACACCTCACCCCAGTTCCTGCCCACATTTCCAGGCTCTTGGATGTGACTGCTCCTGCCTCCTGCCCTTCTGCTGGTAGAAGCTGTAGTGGACTATGCTCCCTTGAAGCCTCCAGAGTGAAGTCCCTGCTCCAAAACAGGTTTGTGTTTCCCATTCCCACACTCTGTACCTCACAGTCTGCTGTCTGGCTGCAGTACTGCCCCTACGTTCACTGCAATTAGCCAAAATCCATCTAACCATACCTTTTTCCACAAGATTTTTTTCCCCTTGGTGTCACTACACCCATAGTAAAAGAAATCCATAACACCATGGACACAGTGAGCAAATCTTGCCAACTCAAGCTGCAAGACTTGAGTAAGTGTTTAATTTCCACCTTCTGCTAAAAAAGTACCTCACTTGACGTGACCAAACTTAGGTTGCCTTCTGGCTGGTTTCCATCTGGGCTGATCCATTTTATTAGGAGCTACTACAGGCAGAGGGACCTACAACAGGAATCTGTATTACATTTTTAAATGGGATGCAGCCCTGAGTGTAGCATCTTTTAACCAAAAGATGCCAACATCCTGGAAAACTTCACATCTTTAAAAACTAGCAGCAGGGGTTCTCCCTGTGGGGAAAGAGCACAGCTCCTATTTTTGCAGGCACTGCTACCTTCCCTTACTACAGCAAAAACTCATAGGAGCACTAAGTTCTGACCAAATTCCAGCTTGTGTTTAGTTTGCAGTGTAAGCTTGATCTCACACCAATGCTATTTTAATTTAACCAGATGGGAGAACATCATGTCTCTGTTTAAAACTCCAGGTTCAAAAACTGAGTTGTCCTGGTGTGGAACAGACTAAAGCTTAGCATCCAAAAATACTCCCCAGTTTCTCTGAAGCTGAGACAAAGAGAAATTAGCTATTTTCACAGAGGTAAAAATGTCTCTAAAACCTGCAGCTTCTCAGGTCATACTGAGATTGGTTATGCACATGGCTCTACAGCTGCATTGTGAAATCTGGATATGTTTCTTAAACATGTAAAAAGCAGCCTCTGCCCATCTGACCCTCATAGTGAAAGTCAGAATGACATAAAAGATTAAAAGAAAAAAAAAAAACAGAGGGTAGAACCCAACACAACCCAGCACTAGAGAAGAAAAGGAAGACTGCTCATAACTAATGGGTAAAACAGTAAATTACAGTTTCCAGTGAAAACCCAACAAGCTGGAAATGACGAATCCCAGTCATAGCACATCCCTTGCTATCTTCCAAGCTCTGAAAACTTCACAGCTGCCATCCTTCCTCAAATTCTGCACTTCCACACATTCTGCACTTTCTTTTGCTTCGGCAGTCCTTTGATCCTGGTACTCCACCTGACTGTTAATTGCTGACATGTATCCACCTCACCGTCAGCGCTGCCTAATTAACTTTACCAACCTCACATCTCTGTCACGTGATTAATTAGCCCACTGTGCCAACACATGGTGCATCAGCCTGCACCTGATTCATCAGTGGCCTCTGCTTGGCCTGTTATCCCTTGGAAAGGCCTCCCAAGGCTTCAGAGAAGGTCTTTGGGGTGTCTGCATCACCCCTTCCTCATCACCTCCAGCAGCTGTGGGGGGAAGCCCCTCCAGGCTGAGCCCCTGCAGGATGGAGCACAGACAGGTGCAGTGACCAGAGCCCAGCGTGTCCTGGCGCTCCTGGCTGCAGCAGCTGCTGCCTCGGGACATCCCTCACAGCCCCGTGCTTTCACGCCAGGAGCAGCTCCAGGCTCTGGGACAGCCACGCAGAGACACAGTGGAAAACTGCCAGAGGCAGCATGTGGAGGAGCAATGAGCACACTCTACTCCTTCTGCATCACCCCAGCTCCACCTTCTCACTCCTGCCTTCCAGAAGCATTGAATATCCTGAGCTGGGTACACAGGGATCACCCAGTCGAGCTCCTTGCCCTGCACAGGACACTGACAAGCCTGAGAGCACTGCCAGAGTGCACCTTGACCTGTCAGGCTTGGTGCCCTGATGAGCTTGTTCCAGGAGAACTGAGGGTCTTTCCTGCCCACCTCTCTCAAGCACCCACACTGGTGCAGGGAGCAAGAGGTGGAAACGGTGCGAAGGTGTCACTCATGGCACCCACAGGCGTAACTCTGCACTGCCATCATGGGGTTAGGTACCAGTGGTCCCCTGTGGGCTCCAACAGGGGCTTCTCAGAGTCTCTTGGGATTCACCCAGCGCCACTGCTGGGCACAAGGGTGGCTGTGGGTGTTCTCACCTCACTCTGCCATCCCCACAGCCCCAGTCCCACCTCACAGCTCCAGCCCGGGCACTGAGGGGCTGCCCAGAGTCGAACATGCTCCAGTCCCACCCCACTCTCCAACACTGCCCATCAGGCAGCTCCTGTGACACAGAATCACAGACTCACAGAATGGTTTGGGTTGGAAGGGACCTTAAGGACCACCCAGTGCCTCTCCTGCCATGGCAGGGACACCTTCCACTGTCCCAGGCTGCTCCAAGCCCCAGTGTCCAGCCTGGCCTTGGACACTGCCAGGGATCCAGGGGCAGCCACAGCTTCTCTGGGCACCCTGTGCCAGGGCCTCCCCACCCTCCCAGGGAACAATTCCATCCCAATATCCCATCCATCCCTGCCCTCTGGCACTGGGAGCCATTCCCTGTGTCCTGTCCCTCCAGCCCTTGGCAATTGTCTTCTCTCCATCTTTCCTGCAGCTCCTTCAGGCCCTGTAAGGCCACAGTGAGGTCACCCCAAAGCTTCTCCTCTGCATGTGAACAATGCCAGCTCTGCCAGCTTTTCCTCCCAGCAGAGCTGCTCCATCCCTCTGCTCATCCTGGAGCCTCCTCTGTGGTCACTCCTTGTGCAGAGAACTCCCAGGGTAGGATGGAGAGTGCGAGGAACAGCGGCGACAGCGCTTTTTTCGAGAGGGCGTTGGGTTTTTAAAATTATTTTATTACGGCGGTGATTTGAGAGAATTTGGCCTTTTTTTCCCCTCACGGTGACCGGCCCGGAGCCCTCTGGCGGGAAACCGGCGGCCGCGGGAGCTGCCATGCCCCCGCTCGCCGCCCGGGGGCGCCGCGGGGCCGCCGCCGCACCCGCCCCGTTCCTCGACAGCGGCCGCGCCCCCGGGCCGGGATCGGTCCCACGACCCCACAGCAGGACGGAACCCGCCACCCCAAAACTACGACCAAACCCGCGACCGCCCGGCGGGCACACCACACGGAGACCCCCAAAGCCCAGCCCTGCCACAGCGTCCCCCCGCCCCGGCAGCGCGGAACCGCGCCCGCCCCGTCCCGGGCTCGCCCCGCCGAGCCTCGCTCGCTCCTTGTGGGGGAGGAAACTTCTCCTTTCGCTCAGACCGAACGTGAAAAAAAAACCAAAAAAAATACAATAAATGAAAAAGACGCGGCAATAAAGGCAATCTCTGAACCCACCCAACATTTACGCTCTCCCATCCTGGGATGGGTTTTTGGGGGGTTTTTTTTGTTGTTGTTTTTTTGATGTTTGGTTGGGTTTTTTTTTCTTTTTTTGCAGAGCGTTTCAACGCTCACGCCTCAACAAAAAAGAGGGGGAGAAGAAAAGGGAGGGAAAGGTGGAGGGAGGAGGAGAAAAGGGAGGGAAAGGGGAAGGAAAGGGGGGAAAAAAGGGAGGCAAAGGGAAAAAAGGGGAAAGGAGGAAAAAGGGAGGTACAGGGCAAAAAGGGGAAGGAGGGGGTAAAAACGGGTGGGGAAAGGGAAGAAGGCGGAGGGGGGAGGAAACAAAAAGAAGGGAAAAAAGGAAAAGGGTAAAGAGGGAAGGAGAAGCGAAAAGGGGGAAGAGGAAAGAAGGGAGGAAGGACGGAGAAAGGGAAAGGAGGAAAAAGAGGAAGGAAGAGAATGGGGAAAGGGAGAAAAACCGAGGGGATTGGGTGATAAAAAGGGAGAAGGGGAAAAGAGGGAAAAAAAAGAGAGAAAAAAAAAAAGAAAAGAAAAAAGAAAGCCATCGGGGCTTAATCCAGAGAGCCGGTGCGTGGAGGGAGGGAGAAGGGGTGGCCGGGAGGACGTGACCAGGGGGACAATGAGGGCCGGCCCCGGCCCCCTCCCGCTCCCGCTGCCCCTTTGTGTGGGGACGGTGCCGGGGCTGGCCGAGGCTGCCCGCGGTCCCGCCGCTGCCGTCCCCGCACACACCCACCCACACACCCGCTCCTTCCCGCCGTCGGAACTCCCTCTGCCTGCCCTCCACCGAGCTCTCACTTTTCCTTTGTAACACAAAGGCGACATCGCGGACAGCCCAGGGGGAAGGCAAAGCCCGTGCCCCAGAAACTGGACGTGGGTGTAAGAGAGGGGCGTTTTGCTCCGCTGACCTTGCGATCCTCCTCCTCCTCCTCACCCACCGCCCCCCTTTTCGCGGAGAAAATGTGGCTCAGGGCACGCTGCTCTCCGGCTCCTCCGGAGAGATGCTGAGCACCTTAGAGCCGCTCTGCCCTGCGGAGCAGCTTTCCAGGAACATCAGGGGAAGGGATTGGAGAGGGAAAAAAAAAAAAAAAAAAGGGGGGGATGTGGGGGGCACACAGGAGGACACAGAGCACACACGCTTTTCCCAGTGCTGGAAAACTGGTGGCCGGGGGGAAAGGTCCACCAGTCGCTCCTGCCACACGGGCGCTTTGTGTACTTAACACCCGTAAGAAACAGCTTCCTCCCGTCTCCCTCCGGAGCCCCATCGCACGCCAAGGTGGGGCTCTACCTTTCCAGCCATCCAAACCACCAGCACCGAGCACTTCTGTTAGGGCTCCCACCCCAAAATCTTCAGTTCCATAGTTTTCTTTGTTCTCCTCTTTGCACTGATTTTTTTCTTTTTTTTTTTTTTTTTTTTTTTTTTTTTTTTTTTTTTTTTTTTTTTTTTTTTTTTTTTGTGGGTTCCCGAGCATCCTCTCCTCTTCCCCCGCGTGCTGTTGAACTTACCCCAGGTAGTTTAAATTCACCAATCATCGCTATTCCCTCCCGCTTAAGATTTGTAGTTCAAACTCTTTGTTGGCGAACCAGTAAAACCATTGTTTTAAATCTTAGACTAGGTGTTTGCTGGCACTCATATATAAAGAAAAAGGGGGAAAAAGAAAAAAAAAAACACTAAAAACCAACCCGCAATAAAAGTTATAGTTACCTTAAAAGGTAGCGTATTGCAGAGATCGCAAAAAATCACAACGTGGTGGCTGGGCTAGTCCAGAGATCCCAGTGGCCGCATGAAAGAGTAAATCCCCTCGTTAGTGCTGGAAGGAGCCGGTGGTTCCGGGGTCTCCCCTTGTGCCGGAGCTCGGTCTCCCGTCCTTCCCTCGCTTCCCGCCGGCGAGCACCTGACTCCGAGCGGCGGAGCCGGGACCGAGCAGTGGGCAAAGGGAGCGAGCCTGCAAGTTCAAATGCGAGCCTCAGCCACCCATCATTATTATATCGTTGTACCGTCAGCGCTGCAGAGGAGGGGCGCTGGCTCGGGGAGAGGAGGGTTCACAAGCTCTGCGAGAGCCTCCTTGCAATTTCCAAAGCTCCCGCAGCTGCTGGGCGCAGGAGAGCCCCCAGCGCCTCCCTCCGCGGAGCGGGGCCCCCCCGCCCCCGGCCCGGCCCGGCCGCCCCCTCGGGGCACCCCCCGGCCCCCAGACCCGGAGCGGGACCCGCAGCGCGGTGCGGCGGGACGGGTCCCTCCGCTCGCCCGGCACCAGCCCTCCGGAGAGGGGCAGGCGGGTGCGAGAGGAGCATTGTTCCCCAATTAGACAATTAACCAGGAAGAGAATGGAGAGACCTCCTCCACCCTGGCTCCCGAAGCCGGTTGAAATGGGGAAAGTGACTGGGACCGAAATGCCTTTTTTCCCCTTTGCCTCCCCAGTCTCAGCGGAGGTTGCAATGAAAGAATATATTGGTGCTAGTTCCAAACTTCCCCTGCCGATGCCAATTCACAGGCAGCCTCACATCGGCAGCCGCCCGAGCCAAGCTTCTCCACCCATGCATCTCCAGCCACTTTTTTTCTTTTTTTTTTTCCTTTTTTTTTTTTTAAAGATTAGACTCTGCAAATGCTGTCCAAACCTCTCTGAGATGAAGTCATAAGCAAAACTCTAAAACACCCTTTTACAGGGGATGTTCACCAGTTAATAAAGGGTCTGCTGTGCTCTCCAGGCAGCCCCCATCCCAAAATGTACCTATCTCAGTATGTGGGAGACATTTAAGGCACCTTCATCAGGCACAAAATGCTGGCAAGAGCAGTGCCTCTGGCGTGCTTGCTCTCAGAGGAGCAGATGCCAGAAGTCCCCCTCCTCCAGGAAGATGTAAAGATGGAGCCAGAAAAGAAAAGCCTGGAGAAATAGGTGTGTCTGCAGTGCTCTGGGCACGTTTTTGGCAGCCCCAGGTACAACTACTAGGAAGAGGCAGAAGAGTTTTCCTTCAGCTCCTCTCACTGTTACTGTTCCAGCTGCTGTGTCCCCAGAGTTACACTGACAGAGGATTTTAGACAAGCCCAGAGCCCTTGTTTCCAAAGACAGACCTCAGTGCCAAGTTGGAGGGGCGGGAAGTAGAAGAGATGACAGCCAAGCAGGGAGAAATGGAGACCTGGAGGCTTAAACCAGATCGACTTTGTATGAGCTCTAGCCTGGGTAAACGGAGCTGGAGCACTGCGTGAAATCCTTATCTCAGCTTGCTGAGCTTGTTTGTTTTTCCTCCTTACATAGAATAAATACACAATTGCTTACTTGGGATGTTGGAGAGAGGCTTCTCTGCCACTACTGCCCCCTCCCAGCAGCACCAGTCCCCCCAGTTCCTCGTGCCTGGGTCAGTCCCTGCACGTCGTTCGTGCCTCCTGAGCACTGCCACACCTAAACACGCCAGACCTGCCCCACACGGGGACAAGGTTTCTCAGTCCTTGAACCTCGTGCATCAGAAGAGTTGACAGGAATACAACACTCCGCTTACAAACAGGCACTATAAAGAGCTGTGGTCACGTTTCTGAGGGTGTTTGATGCAAATTCACGCAGAGGCTTTTCAGTTCCTGTTTTTGGTAGCCTTGCCCACCTCGCCATATGCAGTGTCACTGCTGAGGCAGTGCACACTTCCTCTGCACAGAGTTGTGAGAAAAGGAGGATACTGACGTTGAATCTCTCCAACCCTGGTTCAAACAAGCCTCTTCTGCCCCCCCCCCTCCCCCCCACTCCCGCAGACATAAGGGGGTTGTGTGAGACACACAGTGAGGGCACTGTTCCCTCTCCCCATACAATCTCAGCCCTCTCAGGCTGCAGACAAACCCTTAGCAGACATACGCATAAGGTAGGAATGTCTCTGGCCCATTCCCTTTTCTGGATGAAGAGGTGGGAGACCATCCTGCCACCATCCCAGCCTCTGGAACGGAGAGCAGGACATACCCCATGGCATTGGGTATGTCCCTGTGTCCAAGTCACCCTCCAGGACAAACAAGGGGCTTCTAAATGACCAGGCACCATAGCCAAGCTGCCCCTCCAGCCTTCACTGGCCCCAGCTTTCCAGCTTCACCTGTTCCTCCTCCACTCCGTGCCTTGGCTTCAGGTGGGAGGGGTGACATTCAACAGAGTACGAGCCACCTCTGCAGCCCTGATCTTGCTTCTTCATCACCCCCTTGACCCTTGTCCATTGAAGACTGAACAAATGCTCCTGGCAAAGGATGGGAAGAGGAGAGGGTGACTGCTGCCCTTGCCCTGTGGAGATCCTTGCTCTGCTCTGGAACATCCTCTCACAGCTGTGGCTGCAACAGCACAACTCCACGAGGGGAAGCTGCAGCTTTCTGCTCCCACTGGGGCACCCGCTGTGTTGGGGGTTCAGCTGAAGCACTGACCAGCCCTCCAGATGGGGAGATACTGAGCCTGGCCAAAAATCTGAGCAGGGAGTAGGGCCGGGGGTAGCGCTGCTCTCTGCCCGAGAAGCACCAGCAAGAAGCAACCAGTAGTTACAGCCCGGGACTAACCAGCCTCGGGTCGGCTCGCTGCTGGCACCTCTTTTTTCTTTTCCACGATGGGAAAGAAAATAGATTCTAAAAAAAAAAAAAAAAAAAAAAAAAAAAAAAAAAAAGACCCTTCCCCCCTCCCCTTCCCTCTGCCACCGCCCGATTGCCGGAGCCCTGATGGGAACCGGCCGGCCAAAGCCGCTCAGTCTCGGAGCTGGGAAGAAAGCGGAGGATGCAGAAGCCACCCCCTTCCCCCTCCTCCGCAGCCCGCTCCCCGCCTTCCTCCTGCTCCTCCTCCTCCTCCTCTTCCTCCTCTCCGCCCGGCGCGGAGCTCCCGGAGCCCCCGCGGAGCCTCGGGGCCCCGGGGCTGGAGGCGCGGAGTCTCCCCTTCCTCACAAGAAGAGGAGGCGGGCGGGGGGCTCCGCGCTCCCCCCAGCCCTTTCCGCGGTGGGATGGAGGTTTCTGGGCACGGGGGACCTTCGGGGCTGGCCAGACAAAGGCACAGGCGGAGGTGGTCGCAGGGCTTCTGCAGGGCTGGGAAGGGAGGAATGAGGAACTCCTGGGCATCGCCAGGGAGAGAAAACCCCGGAGGAAGGAGGGCGTGTTTCACCGGAGACCCTCGGGGCTTTTCAGGATGACTGGGGAAAGTGAAGAGCGGATCGAGCTGGAAAAACAGGCCGCTGCAACCCCTCGGTGTTTTCATCCCACTTTATTTAACCCTCCCCACCTTCCTCGGGAGCCAAGGTTTCTACACTGAACCAAAAAGCTGTCCAGAAAGGGGATCTCCTTTCCTCCTCTTGGAGACCACGCAAACTGCCTCCATGGGTTATGTCAGCAGCCTGAAACGTTGTCTGATTTACTGTGAATGTCAGATATTTTTCTTTGTAAATATTTTAGGCAAAGTAGAAACAGTAAACCTTTGCTTAGGCTGCCAAAGTCTCCCATGACAAATCATTGTTTTCAGATGTTCGGATTTGTGTGAGAAAACCCAACAAAAGGGAAAATGTTTGGGCTTTGTCTCCATCCTAAAGCAATATCACTCGAGAAAAAAAAAATAAGCCTCCCAGCTACATCGTAGTCCAGAGATGAAGAAAAATACTATTTTCATTACACACTTCTTAAGCACAGGTTTTATGTTACTGACTCAACAATGATTATCATTTTAAATGTGAAACACAGGCCCTAAATGGTTCTTTATGAGAAACCATTGTTTTAAAATATCTGAAATTAATTAGACCATGGCTACAGCCAATGTGCAAATATCAAACTGAACATCTGTGGGAAAAAAAAAAAAGCTTCCCGTCACTTGAAAGAATATTGTGGATCTGAAACACAGTCTCTCAAGGAAAAATTAATTTGTCTGGCACAGGTTCTCCTAAGCCATTTTTCGTGGCTTCACAATCACCTTTTCTTTGTCTCTCCTGTGCTGTTTTCCCTCCTGAGCTGCTGTGTGTGAAAAAACCTTATGTAAAAGTGAAGGAAATAATTAGTATAATTTAGATGTCAGTTCGAGCAAAATCAAATATCCTTTCAAAGTTATTCTACCTGGTCAGAGGCTCTGAAGGTCCAACTGCCCACTCCCATCTGCTTGCAAAGGGTGGTGCCATGGCAGCTGTGCTGAAAACGAGTCCATTGGCCCAAATTTCCTCTCATGAGTACATCCTATATGTAGGCTGCTTCCTTATTCTGCACTGATTCAGTTATCTAAACCCAAATGTGTTTTCAGTAACCACAAAATCTCCCAAAACAATGGACTTTTTGCGAGTTCTCAGATTCCATGTTTAAGAAAAGCTTTTTTCCCCAGCACTTCTCTTTCCTACACTTCAAGTGAAATATGTTTTCAGAGGCAAAAAAACTCTCCAAAGGATTCAGGCTTAGCAGCAGTGGTAACCATAGTGTACACAAGCACTTTCTCAAACAAAACACTTGATGGCTTATGTCAATGTTTCTTTTGTGGCAAAACCCTTCTCCACCTATTTTTTACTCCATATTTCTTCAGTGGAGGGGAGAGTGCTCAGCTATGAGAAACCATGAATAGAGTATTTCATTTGGTAGCAGAACAAGCCACAATTGATGGTTAGGTATTATTTCTGCATTAAATGTAATGATGCAGACACGGCACTATCTGCACTGAGATAGCTGGTTTCCAGGACAGGATTTATCAGGAGAAGGTCCAGGCTTTCAGCAGCACTGGATGATGATGGCAAAGGCAATGATGTTTTCCTCCTGTGTTCTGATGCTGCCTTCTGTTCTGACTCAGTGTTTCTGCCTTGACTCCAAGGACAAGGGGCCAGGCTGGGATGTTTTATGTTTCCATGGCTAATCCCCCCAAAAGCTGTGTCAAGAAGCTGGTGGTGTTTGGTTCTGGCTGGTGTGAGTATCAGACTGTATCTCCAGGTCAGGCTGAAAGACCAGCCTGCTTCCCACAGCCAGGCCTAGCTCCTCAAAGAATGGCTGCTTTGTGATTTTGGGGAGGAGTGTTCAGTGTGGGCAGGTCACCACCAAGGTCCTTCTCGGGGCTGAACCCTGCGAGGACCAAACACAGCACAAGGCAAGCAAGGGGGAAAGAAACTAAGAAACTTTATCAGCACAGGGTGGCCTGAGCCATAGTCAAGTGTTGTGCTAATCCGTGCTGTCCTGGGCTTCCTCTGATAAACTCCATCCTGGGCATGCATTATTTTTGTTTTGATAACTCCGTGGCTGCATCATAAGCTTGAGTGCAGAAGTAATCCTGAATAATCAAATGTGGGTTTGTTCTCTTACTGTTACCAAAAGAAACGAGCCTTTCATACTTTTTTTTTTTTTATTTTTATTTTTCCTCTTTATGATACGAAGGTACCACCATTGTGCAAAAAATAAACTCGCTGGGTCTGGTTCCACACTGATAGAGCAAACTCTTGAAATGGATTAAGAGAGATTTTCTTAACTAATCTCTTCTTCCTGGGCCTTCTCATCCTTGGCTAAAGCAATAATAAACATTCGCAATGTGATTAATCCAAAACCTACTGAAGTCACTGGAAAGACCCTGCTGACTCCACAAGTGTCAGTCAGCAGTTTCTTCTCCTTGGCTATGTGTGTGAAGGGGAAGCAAAGAAATTAAATCGATCAAGAACACCCTAAAAAGTGGAGGAAGGGGAGAGTTTAGGCATTTTCTTTGCCCTCCACCATGCAGGAAAATCTCTGCTTCTCTTCTCCGGGCACTCCTTTTTGCAGATCAAAGTAGAAAGGTGGAAATCTTGGAGGCTGTTAGCAGGCAAGGAAAGACGAAAACTTTCATGGCTACAGGAAGAGTCATAGCCCACCTTGAGTAAAAGAGTGTAAATTTGGGTTGAGAGACCTGATCCTGTACTGGCATTTTATGACTTTTGATTGGCTCTCAGACGTGTCCAAGATAACACCTACCATAATGTCCTTTAAAAGAAACAAAATAATGTATAAATAAAAAAAAAAATTGCCTGGGGATGTCTGCAAATATGTCTTGCACAATTTATAAGACTCTTAGGATAGCTGTAAACAGTTGACCCCAAAAACTTATCACTTCCTACAAAGGAAATGGTAATTTTTTGTTCAGTGGGGAAAGTATGGGTATAAAAGCAGAGAGAAAAATTCAGTCCCTCTCTGTTGAAAACTACCATCCTTTGTTGAATAATCTCTGATTTTTAATGATTTTTTTTTAGTTTTTTGAAGGCCTCAAATAAGGAAATTTAACACTCACGAAGCTCATTTGAGTTTTACACAGAACATGAATTGTGGTGGGAGCAGAAAAAAGTCTGGAAAGAGGAAGTGACTTTGCCCTGAAGACCCAAACACCAAATAAAAATAATCAGAGTCAGGAAAAAATAAAAAAAGTGATTTGCCAAATAATCTTAACCACTTCTGAGGAAGATGGGCTCAATGTTTCGGAAGCCCAGGACTGTCAATGAGTGAGAACTGATTTGTGATGTACACCAAGAGCTTCGAGAGCTCCATGTTCTCCCCGCACCATTCCAGATCTCTGCTGTGACTTGGTTTTGGCTGACACCAAGGATTTCTCACCAAGTTTTGGTGAGACACATGCCGTTTTTATCCTCCATCTGCTAAAGGAAGGATAAAAAGAAGTGTTTCTGGTATCAGTGAAAGGTTTTCTCTGTTGCAACAAGTGGCGTCTCCCAGGATGAGGGAGAATGGGAACAATGTTAGCATTCATTGCATTGCCTGTAGGAGCTAAAAGATGCCCCTTTTAGGATAAAATCAGACAGAAATACCATAAACTTTGTAAGATTTTTTCAGGTGGACCTACTATTGGTGTGAGTGCAACAGAGGGGTTCTCCCATTACCTGAGCACAACCCTTCAGCACAACAGCACAAATTCCCCAGAAGCTTTGGACATTTCCATGCCCATAGTGCTCAGACAGCAGCTGCTGCTATCTCTTTGGGGTGGTAAATCTGCAAATGGGGTTGGTGATGAGCAGTGGAGGAGCTCTCATGCTGGGGACATGAGGTTGCCCCGAGACTCTCAGAAAGCTGCTGCCACATGGAAGTTTTGTGATGGCTGCTGGTCCTTCCCAATGGTCCTGTGAGCCAAGCAACCATAAATATAGATAACACCACCTGCCTGGTATTTGATTTTGAAGGGCAAGAGGTGGTCCAGGTCTGCTCAGATGGGGAGGTGATGTATGTCTTTTCCTTGTCTTTGGCCTCGGCTACATCCTTGCACAGCATATTACAGTAAGGAGCTTTGATTACCTTCTCATTTTTCTCTTCCCCTGGTTCAGATGCACCAGGGATAAGGGGAAGCTGTGGGGTTGAAATGTTTCTACTGAAACCAGTAGCAATGGTGCCCAGCAGCATCCCCAGTTTCACAGCTTCACCACCAGCACCACAGGATATCTCACTTTTTTGTGTACAGTGGACCAAACAGCTTTACCATTTGAAGATGGTTATGACCAAGCTGCTACAATAAAGCTCTTTGAAGCACAACCACCTCCCTCTGTTCCATTCAGTAAGTTTTAGCACTGCAGACCCAGGGCAGTCCAACAAGAGAGAGGGTCTCCCTGCCACTCTCCAGGGAACCAGCTTGGGATGAGGAGGTCTTCTTTCTGTGTGTGAAAGCAAAACAGAGAATTTGAGGAGCCTTTGGGACAGCAGAGACAGGGAGTGGACCTGGCAGAGGGAGCTGCCCAGGCAGAGGAAAAGGGGATTGAGGAACAGCAAGATGCCACGAAAACAAGGGAAACCAGGGGACGCTCCAGCTGAGGAAGGACGAGTGTCAGAACAAACTCCACAGAGGAACAAAAGGCAGGGGGAAAATAAGTGTTTGTTTTTCTCCCTGTTTGCTTTTTAATGAAAGTAGGCAGGCGAGTGTTTGAGGGTTGTTAGCGTTTCTTGCTGACCTGCAGCTGGCGCATTTTTCACCCACTTCTGTCAGAATTTATTTGAGTTTGGTACTGAATGCTGATCAGACTTTGCCCCCTGCTTTACTTAGGCTCGGAATTGCTTATACAGCAAACACTCTCTGCTAGGGTTCTCATTAATCCACTTCTTTGTTGAGGTTTCCTAGAGGAATTCCTATTTGGTAAACCAAACAGAATTAAAAGGAATGCATCTGCACCGGGGATATCCATCTTGGGTCTCCGGGACCTATTGTCCCGGCTAAATTAGACTAGGAGGCCTCTTGTGTTTGTCCGGAGCCGTGATTCCCACTGGCACTTGATAAAGCATTAATAGGCTGCGTTAGTCGGGAGTTTTTGGCAGATTTGGGGCACCCCTGGCAGCGCGGGATGCGGGATGCGCTCCCGCGCTCCGTGCCGCTAGGTGGCACTTCCCCTCCTACAAATTACAGTAATTAACCCCCACGTCTGATGCCGTTAATGAGTGTCACCCGCTTTATTTAATCGGCCACAGGGCACGTAAGCTGATGCACAATTCTTTTTTTTTTTTTTTTTTTTTTTTTTTTAAAGCACGACTGGTGAACATTCTCTGTCTCAGCTTCTTATCACTCTCCCTTGTTTGTTTGTTTTTCTTTTTTTTTTATAAGATGCTCTGAGTCTCACAATGACTTCTTTGCCTGTGTTAGAATTTCTTAGTCTCCCACAGGTGTGTAAAGTTGGGTCCTTTCCTCCAGAGATAGTGCTTGTTACTGAAAAGAGACGATTTTTGGTCCCAATTCATTCCCTCTTTGTTGTCTCGGTATCAGACTCCACAGATGTGACACAAAAAAAGACAAGACAGGAAAGCCAATTTGGGCCTTCCAGCTACTCCTTTCACAGCATCCACAGAGAAGTCTAAAAAATGAGTGAAAACGTCACAGTTCAGCCTAAGAAAATGTATGCTTTCTTTATTAAAAAAAAAAATACACCCAGGTTTTACTGTGGATTATGTGACACTTCACCTTGCACTTTAGGTTTCTATAAAGCCCAGTTTAGGTCAAACTGATTTTTTGGCAGAAAACCAGGCATAACTAAGAGCTTCATATAGTTTCCATCTGAAAACATAAATCAAGCAGCAGGCTCAGGGACAGCCCAGCCAAGGTTTGCTGAACCCCACAGGCCCAGACAGTGAGGCTTTCAGTGGATGTAGTCTGATATGCAGTTTTGGCTATGATATGGAGATATGTAGTTTGTTTGTTTTGCAAAGCATCTGGGTTCGAGGAGGGGAGGAGAGATAAGTGAAATGTGGCTTTTTCCAGGCCCAGGAGCTGCCCCTGGCTCCCCAGTTGCTGGTGAACACTGGGCTCTTTTACACAGCCCCGAGTGGCTCAGCAGAAGCATGTGGGATGCAAATGGGGAAAGGGCACAAGAGGGTATTTTTAATTTTTTTCCCCTTTATTTTTGAAGTGTGCACCACTGGGTTTATACTTTATCATCTGTGATGCAACCAGATATCCACTCATACCTGCATGCACCCATTGCCCCTTTCACTTTTTATCCATCCATCTTTGCTGGCTTAATTTTTTTCTTTTTTTGATGAAATTGTCGATTTTGACTTTGCAACACTTGAATTTGCCAAGTCTTGCATGCTTTTTGTGCCCAGCCCTTTTCCTCCATGTTTAGCTGTGTTAGCTATTCTCGTGCTGTCACATGAGGTTTGGGACCTTTGTTTGCAGGGCAGGGTTTGTATGTTTTTCTGTTGAGTGCCTTGAGATGCTCAGTTTCACAGAGATATTTGTGTGTTTTTTTTAATAAAAAACGGAACGAGGAGACATAATTTCCCACTTGTGGAATCATTCAATAAACTCTCACAGGCTTAAAGCAACACAAAGAGAGGCTTGAAAAATTCCTCTCAGGTTTTGCTCATTTTGTTGCAATTTTGTTTTCCATGCTCTGAAAGTCTGAGTGGTTTCTAGTGAAACCCTCCTCACAGTGTAACCTCTGCTCCCCTGCAATCATTTCACTCCCGATTCACAGAGGCTTGGATTGTTCCTGCCCCTGAGTATCCCCCAGGATTAATGCCTGTTAAAAACTTCCTAACATATTCCAGCCCTTTCTGCTGCTTTCAGCATCTCACTGAGGACTTTCACTGCCCTACTTTGTACTGCAGGTCCGGTGCCTTATTAGCAAACACTAATTATGTCATGGCAGCCACACTCTGCAATAATGGCCTTATATGCAACCCAGGTGTGCAAGATGCAGGGGCGAAATAAAAAAGAATAAACGCTTGGTGCAAAATGCTGGGTGGATAAAAGGTGAGGGCATTTTTATACTTACAATATTTGAAAGCTGGTGAGAAAAAGCCAGTTCCAGGTTGTGAAACTGAAGACTGTCACACTGGTGAGGACCCTGGGAAGGGTTCTGGGTCTGAAGACCTGGATTTGTTCATGGTTGTGGTTGTTATTTTTCCCTGGGCGGGCAGTGGAATGCTGGATGCCTGAGAGGGCTCGATGGATGCAGAACTGCATCAGCAGACCCTCTAGAGAGGTGCTTTAGGGCCAGGAGAGGTCCTGGAGCCCTGTCAGTCTGTGGAAAACCTGCTGTCCTTGTCAGCAGCAACTGGAGAAATCTTTCCATGGAGCTTTGCTTCTCCTTGCAGAGTTTGCCCAGCCCCTTCTGTTCATTCACATCTTTCTTGAATGCGTAGCATGCCTGTTTCCTGCCCCTTCTCTGGGGCAAACACTTAGAATCATGGAATCAGTAGCTTGAAGAGACCTTCAAGATCAAGTTCAACCCATGCCCCAGCACCTCCACTAAACCATGGCACCAAATACCACGTCCAGTCTTTTTTTAAACACATCCAGGGATAGTGACTCCACCACCTCCCTGGGCAGATAATTCCAGTATTTTACCACTCTTTCCGTAAAAAAAATTTTCCTTCTATTTTGACTCAAAAGCTGAGAAAATTCTGGCTTTTGGGCAGTGTTTGAGGTCCCCCACACACCAATCCTAGCGCTGATGGAGAGCAGGATCTGAGGTCTTGTCAACATCTGGTCCCACAGGATGGTTCCCCAAATCCCCTGATTGTGTCTGAGGGGCTCTCAGCAGCCCTGACTCTGCCTCTGGAGCCATAATCGCCTCCATCAGCACCAGGGGCACTGACTCATGGGTGCTAATACCCCTGCTGCACAGCAATCCTTGTTCCTCCTAATTGAATTAAGCAACTGTGAAACCGAAGAGAAGGGAGGGTTGAGCAGGGCAAGCAGAGGAAGAAGAGATTTGCACTTTCATTGCCTCGTGCTAAAACTTTTTGTTTTGGGGTTAATTCTACCTCAACAAAGGAAGCTAAGCACAATAAAGCTCTTTCCTTAGGTAGGAAAGTTGAGGAAATCTTCAAACTGTTCCACAGATAATAAAGATAAATTTAGGAGATAGCTTTAAAATTCCCCCTAAGATATAAAGTAATAATAAGCTGTTCACCATAGTTTGAGTCACAGTTAAAATGCCTGTGGGATATATAAGTGTCATCCATGAGAGCTTCTGTCCTGCTGTTGGAATGTAATAATTACCCAACCATAGATCATCCTTGGGTGCTGAAAAGCTACAAAGATACTCATTGACTTTTAGGACTGAAAGTCAACCTTCATAACAGGGATAGAAATACCTTTCTTGAAAGCTGTGACATAATTTTTGCTTAAGAGTTAATGGTTCGTTCAGAAAAGCAACAGCAAAGTTTTAAATAAAGAAAAAAAAGTTCTTATATTATTCAGTATTCATTGGTTCATAGGAGGGTGCTCCCTCAACTACTGTCAAGGAGCCATCAGAGACTTAACTTGAATTTTTCTCATTTCCCAAGAAGCCAGAGGGATTTCTGAGATTTAATTTGCAATTTTTGCTTGTGGGATGTTTATATGTGACCACATAGTTAGAACTTACACTTTTACCAGATTTTCATTGATTTCATTGCTGTTGTATTGGTTATTATTAGATTTCATTATTAGACTTTATTATTAGACTTTAGCATTAGACTTTATATTAGACAAGCCTAATTCTTTAAAAGAAGAAAACATTGGAGGTATTTTTATCTCTTCTTTCTTTTCAGAACGTATATCTTGGTCTTAATCCGAAGTGTTTTGAATTTTCTCAGGAATCTTCTGCTGACTTTGAAGAGCTTTATGCTCTAGTGTGTTCAGGAAAAAGGTCAGACAAAAGGAATATGTTGACTCTGCTCAGGCTTCTATAAAAGGAAACCTGAAAGCATTTAAAATAGAAAAATGCTATCTTTCTGGAACGCATGTTTCCAAGGCCAGACATTTAAGCCTCCCCAGAAGCCAGCAGTAAGCTCCTCGTTTAATGTCACAATTAATTTAATAGGCTCAGATAGGACAGGGGGTTTGTGTGAGTTCATGCACCCGTGCCCACGCGGGCGCTCACCACACACCGTGACATTACCCTCGGAAAAAAAGCTGCATTAACATCCAGTGCAGGGGCTTAGTTCACAGCTCCGGGTCTGCCAGCTGTAAGCTGAGCCCCGCTCCGGCTCGGGCTGGCTTTGAAGGAGGCCGAGATAAGGCAGCATTAATCTAAGTGAGTGGTTCTTTCTGTCTGTCTGGAGGGAGCTGGAGCTCCTCTGGGAGGCCAGAGACCACCTGGGCATTCATCCTATCGGGCCACAAATCAGTGTGTTAATAGCTTGTGTACAATAGACTGTCAGAACGAGCAGGAGGTGCCTTTGCTGCTTCCACAAGATGATCAGAAACTGATTTTTTTCTTTTTTGTTTGTCCCTGGGACAGGAAAAATGGGTATTATTTTAAACATGGATGAATACAGCCCTGTTTAAAACCTCCTTGATAATCCACGTAAGTTTGTGTGGTTAGGGTTAGGCATAGGTAACCCTACAAACACACTTTTGTGCATACAGGTGAGGTGATTTTTGAGTGGAGGGTTATGGAAGGAAACTAACACAGCTGCAGTTTTGTGGGCATTTTGTAGATGACTAACTCAGGAAAACAAGTCACAGTTTTGGGCTGAAATCTTCACGTTGGGAGATGGGGCTGTGCATTATCACCTGGAGAGATACAAGTGGTTTCCACAGACTCCAGCAAAGGCCTGACACAAGTGGGATCAAAACCGAGAAGCTGTGACCACAACTCCTGCTGGTGTTCAGCATAAAGGAGCTTTAGTTCCACCAGGGATCACGTGTCCTTCACGAGGATTTCATATTAGAGACCTTCTGCTCACATATTGCCCATATATTAACATTTACACCACTGTGCAGCAAGGCAGACAAGAATGTTTTTCATACTCCTGACTTCCAGAACTGCTCCCACACACAGAGCAGTTCCATTATTGGGTCCCAGATAGCAAATGAAAGCTCTTACAGAGAGGGACCCACACAATGACCTATTCAGATTAAAACTTGTACATCCAGCCCCTTTTTTAGAGTGGCAGACACTCTATCAGCAGCCAGACAAACAAAAAAAGAGCAGATATTTTAATATTGCAGCCACTTCTTGGCTTGAGGCACTGTCCAATCAATCTTATCATTCATTCCTAAAAGCCTTCCTAGTTACCGTCCCCTAATCTACATCCACACTGGCACGGAAAGGATGATCCATCTCCAGGGACAAAAATAAGTGGTAAATATTCAGTATCTTGTAAGAACACAGATGTGGATATGGTATTAAAGCACACCTCACCGCCCCAGCACAAAGAAATCCAGACCACAACAAAGAGTAATTGCATTTCTCTAAACCCCTCACATCAAGAATGAAATGCAGAGCCAGTGGGAGAAGGGACATGGGGGAGAGAACAGCGATACTGCTCAGGTGTGTAGGGATGGGATGAGGAAAACCCATGGCACAGGTGGAACAGGATTTGGCAAGGGATGTGAAGAGCAGCAACACGAGATTCTGTAAGTGCAGAGGTCAGAAAGATGGGCCAAGGAGGGAGCAAAGCCCCACCCACTACTAGCAAGGAGAATTTGGGCACCACTTGATGAAACTGCGCAGTGACAACACCTCTGTGGCCTGATGAGATGCATCCCACATCCTGAGGGAGCTGGCTGGTGTTGCCAAGCCACCTTCCATCATATCCAAAAAGTCACAGCACTCAGGCAGAGTCCCCAGTGACTGGAAAAGGGGAAACATCACTCCCGTTTTTGAAAAGTGGAAGAAGGAGCACCCAGGGAGCTACAGCCTCACCTCTGTGCCTGGGAAGCACATGGAAATATCCCCATGGAAGCAATGGTAAGGTAGATGCAAGAGAAGGAAGTGATTGGAGACAGCCAGCATGGCTTCACCAAGGGTTCTGTGTCCAGGGGAGTCCTCAGGGCTCTGTCTTGGCCCTGGTGCTCCTCAACACATTCACCAAAGAAGGTGAATGGAGCACACTCCCAGCAGTTTGCAGGTGACACCGAACTGAGGGTGCAGTAACACCCCTAAGGGACAGGATGGCATCCAGAGGGACATGGCCATGCCCAGGAGTGGCCCATGGGGGTCTCAGGAGGTTTAACCAGGCCAGGGGCTGGTGCTGCCCCCGGGTTGGGGCAATCCCAGACATGAGCACAGACTCGGAGAAGAATTCATTGAGAGCAGCCCTGCAGAGAAGGACTTGGGGGTTCCTGTGGGTGAAAAGCTGGATTTGAGCCAGCAGTGTGTGCTCACAGCCCAGAAGGCCCAACACATCCCAGTCTCCATCAAACCAGAGCAGGCAGCAGGGCAGGGAGGGCTTCAACTCCCCTGCCTTCCTGGGATCCCACCTGCAGAGCTGCCCCAGCCCTGGGAGGAGCCCTGGGGGTGCTGTGGGGCACAGCTGGGACCCCAAACCCCTGGGCTGGGCTGAGAGAGACAGGAGAGAGACAATTGCCAAGGGCTGGAGGGACAGGACACAGGGAATGGCTCCCAGTGCCAGAGGGCAGGGATGGATGGGACATTGGGAAGGAATTGTTCCCTGGGAGGGTGGGGAGGCCCTGGCACAGGGTGCCCAGAGAAGCTGTGGCTGCCCCTGGATCCCTGGCAGTGTCCAAGGCCAGGCTGGACACTGGGGCTTGGAGCAGCCTGGGACAGTGGAAGGTGTCCCTGCCATGGCAGGGGATGGCACTGGGTGGGCTCTAAGATCCTGTCTTAGCCCAAACCACTCCATAATTCCATTCCATAATTATCACTTTTCAAATGGAAGCATTTGGAGTTTGCTGGAGGTCTGTGTCTGGTGAGAACTACATTAAATAATAAACCTTTTGGAGATGCCAGTCCCATGGCATGTTCTGGCAAAGAAGTCAAAAAGGCTGCCATTAGAAAGATGAGGGAAATAGTTCAGATCCTGATGATCACATCCTTTAGTGACCCCATTTCTGCAGGCTTTGGGTGCTGAAACATCAGCACAAAGTACCTGAAATTTCTGTTCTCTTTCCTTTTATGCTCTATTACTACAATTAGCCCCACACACCACTTTATGGTCAACAATTATTTTCACGACACTTATATAGAATATCAAGGCAACTTACAAAGAATTTTATGTACAGAGGTCACAGAAATGTTACTGCTGCCTTTTTAACGTGTATCATTTTCCACTGAGTTACCACGAAAATGCAAAGCAAATGGTTTTATTACATGAAATGTCATAGCACTTTCAGTTGCTAAAGAGTCATTTTAAAGTTGAAAATGTCAGAGGCGGGGGGACATTAGAAATGAACATTTCAGTGCTCTCTTTTCAAACCTGCAGAGGAAAATAAGTTCAGCAATCATAAATTTCTACTTTCTTTTTATCGCCGTTAGAAATTTCTCTGCCTACAGCCCAGTCAACAGCAATTCAGTCATGATTCATGGGTTTAAAGCCTGAATTATGACAAAAGGAGCCATAAATTGCAGGAATTATTTTAGTTTAAAGATGATGGAGTATCTACCCTGACCAGAAGACTTTTAATCCATTATATTTTTTAAATAAATATGCCTGGGCAACTAATCACTTGCTATTAGCACTCTCCTATGATCACTTCAACTAACATAACAGTGTATCACTTAAATAAACTGGCAATGTGAACAGGGTAGATTTATGGGCTTTAATTTCTCAGCTCACACTTGTCTCTCTTGCATTTAAAACAAATACCAGAGTGTAGCTGTTGGCCGCTGTTTGTAGAATCCATTTGTTCCATGTTTTGAAAGCAACTGTAGTATTCATCAGCCAGTTTGGGATTGAATTGTTTAAAAAAAAAAAAAAAAAGAAGCCCCAAGAAACTCCAAGCAAACCCAACTAATTAACAAAAATGCCTCTGGATTATACAGTAGAATTGGAATTTATTATTTTTTTTTGCTCCACTAACTTATGGTTAGTGACAGCAAAAGTTCTGTAGCCCTGCTCAGTTAAAGAGAGGTGTGAAAAGAGGTATCCCAAAGGGATCCCTGCTAAGCCAAACTGGCAGATGTCCACTAGACAGGAGTACCAAAATTCCAGTGTTTTGCCACTAAATAGGTGCCCTAGCAAGTCACATTTTACCTGGTGCAACAAGCATGGCATATCCAACCCCAAAAACAAAAAACCAAAACCTAAACCTGTTTCAAGTATAAAACCTAAAAAATTTAAATTTTACTGTGAAAAAACTTACTAAATCTGGTGCCAAAAGATGTAACTTTTAAGGCAACTCTTCCTCAAAGACAGCCTTACCTCTGTGGCAGTTTCTGTGCTTCACCTTTCCTAAATAAATCCCCAAGGGCAGGAGAGTCAGGGTGCCTGGGGAAGATGGGGAAAAATAAATTTCTCCTCACTGCTCCACTTGGGTAAATCCCAGCAGCTCCAGTGACACATCCCACCTGCCACCAGAGATCCTTGGATTTCAACTGATGGCTTGAAACAACTAAAATAAAGGACAAATTTAAAAAAAAATTAAAAAAAAAATTAATTTCAGGATGATCAAAATTTTGGCATTTTCAGTGAACTCCGAAATTACTTTGGGATTAAGCAATATGTTCTCATTCCTAAATAATGACTTTGCTTTGGATTTAGAATCTTAACTTAAAGGAAATGTGGAACAAAAATCTAGCCTGAATGGAAATCCCCAAAATAATCTGAAGTAATGCTTGGATTTCCGTTGTCTTCCTGCTTCCAGCTTTTCCTGGACTTTCAGGGAATTTTTTTTTTTTTTTTTTTTTTGGTGGGACAAATGACTTGGCAAAATTTAAATTTGGATTTCTAAAATTCTACGATGTCACCACATCTCTGTGTTTCACAGAAAAAAAGTTAGCCAGTTCTAACCAACTAATTAATGGGCACCTATAGTAAACACAGGTCAGAAAGGGGTTATTTCCCATTAATAAGAAATCCAGCAGCTGGAAGGGGAAATAAAAACAATTTCCCTGTTTTATTGTCGGGCAGCATCTTCTTCAATGTCCAAGATATCTGTCATTTATCAGCCTATTATCCCAAATAAGAAGTTGGTTTGAATTCAGGTACCTGTTGTTGAGCAGGTGTTTGGGGAGGATCAGGATTTTTAAAAAGCCACTATTTTTATTAGCTGGAACGGTACAGATCAGCTCTTTTTGACCAGTGATTTAAACCTCCACATATTAACTGCAGCCATTACTAAATTAATGTCTGTTCTCTGCAAGAGAAAAAGAGAATTTATTAAAATGGCATCCACTTACATCCCCCTCCCACACAACTGTTTTAAGTATATATCACAACTGATCTAAATCAAGCAAAAATAAAAAAACCAACCCTTTCCCCCCCAAAAAATCAACGAAATCAGGATTAGGTCTGTGTTTGGTTTTCTTACATGCATTTTACAGTATTTCCAGACTACTATGCCACTAAGACTTTAAATTATTGAAGACATTGAGATAGCACCTTCCTATTCTGTGTGGGTCTGGGTTTGTTTTGTGAAGGCAGAGTTAGAATTTGTCTTTAGGAAGTCCTTGAACAGTCAGCAGCAGTCAGGGCATCTGCTCTGGGCTCATTTGAGAGAGTGAAGTTGTCCACTCAGAAATAATGGAATGTGTGGTGATTCAGCCTAGAAATCCAGGCCTTTCCCCATACCACACACCCACCCCCCCCCCCCCCAATTAATTATTATTCTTGGTGCTGCTGGAAGTATTTTTGCAGAATCTAAATATTCTCTTCTAATTCAGCTCGCCAGCATTTTTATGGAAAGCTCCATGTTTTCAGGTCAGTGGTCAATGGAATTCTCCTAACAGCTGCCTCCTCCTGTTTATCTCTATCTGTCAGTAAAGTAAACTCTCTCCTGGTTGTTTGGGAGTGGGAATATTCCACAGCGTGGTGTCTCGGCTCTGTGCCCTGTGAGGCAGCTTGGGCTGTCCTGAGCTCAGCAGGAAGGTGTCCCTGATCACAGCAAGGGGCTGGACCAGCTGACCCTTAAGGTCCCTTCCCACCCTGATTATTCTGTGTGTTTGTGGTAATTTAAAATTAATTTTCTTTGCTTGCTCAGATTGACACCTACAAATGTGCCCCAGTAAACTGAAAACATCCCTTGGTTCAGGCTCTTTGTGTCTGGCTTTCCTGCCATTCTCCTGAACTCTGTTCCACCAACACAGAAAGAAGAGTCCCGCAGGAACCATCTCCATCACCTCCTGCCCCCCAGAGCAGGTGCACTCGCTGGATTTCACCCCAGTCTAAATTGCTCCTCATCCGTTTAGTGATCAAGGATTTTCTATTACACTGTTTGTACATCCCTCAGGTCTCTCCCTAAAACCTCTCCCCTCCAACTGAAATACTGTACCTCATCAAAAACCACCACTGGAGCAGAATCATAATATTCTGGGAGGAAAACAAGCAGCTTACAGCATGCCTGTGCTCCAGTCAGCCTTGCCTTTCCCACTCCATGAGAACAGCATCTCCAAAAGGCTGGATTCCTTCTTTTATTCGGCCATATGCTCTCACTGTAACTATGTTCTTTCCATAACAACCCTACACTGACCATACATTATTAACCCCAGGAGACACAAGCTTCATTTTAACATTTCCCTGTAAGCACTGTGCAAACCTAGGGTTTAATACTAATGTCTTTTTCTCTGCTCTGCTTACACTTTAAGGAGATGGTAAGTCCGTTTAAAAAATAAATAAATTTAAAAAAAAACCTCATCCAGTGTGGAGCATCCAAATCTGAATTATTTTGTGGTAGGAAAGAGTGTGGAGGTGGTAAAACATCTGTTCTCTCTCCGGGCTTTAGGTATCCAGCATTGGCTTGTGCTTTGCAGCTCCTCTCCCATATGTATCTCTTACAGAAGGTTCAACACTTATTTGTTGGACCCTCTACAACATTTTTAAAATCAAAACAGCAAAAAATGCTCAAGCAGTAAACTATAGTATTATTTCCCAGAGTTTCTGCAATGAAAACTCCTCTCAAATTTAGCAGTTTGGGTTGCATGAGGCTCTGTGACTTGTCTGGCACAGAAACCGATGCCACTGGCTGGCAAACCCAACACAATGCTAAAGGACAAACAAAAGCCCTTCTGGCCCTTGCTCCTGCACTTTGGGGAAAAAGGTTCGTATCAAAAGATCTCAGAAAACCCTGTGATGTCTCATGAGTTTCAAGCTGAGGCCTGTCAGGGTATAATTAACAGATGTAGACGGCCCCTATCTCAGCATGACTAAGCTAGTTTTACACCGGATAAGCCAGAATTATATTTATTTTCATTTCACAACATGTTCATAATTTTAATGAACTCATGCGAGATATGAACAGGAGAGCCAGGCACCGTGACCAATCCTCCTCTCTGAGCTGCTGGTTCTGGTTTGTCAATGGAGGCAGCTGAGAAAGCAACTGCACTGCAAACAAACCCTCCCCACAGATGGGGCAACACAGAGGGCATGGGGAGGAGGAGAGTGTCAGGAATGGGGTAGCAGCAGGACCAGGGCAGTGATTGTCCCTTCGCTGTCACTGCTGAGAGACCACCTGGAATCCTGGGGGCAGCTCTGGGACACTCATAGCAAGGAATTGAGGGGCTGGAGCCAGAGAAGGGAACAGAGCTGGGGAAGGGTCTGGAGCCCCAGGAGTGGCTGAGGGAGCTGGGAAAGGGGCTCAGCCTGGAGCAAAGGAGGCTCAGGGGGGACCTTGTGGCTCTGCACAACTCCCTGACAGGAGGGGGCAGCCGGGGGGGTCGGGCTCTGCTCCCAGGGAACAGGGACAGGAGGAGAGGGAATGGCCTCAGGCTGGGCCAGGGGAGGCTCAGGGTGGACATCAGCAGGAATTTCTCGATGGAAAGGGTGGTCAGGCCTTGGCAGGGGCTGCCCTGGGAGGTTTGGAGTCCCCATCCCTGGCGGTGTCCAAGGAAGGGCTGGAGGTGGCACTCAGTGCTGTGGGCTGGGGACAAGGTGGGAATCAGGCACAACTTGGACTCGATGTCTGAGAGGGATTTTCCAACCTCAGTGATCCTGTGGTTCTGTGATTCCATCATTCTGTGATCCTGAGAGGGAGCAGGCAGCCAGCGGGGCTGATTCCCTGGGATCAGGCTGGTTATCATCCATGGGTGATGCACTTCAGTCCAAAATCACTTGGCCACACAAACCACATACAGTTAGTGAAATGTGTCTCTCAGGCTGAAACAGAAGAAAAGTTTTTTCACCAGACAATGTGATGCAAATGTAAACAGTTAAGTGGAGACCAAGATGTTTTACAAGATACACTGGGAGGCAAGAGGCTGTAACACTAGTTAGATCTTGTCCAACTGTAAGGTTGCAGCTCTTGGAATAAAAACAACATTCTCCTTCTGCTGACCAACAAGAAGAAACCTAAGGATGCTCTGAACCTGCACCTGTGCCCAATATTACCCTTTATGGGCTGATACCTGTCCATGCAGCAGCTGCCCAGGTGTAGACTTGCACAGCAAAGACTTTTCGGCTGCAGTGCTGGAAAACACACACACACACACACACACACACACATTATTTAAAAAGGGATTGTATGGTCTCCTGAAAGCGTAGCGTTTAAATATCTAATATGAAACTTCCATTCTGGCTGGAGCACAACTCACTCTGTTGTGTCAAATACCATGTCAGAGCAGTACCTTAACCTTTGGGGGATGAAGAGGAGATGATGTGTTGCAGGTCCAGACTCAGCTCTGACCTCCGACAGAAGGACACCAGGACCACGTTCAGTGCTGCTGAGAGCTGCAGAGGTGAGAGAAGGGCAGGGAGATAATCACCCACCTTCCCATAAATCCACCCAGCAGCATCCCCCAGGTCCATCACAACCCCTACAAGAGTATGTGTAGGAGTTTTCAACCTGCTCTTGCAGCTGCTTTCCTCCCCAGGTAGGGCACACAGTCACCTGTCAGTGATCTCTGCCCACAGGGACAGTCACTGCCATCTCACATCTGCTCACAACAGGAAAAGGGCAATAATTCAATAATTCTGACACTTCTCCCCCAGTGCCCTCCCAGTCCCCAGGCACTGCCAGCCATGGGCACCTCCCAGGCCAGCACTTGATGGCCCTTTTCCCCTTTTCCAGAGCACTTGCCCCCTTCCCTGTGGGAGCTGTGCTGGCTCTCAGCATCCACCCTGTGTGCTGGCAGTGAGCTCAGGGCTTGCACCAAGAGATGCTTCCTGCTGTTTATTTGAGCTTGCTCAGTTTGTTTGTTAATTCCCCTTCATCTCTGCTTGAAGCTCACTCCCTCAAGCATCCTCACTGCCTTTTGCTACCTTCCAAATCCATCATGTTCACACCACAGCCTTCTCATACACCCTCTGTGGATGGCAGGCATCTGGGGATACCAAAATGGGGCCCAGCATTTCTGCTTATGATTTTGGAAACTCACAGAATGATCCATCAAATCTCTTAGAACAGAGGCAGTTTCTGCTGGGATGATGGGCAGGTCTTCAGTCAACTCCATATGAAATTAAACTCAATGAAACTAAGAGGTGAGTTTAACCCAGAAGTCATCCCAAGTCCTGTTTTTGACACACCTGGGTAGTGTAGAGCATCCCTCAGCAATGAGAGCAGGAGGAGAGGGAGGATCTCTTGGACTGCACTTATCTCAAGGACTGGGGCCATCAGGGGTACCACAGGCTGCAGCGTGGGCTCTTCCCTCCTAAAAATAAAAACATCAACCTCCTGTTTTTCAAGGATTACCCCAATCCTCCAAAGCACAGCCAGGGGAGATCCCTTTTCTCACATCACCCGTAACATCAGAACCCTCCCGTCCCAAAGTGCCCCTATGCACTTGCCTATAGCAAGAAAGCAAAACCTTGAGCACAGTATTTCACATTTTTATTTATTTTTAATGACCATTTAATGTAATGTGCTTCTCTGTCTCCTTATTTCTTTGCTGCATAAAAGCTTTCCCAGTGTCTTTGTAAATTTGAGGTGAACCACTCCACTGCTCTCCATCCAACAGTGTCTACCTGGTCATCACCCAACCACCCTAATCTGCCACCTTGGCAACTTTTATGCACTTTAAAAGTGCCATTTTGTCTTTAGAAAGCACACAGCTCACATCCTTGCTCCCCTGAAGCCTGCACAAGGTTTGGGGTTGACTGCAATGCAGTGAGGACTTGACTCATCCATCCCCCTCCCCAGCAAAACTCTCTCAAGTAATTTCATGTCACAATGGAAAGCAATTTATTACCAAAGGGTTACAGCAAAAATCTAGCCAGGCAAATAAAGGAAAAACACCACAGCCAGTAGAATTTATAGAGACATTTTTGAAGGCCTCAAAGTGATTTCATTTTGCCAGTTTTCTATACAAATTGTAATTTCAGGGCTGGGTATGAAGGAGCTTATTTGGAAACTCAGTCCTGGTGAGGGGCAGGGTGAGGTTGCCACAACCACAAGCAACAAGGGAACAAAGGGACTCAGGCCAATCCTGCAAGGTGTGAACATCACCTTGTGAGAATTTTCCCCTGAGCTGGGAAACAGAAATCACTACAAAACAGTAAAAAGCTGCCCAGAATGTGCCCGCCTCCATTTCAGCCTGATTTTTAAAATTTCCCTCAAAATCACTTATGTAGTGAGAAGAGAAAGGGTATGAAGTATTGTGGAATCTACATGTATTTTTTGTGAGATCAGAGACTGCATCTTTTTTCTTTTTTTTTTTTCTTCTACCTTGGGCATCTTCTTGTGCTGTATAAGTTAAATTTCTCATTTTATGGTCTTGAACTGGAGTGATAAAACCAAAGAGGGTGACCCTCACACATGTCATTGTTTTGAGACTTTGCCAGTGGTTTTTGTGCATCAAACCTTGGTCTGGGCTCTCTGATTTGGGGAGTTTGACTGGAGAGGTTTCCCTCCTGCAGGAGTCCTGAGCAAGTCTGAAGGTTTCATGGGGAGAACTTCTGCTGCTCAGGAGGAACATTTGTCCATATACACCTCTGGTGAGGTTTAATTAAGCAAATACACCTCCTGAAAAATTCAAAAACCTGTCCTGAAGGCACCTGAACCATCCATTGAAACTGGTGACTGCAAGAGGAAAGGCCCTTGCAGCAGCTCAACTTGGAGAAAATTGTCAGCTTGTTCCTCCACACAAAACTGAAAGCAAAATCAAGATTGAAAAAAGGATAAAAAAACCTCAACATTGCAAAACAACAGTTTATTCTGGGCTCACAGCAGCTTATGGAGCAGTTGCAATAAATCATCATCCAGTTTGGCCAGGGAGCTCGGCTGAAGTCGAAGTGGAAGACACAACATTCCTGGGAGCTGTCATGAGGAGTCCTGTCCCATCTCTCCAAGGCTTGCGTGAGCAGGAACGAGACAGGCTGTGAGAGGCCAAGTGCTAGGCAGAAATTATTTCACTTCCTCCATGCCTCTGCAGCAATAAAATATTTCTCGCCCTGAATCAGCCCCGATTAATTTATTGCAGAGGTTTAGGTTAAAATGTCTCAATTGCTCTTTTGTTCTTGGGGAAGACGCTCTAGTTTTTTATAGATATTTATTAGTGCAGCTCGTAGACAGCTGATTTCATTTCCCATCTCTCTGGGTTTTGGCTCCGTGGTGGGAAGGATGGAGTCATGGAGCACAGGCAGACACAGGGAGCAGCACCCAGGGTTTTGTCTCCCCCACCATGAAGAGCTGCTCAGGACCAGACCCTGGGCTGTTCTTTTCCCATGGAACTGCCCCAGCCTTTGAAATAAATGTGGTCAGCCAGGCAAGCCTTGAACACGACCTGCTGAATCAAAGCTGAGCTAAGACAAGCTGGAAAAATGGAGTGCAGGGATGCCTCCAACTCATAAGTAAAAAAGATCCACAGCATGGTGAATTTTAGCTTTTCCTTTTCCTGGGTTTAGAATCCCCATACTGCAATTTCCAGGACAGAGGGGCTGGGGATGGCCTGACCTGAGCAGAAGGCTGGTGCTGCTTGCTACTGAGATTTCTCCAGTTATTCTTGTGTGAATAATTCATGGATAACAGGAAGGTAAAGGGCTCACTCATCCTGAGTCAGCTGTGTTAGGGGGTGGTTACTGCCTGGCCAGGGCCTGCCGGGTACCAGGAAGGGTGAAGAGGATCCTCCCCCACATGAACTATGTGCTCACTGCATGGAAATGCTGCCAGAGAATATTGTCAATACCTGCCTTCCTAAACAGCAAAAATGCAAAACCTTGAGCACAGTATTTCACATTTTGATACATTTTTAATGACTATTTAATGTGAGAATTCCTGTGCTCCTCTGTCTCCTTATTTCTTTGCTGCTTAAAAGCTCTCCCTGTGTCTTAGTAAACTTGAGGTGAATGGGCTTGTGAATAGTCATGTAAATATATTTTATTGCCTTTCTCTGTTTTATGTGGATGTGAGTCTGGAGGACAGACTACCTCCAGCCTTTTCTGCTTAGAACTCTGACTTTTGGTTAAAACTGAGTTTTAACATTATCTTTCAACTACCTTGGAAGACAAAGAGGACCTCACAGCATCTCAGAAAGAAAGGGCTGCATGAGGAAATTGGGGTAGGTGATTAAACTGATTAAACCCAGGGCTTAACCCTGGTCTCTCAAATGAGATGCCAGACTTCAAAGTTCTAATTAATTAAGCAGGGAAAGAAGGACAACGTGGTATTACATCATTTACTCAGAGCAACATGGGTGCTACATGCTGTACTGATGATTATTAACTGAATACTACAATAATAACTGCATAAAAACAGGTATTTCAATATGTACTTTCATGCCCTTCACAGAATGAATGTCTACCTCTGGACATGAATTTTCCCATCAAATATTCCTCTCAGACTCTCTCAAATGAACAACAGCTCTGTGTGTGAGAGGAAGATAATAAAGGAGAGGAATTTTCAGCTTCAGTGTATTCAAGTGGTTTGATGTGTTTGTTTCCTACCCAGGAAGGGTATTCCAGCAAGGTTTGATTCCCAAAAAGGCTCACAAGAAAACCTTTACAGAGATGATCTTCAGAGTCCCCTTCCAAAATCACCTGTGCAGTGACTCTGTGAGGCTGCAGGAATGATGGCAAAATTTTCCTTGGTTAAATATTTCTGTACAAGGCCAATAGAGCCATAAAAAACCCCAAAATGGAGCTTTGTTTCCTTCCCAAGAAGGAACCTTAACGTAGAATGGTCATCCTTTTAATCCAGGGCTTGCACAAACATCACATTGGATGATACTAGAACTCAGGGGGAGAAAAGAAAAAAGGAAAAAAAAATGATTTCTGGTTACTGTTGCCACCTCTGCCCAGTGGGGCAGCATGAAATTTAAGACCAGACAGTGCCAGGCTTCCTAGATCCACGTTTTCAACAGGTTTCACTGCAATTCCTGATTTTTATGCCAATGTCAGCGGTGAAAATGCTGAATGAGATTGACCCCAGGACTCATCCCCATGGATCTCCAGAAACAATCTTCCTCCAGCTCAGTATTTTCCTTCTTAGAAGGGTTGGTCTTTAGAAATAGAGAGAGCTTCATTTTCCTAACAGTAGCAGATTAATAGTGATGACTTTTATGAATTGAATTAATTCTGGGGTGTAATTATTACAGCAGGGAAATCATTTAATGGTCAGTGAAGGATGAAAATTCAGGTGTTGACCAACATTATATGGAAAAAAAGTGAGATGGAGGATGACAAAACATGAAAAGGAAATTTAGGAGAAAGATTTTATGGGAAGGCAGACTTTGTGAAGGGAATTGGAATAAAATTAGAGCAGGAAAATATTTAGTAGGAAAATGGCACTTGCCCCAGCAGAGAGGATTGATGTTTGATCCTCTCTCAATAGGGTAATCAGTTCCTGGGCATTTTTCTCTATTAGGATTGCTCAGAAGAAGTTCAAATTTATCACCTTCAGTCTCTACACAGCCTGGACATGCTTTTATTGCCTCGTTTTCCTTCCATTTTGACTTCACTGTTCCCATATTTTATTTTTCCCAGAAAACCAGAAGAAAAAAAAAAAAAAAAAGAAGCTTTGCCTTAAACATTTATCAGCACCTGAATCCCCACGTGTAAAGACTTTTTCTTTCCTCAAGCACCTCCAGGCTGGTGGATCAAACTGCACGAGCTGTCACAGCCAGCTACACCACACTAAATATTTCCAGAAAATCACATTTATACACACAGCCATTTATAATCACAGGCACAAAGAGAAGGAGAATTTGATGCACACACAGACACACAGACAAGTGTCTGCTTTTGGGAATACTAGTGAATAAGGTGGTTAAAATAGTGATGCAGATTGTCAAAACATTAGCTCAAAATCAAACTAGCATTATCATCCCAAAGGCAATACTTTATGCAGCACTCCCTCAATAATTGAGATGTTTGTGGTTTTTCTTTGGTCTAGAACTTTCAATTTGCTCCCTTGAAAATAAGTATTTTTGAGCTGTGCTTTTCAAAATTTGCTGGATAAACACAGACCTCAAATAACAAATTGTTTTGCATGAAAACAAACATTCTGTTTAAGTAGTTACATTAAAGGTATAAAACTCTAGATGAGTCAAAACCTTTAATGAAAACACAGTTTTTCCTTTCGTAAAACAACTGCATGTTTTATCTTCCCCCAAAATACAGTTTAAACTGTAATGAAAATAAATTACACGGGAAATCACTTGTAGATCAACATCAAGGAGAAGTGTTAATAAAGGATCTTGGAAATGTGATCTGTGATTCCTAACTCTGGTTCACTTTCCTGCCTTGAAAAACCCATTTCTGGGCATCTTTCTCTATTTTGTCTCCTGACATTTTGGGTAGAGGAGAAGCAATTGAGTGATGTGACACCTCACTGGCACTTTCACTGGCAAAACATGGTCTTACAAAAATTGAGTTTGAAAACCCTCACAAAACAAAACAAGCCTGAGTTCGGTAGATCTGCTAAAGAGGAAGGTGAGTGGAGTGAGGATTAAATCCAGAACTGTTCATGGAGGGATGGCAAAGACCGCGGCTTTTCTCAGAGACAGCCAAGCAACACCAAGTATCATATTCATTTAGTAGGTTTTAAAAAAAATACACTATGAGGCATTACCACTGAGTTCCCTTCCCAAAGAACATGAATTTATTTGAAATAGATTTCACCTGTCTTGGTCAATTGGACCATTGGGTCTATCTCCATGCACTGGGAGGAATGAGTTTAAAGATAAAGCTGATGAAGACGAAGATGTAAAGATATCCCCACTTCTCTCACAGACAAATGCACTTCCTGAAGAACTTTCACTGATTTCCTGCAGTTTTTGCAATACTACCTCTGCTGCCACACACTGAAAAACCCACACAGATCTGAAATGGTTTTGAAACTGGCAGGTTTTTTTCTCTTCGAAGTTGACTGGAAAATGGAAACTTATCAGAAAAAGTCGTTTTTAATAATAAATAAATAAATCTTCAGGAAGGAGGAGTTCACCACAACTTTCCCACATGGTTGATGACACTGACACATTGTCAGGAGGCTTCCAGGGGAGGAGAGGTGCCTGTGTGTGTATGCAAACAGCCTCAGCTGAGTGGAAACTGGCTCTGCACCACAACTTCCCTGCCCAGACACCAAACTGAGCTCACAGAGACCAAGGTGTGCATCCTCCATCACCTAATTTTCTGCTCAGCTCCTGGCCCGACTCTGCAAACCTCAAAAAACAAAACAAAAACAAAACCAAAACAAAAATAAAAACAAAAAAAAACCCCAAAAACAAAAAGAACAACAAAAAAAAACCAAAACAAAAAAACCCAAAAAAAAGAAAGAAAAAAAGAAAAAAGAGAGACAAGAATAAACACTCTGACAGACTTTACTACACATGCCAATGGCGTGCAACATTTCCTATTTGCACAACAACAACATTTCACTATTAGAAACCCAACACTCCTGAAAGTGGGCAGTTCTGTGGGATGTTCAGCTCCATTTACCTCCATTTTCTGCTGCAGGCACTCTCAAGCCAAGCTCTGGCACTCTGGGTTAAGTCATGGAACATTTTCACTCTAAAACTGAAACCATATACAAGCTTTTGCTGAAAGCATTGTCAGATCAGCACTGGAAGATTTTAAATCAGGCCGTGCCTATGAATGGGTGCATGAATGGCTCTTTTGTGGCCCTGTCAGTTCTCAGGCACAAAGCCTTTTTAGCAAGCAAAAATATTTTGGCCATTCTTATTTTTGCCGTGTGATTTATAACACTGTCCCAAAGTTCTTTGTGGATTTAAAACGCTGTGACCGTGGGTTTTTTTGGAGAGGAATGCTTAAATGTAATATTCCCAGAGCCTCGTGTTCTTGTGTGAGGCCTGCAAATACTAACACGGATGCTTTTAATTGAATATAGGATGGAATCAGAGTAATTTCAAAAATACCAAGTATTTTACCAAAGAGCTTAGCAACCCATGGAGCACAGAAGATTTCAATGACTGACTTCAGTGGGATTCCTTCTGCAGAAAGAACTGGATCCTTCTGTCTTAAACAAGAATGGATTCAGGCTCTTAAAACTGCAAAGCAGAAACCTGAGGTCCATGTTTAGCTCTTCATTTGACCACTGAAGGTAAATGCATGTTAACTTTGCCTTTGGTGAAACCTTAAATCTAAATGAATTCATCAGTTTGGGGCAAGACAAACTCAGTAATTAACACACTTTGGTAACTGCTGCCTTTTCTCATAATGCCTAATAAATAAAGACAAATTTGATGTATTTTTCAAATGCATTTTATTTTGGTTTTTTTTTAGAAACAGCCTTAAGGAAAAAGCTGAAGTATCAAAAATGACAATATTTAATGCTATGGGTTTCTACAGAAAGTTAAAATGAGTCAATATCAACTTTAGTAGCACTTTACTCCCAAAAGCAAAAATATCTTATAATGTATAGTGCCACAGAGAACCTTTAAGTAAAAGGACATTTCTTTGTATGCTTTGACTCAGAAGAGACCATTCTAAACTCACACCTGCACCTCAAACAAAGCTGATTTATCCAGACCATGCCTGGGCTGAGCTGGGAAAGGTTAAGTACAGTGGTAATTTAGAATCTCTTTATGCCTGGTGTCTGGGAAATGGTTGATCCTGACCACAATCAGAGGCTGTGAGGATGCAAAAACACATCCAGTGTGCTCTTCCTTCCCAAATACAGGTGATAAAAGGTCTGCACAGAGGCTGAACTCAGCTTTTACACCCCTACAGATCAGCTGTAGCAGGCCAAGGGTCTGCAAACACACGGTGAAGAAAAGAGCCGCACAGGAAGGTTCAGAGCCTCAGAGCAGAGATTTTGGCTTCATTCTGTAAAAAAAAGTCTTTTAATTTACAGCTTATCCCTGATGGAAGAGCCAGTGTTCCCCTTCCCCAGCCCACAGGTGGCTACATGTTCTCAAAGAGGTCCTCTGGCTCACAGGAGTTCTCCAGGGTCTCCAGATCCCAATCCGGGCAACGCTGCCCCGACGCTGCCTGCGAGGCCAGCCCAGGCCTGCAAACAAAAAGCAAAGGGATGTGAGACAGATTTTCAAACAGATATCAGTAAGTCCAACACGTTTTGGTTTTGTTCAGGTTACACATAAGAGGGAAGTGGTTTCTATAAGACCTAACCACTCTCTGGGGTGGCAATGGCAAAGCAAGCTGAGGAAATTCAGTTTATAAATGTCCCCGCTTCAAATGTTCTGTTGGAAGTTTTATAAAGACCCTGAGAATGACCATTTCATCCACAATTTCCACATGGAGAGCTAGGAAGAGCAGCACAGATGAAGAAATCATGCTAAGAGACCATGTCCTCTATATTTCTACTCTCTCTCCAAGACATGATTCCAGTAAAGACAGCTCTGCCCTTGTGCCTTGGGAAGGAGATGTGTCTTGGTTTCCAAAAAAAAAAAAAGTGGCATTTGCAACAGCTTCTGATCCTTGTAGGAATTATACATATAGGCTGAATCCACAAAACAAACAAACAAAAAAAACCAACACCAAACCTGAATCCTGCACAGAAACCTTTTTTTTCTTCTGTGAGTTTAGAGGAGATTTATCAATCACAGGGGTGTGTGTTTCCAGGGACAAGGCATTCCAGGTCAGCATCAGTCACTGCCTTGAAAATAAGATATGATCTCCTTAGCTCAGGGAATTGGTGTGGAAAGCAGGGATCAGACCTGGTGTGCTGTACTGCAGGATTTGGGGCTGGCTGGAGCTTCCTAAGAGTTTATTTCACTGCTCAGGTTTATTCCACTGGTGCAATCCTGACAAAAAGGTGAAAATTTCATGTATTACCCAGGATGGAAAGAACTGGGCAGAAGTGGTGGAGAGTCCTATCCTCCAGTGTTGCCCTGTGAGGACTCAGTGAAATGAGGCACACAATGAAATCCTGATTTTCAGACTGATTCAAGCACCTGCCTTTAACTGCTCCACGTGGTAAAGTCAACACAGTTGGTCAAATTCAGCAATTTTCAGAACCAGATTTTTCCATAACTCCTACCTGGGAATCTCTATGGAGCAGAAGTCTCTATAAAACATGGCAATTTCAAAAGGCACTGAGCTCCCTAAGACACCAGGCACAGCATGAGTCCCACTTCAGGCTCCTCATGCCCTTGGAGGCTCAGAGTCCTGAACATTCTGTGTTTCCTGGATCTGGGGAATCTGAGTTTCATTTCATCCCCCTTGTGCTCCTGGGCAATGAGCAAAAGCCCAGTAAATGCTGAGTCTTGCATGCTGTCACTTCCTAAGAGCTCTCCAGTGTTCAGGAGGGTTTACTCACCACTCTGTGTGCCACTCCAGTTCTGCAAACCCCTGTAAATTCAATATATTGCTATATTCAGATTATGGTAATTACTTTCTCTGAAAGTCTAATGAGCCTTCTCTGAGAACTCTTCCAAAACACTCTTCTTCAGGCCTGAATAAATTGTGCCAAGCGTTTTTTTTACATTCCTTTTGGCATGCAGTGACATCTAAACAGATACTTGCCTCACCAAAAGTCACTGGGATTAAATGTGAAACAGACCTGCAAGAATTGGACCCTTCACCAATGACCTCAGAGCATCCCACGCTACTCTGGTGGCTACAAATCAACTTATTTAAAAATAAAATACAGGCACCAAGCCTGTAACCAACAGAGGGTTACCAAGTTCAATCACTGAAGGTGTGCTGTTCCTTTTACCTTTGTGGGTCCATCTCCAGTGAGAACAACATCTGTGAACCACAGAGTGTGAAGCCACACACTGATCATTTAAATTAATTCTGAAAGGTCTCATTAGCAAATAAATTGGGCTGTGGAGGCCTTTGTGCCACCACAGGATATTTCAGGTATGGATTTTTTAATTTAATTTTTTTTGAGCATATGCTCATATATTATTCAAGCACAAAAGGATTAGAAGACCTCTGAGACCCCACATTTGTTGGCTGTGAGGTTTCAGCTATTCCAGCATTTTCTGATTTGGACAAGGAAGCCTGACAGGGCTTAAGCAACGTCAACAACCATTCCACCCTCATTGGCTAAAGTAACAGTTTTCAACACCATCCATGAAATCACATCTTCAAGCCAAGCCACTGTTGAGTTTTCACATTGCACAGTGAGAACCATTAAGCTTCTGTGTCCTTGTAACAACATGGTCCTCATTTAATCTCCAAAAGCTGCAGCTCTGTGCCTCTGAACAAACCCAACCCCACTTACAGAGTGCAGGCATCAGGCTCTTCACACAAAGCTCACCACCAACTTAATTTTGGTTTTGAGTCTTGGTGGTTCCCATTTGCATGGCACTTTCTCACTGAATGCCAACGGCCCGCTTTGTGCCGTGAAATTATTTTGGGTCTGGGCTTTGCAGAGAGGCTGTATTACCATATCCTGATGCATAACTGAATTAATTTCTTTAAATTGCAGCGAGTTGCACAGCCCTCTCCTGCCAAGAAGTCTGTAAGTAAGGCATTCTTCCTGAAAGTTTATTCTTCTGTTGGATCTCCTTTTGAAGTCCTGCCTTTTGGTAAACTTAAACTCCATTAACACATCTGGAGAACTGCTGACTATAAGAGATCATTTCATATTTCCTGACATTTAGTTCATAAATTAAGACAGAAGACCAGACCCACAGCTGGTGTGAATCACTGGAGCACTAATAATGTCAGTGGAGCTCTGCTGACTTACACCAGCTGAGATTCTGGCCCCAGATCTGGAAGAAAGTGGTTACATGACTTGGTATTTCTTTCCAGAGCTGAGCAGAAGCTGTGAGGAGCAGAAGACACGAAAGGCTTTCCTTACCCAACAGCACAGAAACTCAGAGCCATGGCTCTGCAGAAGCTGTACCAAAAACTTTGTTTTCCTGAGAGATGACGTGTCCTTGCACTTTCCTATCCCTGTAGAGCCAGCCCAGCACAGTGTGGTTATGACTCTACCCAAGCTTTTGTCCTTGAGCAACTCCCATGGGGTTTGGGAAGAGAAAAACCCTCACAAACCAACGTGGATGGAAAGGTTTCCCAAGAAACTTGAGTAATCCAGGATTGTGCCCTTGAACCACTATGCTATTTTCCTCATTTTTTAGTAATTAAAATAATTGGTTCCAACCATGAGCTGGCATTTTACCAAGAGAGGGGATCTCAGCTCTCACCATCTGAATTTCTCAGTGTTTACATCTTTCCTCAGCTTGGTTTAATGGTTCCCTGCTTCACTTGGACATGAATCTTAATGAAGGCTTAATACCATGAGCAGATAAAAACAGAGGATAAAATCTGACATACACTTCCTTCGGTATCATAAAAATAGGTGTCAGCAGCAGCTCATAGAGAACTGTTACAGCATTAACACAGGAACCTCAAATTTTTGAGGCCGCTCAAACCCTGACTAAAGCTCATGGCTAAGCTAAAATCTTGGCCTTGAATAACCAATGCCCTGTGGTGCTCCCAGTGCTCCTGTGAGAAATCCTGACTGGGCAAAAAGAGAGAAGTTAACTGAAAAAAAGAAAAATAAATGGTGTCATGGAGGAGGGGAGAAAAGCCTCTCACATGAAGTGATGCATTGAGAACACCCCATGCAAACAGAGCTCTTTAAGATGGAATATTAAAAAATGGGTAGGCTAAATGGAAGCTACATGTGATTAAAAATATGATATGAGGTATTCCCCCTCAGAGATATGCTAGAGTGACTATAATATAAGGCAAATTATAGACGCATTTTTCTTTTTAATTCAACATAGAATGGAAAAAGAAAATAAAATGGTTTACATTTTGGCAATATTAGGAGTATTCAGCTTCCAGATACAGTTTTTTCTGGCATTTATTCCTAGGAATGATATGAAAACAGGCCCATATACTTCTAAATGATCCTGCAAAATGAAAATCCCAGCAAGTCTTGAAGAACTTGCTGGGTACAGTCAACTTCATGAATTGAAATTAGAGTTGAGGGACTTTTCCCTATGTTAGTGAAGAAACAGATTTTTTTCTGTTGATTTCGGTCATCTGAAGAGAGCAGTGGTGTCAGAGATCATCAGAGCCCAATCCATACCCAGCCCCAAGATAAATTCATAGAAACTAGAGAAAAATACTCAGGAAAGAATGATTCCTGAGACATCCACTAAGCTCAGTGTGTTGAGCAAGTCTGGTCTTGGTTGAGGTCACCAGACACACGATGACAACAACAACGACAACAACAACAACAACAACAATAATAATAATAATAATCTTGTTCAATTTCACCGTTAATAAAGAATATTTTCAATAGATGGTGCAGGCATCACAAAGTTAATGTTCAACCAGGGAATCAAATGTTCCTTAATAAGTTTCCACCTCTGGCTCAAGGCCAACCTGCAACTGCACCTGCATCCATCACCACCTCTGCACTGTGGGGTAAGCCTGGAATTCCCTCAATAAAACACAACTTAAAGCAAAACTTCAAAACACAGAACAATTTAAAATATTGTCTTCAGCTCCTGCGAGTGACATTCTTCATTCTCTGGGAGAAACCATTAAATGTGGGATGATTTTGTTTTATACTTCTACAAGTTGTGTGGGTATTTTTAGTTTACATATCCTTGAAATCCTCCAGAGGGAGGGAAGTGAACTTGGAATCAAATAGCCTATAAATTCATACTCTGATTGTAGCAAGAGCAAACTCACAAACAAATCTTCTGTATTGAGAAGATGCTCATATTTTTCTCTTAATCACTATAAATATCTGATATAATTTCCAATAACTGGTCTAGATCAGTTCTTGACATTTCTATTCATCCACTCCATTTATTTAGTCCTACAAAACAGAAACTTTTTTTAGTGTCTTGCACCCTTTGAGTTGCAAATTCCCAATTAACTTCAGCTGGCATTGGTGCAGGTCCTTATGTCAAGAGAACATTCTGGTTTAGCAATATAAATACAGCCTTGGATCTTTCCATCTGATCAAACACGCTTACAGATGCTTACTAACAAAGATCTACTTAAAAATGTAATAATAGATGTCACTTACAAAGGAAAAGCCTAAACCATGTTTGCTTTAGACAAGTGGCACACATTTCTGTGGCTCATTTCCACTTAAACTCCTTCCTGCTTAAATAAACTCAACCACATGCACTTCGAGGAACACACCAGCACCACTGCCTTCACTGGGAAAAAAACACAAACCTCTTAATCATAGCTACAGAAGTACAGAGTAAAGGAAAAACTTGGTTTGTTTAGGAATTTTGTCAAGGCCTTTCATAAATCCAGTGCATTGCAAATCTATTGGCAAATGCTGGGAGACATTTCTCATAGTCATTAAGCACTATTTAACACATATACATTTATATAACACCAGAACTGGCTAAACTGTGCCATAATCCTACTCCAAGCTGTCAGATCCTGGGGCTGCTGAGTCTCCCTAACCCTTTCCTAGCCCTCAGGGTGATCACAGAGACCTCAGAGGGCAAACAAAAACCCTGGATTAATTTCTCAAAATGTAGGAAATGTGCATCCTGGTGCTCCTCTGCCTGCATCCTTGAGGGCAGAAGGGGTCGAGGTGGATGTTGCAGCACTGGACTGTTGAGGGATGGGGTTTTCCACCCCAAAAATCTGGTGACTGCACATGGCAGCTACAACTGAAAGCCATGCTATAACAGATAACAAAAGAGTATATAACTGGAGAAATACAGGAGTTAAAGTTAAGTCTGTGCTTGCAGAGCCTCCTGAACCATGGGCTCAGCCTCCAGCTCTCTGGGGCCCACCCTTTGCTGAAAAATGAAAACCCCTATTCCACAAATTAATAACATTTAAATTATTCTGAAATAATGGACTAGTTCAGCACCTATATTACAAAAATCTCCCTCTCAATACCAGACTGGGGTACTCTGATTTAGGAGAATCCATGGACTCCACCGAAAAAACAACCTTTTAAAAACTCCTACAACTGAATTAAGCACATTCTTTCTCCCTGCTGAACAATTTGTACCCATACACCTGGGCACCATCAGGAGCCCATTACAGCCCAGATTACCTGTTATCCACAGATCTGCTCAGCAGGTATTGGACCATCCACTTTAATCAGCTTATTGCAGAAAACCACTTTAGATCAGTAGAGCATGTGGGTATCACTCATGTAGGTGTTTTCTAATGACAAAATGCACTTAGAAATATAGCACAGCAGTGAGTCCTTAATAAATCTGGGAGCAGTGACTCGGATAAACAGGGAGTAGGATTCAATTTACAAGCTAAGGTTGAGCAGATGAAGTATAGCAAGCTTTTTTCCCCTCCTCTAATAAGTTTCTATTGAATATAAAATTGTTTTTAGAACTCAGAACTCTGCTTTCCTCTCTGCTGCCTCTTAACTCCCATTCAACCTCTCCCTGTGCTCCTCCTGACCCCTCCCCAGCCAAAGATCTGAATTAATTCATACTTTTCTGAAATGAGATCAAAGCTTTGATAATTAAGATCAAACAGTCACCTACAGTGACACCTGTGAGAGCTGAAACCTGTTCAAACACACAGGAGGGAAAAAAACCCCAAAAACCAAAAAGAAGGGGACAGAGCATATTCAGACCAAACACACAAGTTCATTACTTGTTGGAGAATTAAATTTTTAAGAAAGGTTGGAAAGGTTGCACCACCTCCAAATAAACAACAAAACCCCAGCTAAACAAAATGATGGGACCAGCCCTGTGTGTTCCTTCCACGAAAATTCTTTTAAAATGAGAAGTCTTCTTCTTAATGAGTTGCTTTGCTTTTTATTCCTTTAAATGGCCAAAATCACAGAAACCAGTGGCACCCAAGCTGGGACACAAACCCACTCCCAAAGGGGGAAAGGAGAGGAGCCCAGAAAGGCCACCAGTCTCTGCATCAAGAAGCCACCTGTGTCCTTTTGGGAAAGGAATCAAGAAAACCAATGGAGTTACAAGACATGAGCTAACAAGGTGAAATTTTGAACAGGAATTTCTGATTTCCACCTTTCCACAGATCGAGGCACGGCTTCAGTGAGCCTCTACCAGACACTTATCAGGCTTCAGGCTTTCAGAGACATTAAATTAGGAAATTTAAGAACGGGTCTTGGATAAAACTTAGGCATTTGAGGCTGGACTATGAGGCTCACCAGGAACATTAACCCCCACGCAGCCACAGGAAGGTGTGACACTGGTGTCCTACAGCCCCTCTGCCCTTCCAGCCTGCTCAGCACCTGCACTGGACACCTGCAAGTTCCATTTCCCACATGGCATTAGCTGAAAAAACAGCAATTTTGGGTCGTGCTGAGGTGGAATCAGCACGTTCCTACAAGGAGGAAAGTGGCTGTGTCAGACAGGCCAAAAAAGGAAATGAGGGGATGACCCACCAGCTGTCCACAAGGTGAGAACAGCTGTCCTTGGGTCAGTGCTCCTCAGAGCTCCTTGGCCAGGTGCTCCCCTTGGCAGCTTGGAGGCTTCCTGGGTTGCCTTTGGTGTGTTCAGCAACTTTCAGGGTATTTCTCTTTCACAGCATGGCCCTGTGTCCCCTCAAGGCCATGGAAACTTCCCAGAGCCTTGAAGACACCCCACACATAATGTATAGGAACAGAAAAACCCCAGCAGAAAGCACAGAATACAATGAAAACATGACAAAACTGATTAGATACCACTGTAAAGGAATTTTCTTTACACAGCTGCCTCAACTCCAGCCCAAGCCAGATTTTTACCTTCAGTTCTGACATATTAGTACAAACCTAAAGTATCTCCAGAAAATTTTCTTGTGCTGCTCTGGTTCAAAGCAGCATCCAAACCACAAACATTATACAGTTTTAATCCACAGAGAGCCTTGAAAATGGTCCCAGTGCTGCACCATCACTGAAAAATGTAGATAGTGTGCCTTTTTGTTGAGTTTCAGCACAGTGCTGTAGAGGAATTTTTCATCTGACATTAAAAGCATTAAGAGAAAAGGGAACACCACGCAGGTGGGCAACTGGGACTTTATTAGGAGAAGGCAGGTGTCAATCAGAGTAAAATAATCATGGCTCATGTATGAAACAGGTGCTGCTGCCTGAGTAAAAAAACCCAGAAATGCCACTGAAAATGGACCTGCACCTGGATCTTGAGGCACTGGTAACAAGTCCACTCAGTAGAAACCCACATGGTTTTATCCACCCTGTGGTACTGGGAAAAAGGAAAAGAGTAATGCATATTTTTCAAGTGCATCTCCTCACCAGATGTCTCAATTGTTTTCTTTCCAGAGGGAAAGAAATTAGAATCCATAGCAGGTTCATGGCCCAAAAGCACAAGGAAGAAACTGTCTGCTGTTAATTAAGATTGTGACAGTGTGAGCTTTCTGAATACTGATTCTGTCTGAAATAGGGATCTTTGCAAAGGAGAGAGAGGAAAGGAAGGTGAAAGGGCAAGACGCAGAAATTCGCATCTAAAAGAGCAGATCACAGCCTAGGATGATACCTCATGTTCAGAATGGACAGCTCAGATAGCACAGAATGATGCAAACAATTTAAAAGATCTAGTTGTTCAAAGACCCTTTAAAAATTATTTTAAAGCACTATTATAAATAAAAATGGTTGCTTGAAAAGTTTCCCAATAAATCTGGTAGACCAAAGACATTTCTGGTATCATTAGGGGGGAAAAAAATTCAGAATTCAGTCTGAAGCACAGGTTTTCAGTTTGAGCTTAGCTTAACTTCTTGTTGAAAAACCAACATCACTTTTAAAGTAATTTATCAGCTGGGTTTCCAATCCATTCTACATTTTCATCCTTGCTATTGCTAATTGTAATAAAAATATTCAGGGAAGAGCAACAAAAGCTCATTCTAAACCTGGTGGGAACCAACAAGAGCCATTACAGGGAGGGTTTGGTGCTGTCAAACTCTCGAGTTTCAAGCTTAACATAATTCTTTGGAGCCCACACTTTCCCTGTCCTAGAAGGAAGACTGCAAGCTCTTTTCTGGTGGGAGTGCACTGAGGCCAAGGAAACAGCCCATTTAACTGCAGAACACAACACTCTATAAACCACCAATAAAATCATAAATGTGAAGAGTAAGTTCAATGTTACTGGTGAAAAAATATGACAAGGGCTTTGAGGCCCTTGGTGGCATGAGGGAAATTTCGGAGGTGTTGTTTCTGATTTCCACACCTACAGAAAGGGAGGCTGCTCAAACCTGAACTACTCCTGCCCTTCCTTCACAACAGTTTGATGACCAGACATTCTTCTTAACAGCAAGAGCTCAACAGGCAGGAGAAAGAGCTGGAAGGTAAGATATAAAGAAAAAACCCCTCTTATTTGATTACTAAAGCTGTACAAAACCAGAGCAGTAAGAAATGCCAGGCAGAATTTATATAGCAAGGTGTTTCTCTTCCTGTAAGCATCCTAGGTCTGATCCCAGCATTACAAAAATCTGTGGATTCAGAAGGTTTGGAAGTGGACTAGAGGCTTATCAACACCGCACACTTCTCCTCAGGGCTTTAAACAGCAGAAAATCATGAAAGGAAATACCTCCTGTAAGATTTCTCTATTGCTGCTTTCAAAAACGAGAGGGGATAAAACCAGCCATCCCCCTTTTTGCAGAGGGGGGATGAAAAATGGGATAGCATAAACATCCAGGACAATCCTTTTGAAGTTTGGATCAAAAAAAAGGGAATGAAGCCTTGGGGGCAGGGGCAGGGGAAGGGAAGTTACTACTTTATCACATGGAGTCATTCATCTTCAGCTCTGCTGTGTGTCTATTACATGTCAGCAATCGCAAATTAGGCAACAGGAGTGTGATAAAACCAGACATTCCTAGAAAACTCTTCCAAGCAGATGATGCTTAATTCAAAGGTGTGGGTTTTTTTTCCCTTCCAACAGTTGCCTGAAAAGACAAAAACTCCAGTGAAACTGTCTCTGGTGACCAGTCCAGATCGATACGAGGCGAACAGCTAGAATTAAATCAATAAAGGGAATAATGAACCTGAAGACACTTCTCAAAGCAAAAAGCCCAGATGATTCAAATTCCCTCACAGACACCGTCCTGCTTCACCAGGGCTGACTGGCCTCCACAGAACTCCAAGCTGAGGATCCACTGTGCTGCTAAAAATGCCTTAATGATGATTAAATACTTGCAGAATGATTAAAATGGAAGTGTTACAAAGCTGGGTGAGGCAGAAAAAGGCATGGGACTCCTGAGGACCACGCAGAGCAACGCAAGGTTGGACAAAAATCACATTTCGGGAGAGGCTGTCAGTGGTGGGGTGAAGGTGGCAGCTGGGGATGGGTGAGCAGGTGCCACACCATGCCTCAGAGAGTTTTTCCTGGCACAGGCTTGGCGTGGTCACATTGCCACATGTGCCTGGGCTGCTATCCCAAAACAGTGCCATAAACACCCATTCTCCCCCTGCGCCTCTCAATGCTTTTCATTTATGGCTCCCACCCTCATTGCCTGTCATGTCTCGGTGGCAAGCCCCAAAGAACAGCAGCACAGTAGCTGCCTGGCAGGAACTCAGTGTGGATCCAAACTGGGAGAAGCTGGACCCCTGCCAGGTACAGCACAGGCAGCTTGTGGTGGCAGGAGTGGGTTCTCCAAAAGGTTAAGTACACCACACTCAGCAGAACCCCCAGTGGATGATGTATTGCTGCCCTTTCCAAACGTGAACTCCCTAAATGCAGGAGTGAGTTCCAGAGCCACTGAAGGCTTTGCTGGCTTGATGTGTTCACAAGTGCTTCTTTGTGCAATAGGAAATGAAGAGAATCTCCTGGGAGAGGGGAAAAAATAGGAAAGAAAAAAATCAGTGTGGAAATAAGAATGCTGCGGGTTGATCCCAGCTGGACATCCAAGTGCCCATCAGAGCTGCCCTGTCACCCCAAGCCCCAGCTGGGCAGGGCAGGGACATCACAGGGGGGATCTGCTGCTCCCTTGTCCTCAGGGCTTGGACTCCTCACATTCCTTCCCTGCTCCAGTGTGGGTCCCTTTCCATAGGGTCAGTCCTTTAGGATCTGCTCCCTCTTCCATGGGGTCAGTCTTTCAGGAACTGCTCCAGTGTGGGTCCCCCTTGAGGTCACAAAATTCTCACCAAACCTGCTCCAGCATGGGCTCCCCACAGGGTCACAGCCTCCTTCAGAGACCCCCTGTTCCAGAGGGAGGTCCTGCAGGTGAGTCTGTGCTCTCCAAACCCCCAGGCACCTCCCCCCTGACCTGGATGACTGCAGGACTCTTCCTCTCACATATTTCCCTCCCCAACTGCCACTGCAAAAGCTTCCCCCCAGCCCCAGACTGCCATCCAGAGGTGCTACCACCAAGAAAAATCACAGGAAGAGTCCTGGTAAGGTTGTTGTTAATGCAAAAAGCATAAATAAGTAAAGCATGCTGTGTTAATGGCTCTTTTGCAAGGCCAGATTCCAACCCTACCATCCAAGGGAAAAATAAAGCAGCCTTAAACAAGAGATTTGGAAACAGATTTTTTTTCCAGCACATCTTGAAGTCAGTTTGCTAAGTGGCTGCCTGGCCACTCTTGCAGCATCTGGGCTCAAGCACTCATCACCTCCTACAGTATCCCACCTCCACGAGAAAACCAAGGAAATAACTGTGGTCCACAGACCCCCTGAGCCTGTGTCTTAAATGACAGATTTTCAGGGAGTTCTGTAGCACCGAAGGTGTTCCAGAGCCTAGCAATCTGACTCTATCTGAAATCAGAGGCTATTAAGGAGAAGGAGGAGATGTTTTTGCCAATCCTCCTTGGAATGATCTATGTCTGTGAAGCTCCATACATAAATATATAAATACAATTATGTACAGGCAGCAGGGGATTGCCTGGCTATGCTTTTCAGCCAAATCAAAGATACACATGAAATATACATCCTCGTTAATTCTAAGAAACATTGGGAAACTAGGGCTTTGGGCACATAAACCAATGACCTAATTACACTCATCCACATACAGCATTTTTCCTACTCCCAACAGATAAAATGCTTAGCAACCCCCACAGCTCTTCCTGAAATTTGTTGTGCAATGTTCCTGTCACCAGTGCTGCTCTGGTCTGTCTTAGATGTGACTGTTTCAGAGACTAAACCACACACATTGCCAGGGTCTCCCTCAGACTTAAATCACAGAGTTTTGGGAAGAGACGTGAAAAAAATAAAGGCTTACAAAATGGAATGGTATGTTCAGTGTATTACATCCAATATGAATGAATACTGCCACACACTGCACCTGAAATGCAGATTATACTCCCCTTTGCGCCCGAGCTTTTAGAAGTTTCCTCCCCACCACAGAAAAAAGACATTGATATTTCCCTTTTAAAACACACCCAATCTACAGCTGGGTTTGGGGATTTGTCTAACACATGATGGAAAGACAGGCATTCAGTTTATCTGTTTGCCAGGCATAACATACAGATATTAAGCACCAATTTCAATTTATTTTTGAGAAGCTTTTGTCAGCGAGGGGAAAAGAAGAGTCCTGGGACAGGACAGTTTTTATTTCCAGCTTTTCCAGTTTCTGTCACACAGCTGTACTCCTGTTTCTGGGTGAATACACTAAAAACAGTCTAGGGGTAAATATTAAACCAATACCAGCAAGGTGAAAATAGAGCATTTTCTCAGACAATCCTTTTCTTAAAGATTGTTATTTCTGTAGGTTGATCACTTAGGCTTGAATTTCTATGCTGATAAAAACCTACTAAAAGATTCCCTTAAAACCAAATGATCAAACATTTCGCTATATACTTGGGCGTCAAAGGTGTATTTAATGAATATTAATTGAGGCAAATGCTCCAATCTGGGCAGCCACGACTTCAGGTTCAATGGAAATTTCCAACAGGTCTACAGTTACCTCAACAAAAGGCATGGAAAAATAATTTCACATATGTTTATCATAGCAGTTAATTCTTACATGCTATTTTTCAACTCAAACAGTTAATTTTAGAACAGAGAGGAGCGTATCTTGCTTTCTGTCAAGATAAACACTTGTGACATACAGCGCACAGAAAATAATCCAAAACGACAGAATTGATTTTGGAAAATGACACTCACTAGCACAGCTAATGATGAGTAATTCCAGGTTGGGATTTACCAGATTTGATCTGAACCATAAGCTATTTCTTTGTCTACAGCTCTGTGGAATAATACTTTAATGAGACTGTAGCAGATTTGCCCCACAAAAAAAAAAGAAAAACCAAACAAAAAAACCTTATTCTAAAGACGTAACTATTTCCTTAGAGCAGCCAACAGTGTCTCATTGCACTGATGGCATGGTAATCAATGCCTATTTTTAATTGAGGGGATTATCACTGAAACAAAGACAGATTGCACTTGTAGCTTGGTTGGATTAGTTAATTTTCCATAAAGGCACCGTGATGGTTTTATTTTTTATGGCTTGATTTGGTTTTTAACTGATGCATGTCAGGGATTAATTCCTGCCCACAGCCAGCCCTCCACTCCTGCCTTTCCCCACTGTCCTCCCCTTTGATGCTGCTTTCCACATCACAGCCCTGCTCTGTCTGTGCACAAACAGCTGCGCCAGGATTACAAACTCCTCCGACTCCAGGCTCTGCCAAGAGTGTGAGAGCCCAGCATGAAGAAGCAGTTCAGGGATCCAAGCCTAATCAGTCCTTTCACCCTGGCCAGGAGGCAGTCGTGCCTCTGCTGTGGTTTTGCAAAAAAAAAAAAAAAAAAACCAAACAAAAAACCACACAAAAAAAAAAAAAAAAACCAAAAAATCCCCATGAATTATATGGCAGCACAATGAACTATCAATTACTGACCCAATTTGCAATGCTGGGAATCAAATCCCAAAGAATCTAAGTGATCAAAGAGGAGTCGTAGGTTGCAAATTTTATTGCTGTATTTTTACTGGAACACAGTTTACTCCTCCTAAAATCTTCCGCATTAACACAATACATAGTCTGGAGCTGTTTAAACAAAACCTCATTCCACAATTCTGCATTTCAGGGAAATTAGCCAAGTAATGAGACAAAGCATTTTCTTTAGGGTATTAGAAAAAAAATTAGGAAAAGTTTTGAAAATTTAACTCCTGTCCCTAAAGCCTTAAGCTCTGGAAATCAACCATAGACCATATATTTTCCTAGCTAATGAAAAGTATTTGTAATGGATTTTACAATTAAGTGAATGAAAACTGTTACAGGATCTGTTAGGGATTGTCAAACCACTGTAAAGAATTCACTGTTACGTCAAACCCACCATTAAATTTCTTGTGCATTTAGCCACAGGCACTAGAGGAGAAATAACAATTTACACTGAAAGAACCCCCCTCTTTTGGAAGATAATGACTTAATTTAACTTCAAGAGTGAAACGTGAGGGTAATAAATCAGCCAAGGGGATGCATGTGGCACAATGCACAAGCAGCTCTGCAAACAGCACTTGGTTTCCATTGTTATTTTCCACTCTACATCCCGTTGATGCATTGTTAGAGTCACTGGAAGCAGAAAAGGCACAAACTCATGCTCGTGCTGGCAGAAGTGAGGCGGAAATGGGTGAATTTATGGAATTTTGCTGCTGCCACCAGCCACAGCTTTCATAGAAGGCGCTTCAGAAATGAAAGAATCTCTGGGTGCTTTCCAGCAAAGTCAAGTCTCCAGGAGGAACTTAAGCAACACCAAGCCATGGCTGTAAAGCAGCATCCCTTGGTAATTCTGACAAAGCTGTGCCTTCCAGCACCTCACCAAGCAAAGTTCCTGCCCTGTTGCTGGGAGGAGGGATGGAAAAAGACCTGTTCTGAGGAAATCAAAACAGACTGTGTCTCAGCAGCAACCCAGTTGTGTTTTTCCGTTTGGTTTATTTAGTTTTTTTGAGTGTTTTTTTGTTTTGTTGTTGTTTTTTTTCCTGTTCTTTTCTGTCATGGAAAGACAAAAACTTTTCATGTCTTTCTTCTCTTGTAGTACTTTATTGTTCTTGTGTGTTGTCAGTAGGGTCCCTCACACTAACAGGTCTCAAACTTCTGAGCCTTTTATTACAGCACTTGCTTCAAGTCAAGACTTTTTCCAGTAATTCTGCAAAACAGGATCTTTCTCTGAAGAAAAGAAAAAAATCACAAAAAACTACTTTAGATGGAATCTCATTCTGCTCGTCCTGACTTGACTGTCACAATCCTGCTGAAAGAAACACTTCTGATAGCAGGAACCTGTAGCTTCAAAGAGGTAAAGGCAGTGGGTGTAATACCAGAAAGAGCTGCAAACTGTAGAATATTTGGGATTGGAAGGGACCTCTGGAGCTCACCCAGTCCATCCCCTGCCCAGGCAGGGTCCCCTGGAGCAGTGACACAGGAATGTGTCCAGCTGGGGCTGCCATGGCTCCACACAGGGACACTCCAGGCCCTCCCTGGGCAGCTGTTCCAGGGCTCTGCCCCTCCATGCACAGAAGTTCTTCCTCCTGCTGGGCTGCAACTTGCTGTGTTTTATTTCATGGCCACTGCTCCAGCGGTGTCACTGGCACCTCTGAGCAGAGCCTGGCCCCATCCTCTGGCACCCGTGGGAGATGTTTGTATGGATTGATGGGATCCCCTCTCAGCCTTCCCTTCTCCAGCCTGACCAGGCCCAGTTTCTGCAGTCTCTGCCCAGCACAGAGATGCTCCAGACCCCAAATCCTCTTATACAACCCACAAAAGCTGGAAAACTGACCCCACAGTGGGTCACAGCCCCAGATATGGCTAAAAATCTGAATAATTAATTAAACAAAATGCTCAAATTCAAAGAAATAAGCAGCCTTCTTTGCAAAATACACTTGGCTGTGCTGTCCTATAGAGTTGCTGTGGTTGAAACTGAAAAAGTCCTGTAGCACATATCCTCCCTGCATAGGAACTGTGCACTGGGAATACTGTGATAGTGAGCTTTTCCATCAGAGCAGGTCACTCCAGCTGAAACTGCTCCTTAATGTGGCTGGGGACATCACTCAGCAAAGTAAGTATCCCTTGAATTGGTTGCCTTGGTACCCTTAATGAAATCCCAAATTCCAGCGCGTTCAGCTCAGCTCATCTCAGAACATTAAAGCCTAATTGCAGGAGGCACAGGGAAAATGAGGTGATGCCAGTGGAAAACATGCCTTTTATCCATATAAATAACTCCTGAGGAAAAGAGGTGCTCAACAAGGAGCCAGGATGCCCTGACAACTGAGAGCAATTTGTCAGAATTCAGTGCTTGCACATCTATCTGTACACAGATCTAGAGCTGCACTGGCATTCTTGCATGCACAAAATAATTAATTTCTCTATTTACATTGGTTTTGCAGAGCACAGAATTAGATGAGGGGTCTTTATTTACCTTACAAAGGACTGTGAAGACAAACAAGCTCTGTGGAGTTTTTCAAACTGATCTTTTTCCCCCAGAACTCTTCTTCATTATTAGTATTTTTGCAGCACACTGTTAAATTCAGCCAGAGATGCTGCTTCATTTTTTCCTCTGGAAACACTATTTTGCAGCCAATAAATATAACTGACAATTTCTTAATATACTGTCCAAAAGCTCTTTCTCATTTCAAGCAATCTTTCCTAATCCCATTTCTCATATTACATTCTCTGCTCCGCGCTGATACACCTCAAGCCTTATCAAATGTTTCCTTTGTTGTCCTGCAGCCAGCCTGTATGTATTTAACCTAAACCCATCCCTCATAAATCCAAATACCTTTCCTGTGTTCGGTGTTCTTCCCTCCATCTCTCCAGCTGTCAATATCTCCCTGCTAACGAGACCTCAGCATCCCCAGCGACAGGAGACCTCTGCTTATTACACTGAAATTGAATTGGTCTTTATTGCTGTCAAATCAGCATTCCAAATTCATGCCTAATTTGCTGTCAGTTACTACTTTTTAAGTCCCTTTTGGCTTTGCTGCTTTCCAAGGTTTCCCCTCACTGTGTCTCAGATTATTTTTCCCTCGATAGGCTTGTGCTAATTAATGTTCCTAAAATGCTTTTAAAGTGGAACGCGCTGTATAAATATTAAGTGTCCTTATCTGTGATGGGGAAACGTGCCCCATTACTGTTGTCACATAAACTTCACATCAACACACTCTGTGGTCATGGGCAGTTGATTTCCAACAAAGCCCTGCTGAATGGATACAATAATGGGAAATATTTATGTGTGGGCTGTGTACACACAAGAGCTGGGCCCTGCAGTGTGTGTGTTGCACACACAAAACATGGCCCAAGCCACTCTGCTGTTTATGTATTGAATGTAAGCAGAAACTCAGAACAGTTTGCAGCTCTGCCTGTGTGTTTTACACCGATTTTTGCTGTATAAACACTGTCTCACTGAATTATTGGCTGCCCAGCCATGCCTGGTGCAGGGGATTGTTCAATACTGAATGAAACGAAGTTTGGTGAGTCCAGGCAGCTTGGGCATTAATCACTCAGAAAAAACAAAACTAACAAAAAGGCCTTGTGTTTTCACTGCCTAGAATTTCCTACATTTGACTTTAACGGGTGTCATTTCCAATGCTCTGTTCCACAAAGGAATGGAACATATTTCTGCACACTTTAACACCTTGGAGCCATGGCAGATGATGGTGTGCATCCTCCACTGCCACCTCGGTGCCCTTGGGGACTCACAGCTTATGGCTGGTGGGTTTATGACACAGAGCACAAGCCCGAGGGGACGATGAGCACGAGGCACACAAAGGAAGGAAACCAACCCAGATAATTTGTTAAAGCAGGCATTAAATAGGCTGGCAAGGTTTATTCTTCCAAAAGGCTGCATCCTTGGATCGGGTCCAATAAATCACTTACCACAGAACTCAGAGGAGATTTGGGGGTTAAATATTGTGTTTACATATTTGTTTTTGGTTGGGATCGGCATAATCAGCACCTACCAGGATTCACCTACCATGTAACCCAGGGTTTTTTTAAATGTACCAATTTTTGACTCAGGAAATTTTGTGATAAATTTTCTGCGAGCCTTTCTCTAGAGCAATGGGGATGGCAGATCTTCACTTCCACCTGCATTGTTTTCCAACAAGGCTATTTACTATAAGGCATTTTACCATATTCCCTCTTTACCTGAACTAGAGTTCTACAAACTTCAGACCAAAGCAGAAAATGAAACTTCTTAAAGACCATACAAAAGCTATTCCATCCAACCACCTGATGCTTTTGGATGGCAGGTTGCATTTGCTGAACTCTCCGTGGTGATGCTGAGTCTCTGATGGAAGGTGTGTTCCCACTCTCCCACAGGTGGAGGGGGGCACATCTGTGCCAAGTTTCCCAAACCAAAAACCCAGCAGGCTGTTTACTTTGGAGATTGTTTGGGCAGCACAGCACACAGCCAAAGCACCCATCATGCCACCACAAGACCAGGAAAAAAAAAGTTGTGTTTGCCTCCCTTATAAAACAGAGAACAGAGCCCTTAACCTCGTATAAAATGTCTAGACTCTGGATAAACAGTCACCAGTGCTGGTGCTGCTGCTGGTTACTGAATTACCACGGGGGCAGACGTGCATGTTAATGCCAGCCACGCTAAGGGATCAGGAGCAGGCCTGAGATAATCTCTGGAATAATCTTTGCTCTGCCAGGACCTGCATGGTCACCCCAAGGATGCAGAACCCACTCCATCCTCATACCAAACCTGCATGTGATCCTCAGCACAGATTCCTTTTTCCATTCAGGCATTTCTCACCGCTAAGATGCAGCTGGAGCACAGGAGGATTTGCAATACCTCTGTCACTATTGCTGTTTTATCTGTAGTTTTTAACACCAATCTCCTCAGCAGCAGGACACAAAGGCAATAATTCACAGAACACCGCCAGGAATTCAGGACACTCTTCACAGTAACAAGGGGAACTTGGGTGAATCAACAAAATATAAAGGAAAAGGGCACATTTCACTAGATGCACGCAGCTTATTTCAGGAGTGCAGCACGTTTTGTTGCAGTTCCACTCTATTGCCTTGATTGCACAAATTAAATTTGCTTCATTTTCTAGACATTGACACCACGCTTGTAGTTGACTATTACCGTCCATGTGTTTGTTCCAGATTTTGTTTCCTGGCACTGTGTAGATAAACTAATAGAATGGTGCTTTGGAAAAAATGTTTCCTGTATTCACATGATTACTCAGACAAAAAACACAAGCAATTTTTATTTGTATTACCATTCCTAGTAAAAGACAACCAGAAAGACAACAAGGTTGGTGTGCAAGGGATTTTTGTCTAAGACACGTTGGAGGTGATTCCAGCAAACAGGCTGGAAAGCTCACAGCGATTTTAGAAAGATGAAAATGACACATACAACAAATGTACCTATCAGCAGTGATTATCTTCCCAGGTGGTTCAGTGCTGGAGGAAATATTTATTAAAAATAAAAAGTCAGCCTTAATATGAAAGAACAGCACCTGTTGCTGTTTCCACAGAAGCACGTTTGAAAGACCTAGAAACTGGGACAGCCTTAAAGGAATTTTCCAGGATTTCATCCAGGAATGCCTCTTCTCTGGCTGAAAACCATCTGGGCTCCCTTGCTGAGCAATCTTTAATCAAATTGTATGTGACAGAGAGAAATATTCAGAAGAAAACTAAGAAAAAAAAATCAGTTCCAGTTCTACCAGGGACCTAAGCAGTAGACTGAACTGAGATTTAAAGACAGAAAAAGTGGACAAATGCACTATTTCAGCCTCATATTCCAACTTACAGAGGCACAAAACAGATAAATGTGTCAGTAAAATCAGCTTGCTTTTACTGCACAGTAAGTTCTTGTGAATAACCAACTTCTCCCCAACACATTTTTTAAAAGAATAATTTGTTCCTAGTCAAAAAGCCTGTGTGCCAAGTTTCAACACAGAATAAAATCTTTACAGTGGAGTTATAAATTTTTTTGAAAAGTGGGTTCTGTGTACTCACATACACTTAACTATTACAAGGGCAGCAAGTGTCACTATAACAAATGATGTAAAGTTTAATTTAAACATCAGAGAACACACTGAAATACTTTGGAAATTGCCACAGGTCACTTAACATTTTATATTAAAAAAAAAAAAGAAAAACTCTAACATTTAATTTTCTTTTTCCCCCTACACAGCAAAGTAAAGAAAACACAGACACGGATTCTTTGTAATTAGCAGGACTGTGTTTTTACAGCCAAACATGGGCCAAGAAGTGAAAAGTTAACAAATCATTAGACAACATACATTGCTCTGTATGAGAACCGTGGCAATCTGCAGAATAGCTCAGGATACACGAGCATGAGGTCAACTGTTTTCAGTAGATAATTGTTAAGTTTAAGCATCCTTGCCTCACAGACAAGGCATGCAACAACACACAGGGATTCCTGGCACTTTCAAAACAAACATAGTTGCCCACCACGTTACTTAAACAAATACAGGAAGCATGATCAGTAATCACAGATATTATTTAAATTTTAAGGAAAGAAAAAAAAATTCTATTTTCTTTCCTCCCCTCCTACCATTTTTCTGCGAATCACCAGTTTCCATAGCAACTGCACTGTTTACAACACAATAGCCTCTTCCTCTTCTTGCCCGGGCTCCCTGATGTTACAAAGCACTTTAACACCTACTTAACTTTAAAGCTGAGGGACCCCCATAGCAGTGCTGGGGACTAGTGAAGGTGTTCTGCTCAATTCAGGGACAAAAAGGGAAGAGAACTCGAAGAAAAAAAAAAAAAAAAAAAAAAAAAAAAAAAAAAAAAAAAAAAAAAAAAAAAAAAAAAGCAACATCTGTTCGCTGAGGGACAGCCCTCCTTTCTCAGGCTTTTAAGTGGTTTGATTTTCAGCATCACCTGCAGGATTCCACAGAGGAATCCTGCTCCTCCTGAGCCAGACTTTGCTCAGCTCCTACAAATATTGGTGATCAATGTTTTACTCTACATCTCATCACCACCAAGGCCAGGTTGGATAGGGCTTGGAGCACTCTGGGGTAGTGGAAGGGGTCCCTGCCCATGGAATGGGATGAGCATTAAGGTCCTTTCCAACCCAAATCAGTCTGGGATTCCATGAATAATTTACCACCACTGCTGCTGGTGTCACTACCTGCCCACAACAACAAAAAAAAAAGCCTTAAAATCAGCAATTTTAACCCACACGGATGAATTTAATATGTAAAAAAAAAATTGCCTGTGAGAAGGTTTAAGTGGAAGTATTAGTTTTTAGTTTTCTCTTAAGAAAGACATGTGCCTGCCTCACCTGTGCCTGCAGATAATTGCTGTTGGAACTCTTCCTCTTCTGCAAATGAACATTTTAATCCCAGGAATACCAATATTATCTGTTAGAAGTAATTTTTTTTTGTGGTTTGTTGGATTTTTTTCTTTCTTCTTTCTTTTTCTTCAGCATAACAACTCTGGCCCCGATTCAACAATGCACTTAAGCATGTGCTTAGTTTTAAGTAGATGAATAGGCCTGTTGAAAAAATGCTGCAGTTAAGCATAAAATTAATAATGTGCCTCAGTGTTTTGGATTAGGCTTTAATTGCAGGAAAAGTTTAAAGCCATATTGTATAACACTTAAACATCCACCCATAAGCGAGTTATGCTTTTCCTTAAAAAAAACCCAAAAAAACAAAAGCTGTAGCAATGCTCCCTGCAAGAACCAAAGTACAGGGCTAAAGATCCCTATGATGAAACCAATATTATCCTGCAACGTGATAATATCAATGTAAAAAATGATCTGTGATTTTCATGCTAATCTTTGCTGTCACACACAATGGAGAATTTTTCCTCAGTCTCCGTAACTCAGATTATGTAGTTTAAAAACACCACTGCAGTTTGGTATCCTTTTGGCTAACTTGGTTCTGTTTTCAAACCCCAAATACAGTAATTAATGTAATCAAAATTCCAGAACATACATGCCAGCATGTCTTTACAGGCTTTACAGGAGACCTTTTTGGGTTGGTTTTTTTTTTTTTAATGGGAAATTGTAATTCCCTGTATCACAACCTTCCCCATCTACCCAACAACAAGAGAAACCTATTTTAATTTTATTGTGAAATATCCGAAATAAACATTTTAAGTGGCAAATGAGCCAATATGAACATGGAATGCACATGGCTTTCTTCCCTTCTTATGAAGGAGGGGTCTATCAGGATGAATTAAGCAAGAAGTGAGGTATTTTTTTTTTGTGGCCATCCCATCCAACCTTAACACCCATCACAGGGAATTTCATCTGCCCTTGTGAAACGAGAAGTCTCCCAGACATTTTAAGCCAAATCTGGAAATCTGAAGAGTTTTATTTAGCATATTAGTGGTATATGGTGCATAGTGAGACACAGAGACAAGCCGGATGGTCTGGAAGGAAGGGAACAGACAGGAAGGGAACCCACAGTGTGGATCAGGGATAAATACAAACTGTTGACAACACAGAATGAACTCTGGCACTAAATATGAACTGGTCATGAAACAGTGAGCACATGGCTGAAACCTGAGCACAGGAGGGACTGAGAAGTCCCCGAGTTCAACAGGAGGATTGGTATTCAATCCCAGCCCCCAGCTGCCTCAAAGCGACCAAATGATGTGTCTCACTGCTAACAAGGGCCCGGGCCAGGAGCATCTTCTCTGCCAGTTACAGAAAAATATTTATGGGGAAGTGGATAGGAAAAGCACAGAGCCAGAGGAAGGGATGAAAAGACCACAAGACATTTCTCTCTGCAGCCGTCAGTAGGAGGCTGCACACCAGAAAGAAAAAAAAAAAAGCAGCTCCAAGAAGTTTTTGCAGTGGTTTGGTTTTTTTTTTCCCCCTCAAGAGACACGGATACAATGATACCTATTCAGTAGCCTGAGCCTCAGGAAAACAGAGAATTATACTTCTCTGCCTCCGTATGCAGTTCTCTGTTCACATACATTGTCCAACAGCAAACGAGACAGAGGGAGAATATAGTTTCTGTAACAAAAAAGAATTGTGTCTGTTGGGACCCTCAACGTGTTAGAAATACCAAACTTTTATTCATATGATCCATGTAGCAAGGCCATGTGGCAAGATAAAGAAAAATATTTTATCAGGCTGAATCAATACTGGACTTTCTCACCAAACACTGCAGTGCTTCATTCCTACAGGGCTGCCTGAGAGCTATGGTTTGAAACCACCACCATCACAAAAATCAATTTTTTTTTTATTATTAATTACAAGAATTTTCCTTGCAGTCGTCATGGGAACAGTGCTCACATATTGATTTCTCCTAAGGCAGTTCCAGAAGTAATCCAACCATCTTATTCTACCATCTTTGCAAAGGAAGTCCCCACAAGTTATTTAAAAACCCGTTTCTACTCATGCGCTGTGCCTCTGAACCGTCTGATTTCCACCTCTTGTGTCACAAAGGACTTCTCAGAGACAGGTCAGTTTGGGAGTCTGGAATTGTGCCAGTTTCCCTTCATTTGTACCAGTCCATGGGATCCTTCCCAGAAAAGCAGGGCTCTATAAACACTGCCCAGGGTAAGAGAGAAGCAACCTCTGAAAATATGACAGCTAGTGCTAAAGAATTTTTTTAAGTGTACATCAAATAAAAGATATTGATGGTGAGACTGCAGAGCAACCTCATCTATTGACTATTTTAAAATTCTTGCTTTTCCCTCCAAAATCAGATTACATGGGAGCAAAGATAATAACATTTAATCATCATTTGGAAAATTAATCCAAGTAGGACATTTCAATACATATTTGCTTGATGATTTTTGTCTGTTTTGAACCACATATGGTTGATATCTGATGTGATTGTGTCAGTATCTTCCTCACATGATGTCAAAACAAGCTAGAGCAGTCAATGAGAAAAAAATCCCCTTACTTCCTGCACTGATGAAGCAGTTCAGAAACAGCAAAGGTTTTGATAAATAAGCATGGTTGGTTGGCTGAGATTTGAACCAGGATCAGGTGAGAGAAGGTTGCCTCTGACCCTACTCTAGGCACAGCCGCTGCAGAACAAGACAGAGGATAAAATCAGAGAGTTTGGACAAAGAGAAGCACAATAAATTCCAGTGGCACCATTAGTCACAGTCTCATATCTCATCAATGTTGTGACCTGCATGGCTGGGTAATTTTAATGCAAACAGGAAGCACTAACATCTTAATTTCATCCTGAATAAAGTCACTGATTTATCTTGCACTGCTGTCCTTCCACCATGCCCTAAAATGAACGGGGTGCATGGTGCTGGGGAAAAGCAACTATAATACTGGTGGAATCACATGATACAGAACATTATGTTACCTGATTTAGGCCTATCAGAGTGCACACATAGCAATGTCTATGCATGCTAACCCTGAAAGCAAGAGGAGAGCAGCAGGAATATTCAGCATAAACTGCAAAAAGCTGAGACATTTACATGTATTTCCCTACCCTGCAACCAAAAGACTTACACCATGCTGATTTTAACAACATTATTTTAAACTTGCTTCCAAGTCTCCTTTTTCTCTCTAGAGTGAAATAGAAATCATAGATGCAGGAGCATAATCATGTGTGGCAACTGGTGAGAGTTTTGAAAATTGCTGCTTTTTGTGCCGTGGTTTGAAGAGCAAACAGATTTTCATGTTTGTGTATCAGCTGGATTGTATTAATGCAGTAAATCCTGTGCAAAACGGTTTGCTTGTCTTTGGGCATGACAGTGATTTCAGAATTTCAGAGCAAAATGGCTTTTGGTGCACAATGCAACCTGCAAGCTTCTCTTCAACAGCGTCTTTCTGTTAGCTAAGGGACAAAAATATAAAACAAACAAAGAAAAAACCAAAACAAAGCCAAACAAAAAAAAAACAAAAACAAAAACAAACAACTTTTGCTACATAACCAATTCTCACTACACATTCAGGCAGGTCTAATTCACTGTTTTCCTTTGGCAATACCTGAAATTAAATGGAGTATGTTTGAAAGACAAATGCCTTGAATTCAAAGCGTTTCTATGAAGTTTTTATGGAGTTTATGACAATTCTGTGACATTAACTGGGATGCCACTTGAGTTTTCCACACAGGACTGCAGTGATACTGAGATTTCTGACTGTGAAAATGGAAAACTGCATGGAATACAGAAAGATTGGTGGGGTATCTGTTTGGGGGTGAATTTCTCTTAAGTTATAAATACTTTGCCACGGACATATAAATTCAACTTTAATTCTTCTCCCACCTCTGGCTCTTGTTTAATTTTCATAGTAAATAAACCAGCTTTAGTTGCAACATTTCTGTGGCCAGGAGGGCAAGACTTCACCAGAGGAAAGATGAATATGTGGTAGCCACATAAGTTCTTATTCTCACCTCAATTCTCCTTCTTCCCTCACAAATTTATTGCAGCACTATTACTGCACAGCAACTACAAAAAAGTGAGAGTTTCCAGCATAAAGGAACCATGCATTTTCTTTTATTTTGTTTTCTGATAAACAGAAAACCCGTAGAAACATATTTATAATTTGCTTACACCTACTGGGACAGTAGCATTAATATTAAGGTAAGAGATGGTGGATTTTTTACATCCAGAATATGAATAATTGAGATACCTACACTGAATTAAGATGCTTTCTTTCTGTAAAGTGATTTGGCAGGATAGACCATAAACCATTTCAAATTCCAAAAGGCATAATTTTTCTGAATTACATGGAGCAAAAAACCCATCAAAATCCAAAACAGCCTTTCCTGCACATAATGAAATTCATCCCTTATATTACCACCTAACTTTTCTAGATGTGAAGTGACTTAAAATGAAAAAACACAATTTCAAAAGGGGTAGTATGACTTTTCTCATCCTTGTCTTTCCTGTGCTAGGGTCTGCACCTCTCCCCATGCATCTCAGTTCAAGACCCAGCCTTGCAAATGTTCACTCCCAGGTGTAGCACTGCCCCAAGGAGTTCCACTGAAGCCTGAGGAGACTGAAAAGGAGTATCCCAGGAGACCAGTTCTGACTCAAGAATGTAGACAGGGTGTTCAGGGTTGCTGCACAGTGAATACAAAAAGGGTCTGATGTTTACGTTGAGGTTGCAGTGTCCTGCTCAGCAGCGGCAGTGTATTTTACCAACCAAGAGAGGCAAATTAGGTGTTAGTTCAAAATGCATCAGCCTCCTTCACAAATCTCAGCTTTTAAGAGTCAAGCATAAATGCCTGATGTTGTTTTCCCACTGAGTCCACCACTGACACACTCTTTAATACAGATCTGTTACTTATTCAACTGCTATTGTATTGGTTTTTTAAATGAACACCACATTTCTGAAGACACCCATAAATAAAGGGGAATATTCCCCTAGAATTTTAAGCCAGCTTTGCAGTGTCCTGCAGCTCAGATTTCAGATGGCTAAATGAGAAAATACATGAGATTTATTTTCAAACGTTTAGCATCTACCATAAACCCAGCCTAACCAAAACAACACTAGGACAGTAAAAAACCCAAACCCAGATTTTCAGAGGGTTCAGCTCTCTGTCATTATGTTCTCTAATGAGAATTGCTGCTGTTGGTATTTCAGTGGATGACAAACTCCATAAAACAGAGGTTTATTTGTGTGTACTGATGTTTTCCAGCAGCTGGCCATGACTCTTCAGCACGGAAATTATTTTAGCAGCCCATCTTCCATGACACTGCTCACTGTGACAGTCAAGAAACCAATGGCAGGGTGGGAAACATTTTGATAAAAAAAGGAAGAACCACCCCAAAATCCTGCAGGAAGTAGTGGAGGAGGAAGGTGTGGGCATAGTGGGCGCTCAGAGGCAGCCAGGGCTCCCCACACTGACACTGATACCTTTTTGGGATTACCTAAAAACAGAGGCCAGACACAATTAAGAGAATAAAAAGCAGCTATTTTTATTGAAGGACCTTCAGGTACATTTTGGGCAGACAAAGCCCCCCAGAGGCTACACCCAAAATGGACCATGGGTCACGAGTTTTCACACTTTTATGAGTTTGGTCCATTTGCATATTGGGGGTTCATCTCCCAGTTACAGCTTCAGGTAATGAAGTCATTTACCCCAAGTTTACTTCCCCCAGCTCACTTTTGTTTACATTTCTCAGGGCCTGAGACAGTCAGGTGTCCTTGATTGTCAGGCCTGGAGAGGAATTGTTGTGTCTGAGCAAAATGGGAGAGCAGTAGCTGACTCTGTATGGAGTTTAGAGTTACATACTGAAGAATTGCAGGGTTACAAATATACGAGAAATACAAAAGCTAAAATCCTAAGGCATCAACACTTCTTTCCCCCTGCTGATGAACCAAGGCTGTGACACTGTCCAGGGGGACGGGGGACAGCCTGGCACGTGTCACACCCACCCACGCTCCCAGCACTCCCAGTAAAAACAACCCAGCAAAGCACAGAAGTTGCAGCATTCAGGTAATGAAACAATTATCCACTTCAGAATAATGAAAAAAAAAGCACCTTCCACAAGGGAGTTTCTTTCCCTTTTTTTTTTCCTTCCCCTCCTCCTGAAAATATGTGAGGTCTACACCCCTTTTATCCTTTCCATTAGTTGTTTTAAAGGCTACAGATGATTCTGATGTGAAGCAAAATGAAAGTAAGAGTGTTTCACACAGTGTATCAGAGAATCCAGTCTAAAAATGCATAGCCTCATGCCTTGTGCCTCTAAAACCACTCTTAAAAATCAACCAATTCAATGCTTTTCATGTCAATCACACACAGAGGTCTCCAATGACTCTGAATTTTATGAGCTGTCACTCATCCCAATCCCAGAGGTGCACCTACTAAATACAAGCTTAATGACCCTAGAAAGCACGGCTGAATATTTCTACACTACAAAAATGTAAATTAAAAGCACAACGGTAATTGAAATTAAAGAAGGAAAAAAAAGCACCACTGGCAATTTCTCCTTAAATAATATTTTTATATTGGGTATGGGCTGTCTTCGTTCACACTGAAACAGAGATTTTGGCCTCAGAGGGATGAAAATGATGCTCAAAAACATCTACAGATAGTAAGTGGCATTACCTTGAGACAAGGACAATTGCAGAGTAGTAATTCATTATAATACATAATTAATTGTATTTCCACTCTTACAAGAAATCAGAAAAAATTCTGTTGTCAATCATGATCACTGACCATACTGCTCACTTGGAATTTAAGTTGCCTTCTTCCTTTATATAAAAAAGGGCATGATCTGCAAAATCTGTGCACTGCCCCAAAATGCAGTGTGCACCTCAGCTGCCTCACTGATGGAAAGATACAATTAAGAAGCCAAGTTAAATCACAGATATCAAACCACACAGTGAAGAAATGCAATTTTAATAATGCTTTGCAGGATGATGATCATAGAAATAAAACAGTCCAGGGGAAGAAGAGAGGGAATTAATGCTTGTACCTACTCTGTTGATGAAAGTAACTCAATTGGCTTCCAGGTGTGTAATATTGTGAATAACTTATCATAGAATCATGGAATGGTTTGGGTTGGAACGGAGTTTCACAGGTTATTCAATCCAAGACCCTGCTACGAGGGTCTCCATTTGCCATGAGTTGTACTGGAGGTGCTAAAAAATAAATTAAAATGGTCCAGAAGTTGTGTCACCTACTTGTCTCATTAGTCTATTTAAAAAAAAAAATAATTTGAAGATTCAGGTCAGAGCATTCAGTTGATAACGATTACCACACTCATCAGCCTTACTGAGTTACATAAGTTGAAGTGAGGGCATAAAAATAAAACAAGTTTTTTTTTTTATATTTAAGTCAAAATGTCCTGTGTTACCAACATGGCAACTCTGAAAATCAAATTACCTGTGCAGACTGACACAAATATTGTTAACACCTTCATTTCACCTTTTAAGGCAGTCCATACTTCTCATCTTTCAGCATAAAAATACAGAATGCTGACATGAACCACCACTGTTACACTAATCCCTAACACTTCACATGTAAAGGCACTGATAGAAAAATTCAAAGCTATTTTAAATTCTTATACACTCACGAAAAAGTTTTTGCAGACTTTTCAAGTAATAAAAGCTATGAGAAAAAATAGAAAGCACAACTACAAGCTGCTGATAAGGTTCCTGATATTGATGGAAATACATTCCCTGATGTTGATATTACACCCGACAAGTGGAAGGGCTGGAGCTATGAAGAGTCACTTCTTAGAAAGAGGGAAATTTCTTGCCTGCTGAGAAGTGTAATAAAAAGTGCTAACCAAGGACCCAACTTTCACAAATACAAGCTACATTTAGAGGTTTGCCATGCTGATTATACATAAATTACACGCTGTAATTTAAATATTATAGAGAGCCTTATTAATTGTTAATTATACAGTGAATGTGCAGAAAGCCTATCCTCTAACAAATCCACCAGATAAGTACAAGTGTTATTGCTTTTCTTGATAGTCTTAGATGGGACTAAGTCCTACTGATTTCCTGAAAAAAAACCTGTAAAAAAACCAAACAAACAAACCCAAAATTTTGGGTATACTTTACCCTTTTTATGGACCAGAAAAGCATGTTCTTCTAAACTTTTGAATGTGGAATGTGGCTCTGAGATACAACTCAGACAGGAATTAAGAGAAAAGTATTAATATAATAATAATAATACTATAGTAAGATGGAGATTTTATGGTGACTTTATTGATACCACCAATAATAAGAATACCTCAGGTAAAACATGTCCTCTGAGTGTATGTCTGCTAAGACATGTTTTTCTCAGAGTGCTATATTTATTTCACAAAATTTGGGAACAGTAAAATAATAATTATCTTTACAGTTTGTGTCTTTCCTGGAAAGTATCAAAACACGACCATAACAGCAAAACCTAAGTTTGCCTAAATTCAGAAATATGAATCAAACAGCACCCCCAGGTCCTCATTAACATACACAATCAATTCCTTGCCAATGTTTCGAGTTTTAAAACTTTGCAATTAATTTATTCTCCAACACTGATCCCTGTGAGTTATTTCATAAATACTCAGTGTTTAAAAGAAACAGTAAATTTCCTCACCAAAATTGCTGCTGGGGTTACACCTTGGGACACTGAAACAAATGCTATTTATAACATCCAGCAGTAACTCAATATCATCAGGCATTCAAATATATGCCTTCAGGTCCAGCATTTCCCTGAAGCATTCAGTCCTTTTTAAAGACTCAGTTTTTGTGGCAGCGGTTAAAAAAATGTTCCTTCCACTTGATTAAGGGAACCATTTCATTCCCTAAAGGTATCAGATGTTACCTGTCAGGAACAGAGACAAGAATTGAGCCTTGTTTCGCAGAAGTAATATTAAAAACACAGGACAAAATCAGTGTCAGTGCAATGAGCTGGTGAATTATGGTGTTTGGGGAGCAGAGCTTTGGTTAAAAGCTGCTGGCTAAGGTTTAATCCCGGAAACAGCAAAACCAAGACACATACATTAAAAAAAAAAGCAAAAAGAAGACAAAAAAAAGGAAAAGAGAAAGCAAGCTGCTTGGAAAGGCATTTAGAAGTTGATAAAGGCTATCAGCAAGGGTTTGTGATCTCTCTCAAAGTGAAAGAAGAAGACAGGGTGGAAGTCACCCCTCCAAACAGAAGGATTCAGTATTGATTTTTGTTTTAAATCTCTGCCATAAGGTGAGGGTGGCAGCAGTAGAGGTTGCTGTACTCACTGTGGGAAGAAACAGATCTATTTATAATTATTATTTTTACGGGACCAGTAATTCTATGCCTGATAAGTGATGAAGAAATAAATAAATAATAATTTAAAAAAATTAAATAAGAAACAAATGAGAAGTTCTGCCTCTCCTGTGCTGTAGGTCTGGGCTTTCTGAGGGGGTGAAGGATGAGTCAGGGTGACTCAAAGCCTCGTCACAGGGGGAATTGAGACACCTCTTCTGTTTTACCCTCGAAGTGGGTGATCTGGTCCCAGCATTAGTCATCCCATGGCAATAAACCCATGGAATACTAAAAACTCTCTGCCATAAAGACAGAAAGCCAAAGAAATAGAAAGAAAAAAAAATACAAACAAGAAAAGAAGGAGGAAAGATGTGGATGTTCCTGCATGACATGAACCTTTTCAAAAGGTTCAGAAACAGTGGGCAGGGAATACCTCCAAACCTGACCACAGACCTTGAGCCACACGTGGATCACCTGTTAGCCTGGGTCTGGCTATACCAGACCTAAAACCTCACACTTCCTGCTAAATTCAGCATCATCAGCTGGATCCTTGTACCGATTCCAGACCGCAGCAAGCGTTGGATGAAAAGCCTTGTCACTTCAGCACGGATATTTACTGATTTTAAAAACAAGACTGCTTCTGTGACTTCATGTTTTCAAGGAAGGTAAGAATTGCAGAGGGGTGATTAGGGGAACCATATTCCCCCCTGCAGCACAACTCATTGAGACAATGGCCAGAAATTCACATGTTCCCAGGAATAAGAGTAGCGAAATGGAGCACGATTACAAAATTCCCCTTTGCAGCCCAAGGGCTGGTCTGCTGTGCATAATTTCAGTATTTTGGCAGGAACACAGTTTAATTTGCCTCTGCAGAACCTTGTTTACTTGCAGTTCCCTCTCACCAATCAACAAGCTGCCACTTCTTACGTTGTTCAAACATAGACACAAACCTGAGAGGGACTTAGTGTATGGCTGCTCCTTGGCTTATTGATATTAATACGTAACACAAAGACTTTACAGATTATAAATATATCCTACATGAAATTATAGATTCAGAGCTATCTGCCCCAAAAAATTTTAAAAAAAGTGGTTAGGAAAACAACGAAATAAACTAAAAGCTTATAACTCTACACCATTACTGTGAGAGGAAAACAGCCCTTATGCTAGGGTTAAATCACACAAGTCAGTTTAAGCTGTATGCCAATGAATTAGGGACAAACTTGTCAATTCTACTAGAGTTATTTGAAACATTGAAAAAAAAATTCCCATGTTTTCACGAAAAGAAGAAGTCCTGGAATGGGTATCTAAGTGGGACAGGAAGACTGGAAACAAATGCACAGCTGCAGAGTGAAACTTACAAATTGAATTATGCATGATTGCTAACTATCAATTTTGTTGCTAAAGTAGTATCATCAGCAGCAATAAGGAGAACAACAATTTATCTAATTTTATGATGCTTGAAATGATGAAATTTTTTGATGTATGGTATTAAGCACGACTTTAACAAAAAAATATCATTCTATGGGAAAGAAAAAACATGTACTTTTCAGAATTCTTGATTCCAGAAATGTATTCAGTTGGAATTTTCTCTTCCCTCACTCCCACCTGTTTTTTTTTTGTTAATCCACTGAGATACACAGGAACTTCCTAACAGTCAAAAGAAATAAAAATAAATGCTTAATGAAACAAAATGAAATTACTGAATTTTCCATCTGGGAAAGACAAGACATTTCAGCCTAATTGTGTTAGTTAGGGAGGAAAGTAAAAAATAATGTGAAAAAACCTTTCATATTTTTCTTTCTTTAGAAAGATAACCTTTGTCTCCTACATACACACAAAAAACCCCAACAACAAAAACAAAAGAAAAAAAATAACCCAACAACCAAACTAAACAAAATTAATCACCTGGAAAAGATAAAAACCATCACAATTTCTACTGCCCACGGTTTTAGAGGAAACTCTATTGAGAGTGCTTAACCAGCAAAAGGAAAGGAAGGGCAATGCAAAAACCGGAAAAAAGGAAATAGTCTGTTATCAAAGGACTATTAATTGCTCCCAAAGTAAGAGCAAGTGATGATCCTCTTCCTTTATTTACCCGGACTTTCAGCTGTCTAATCAAAGAAACGTTGTGTTGGTTGGGCTGAAAGAAAACTGTACCTTTTGTTTTGGTGATTGCCCACTAGACCTTAAGGGCTTTCATTGGATCAGTTTTACAGCTCACTGCTGCACTTTAGAGGAGCAGAGGAGCAGCAGGCAGCTCCCAGCCTCCACTTGCAAGGCCAGGAAACAGGGACAGGGCTCTGGAGCACCACCCAGCTCCATTTTGTGGTTGTTGCTGCTTGGTTGGTCCTCCCTCCAGAGCAGCAGTTTCTGATTTTACTCAGTTTACTGCATTTGCAAACGTGACTTCATAATTCGCTGGTAATATTCAAGCCAGCAGATTAAAAAAAAAAAAACAAAGAGCTAAAACAAAGCACCTTTCCACAGAGAAGACAAATATTACGGGTTTTGAGTGCTTGCACTCCCTGCCCTCCCAGCAAAGCAGTTTGGCATGAGCCACAATTCCAGTGGCCCTCTTGCATGAAGTAAATACATAATTTAAAAAAAATTAAATTGTCTTACTGCCTTGCAGACATTCAGAATGTTAAATTTTTGCCTTCAACTCTATAATGTGCAAGAAAAGATCGAAATGCACCTTCTCCTTTTATCCTCCCTGCATCCCCCATGCACAATCTATTACCAAAGCCATGAAAGTATGAAAGTGTCAGGTCTTCTTTCTCTTCAGAGCAGGTAGAATAGGAACAAGCAGCTTTTCAAGGTTTTTATGGCCAGAAAGAATTCTTACAGCAGCAAAATTATTTTGGAAGAAAATTTCTTGACTCCTGCCGGAGAGAGCAAAGATGTTCCAGATGATCTGCAAATGATATGTAATGTATGCTGACTTTTTTCCCTGCATTTAAATTTGCTCTATTCTGCCTTTTTAAGGATTTCTGTACATTGAAAACAGAGTATTTCTAATAATGGATACCATTACAGAACGTGTGTGCATTGGCTGAAAACAACCACAGGCACATCCTTCAGGGCATGTAAGGCTTTATGGTCATTTCTGTGCGAGATCAGGCCTACAGGAGCGAAGAAAACCTTCACTCCTGATACTTAGCAACACCATTTTTTTATTCAAGATGTTTACAACTCTGCAGATGTTACAGGTTTATTTCTTTCCTTGCAGGCTGAGTGAGCACAGTGAATTGTCCCCCTGGGAACTTGCGAGCCAAGGCATGTGCAGCTATCCCAGAAAACATCTCCCTGCATCCACAGGAATAAAACACCATAAAAAATGCAATCTTAGGGGGCTGGTGAACCTCATGCTTTACTGGTCCTGACCAGAATTCTGGTCCATCTGTGAGAGAAACACAGAAAACAGGCAATTTATGGAAAAGATTTCAGCACAGTAGTGTCAGCTCTGGGTCAGACTCTTGTCATTTCATGCTCACCTTTGCCCCACCTGAGCAGAGGGGTAGTGAGATGAAAGAGGGGTAATCAGGCACACTAAAAGCTCTTGGCTGGCAGGGATGGGGCAGGATCACTCAGGAAGCAACAACAACATGAGCCATTGTATCCCGAACCTGTCCCAACAAAGGCAGCCCTGTCGCTCTGTTTACTTTTCCCAGTTCGTCTTGCTTTATGCTTCTGATAAACTGTCAGGACTAGTTCCTCCAAGGACTATATTTCCCCTAAAAAGCCTGCCTCTGCCAGCCTCACATATGGTACAGTTTCTTGTGCTTCAGGAGCCTGAAGTTCTCATAAGAACTCCTCATGTTTTCCATAATAATTTCAATACTTTTCGCATTATTTTCCAGCTGGGCTGAGCAGCACCACAAATCCTGCCCTGTAACGTTACTCACTTCTAGCTGGTGCTGCAATCCTGTGGGCTAAAGCTGCAGAAATATTAAAAAATACAGATCAGATAGGTGAATGCCAAACATAGTAACAGTTTACGCACAAAACAGATAACTTTGCTAACTTTACCCAGCCCCTGAAATAAAGCAAAGTTTAAATCAGATTACTTTGGCTCTCAGCAAGAAAAATGATCAAGTTTCTCAAGCTCCAAGAGACAATTTTTCTCAAAGCTGAACAGGCTGAACTGTACCCCAAAAATTAACACTATTGGAAAGCTCATAGAGCAAGACATGTATTGGATAAAATAACATTTTTCTAAGGTCTTGAGACTGTCAGGACTTTTCTATTTTTCAAACACCCAGGAAAAGCAACAGGACAAAATTCCTCAGGTGGAGACTCCTCTCCAAGGCAGCATCCACAGGGTCTGGGTTTGGCTCCTCTGGAGCTGGGGTGAGCTGGAGCATAAAAAGGGATAATTGTGGAGTCAGAGTGTAATTCAGGGACTTGTGCAATACCACTGCTCTTTAAATTCACTGATTAAACAAATAGCTTATTTTGCAATAATTTGCCTATGTAATCAAGCTTATAGCAAGGTCTAGAATACAAGAATTGTTAATACCAGGGTGACTAAGCTGTCCCGTTGCAAAAGCCAGACAAAAAGGGGATAAAATGCATGTCTGAGGATGGGAAATGTTTCACACTGAGAGCACAGAGTGGCCTTTTTCTGAAGAATGATTAGTGCTCTGCAGCTGCCCTGACCTCATTATATTCACTCTGCTGAAATTCAAACTTCCTATTCTGACAGTTTGTTCAGAAGGTGAAGGAAGAGATTTTTTAAAAAATTTGAGAGTCATGGATGATTACACATCTTCCTTCCCCGGATAGCCAAGGGGAGATACATGCCTGAACAGCACTTCTGCCCTCCAGAACCTCCCTCCTAGCAAGGCAGCTTCTGGCAAGCAAGTTTTATGCTGAATAATTCCACCTGCCCATTTTCACTCGCCATCCATCTGAGCTCAGATTGAGAAATCACCTCTGGAAAGCCTGAAACAGATTAGTGATAAATTGCTTCTCCTCCCATTAAGCAATTTTCAGCACTTTTTTCTGGTCAATTCAGCAGGTGACCATTCTCCCCAGGAGGGCACTGGGACCTGAGGGAGTGAAGATGAAAGCTTTTCCTCCGCAGATAAATGTCATGCATTTTTAATTCATTAAGATCCCCATCTAACTCTTCTAAAAACAATAGGCTGTTCACAATGCTTGTTTAATGGGAATTACACTGGATTACCAATGAGCACAAATTCAAAGATAATCCATACTTGAGAACTCGGTACTTCCTCACAGCTCTACCACAAGCATTGTCTGCCTGTCATCAGCATTTTTTGGGCATTGCTTGTTGTATCACTGTGCTTTCCCTAACCAGAGGCAGAAATGCAAATATTTAAGCCCAGTTTAGTTCAAGCTGGTGGGTTCACCAGGGCATCACACAGGTGCTGATGTCCTCACCATGCACCAGCCCTAGGTATCACATGCCAGCCTCCTGCCCTGGATGTCACCACAGCTGCTCCCACCCACACCAAAAACGCAGCCGGTGCTTCAATATCCTGTCCTAAAAACCTTTCCCTTGTAAAGGAGAATGGTGTTAAGCATGATTTTAAGCATTCCCGCCCAGTTCAGCCTTCTGAGAAGGGGAGGTTTCTCAGGAGACAGCTGTTCAGAGAGAAAACCTGCACCATCTCTAGGTCTTCATCCCCCCAGTCCTGCAGGGAGCCACAGGGCTCCCCATCTTCCCTCATTCCCATTCACCTGGATGGATGTTGCAGGCCAAATCCCAGATTAGGATGAATTTATGTTGTTGTCACTGCCTTTTAGGTTGGCTTTAAGCTTTTGCAGACTCTCTCTTTACAAAGTTATCTTCTGATGCAAGTCCTAATCATTGCTGTGACCACAGGAAAGAAGATCAGTAATTCCATTTTCCATCATTATTCTTTCATGCTGGAGAACAAAACGCCTTTTTATTTCCCAAACAAAAAATTTCATGCTGTGTAAAAGAAATACAGATGCAATTTTACTTAGAATTTTACCAGGGAAAAGGCTGCCAGAGTTCCCAGAGTGTTTGGACAATGCTGTCAGGGATGCACAGGGTGGGATTGTTGGGGGTCTGTGCAGGGCCAGGGCTTGGACTGGGTGATACTGATGGGTCCCTTCCACTTCAGGATATTCTGTGGTTCCTAACCAAAGAAGATCTTTACCAAAACCCTGCAGGTCATCCAAGAACTGCAAACTTACAGTTTTGGTCAGATGTTTTCTTACATAGCAAAGCCACCTGCCAAAAGTAAGCCCTGTGGAATGCACAATGTGAAATTTAAATTCAACCCACAAAAGTAAAAATCCAGCAGGCTCCTTGTATTTAAGGTGCTGCCCAACATCAGAGCTGCCTTCTGAAATGTCAGGGGATTTAGTCTGCCACAATCAGTGTTTTTAGGCTCACCTGCTTTCTGACTGAAATCCTCAGGAAGCCACACACACAATGACACAGAGTGATTAAAAAAGCAGGAAATTGGAGGCCCTGTGGAAGGATTCTGGCAGGTGAGCCCTCTGCAGTAGCTCCTGACTGATGAGTGTATAAACAAACCATTCAAAGGCTAAAAAAGTACCCCCTTCCAAGTGATTTTTGCAATTTGATGAGACTAAGTGTGGAGGCTGGGCCCATACATCTAAAAATATTTATTTCAGACTCATCCATTTAATCACACTATATTGATCATGTGTCCATTGAAAAGAATTTTTTCCCTTATCCAAGTGATCCCCTTTCTACAGACTCATTTTCTTATGCTTAGCACTCTGTTAAGTTTATATTTTATTCAGAAAATGAGCTGCATGTAATTTTTTAAAAATTATTACAACAGTGGATAGACACATAAGAAATCTTTCTTCCTGCTTAGGGCTATAAAGGCACCTGTAAAATAGCTTTCCATCATTTAATAACATGATTAATTATAGAGAGTACTTGAATACATGCTAAAATAAAACCTAAGATATCTTCAGTGCATTCCAGGGAACATATCTATGTTTTTCTGAATGCTTCTGAATGCAAACAGTTAACCTTCTGTGTTGATTAATAACTCCAGGGACCACATGTCATGCATGCAATATTTATTAATCTGTTCTTTGTGTTTCAGAGTTAAGTGTATAAAAAACCTGAAACACCACAGCAATTGTCAGACTGGGCTTCGGAAATTAAGTAGAAGGCAACTCCACTGATGGGAAAGAGACTATAAATAAAAACACACTAAAGATTTCATTGATCAAATGCCCTCTGAATGCATAACTCATCAAGGTGTTTGAGAACACTGAGATGCCTTGTTTGAACAGCAATTCACTTCTGTCAGTAATTTGAATTTTAAATTCTCACATTAGCTTCAGGGGGAAGCAGTGGGCATACTCAGCAGGCTGGCGGTATGAGGAAGAAGAGATAAGGATTAAAATAAAAAAGCAAGAAAAAAGTGTCTATTTCAAAGTGCACACTGTTAATTAATAGATTATGAGCCAAAAAAGAAAATGCATAAATATTCCAGTGACGGCTCCACAGTTTAAAAATAAATTTTAATTCAAAATTTAAAGTACTCTAGCAGACTTTATTATTTTCAGTCGGATGGATGGAAGGCTCGACTGGCCTAAGTTAAAGACGCAGATGGAGTGGATCATTTCCCTAAAGGTCACAGAATCACAGAATCCCAGAACTGTTTGGGTTGGAAAGGATCTTAAAGCCCATCCAGTTCCATCTTCCACTATCCCAAGGCTCTCCAAGGCCTGTCCAGTCTGGCCTTGGGCACTTCCAGGGATCCAGGGACAGCCACAGCTTCCCTGGACCAGGGCCTCTCCACCCTCACAGGGAAGAATTTCTCCCCAATATCCCATCCAACCCTGTCCTCTGGGAGTTTGAACCCATTCCCCCTGGTCCTGTCACTCCACTTCCAGATGAAAAGTCCCCTCTCCATCTTCCCTGCAGCCCCACCAAGTCCTAGAAGGGGCTGTGAGATCTCCATACAAACCTCTCTTCTCGAAGCTGGACAGCCCTGACTTTCTCAGCCCAAAGTTGCCACTGACCCCTTAAATCATCCAAGCTTGAGTTGATCTGGAAAGCAGGAAGAAGATAAAGCCATATCTCAGCTCAGTTCTCATCCCCTGTGTCTATTTCAACCAGACAAAGCCCATAATCCTGCACTCTGACACCAAGGAACTCCAGAGGACAGCCTACAGTTGATACAGGATAGTTTATACTGCCTGAAACAGCCAGGAAGAAGAAGGAATTTTGCTGGGAAAAGGAGGCTAGACTAATATTTCTACTCTCTTCATAGCACCAGAAAGCAAGAGGTTGCACAAGATGGACACTTCTCAAATTTTGTCACAACTTGTGACTTTGGTTACCTCCCAGTGTGGTGGAACATAGATAGCCCTGTCTTGGAAGGTGTGGCGGAACGGTTGGGAATGGAGGGATGGAGAAGTGCAGTCAGCAGCCAGACACAACCTGAGCTCCAGGAGAGGAGGAGGAAACGATCGGACTCTAAACCTCTGCCCACCTGCCAGTTTGCTTATTGCCATCTCTCAACAGACCAAGAGTTTTTTCTGTCCCCTCTCTTTATCCATGCACTGCCTATGTTTAATTAAGTTTTCTTTAGAAATGCTTTTTAATAAAACTGAAGCTGCTGCCTAAGCCCTTCTCACACATCTGTGCCATCCTCGTGGTGTCAGTTCATCCATAATTAAACACCAGAGAGCTTTATCACCTATCAGTCATCATTCGTCCAGGAGCTTGTTTTATTTATCCAATTAAAAAGGTATTTATTGTCAACATACTGCATTTTCTTTCTTGAATACTCGCCCAGTGGAGAAGCACTATTTCATTTAATTTGTGTGCAACAATATCTAGAGCAAAATTCATGTGAAATCAAAGAGTGTTAAAATAAAAAACAGTAGCTTCTGAGTTGGCATTATCAAGGAATTCTCGTGTAAGCTTCATATACAGATGGAATATGGAATTGCTACTGTACACTTTAATATGGATTACTCCTTTGATTTCTTTTTCAGGTTAATAAATAAATTTGATTATCATTTATCTGACAGCTTGGTTACTGGCAGGAAAAGTAACTTTGCTGAAAGATGGAAAGTGAGAAAATAAATATAGCACCATATAGAAAACAAGATAAGGAAGGAGAGTAAAACAATATAAATTGAAATTATCCTTTTGCTGAGAGGAAAAAGACAGAAGTCTGGGGAGGTGTCTTGCTTGCACATTTATAATAAAAGTTTAATTTTTCAATTACATCCCAGTAATATCCTGTCCTGCAGCACTGATTACTTCCTTGACTCACTGAAAATTAATTTCGCATAGTGCAAAACTGTCTTTGGAAAATAAACCCCATCAAAACAAAATGAAACAAATGAAACAAAACCCAGCAATCCACCTTCTCATCTAAGACTTGCAAGTTCTTCTCCATTAACAGATCCCCAATAGCACAAATGAGGGATTGACATGCTAATAATGTCTGTAAGAATTTATTAAAGACTGAGCACCCTGATTATGTCCTGTCACTCTCCTGTCCTTAATTAACTTCTGAGTCTTAACAGAGTCTTAACTATGAAGAGTACCAGGCTTTCAAGACTATAGATCTTACCATATAAATATGACATATAAATATTTATAAATAATCTCCACTATTCATTTGGAGTTTTGTAGTTCAATGGTGTTTTGATACAACCAACGTTGAAGCCAATAACCTCTAAATTGATGTATGAAATTATTGAAATCTCCAGATGAGCTTGGGCTACCAAGAGCCCATTAAGATGTGTCCTGCAGCATCCTGAGTTGTCTGCCAGTCCTAAACCTGGGGTGAGGGAATCACCTGAATTAGACACCACATGAGGGGGACACTGGATTCCAAACGCCATTCAAGGATGCTACTGCCAAGGTTATGAGCTGCCTCAAGGAAAAATAAAAAACCCTACAACTATGGATCCTATGTTTCTGTTTCCATCAGCTAAATGTTTAGGTGAAATTGCTCAGAAAAACAATCTGATTTCTCTTTACTTCACCTACATTAAGGCAGTCACGTTTTGCTCCAGGGGACAATGGGGACTGTGTTACATGAGACAATCTACTTTTGTGAGAGCACACAATGGAAGAATAATATTTGGAGATGTCAGGTGATGGCAGATAAACCTCCACACAGGTGCACCTTTATGCAAGCAGCATCGGGCTCTACCTCGATTCATTTTCTGAATTCCATGTCAAATTGGCCAAGTCTTAACAACTGGAAAGTTTTCAAGATGAAAAGCACTTGTCAACATGACTCAGCCAAGAAATATATGTAAAAGCAGAGAACTCAATTACATTTGGAATGCTGGTATCCTGCTAAGGAACAGCAGTTTCAGGTGTGATAGAAGTTTTGAGGTTAATGATTTCGAAGCCCTAACTGAGAATCAGCTTCATGATACAAAGGTGATGGCCTTTAAATATATATCAAGCAAGTGCTTAAAAATAAACACTAAATACTACTGAAGACAGGAATGCCTGGTTAAAAAAAAAAAAAAAGTGAGGATGCAAAATAAAAATATGAATAGCCAGCTTGGATTCAGGGTGATTCAAGTAATTTGAAAAGCTTGCACAGGACATGCAAACTCACCTGACCAACAACATCCAAGCCTGTTTACCATCTGCAATCTCAGTAATGAACTTTACTAATATAAATTTCCCTCAAATTAGTTTTTTCTCGTTCACTTGAATATTTCTCTTTGGAATAGAAATACGTATTTTGGTTGATGCACCATGAAACTCCAATGTTGTCTGAAAATTACATGTATCACCATATTCAACGTGATCTTCCCAGATGTGGGTTGGTTTTGCAAAGGGACTTTGGCAACAGGAAGGTCAGAAATAATGGATCTGTGGTGTATTTTTAGCTTGGCAAAATGAGAACACGTCAAGACACAGGAGTTGGTGCAGAGCTGGGAGTGGTGTGAACAAAACCATGAAGAAGGGGAGTATCTGGCTAACACTGCCTCAGGGTAACACAAAAAACTGGCTTTTGTTTTTTTCTAAATCTAGCTTAAGGAAAGGTTGTGACAGCATCGGCAACATCTCAACCTTGCAAATCACTGCATGAGAGAAGCTGTGTGAGGAGGATTGTGGTCTCTGGCAACATCCTGCAGCCAGCCATGCTGAGCGAACAGCCCAGTGAGCATTCCTGCTGCTGCCCTCAGGTGTGATGCTTGATTTGGTGTCAGCCAGAGTAGAAAAGGTGTAGATGCCTATCAGGCACGAAGGAGGCCATCAAGGGTTGTGCTGGAGGGCTGAGAGTGGGAAGGAAAACAGGAGACAGAGATCTCACCCCAGAGAGTGGATAAAGACTCCCTTGGGCAACACTACATCACTCTGAAACCAAATTCCACGTTACCCCAACCCCCCAAGCCTTTACAATCCCATCCATGCTTATTCCAGTGCCTTTACATGATTTTCCCGAATCTCCTGCTATGTTATTCCTTTGTTCAGCCACATCAACCACCACTTGCTCATGGGCAGAGCTCATTATCCCAAAAAAGCCCATTGTTCCCAGATTTCAGATGGACAACACACACCCCAAAGGGAATTTCCACAAACTTGACGCATCTGTGAAAAAAATGCTTTGCTCTCCTGCCCTCCTGTTCTTCCCCTTGCTTCTCTCCCTCGCCACCACCACCACTGGCTGGGGGATACTGGTTTGGACATTCTGTTTGGACACTCTGCTTACACGTTTAGCTACAGAATGGCTCTCAGTAGCACTGATAAAAAGTTGATGTTTTTGCCTCTCTTTAAAACTTCGGAGCTCACGAAGTATTTTGAATCATTTAAAGAGTCAACAGGCAACTCATCACATTCTGACAATGTTTTATTTTTATTTGGAGATCTTCTGTTTTGTGTCTTCAAATCTGTTTTTACTCAACTGAAACACTTGCTCACGTTCTGAGCACTTTTGTCAACACAACTGGGTATAATCTGATTTTTTTTTTGCTTAACATTTTTAGTTAATGCTGTAGATACACAGATATACAGCTACAGAGGAGTTTTAATACCAAGATATTCTTTCCTAACCTGGTGTTTCAGAACCGTTTGACACTGACAGAGCACTTGAACAGAGAAATAATTTTGTATTTGTGACAAACAGCAAATCCCCGAGGTTTACTCCTTATAGAAACGTTTTCATATTCGGTGGTGAGTTTTAGCCTAAAGGATTGAAGATTTTCTTTAGAAAAATATAAATATACATTTCAGGATATTTTAATGAAAGTAGAATTTTGTTCAGGTAGTTCAGTAGTTACCCAAGGATCAGATCCAGAGGGACTAAAGCAGTAACTCTCTGGATGGTTCACATCCCCAGCAGAAACCAAATGATTTTTCACCACTATTCTCCAGTTTTACACTTGTGCAACTTCAAGGTTTAGCCAGTTGTGGCAGAACATTGAAGTGATGAATAATGAACCATTTTCCTCTCTGAACAAAACATAACCCCTGTGAAAATATTTTATAGAGTTGCTCAGGAATCTAGGGAGTGGGGAAGATCACAGTATGAACAAGGTGCTGATAAAAGTTTATTCCTGTGGCCAAATCACTGTTCAGCACCTGATAATTTCAATTACTATGTGGAGGACTTCTCAATATGTAGAAAAACAAAAAAAAAAATCTTTTTTCAGACTCCTGCTAAATTCAGTGAACATTCTCTGTGTTCTGTGACGTCCTTAGAAAATCACATCTCTGTGAGTCTCTACAACATAAAACAAATTTCTTTCAACCTTTTTCTACAATTAGCACCTTTTTCAACAACCCTCTCATAAATTATTTTCTCCAGTTAAATACCTTCTTTATCTTTTCCAGATAAACACAAGGCCAGAGGTACCATTTTTAAACTTAACAGACAGGTCTCTTACTTTGATGTCAAATACTCCTTGGGGGATCCATGTAAGTGGAATATAAAATATTTATTTCTATGCTCCTGAATAATTAACACCTTTTAAAGAAGCATATGAGAAATGTCATCTCTTTTTGGCATGAGACCTAGAATGAAACTCATCCTCACCAAACAGTGGAGTTTTCTTGCACATTTGTCCCATTTCCTCAGTTTTAGTCATTGTTACAGTGTTTATTCTAAATGTACAGGATGAAACACCAATGCCAGTGGCTACACTACTGTTAGATTTTAATTCACCTCAGTACCTTGAATCATTAAAATAATTTTTAAAGAACCTTTAATTTTATCTCATTTTTGCTGTTTAGGATTCATTACAACGTTGATTTTGTTGCTGATCATTTTTGAATATTGACCCTTTTCCTTCAGTTTTACACCCAGTCCACAACAGCTGATATGCAGAAAACCATCTGAGGAAAACACAGGCATGTAATTAGCTTTCAAATTGCTGGTTGTATGTTTAAGCTTGAGTGATGCAACAGCTACGTGACAATTGTTATGAATGGCTTGACAGATGAACAAAGTAAGGAATTTTTTAAAGTGTTATTAAGCAATCAAGGGAGTGTGTCAGCAATATTCTGTGTTAACAAGGCTCATATTAATCTAATTCTGCACCTCCTGCAGCTTCCAATAAGGACATTTTTATTTATACTTGAGGAGACTGAAAGCTAGTTAAATAGTTTTAAGAGAGACCTGATTTGTGCAACTGTGTCTCTAATTCTCCAAGTTTTTGGACTGATGCATGAGTATGTGCTATGTGCCCTGCCACAGATGGCAGAACTCAAAAAGGGATCCTGATTAATGCCACAGGAATTCTGACACAGGCTGACAGAAACAGATGAGACCCCTCACCCATCCATGAAAGTGCATTTGCTCAGACTGTATGTATTAGTCACAGTGTATAAATTTATGAATATTTATCCACTCTGACCAGATCTGGGGATGCTCTAAATATCATCGGAAATTTGTTGTCATGGATGTCAAGGGCTTGAATTACTGCTTTTGGGGAGACATATATACATGGTAAATAGGAAAACAAATGCATCATCAGTGCCTCTCACCACATTCCATCTCCTGGGTCTGCTCAGAGACATGTCCAGTGCCACCTCTCACCCTTTGCTGTCCTCTAGACCTTTTTCTGCTCCTTCTCCAAGCCTTTCTGAGGCAGGAACAGGATTAAAATGAATTCAGTACAACCCTTTTTCTCCCTTTTCCTCTGTTTTTGCACCAGAATTCAAGCATTCTGGAGCACAGAACATTCTAATATCTGTATCCTTTTCCATTTCAACAGCATCCTTATTCATCACACACACAAGAAGTCTAGAAGGACACACAAACCTGATAAAATATTTCTCATTAGCTGGATCTAGGTCTTCACAATCAACAGTAGTCAGTGAAATTAAGCAGGTGAAGAAAAACAGACAATCTAGACACCGCCATCACTGCTTGAGGAGTAAAGGCAGGAAATACAAGTCCCATGTATTTAGTTCTGTGGATTTTAAGCCGAGGATTAAGCACTTATTTTAGCATAAAGAAATTGGAAAGTCTTGTTGAATCTAAATGGTAGCTTTTTAGCCCTGCTTTGCTGAGGTGGGACATTTCTGGAAGGAAAAGAAATGGTGAAAAGTTAAGTAAAGAAAAAAGGATGAAAAGAAATAAAAATAGAAAGTTTACTAGCTTCATGCAGTGAATATGAGTTTTTAAAAAGTGCACTGAACTGAGCAATCACCTCAGCAGAGCAAGCAGCATTTACAAGAGTTTATGAAATCCTTCCCCAGATCATGAGTTTTAGTGTATTTTTGTGCGCAGGATTTTCTCCAGCATGTTTCCTGGGCTCCATTATGATTTAAGGGATTACTGACCTTCACAAACAGAATTCTGCTATACAGAATACTCCAATTTAATGCAGCAAAAAAAGACTTAATTTCATGTTCAGTCCAAACAACAGAAGTAGGTATTTGAGGCAGCTTTATGCTATTAACAAAGCCAAGCTTTCCTCTTAATCTCTCCCATGCAATTTTTGACATGAGGGCTGAGGTGGCAAGCAGGTTACTTGGGCTTCCCATCAGCCTAATCTCAATCTCCTGCCAACACGTAATCAAAATCTCCAGCACCTACATTAACTCCCCCTTCCTATTATAAATAATGTGAAAATAATTCTGCCTGAAAAGCTGTTTTAGGAAATTGAGGTTTGATGGCACCATCAAGAGCCCTTTGCAGAAGTGTTCACACGGAAAGTGCATGTTTGCTCCTGCACCCTGATCAGCAGGATGCACGTGGAATTTTAAATATTGCCTTCTTTGTTGCTTTTAACGCAATCTCCTTTTCTTAGCTTCCCACCCTTTCCCCTCAGAGGCTGAAAATGTTGGAGCATGGTCTACTTCAAAAGCCAACAACTGTTCCAGCACTGCTAGTTACCTCAACCACACACAATCTTCCCACCTTCTCAGTGTAATTTACCTCTGAGGAGAAATTCTTTGGCCTCCCACATTAAAACACCCCATCAAGGCTCTCAGAATTAAACAAAACTAATGCACAGTGTAATAAATTAAACTGTTTCAACCCACAACCTAAGAGTGGCTTAAAATATAAAGCTCAGGTGAAACACCACTCCATTTAAAAGCTCTGTTGTAAAGGCAAGGGAAAAGCATCAAAAAGTTTTCCAGAAAGGTAATGGAGGCAGAAGGCATAATTTCCATTTTTAAGCTCTTCTCTTGTAATCTCATAGCCTGAAAAATGAAATCAATTTTCTTGAAATGTTTCACTGAAATACATTATAGATGAATCATTGGAGACACATATCTCACCAGATTTGTCACAGCAATAAAACCCTGACCTAAGGAACATGACCTGAGACAACAGAGGGTTGAGTCCTGTCAGTCTTACTGAGTAATAACTCCTCCATCAGCAGTCAATTATTGGGCTATTACCAGTGACAAAAACCTGTGAGATGTGCTGCAAACTGGAGAGCTGAGAGACTTTCCCCGGGAGAAATGGCAACCTCTGAGGTCAGCAGACAATGTTCATTTTTTTCCTGCCCTGGGCCTTCAAATTATCCCACCCTTCCCTGGGGAGCTGGGAGAAATGGTGATGGTGGATCCCAATTCCTTCCACTTCCCACGGAAATAAATCACCCATTCCCAGTGGAGGGTGGAAGCCTAATTATCTACTGCTCAGTTAAAAAAAAGACACTGCACAGGTACCACCAAGAGAAAAACAGCTGCACTCTGTTACACTCATTTCTGCCTTATTCACTCAAGCCAAATGAAGAATTACTCTAGATTTTTTTGCAACCACTTCCCTCCCCCCGCCCCCACAATGATCCATGTCTTGTATAGTTTTTGCAACTCTGTCATGAAAGGCTTTATCCCTTTTTTTTTGTTCTGACAGCCTCCCACTGTTGCACAGGTCACACAGCATAGCTCTTCTTCCCAGCCCAGCCTGGAACAGTCACAGGTGACTGCTCAGATGATGAGGGTCACTCATCAAAGCTCCCTCAGGCCACACATAGGAGGGAAGGGAAGGGAAGGGA